>JAFBJW010000088.1:0-600000 GCA_016785235.1 Pseudorhombus dupliciocellatus
GTTTCTGTGTGACATATTTTTCAACCCCAATGTTAGGGTTAGGGTTAGGGTTAGGGCTGGGGCTGGGGTTAGGGTTAGGGTTAGTGTTTCGGCCGTGGTTAGGGTTAGGGTTAAGGTCAGGGTTGGAGTTGGGGCTAGGGCTAGGGGTTCGATGATTGACAATAACCTCGAGTCTCTAGGACATTCAGAGAAAAAGTTAGAGTCGAAAAACTTTTTTCCCCATTCAAGTCAATGGGAGGACATTGTTATCCACAATTTGACTAAGTCACAAAGCCAAATTCCTTCCCACAGAAAGTGTTTTAGAGCACGTTTCAGGTCATTTGGAGTCGATTGGAGTGGTTTCTGTGTGACATATTTTTCAACCCCAATGTTAGGGTTAGGGTTAGGGTTTCGGCTGTGGTTAGGGTTAGGGTTAAGGTCAGGGTTGGAGTTGGGGCTCGGGCTAGGGGTTCGATGATTGACGATAACCTTGAGTCTCTAGGACATTCAGAGAAAAAGTTAGAGTCGAAAAACTTTTTTCCCCATTCAAGTCAATGGGAGGACATTTTTAGCTCTAAAAACAACTTTAAACACTGCACTGACTCTAGATTTAGCCCTAAAAGCAACTTTAAAACCTGCACTGAACCTAGATCTCGCACTAAAAACCCTAACCCCCAACCCTTATCCTAACCCTAAAACACTTTTAAACCCTGCACTGACTATAGATCCAGCCCTAAAAACAACTTGACACTGCACTGACTCTAGATGTAGCCCTCAACGCAACTTTAAAACCTGCACTGAACCTAGATCTCGCAGTAAAAACTCCAATCCTGAGCCCAACCCCAACCATAACCCTAACACAAACACCTTCAAACCCTGCACTGACTATAGATGTAGCTCTATAAACAACTTTAAACACTGTACTGACTCTAGATCTAGCCCCAAAAACAACTTTAAAACCTGCACTGACCCTTGGTCTAGCACTAAAAACAATCTTAAACCCAAAAGCAACCCTAACCCTTTTCCCGTCCCCCTCCTCTTTGCCTTCCTCTCACTCTCCCCTTCTCCTCCATCCTTCCACCGCCTCACTCTTTGTGATGGCTTTTTTAAAATTATTTATCCACCCAATATCAATGCTCCTGTGCTCCAAGTCATAAACATCAAATTTGACACTTTAAATTCTATCAAATGGAACATAAACTGGCTCACATTTGGTGCTCTAATCATCATTTGCATCATGTTTCTGCTAACTCTAACTCCTGCTCTGCTCCTCATTACAGAGCATTGACAGGAGTGGACTCACCTAATCAGTGCCTGCTCCTCAAGGCACAGACTAATTGTTAAAACCACAAGGTAGCCCTAGTCTGGCCCATCAGGGGGCAGGGCATCAAAGCTCATTTCACACAATGACAAAATGACAAGAAGCAAAGATGGGGCCGGGCCGGGATGAAGGCAGTCTCCCTTGCTCTCCACAGACACTTTGGGATCCATCTCAGAGACACCACAGGAACCAGGACCAGCGCTGACAAGCTTACAAACATCATGCCCAACACTCATTGGATAATTATATCTCATACACATTCATTTACATATCAGTAGATCATCTTAATTACTCTAAACATGGTCAAACAAGATGAATAATTCACATTTTTAAGTGTAATATTTTAGATTCAACTTATGGTATACTTATTACTTTCAGGCCTTTGTATATATGATCCAACACAAGCTTTGCTGACTCAGATCAGCCAATGTTGACAGAAGGGGAGACTCACCTCTTGGGTTTGTTGTTATTAAAGTCATGAACACAACTACTTCATTCTAACCCTTTCAGCCATCACTGTCCCCCCTGTCAGTGAGTTGGTCAACACACAACACAACATCATCTGTCCTTATTGGACAAAAGGCAGAGATCTGACCCAGGCAAACACATTTCTCTTTAAAACAGCTATCAACTCATTCAGCTGCTGCAGAGACTTGCAGGACGCCATCTTCCACACACTGACCACCTCCTGACATTTGCTGGATCACACCTGGCGTCAGCACATGCAGACAAAATCACAATGGATGACTCATACGTTAGAAACAACTTTGTCACACCATTAACCTGCTCAACATTCTAAACAGTCATCAGTTCATAAACAAATATCATCAAACTGGTCCTGGACTTATCTCGCACTGAGGGGAAAATCACTGCTTTACTCTGACGTGTGCACATGTGTGAGTGAGCTCAATGTAGAAGTGAAATAACTCCATGTCAGTGGTCAATGAGCTCATGTCTTATACACAGAAAGAATCTAAATAAGCTCCTGTATGTTATTAGGCAGAGACAGCCAGGTAAGGGACAGACAACTCCACCAGTCCATGACCCATTCAAATCCACAGAGCCACTGAGCGACGGAAGCAGTGGGAGTCACAGTGAAGGTTCCAGTAAAGCCACACCCCCACCAACCAAAGGACTCCTTCCAGATGATAAACGACGATGTGACCATCTTCCTGGCTCAGTCCCACCTGTCGACAAAGACATCATATAGTGGACTCACCAGATTCCTTCCTGATCTTATTTTCACATTCGTTATTGTTCTGTTATTAGGGGGGGGGGGTGTTCCTTTGGCCAGGTTAAGGGATGTCAACATTACAACACATAGGACTACTGACCAACAATCAACAGAGCCCACCTGAGTCCCTCCTCCTCATTCCAATGGCTCCACCCACCAGCATGCAGCCTCTGCCAGCTGCTTTGCAGCATCACAAGTACAGTGTCAACACGAGGAGCTCTGCAATAAAAGAGGAGGAGGAAGATCTGTTCATAATGAAGAGCCATAAACTGTCCGTGTCTCTGTCCCTGGTGCTGAAACAAACAATTCACTTGAGATGATATATCATCAAATTCTGATGCATCTAAGAAAACAGACACACACACTTACTACACACAATACACATGAAGTGTAAAGTACTTACAGATATGCTTTCAATGTACTGTATTATATTAATAACACTATGTAAATGTAAATATTTTCACAATTAACAAACAAAAAAATTACTGCAGCAGTCTGAAAAGAGGCTGCTTCCTGTTGGAGTTTCCAGTATTTCGCAATAAAAGCATAAAATGGGGAAATCTCTTTTTCCCCCAATAACAATGGGCATAATTTTATTGTAAAGACTTCACTCAAACGGATATGATGTCAACAGAATTTATAATAATAAATTATTATTACTATTTACTTTTCAGGAAGTTATCTTTCCCCAGTTGCAGTCACATGAGTTAAGAGGAGCTGAGATCTGTTCCTGCATCCTCGGACACATTGCACATGTACTGAAACAGTACATGTACACACAGCGTGTTTAAACAATACATGTAAACACAGTACATGTACACACTGTCAATCTACAGCAAGTCCTTCATTGTGTTAGGAGGGGGGCACTTCATCATTAAATCCACACAAATACAAGTACCTCTTTGCTGATTAATACTCAGGTTCCATGGCAAGTGGTGACGTTTGTCCTCTGTACTGTCGTCAAATGGAGTCGGCTTAAAACTGAAAAATAAACATACGCCTTCATGAGTGCTTAACAGCAGCAACAATGAATGCGATCTTTTCACATGGCACACAATGTTAGCTGAGAATACAGCCTTATGCTTCTCATGCATTACTCTCCAGAATTAAGTAATATCATTCACTTTCATCTTCAACAACATTAGCAGGTGATAAAAATAATTCTTACATGTACAGACAATGCCATCAAAAATCCACTTATCAACAAAATGGACCAGCTCTCAACCTATTTTACATTAGCGCCGGGATCATACTCAATACACATTTTAAGGCACTTCCCTAAAATCGCCAGTAGGTGGCAGCAAAGGACATCTCCACAATAGGATTTCACTAACTAACCATTTAACTTATGCAAAGACAACAGAACAGGCACGGTGAGACACTCAGGTGGACACAGGTTGCCGTGGAGATGGGCGGCACGCGTGGATCCTTCTTCCTCTCTCTGTTCTCAGATGTCCCAGCATCTCCTGGACATAGAAAATGAAGCAATGCTTAAAATGGTTAAACTGGAAAAGGAGCTGGATCACCTGCGGGTCATTTACAGTGGAAACACATTCAGACAACACGCATGATGGGGCTCTACGACTGTAACACGCTGTCCTCACTCACATGTCCGTGTGCAGGAGGCGAACGCCCACACCAGCTCTCAGGTGTCCTCTGGAGTGACAAGCTCAGGAGGTGCAGCACGTCAGAGGACCCAGAGCTCCTCAGCCACAGAGAGGAGAGCACGACGGGGGCGTGACCGATGCTGCCTCTCTTCCCTTTGATGTTCTGTGTTAAATGTTAAAGTTGCATTTCATATTTCACCATTCATCACCAACGGCTCCCTTCAGTCTCGCCGTCTGAAAGACAGAAAACACAGCAGGTCATTCAGTCGTTACCCAGCCACTCAGATGACCTCCACTGGTTCATTCACTGTCACACGTGGGACACATGTTCTAAACGTGTGCATGGTGAGGTTTACTCCAACTCAGATCAACATGTGATCATACAGAGGACACACCTGCTGCTCTGATTGGACATTGGACCAAACTGGATCCTCTGGGATCGTCGCCCCTCTGCAGGGACGGAGAACAAATCACAGGCGTCACATCATCTGGACAAAGAGATGTCTCACAGCTTCTTGTCTTCAGATGTCCTCTGTTTGACGCGACAACACATTCCAAGACTGAGACGTTAGTTCCTGAAAGGGACCATGAGAGAACCAGCATGGTAAAATACAGTTCTTATTCTAATTAAACATTGCAACGTGTAGTAACATTAATAAAACTATTAATAGAAAATAAAGACACAGTGTGCCTGTCAGGAGATAAATTAAGTTCTTATTCTTCATTCTAATTACACATGACAATATTTAATAACAATAAAAACCTCCAGAGATGGATACGGTTACATTATAAATATACAAGAAATCCTAAAAATACTTTCAAACCTATAAAACCCGTCTGTGTCCTCCTGTCTGTCTCTGTCTCATCACTGTAAATAGGGACACATTTCCACAGTAACAAGTCATATGCTAAGTGCTAAGTTATTGAAATGTGTCCACTCCACAAACACATGCATGTGAGGACGAAGCGGAAATTACCTGTAGGACAACCTCGACGTCGTAAGAGTTTCCTTTGCTCTTCTGGTAGCCCCGGAACTGAGAGACGCTGTCCAGCAGCGAGGTGGCCACCCCGGGCTGGTGGGTGTTGATCGGGGCCGGAGGGGACAAGAGACGCCGAGGATGTGCGGGTCGCCGGCTCGGCGCTGCTGCAGCGCTCTGCGGGGACGGGCATGATGAGCGCGAGGGAGACACTGTCCGAGTGGAGGGTCACATCGATCAGTGAGGTGTGACCCCTTTTCTCTGGTTGTGGTGTCTTTCTGGAGAAGAGCACCGCGGAAGCACCTTCTTCTTCTCTCGATGTAAAACTTCTTCTTCTTTGCTTTATTGGCGGTGGAAAACAACGACTTGGCGCATCACCGCCACCTGCTGGTCCGCTGTGACTCAGCCTTATGACCCGAATATGAATTACACTACTTTTACAAATAGTATAGTATTACAAAATTACATGTCAAATTAAGAAACTACAGGAGTAGCAGGCGTAGATTTTCTTTGCTGCAGTATCAGTGGATGACTCACATGAAATTCATACATATTGCACTAAACAAAATGCCGATGTTAAAAGTGTTTGCACAACAAATGCTTTCATATGGAAGTACATTTGAAATAGAAGTGCACTGTTTGCTACTTTTGAATTCATTATTGGGTCGTTTACGTGAACGACGAAGTTTGTTCCTCCGCAAAGTCTTTGGGACGACGTTTCCCAGAAGCCACCGCGTTCCGTCAGCTGTCTGGTCTTGCGACGTGTCGTAAAGAAAACCAGTCAACAACAGCAACACCGAGATGAACACAACCGCACACGCTTGACAGTTCCTCTCTTGATCCGCAGTTCGCTGTCCGACATGTTCTCCGTCGCCTGGTGACGGGAGGCTTCGGCGCGGAGATCCGGTTGTGAACATGGAGGCCATGGAGGACGATAGTGTGGACGTGAAAGATGACCACAACCACAACTATTGTGCGAGCGGCAGCGGCAAAGCCCGCACGTATCTCAGCAGCCGACTGGCGGACATTACGACGGTACCGCAGCTGGTGCCGGGTGGGGGAGAGGCGCGCAGCCGGCGGGGGAAGCAGTGGTCCGGCGGCGGCAGCAGCAGCAGCAGCAGCACCGGTGGGTCAAAGATCATGGACTCTGATTCAGGGAGCGAGAGCAGCGAGGTCAGCGAGACCGACTGCGCGGCGCTGCCTGCGGCTGTAGAGGGGAAATTCACCCTCGACTCTACCTCCAAGTTCCGTAAGTTGACTTTAGGACAGACAGTAGCAGTCTGCAGCCACTGCACACCGACCAGCCTCTATTGACTTAACATAGAGTCCACTGACTCAGATCAAAGCCTTCCTTTAAAGTGCAGTGTGGGCAGGTGGCTCATGACTGCATGGTCTCCTTTGAATTGCATTGATTTCCTGAAGTGACAATTTATCCTATCCATAACTCAGCCTAACCTAACTCCAGCCCTAATCCTAAAAGTGAGCCTTCACCCACAGTGTTGTTTGATGACCAGACTTCAGCACATTTCCCATCATGCATCTCCCCTCTTTTCCCTCAGTCCTGAATGCCATGGCAGTTGAGGACTACCGGAAAAACCACTGGCCGAACCTTGAGAAGGCCATTGACCGCCTGCTGATTCAGAACCCCACAGACCACATCTCTGTCTCCTATGCACAGATATACAGGTGAGACTGCTGTGCGACACACCCGCGCTTCAGTGCGTGATTCCTGTAGCGAGCCACAAGCTGCCGGGGGTTGAAACTCTGTTCCACTTTGTTTTCCCAGTTACATCTACAAGTGTGTGTGTCAGCAGCACTCTGAGCTGCTCTACAATGATTTGATATCAAAAATAACAAGTCATCTGCAGCACGTGTCCACACGGCTACAAGTAAGTCGAGAAGACTAACATGAGTTACACACAGAAACCGTTTATTGAACTCACATGTTTATGATTATTGTTTTGCAGACCAGCTCCCCTGAAAACCTCATTGAGAACTTCAACGTTGCACTGATCGAATACACAACTTCTCTTCAGTGCATAGTTCCTGTATTTATGTACTTGGTATGCATCTTTTTTTAAAATATTCAGCAAATATAAATATATGATTTGTTCCGATGCCATAGTTCTATCTTCTTCACACTTTGTGTAATGGCTGATATCAAGTACCAATCTTGACATTGAATTTAAAAAAAATACAACTTACACATTATATCTAAGTGATTTTCATTACTAACCCAATACAAATGTGAACCATATGCACTTATTAGCCAGCTTCTTAAAGTCTTCATATCTAATGTTTCCAGAACAAGTTCTACATCGAGTCAAAGCTGAACAGAGACCTGAGGGACGACTTGATGAAGCTGTTTGCTGATCACGTTGCAGAAAAACATGTGAACACACTGATGCGTGAGTCTAGAGCCGATGGCTTCGCTTGTGTTTATGAATCTGTGAAGAAAGTGCACCCTGGTATACCAATGACTTCTGTTTTTTTTAGCTCTTCTCATCGAAGCTTATTCCATGCCCTTTAAAGTGCAGCCCTCAACAATGGCCAGTGTAGTGAATGGCCTCTACAGCCTCCGACCAGGTGAGCTGCAGTCATCTTCTGTTACGCTGCCGGAATGAGCAGCCAGTTGTTTATTCCTCCAGCAGAATCAGCCTCTCTACACATGCTCCTCTGTGTAATAGATTCTTTGTTTCCTCCTGCAGATTGGGCCCAGTTGGCCCCGGCTCTGTTCTCTGGGTTCATTCCCCAAATCAACCCTCCTGCCGTGGAGTCTCTGCTGTCTGACTATGCTGCTTGTGACCAGAAGCTACAGATGGAGCTCTCCATGAACGGATTTCCACGGTCAGTTTTACAAGGCTGCAGTTTTCATATCGGCTGATCAGTCTCAACTGAAGTGGAATCCCCCTATCCCTCAGTATTAGAGAGTGTGGAGTGTGTCCCATATTTCTGGCCAGTCTCAGGGAAATAGTTCTGCATTAATCCTGGTGACAATTAAAGAAACATAACCTCCATAGCTGAGGAAGCTAATTAATACAGGGTGGCTTTGGGTACTGCACTTAACTTCAAACCACTAACGGACCATTGCCTGTTTTCCAGGGGTGACCAGTCTCGCAAGCGAGCCAGCGAGGACTCCTGATGGGCCAGCAAGGCCGTCGCCGCGTGGGTTTGCGGAACTATTACTGTGCCTCCTCTGTCTGTATCACATGTTGGCTCGCTGCACTCAGTACAATGTTAACAATGTGTCAGTTTCATCTCTCTCGACTCAAGGTCACGCAACACTGTGAAGAACAAAGAGAACACGATGTTGAGTTGTCGAGCAGAAGCTTAATCTTACTGCACTAAAAGAAAAACCAAGCACACAGACTTCCATGACGGTGCTTTTCCTCTGTGACTATGATGCGTCCAGCTTCAGTATTTGTGGGATGTTGCCGTGTGTCCTCGGACTGTTTCCTCACGTGAACGGTGCCTTCATGGTGTCTGTCGGATCAGATGCGCTGATGGAGGGTTTCTCATTCCTAACCTTTAACATGGAAGCGTCTGCTGCGTTTTCTATGAACTGGGCTAATCAAGACTTTCTATTGCTGCTAATAATACTGTCCTTATGTTACTACTACATATCCCACGTTTACTGCCCCTGTGTGTATAAACCAGTGTCTACAGTCAACACAAACCTGATAGAGAAAAGAAATGGGAACTAAGTCATTGACCTCAACTATGATTCTCTTCTTCATGTTGCCTTTATTGGGTTGGTAAACCGGATTGTACTCCAAAGAGGATTTCCAGTACTTATCTATTTTTTTTTTTTTTTTGTATATGTATATATATACACTGTATAATGCATTGTTAATGTTGTATACTGTCTGAGTCACTGAGCCATCTGTCTTTTTTATACTAACAGGTTTTGACCCTTTTGTTAAGATGCTAGTCAGATTCTAACCTTTAATGTGACTTGTTTGTTTCAGCCTTGTATGTAGGAGAGGCAGGGATCACTATCCAGTACTTTACGCCGAGTGCCAGAAAGCTTATATTGTTTGAGAACTCCCTGATCCTGCTTCAGTTCCTTTTGACAAGTCACCTAAAATCGTCCATTAACTGTAAATATACTGATCCTGTTGCTTCAAGCGTTTAATTAAACACATCATATGCAAATATTGTTTTAAACCCGAGTCTGGAATACTTATGCATTACAATGTTCTAACATGTGTAGCCCGATCATGATGTAAGTAGTTGACGTCTTTGCCGAGTGCTCTTGCTTTATTTGAATAGAAGTGTTTGATACAAGGTCCTACACTGTTTTAAGTGTAACTAGACACTCAGATTTGCTTTTTGTCGTTTCCATCTGTGGTCTTGGAGATGGTTCTCATCTTTCAAATAAACAAATATTTTTCAGTTGACACAGAGACGATTTTGTTTTTCATATCGAATGTAGACAGGTTTGTGCTAAAATACCCGATGAGGTTATATCACTTTCTCTGAAACACTCTGCAGCAACATCCTTCATATTCAGGTTGAATCAGCTGAATACGTTTTCACTCGGCTCCGATGTGGCTTCAAATAACCACTGAACAAACTTAAAACCCCGGGATCAAGATGATTGTTTTCTATTGCTGCGTTAACATTAGTCTGTGAGTGGCTTGACAAGGGGATTCTAATTCTGTAGGACGGAGGGTCTCTGACAAACCACTGGAGGAGGAACCCCTTTACAGCATGCGCCACCCGGCCAATGACCATGCACGACACCCAGACACATGGGCCAGGCTTCCCAAAAATAACCTGCGACCACTGCACTGACAAATGTTGCTACTTTTACCGGTGACGGGTTACCCTAGCTACTCGGCTCCATATTTCCCGTAAACTCCAAGGTTGAGAGACAACCCAGGAAGACCGGGGCAGCTGCCCGTGTCCAAGAGTTCCCCAGGTGGCGGCAAACGCGAGGACCGGAATCTGCCCCTCTGAGGACAGGTGCAGTCTGAGGATTTACCAGGCCTTCACAGGGGGGGCCAGCTGAGTTTATACTGAAGGTAAAACACAACTCCCTCCCCCACTAATTCAATTGTTGTTCCCTGTGACCTGTTGGCGCTCTCTTGGCATGAATCTATCTGCAGTATATAGCCTCAGAGAATCTCAGTCAAGCGTGAGTCTATTTCTGTTTGAATGTTGTGTTCCTGTGTAATTGAATTATCTGAACCTGTCTGGATGCTGTGAGCTTAGCCAGGGTCCACTCGTGCATGGGCCGGGACGTTCTCTGCCCTGGCACTGCCCCATTCCTGATAATTATGCCTCTCTTCATGTTATTGGAGTAATGACTGATCCAAATCGTGATAACAAGGACACACAGGATGAGCGCCACTGCTTTTTTTGTTGATTTCCTTCATGTAAACTGACCCCTGGCTATTATTAGATATGACTTGGTGGGCTTGGAGGCTGTTTGCAAAGGATTAATGTACACAACAGCTGCAGCTTCAGGTCTGTTGGAAGGGCATTGCTGTCTCTCTTAATTGCGCTGATTTGAGTGTCAGTAGCACATGCGTTCCCTATCTCATGTCAGGATTCAACAACTTGCACATTCCCTGCGTTGAAAAGTTGTGCAAAGACAAAACGTCGTGTGAGCGTTGGGCCGAGGAGGACGGGGCCAAAAGAGCCCGTCTGTGGCCAATCAGATCTGGTGTCTCCCAGGAACCTGACACCCCCCCACCCCACCGGCTCGAGGAAGGCTGAAATGAGGTCAAAATTAAAATCAGGTTAAAATAAGAATGAAACACCAATACTCTACTGCTTTTATCTAAGGGAATGTTGAAATACTTTATTATACATATATTGACATTTATTATAGGTAAGGTAAATATCAGTCCATGTTTTGGATGTTAAATCGAAGATAACAAAGGTTTCATAATAATTCAACTGGCTGCTTTGTCATATCTCTGAAATGCTGTGTTCATCGTGAGTAGAGGCGATAGACAGTTCAGGATTTACTATCTGAATGTCGTGTTATCCTTCCACAGCATGCAAGAGGACAACCCTGAGCAGCCACCGTCCCTGTCTCAGCTCCTCAGAGAGAGCTACCTGGCAGAGGCCAGAGCCCAGCAGCGCCACAGCGAGATGAGCCGCTCAGACGCCTCGTCCACGCGCCTCAAGATCTACGGGTCGCTCAAAGGCAAGGCTGAGGACTCTGTGGGGCGTAATGAACCCCAACTGCCAGACCTGTCCGCCTTCCTCAGCCAGGAAGAGCTGGATGAGAGTGTGAACCTGGCCCGCCAGGCCATTGGACATGAGCCTCATGAGGAGAAGGCAGAGGTCAAAGCCGCCGTCACACCTTTAACCCCCTCCAACATCTCCTCAGTCTCGCTTTCTTCCTCCACGACTCCCTCTGTTCCCTTCTCTAACCTGCCCCCTGCTCCTCTCCCCTTCACCCAGCCTGCCCCTGGGTTCAAAGAGCTGCCGGTGACACACACGTTCACATCAGACAGAAAGATGCTCAAAGCCTCCACACGGCAGGACAACACGATCAGACCCAGCAGGGACTCCAGTGAAGGATTCAATGACTTCAACAAAGCAGCAAGGAACACCCCTTACGGTCTGGAGACCCAGTCCAAGAAGGAGTTTCTCAACAAGGCAGCAGACTTCATCGAGGAGCTCTCCTCTCTGTTCAAGGCCAACAGCTCCAAACGGGTTCGGCCGAGAGGCTGCAAGTCTCACAGGAGCAGGGGGCAAAGCAAGAACCCGAACGATGGGGCGGTCGACGCTCTCACCTCTGACAGCAGGGAGCGTGGTTACATGCCTATGGAAGTAGAGGAGGACGAGGAGGAGGAGAGACCCAGTCCTGCTGTGATCCACCCACCAGAGGCCCAACTGGACCCTGGTACCGGGCATGTGGAGGCTCAGGACTGCAGGGTCACTGAGGAGCCGCAGTACGACTGTGTTTCTCTGGAGGTCCAGGAGGAGGAGGGGGGAGCAGAGAGCAGTGACCTGGCAGAGGCACCCTGCCCTGCAGAGCCCATGTGTGAACCTCCTCATTTCATCCAGAAACTGAAAAGCAGGGAAGTCGCAGAGGGCAGCAAGGTTCAGTTAGACTGCATCGTGAGAGGACTCCCAATGCCTGAAGTCCGGTAAGAGACTAATGCCAGTTTCTATTCTTTTGTGTCCACATTTTTCTGAAATGCTTTTCCAGGCCTTTTAAAAAAACAAAAAACAAAAAAACGTTTGTTCACTGAAAAAGTGTAAATAAAAAGCTAAAGGCCCAGCGGGCTGTGTCACCTCCCTCTGGAGATTCCCCAGTGAAGTGCAGGAAACCTGTTTGTTTTGGGAGGACGTCACAGGAGCTCGTAAATGACAAAATTACTCCAGTGCTGACCTCAAGTATAGATCTGAGGTAATTCTAACCCAAAACTATTCTGAAAGAAAAGTCTAAATATATTTTACACCTAGTTACACCAACCTAAACTCACCAAAGACACATCATCATGGATTGAACTGCCCAACTATAAGAGTAAATATTTATTTAAAAAAAAATGCAAAAACTGTAAGCACCAATAACAGGTAAAGTTGTTAAATTGATACTTTAAATACACATGGAAATGATTCTCACGTTAACTTTTCACTACAGTGACAATATTGCTATATATATATATATATATTATATATATTTAAGAATACATACACATATAAAATTCATATTAATATATGCATTTTTCTTATACTAGCTTTGCTGTTGTATATAGAGTCAGTCATACAATTTGTGACTCACATTATGAGTCATGGTGTGTTCAGGCTTTAGATAATTGTTGATATTATAAAGCATTCGGAGTCAAGATGATGATCATCAGCCATGTTAGAAATGAAGCAATAGAAATAAAGTAAAAAGAAGTTTAAAATAACTGCCAATGACACATTCCTAAAAGCTTTTGGAAAGACAGACCTTCAAGAGAAGTTCAGAGGTCGTGTGTCTGAGTTCAGTGGGCAGACAGTTGCAAAGTCAAAGTGGGGGTGGGCTTGATCTTAATTATTGATGGAGTCCATTTGTATGAACATGTACAGTGGTCTTCACCTGCACAGCTTGCTCTTGTTGCTGCTCAGAGTTTGAGCTGAGTTGAACATCATGGCTGGACGTGCAGTTCCCCGGCCCGGAGGAGTGAGGCTGGGCTGTCAGACTATAGAGGGGCAGGGGCTTGTTTGTCCCGCTGAACATTGTTGAGCCACCAACATATACTCGCTCAGGGAGAATGCAGCTCTCGGCCATTTTTAGACCGGACTGGCATTGCGAGCTGTGGTCTCGTCAGATAATGGAAGCGACCGTGCTCTTGACAGATAGAAGCATGAAGAGCCTGGTAAGATGATTTGATCACTTTTAGTAGTTTGCTATTTAACTTGAAATGGTTTGCTTCTGACTCAGTGTTTTACTGATATACAACGTGTGGGGACGGGTTAGTTCTGTGTGGTTTCCACTTAAAATGTTCAATGTTTCAGGAAAGTTGTGACCAGGCTTGGCTCTGATTTTAGATATTCTGCCAACACGTTGATGTCAGTGTGATGTTTGTGCTTGTTTTCTCCGTCCATGCACTTTATGTGTGTGTGTGGGTGTGAGACTGTGACTTAGATGGCTCAACAGAGAGTTCTCAGGCTTCATGTTTCCCATCATTTTCCAGTTGAGTGCTGTCTCTGGTGTGTCACAGTATAACATTGTGTGTATTCTGAATCTAAGTTTAGAGTCTGTGCGTATGTGAGCGGATCGGCCAGGCAGAGCTCCCCGGCTCCAAGGGGAATCTCCTCTGTGGTTCTGATCTCCAGAGGCAAAATAGCCCTGACAGGTGCAGTGAGGCTGGGGGCTTTCAGAAGCAGCCACCTCCATTACGACCGTGCTTTCCATTTAGACCTTTACTCATAAGAAATGGCACAAGCTCAATTCATGCATGAACTTTCCAGCAGCTTTTCAGCGAGTATCAGAGACTATAAATCTCTTTTTAAAAGCTGTCTATAGATCCGACAAGTGGAGAAGCGAAGAGACGCTCGGTTTGTGTTTTGAGGATTCCCTTTCTTGTAGTATGATATGTATTTACTATTAAAAGCATTTGATCTCGGTGATCTGAGCTAGACCATGATTTATGGTCGTATAATGACGCCGTGCCAGAGGGTCACACATCGCCTCATTCCTGTTTGTTTATTGGCTGGATTTAATAAAGCACCAAAGCCTCATCGGCTCAAAATAGACCTCGTCTGACTTGCAGGCTGCTGTGTATGTTGCTGGTCAGGACACGCAGAAAGTTTACTATTATAGCTTTACAATGAAAAAATAGACAGTTGCCAGCCACAGCCTACATGAGATGTTACTAAGAGGGACCGTGAGCCAGGCTGTGCCTCGTGCACGTGCCGACATTTAGCAGGTTATTTCTGCATGCTTGCCACATTGTCATGATAGACAGCGAGTGTGAAACAGTTACTCAAAGTGCCTTTAGATAATGTAATATACGTTCATATTTCTGCCCCATAGCTTCATAATATGAACAGTGCGTTGACGCAGCCTTTGACCCGACGTGGCGTACTGGTGTTGCGTCTCATCTTACGGAGAAACGGATAGGCCTTGCTCATCAAAACCTTTTCCTCTTGGCCTGCATAACTCTGCTGGGTGGCAGAACTGGGACAGATGCCACATAGTACCAGCCTCAGAGAAACCATGTCAGAAGGTTAATATGAGGAAAATAAACTGTGTAAAGACTGGGTTTTAAATAGTGGACCGAGGGCAGGAGAGTCTTAAAATACCTCCATGAAATAACAGCTCTGTCGTAACAGTGGGAATTACAGACCACTGACAAACAGAAGAAGGAGAGACACAACAAGCACAGGATAAAAAAGGGCACATACTTTGCACTGAGCATTTTTCTCCGCTGTATATTTATTCACAGGTGGTTTTGTGAGGGCAAGGAGTTGGAGAACAGCCCCGATATTCAGATCCTGACCAACGGAGAGCAGCACTCTCTGATCATCGCTGAGGCCTTCGAGGAGGACACGGGACGTTACTCCTGCTTTGCGTCCAACTTCTATGGGACGGACTCCACGTCGGCAGAGATCTACGTCGAAGGTTGGTTTCTTTCTTTTTAATATCAGCAGTTTTACAGGCTCACGTAAAAGAGACGGTCTGTGAACACATCTTTCTTCTCTTGTCCCACAGGTGCCTCCTCTTCCGACTCTGAGGCGGAGCAGCACCTTGAAAATGTAGCCCAGTGAGTTTTTATTTAGTCTGATTTTTAATGAATGACATAACAGAAACTATCTTTATTGCAAGTTCAAACACACACAACCTTGCTTCTTTCTCTGATTTCCAAAGGCTGCAGAGGAAGTCTCAGAAGCCATCTGCATCTCAGCCAGCATCAGTGGCCCAACCCTCCTCTGCAGAGGCGGAACAGCTTCAGACGCCTCAACTTGCAGCAGCAGCAGCAGCAACAGAGGAACCAGTACAGGCGTCCTCCTCCTCCTCACTACCACCAACTCATCAACCTCTACTGATCGAGACAACACCCCCAGTGCTCTCTGTCCCAGAGCTGTCCAGAGCATCTGGGACGTCCCTAGCACATCCTGCTCAGGAGGAGACGGTCCCAGGGTTACCGCAGGTGCAGGTGTTTCCTACTCTGACACAAGAGGTCCCGCACGTTCAAGGAGACCACGAGACATCAGCGTCTGTGCCAGCCCCATCCACCACCCAGCAGGCGGAGACAGTCCCATCCCTGCCTCTGACCCCAGTGCCTCCACCCGTGCATCCACCTGAGGTAACAGCTGAAAACACTTCTACCGTATTTGTTTTAAGATACATTTTAAATATATTTGAATCTGTCCAATGTGTTTATTTTATATACAGAGTCAAGCCTCCAATCACAGCTACATGCAAGGGGTAAACGTGCAGCCTGTGATGGCGGCCCCTGTATTCACAAAGGTAGGACCAGTCTCAGCGGCCCATTACAGCCTCCTCCATGTTTACTGAAGCGTGTCTCTCCTGGAGCAGAGCCTGCGGGACCTGTTTGTGTCAGAAGGCCAGCTGGTGGTGCTAGAGTGCCGCGTGAAAGGGATCCCGTCGCCTCGAGTCGACTGGTACAGAGAGGGCAAAGCCATAGAGGACTCGGCTGATTTCAGGATCCTGCAGAAAAGTAAGCTCCGCGGCGGACGCATCCGAAGTGCCCGCTTTCTCTGTCTGAGGTAGTTTGAGTTGGATTCATTCTGCAGCCACAGTGACCATAACTTGTCTTTTAGAAATCAAGATTTAACTGCAACACAGATAAGTTAGTTTGATTCAGCTTAACTCAAATGTCAGTGTTCTCGCATTTTAAAAACTATTTAAAGTGTATAGGAAATAAATAGAGCTGAAATAGAGTTGAAATCGTTCACGATGGTCACGAGCTTATGATCTGTTACATTTGTCATTTTCATTGTGTTTATCTATAAGTTGACTGGATAATGCACAGATATGCCAGCCCTGTGACAGCCATTATAATAATAATATTAATAAAACCAGAATGTTGGCATAAATATATTTTTCTTTATACTTATAAGAAAGAAAGAGAAATGCACCCAAGCTTGCTGGAACAAAATGTTGGTCTGTTACACATTTATACATTTGTTGAAATAATATCTGTTCATATAATAATATGATATTAATGATCCAGCTGTGCACTCGCAAAAAATCTCCCAGTTCATGTTCTGAACCACAGTCAGTCACACGGTCGCCTGTTGTTTTAGGCTGCAGCCATATTTGCTTTCTTCCAGGCTTCTATTAATATCTTCCTTAGATATTTGTCTCTCATTTGACACATGAGAATAAATATATTTCTTAAAGGTCATTTTAAAATAGCATGATTGTAGAATATGTTTATAAATAATAATGAGACAAGTGCTGACTAGGCTTAAACAAAAGAGTTTTTACTCTTCATTTGTATCCATAATGACTTGGGTGCTTGTTTTCATTCCAGAGCCGAGATCTCCAGCCGAACCAGGTACATGTTTCTTGCGATCCTCATCTGTCACCAAATAAAATAAGTGTTGACTGCACCGGAGCAGCTGTCTGTCTGTATATGCTGCTGCGCTGTGTGCATATTACTGTGCTGAAGTGTTTATAGTGGTTGGCGGGGGCTTCTGTTCCTCTGTACATAATCCAGAGCTGGTTTTCCCTGACTCTGAACCATATAAGGCAGTTTCTCATCCTGTGTCAAACCATGGCAGATCATTTCAACCTGCCTGGGCTGCAGAGACACCCTCAGCCTCGGTCATAAAAAGAAAACACAAGTCATCTTTCTTCCCTCATGGCAATAAGACGCTCTCTAGATTAGAAATGAATGTGAAGCAGTTGCACCAAACCTGCCTGATTATGTGAGTATCCCTTCTTCTCATCGTTTCCTCCAGAGGAAATTTGCACTTTGGTAATTGCTGAAGTCTTTCCGGAGGATGCAGGAGTGTTTACTTGTACAGCAAGCAACAAGTATGGCACCGTGTCCAGCACTGCAGCACTGAGGGTCAGAGGTAACGCTCTGATTTTCATAAACAGCAACAGTTCTCATGTATTCTCCTGAAAGTTAAAATGTCTGTCTGTCTCTGACGCTCATCAGCCAGTGGAAGGAACAGCAACCACGTGAGGCCTGTCAGCAGTGTAACAGCAGATCCCAGTCGAAACCAAGAGCCTCCCCTGTCGTCTCCCAATGTCAACCCCCAGCCGGAGGCGGCCAGCAGCATTAAGCCCCACTCCAGCACCATCCGCCTGGACCCGCTCGTCTCCAGCACACTACGCCTGGATCCCTTAAACACCAGCACCTTCCGCCTGGACCCCAGCAGCTCCAGCATGCTGCGCCCAGACCCGCTTCGCACCAGCCTGCCCAGTCTGGAGCCCTCCAGCCTGAGCAGCAGCAGCACCATCAGCACCTCCTACCTGAACTCTCACAGCAGCAGCACCCCAAACTTAGACCCGCTCCACCTCCACCAGAACACTCCTGTGTCCAGTGGAGCCCATCCAGAACCACAGAGCGGTGCACAGGGGTTCTCACAGCTGACAGCTATCGGTGCTGCCGCTCCAGCCGAGCACAACGTTTCCCGACCTTGGCTGACATCCTCTGATGGGAGTACTAAACTTAAAGGGGCCTTGAAGGGGAGTCCGAACCATCAGAATGGGAGCCCCATTGTTGTCCCCCTCCCCGACCCTCCACCCAACTCCTGTCTTAAATCAGGCAACCTGACGAACCACAGAGACTCGCGCTCCGGCTCCAGAGTTGGTCTGCGCGTGCACTTCAAACTCCCCGAGGATGAGCAAAGTGAAGCGTCCACTGAATGTGATGAAGATGACGCTCTGGCTTCAGCCAACAAAGAACCACCCCCGGTGCTGGCTAAACCCAAACTGTGAGTAGAGTGGAAAAAAAACAGACTGACCATAAAACTAACACAAAACTGCAATCGATAAGAGGGAACAACATTTTGCAGATCAACTATCCAGTGGCAGTTCAGGGGCCTTCACTGACCCCTGAACTGCCTCTTCTTTTTAAACTACCTACTAACAATGCTGCAAATGAATATGAGAAATTGTTCGTTTTTAAAGAACAATGTGCTTGAGGAACATTTTTTAAATATGTTCAGAGCTGTGTTGCTTGGAATCAAAGCTCTTAAGTGAATGACATTTTGAGCGGATGTTGGATATAATATTGGCCCCTCTTTGTAAACCCCCCCCTCTGAAATTCTGGCTCCACATCATGTCCACTACATCAAGTAGAGGAGCTGAGGAGGGAGGTTCCTCCTCTGGCTCAACCAGCAGCTGTGATCAGTTGCAATTGAAAAATCAATGCATGCAGACTTTAGATGTGGACGTTCCGCCTTTCTAAAACTAAGGATGGTGCTTTTTATCTGTGAGTAACTATGCTCATCTAATATTTCAGATAAAGCCGTGAAAGACGCCTTGCATGATTTAATCAGCTGTTTATTTTGCACTATAGATTTAAAACAACAGTATTGATCAGAAAATGTGTCCTATGTTGTTTAGTCTAACTGAATTTGCGTTCTTTATGCAGATAAAATAAGCTGTTTACGGTGAAAACTGAAAGTGTCTTGAACTGTAGTCTTGTTCGTGGCCCATAAAAGGGCAGAGTGTTCTTCCTGCAGGCTTTGGCTCACTGCGAGGACCTAATTTATGAGAGCGCTGCACAGAGCCTCTCTCATCCTCTCCATGTATAGTGTCATTTCTTCGGGTGGTTGATCTGTTATTCTGGTTTTGCTGGACCGACAGGGAACCTGCCCAGCTGCGGCTCCTGCACAACCAAGTCCTCCTGGAGCAGCAGCAGGAGACTGAATCCCCGATCGAAACCCAAACTCAAGCGCAGCCTCAGGCCCACCCCCCGTTCCAGAGCCAGGTCCAGTCCGAGGTCCCAAGCTCCCACGAGCCCCTGCTGTGGTCACCCAGAATGCAGTGCAAGCCCCATCCGCCGCCTTTCCAGCCCCAACTCACCACCACAGCTCCCCTTCAGCAGACCCCTCACTCAGCAGCGCCACTCACCACCCCTAACGCTCCCTCACCGAGCTCTGCTCCACAGCTCAGCACCACCTTTTCACCTCTTGTCAACACCGCTCCTCCTTTCACCTCCCTTCCGTCTTTCCCCCAACTCACGACTTCTACACTGGTGATGTCACCTCCACCTCCTCCACAGCTGAACACAGCGGCGCCTATAACCCAGATGAACACCATCCACGCCTCCCACCTCAACCTGTCCCCTGCAGCTCTCGCCAAACCCGCACCCACGTTCCAGTTCTCCTCTCCCCCAGCGCCAAAGCTCAGCTCGGAGCCCGCCGGTCAGACCCTGGCCTCGCTCCACATCACCTCCCCCACTCCTCTGCTGAGAAGCACCCACGCCTCCCTCATGAACCTCACCGCCACCTCCTTCACCTTCAACTACACCCGGCCTAAAGAGTTCATAGCGGCTCAGACCTTCTCACCAGTGAGGAGTCCTTCCCCGACCGAATCCCCAGTGCCTCTCCTCCATGAGCTGGCCGCTGAACTCAACTCCTCAGCAGCCAGCTCCCCGACTATCCCGCCATTTTCCCCACCACCTAGAATCTTCCCCACGAGGGTGCTGCAGTCTCCCACCAGCCCTCCCTCGCTCGTGTCCTCGCCCACACCGGGGTCAGCCCAGTTCCCCAACAGCGTGTTCTCCATACGAGCCCAGTCGCCTCCTCAGGCGTCTTCTCCCACTTCCAGCAGCTCCACCCCGAGCCCAATTCAAAACCCCGTGGCCTTCCTCAGCTCCGTCCTGCCGTCGCTGAGCCTGGGTCAGCCCAAAAACTCAATGGGACTGCCCAAGGGAGCTCCGTTAGGGTATGTCCTCTCTGAGGCACGACAGTGCTCGTGAGCTCGTTAAGCTCACACATGATCTAATGCCGTTTTCCCATCTGTCCCTTCAGGCTACAAAAGAAGGTACCCAGGGCACAACTGCCGTCAAATGAAGACATTCGTGGGAGCAAAGAAATCCTCCTCCATGACATTGAGAAAAAGCTTCGGTTCAAAGACGATACTCCACAGTTTGCACATCAACAGGTATTTATTGGTCTCATGCTCTGCTGCAGTATTACTTCTCCCCCATGGAGCCCCAAGGTTTTCCCTATTGATTATTACATGAATATCTGTGAAAGTTACATATTCATTATAAGATGTACATAGATAGTCTGGTCTGTGATACCAATGGTTCCCACCATGAGCAGCACTTTGTCAACTATGGAGAAGAGAAAAACTCCCTCATTAACAGGACGAAGCCTCCAGCAGAGCCAGGCTCAATGAGGACGGCCATCTGAAACACAGTGTTGCTGAGGCTGACTCAGAGCCGATGAATAACCTGCATTAGCTCAGTAGAGCAGCAGCCATCACGCCCCCCCCCCCTTCCCCACCCCCACCTGTCACTCATGGTTATTCATCGCTGTGTGTCATTGCACTGTAACAACATTTGCATGCCAGTAACAATAGCTTGTGTGTTATTCCATCAGCATATGTTTGTATGTACAGTTTGTGTGTCTGGTGTTCATCATCCATCCCTATCCTCTCATAGAAGCTGAGTAATGAGGGGAAAACAGCGAGCAGACCCCTTGGACCAAACATTCCTGCCACTGTCTTTAACTATGATGAGGTACAAGGAACTTCCTGTCCCAAGCTCTGCTTTGCTCGAGGCTGAATGGGTCACTACTGGGTCTACTGTGTCAGACAGAGATCATAAAACCTTTAATATCCTCATATCGAAAACACGATTAATAAATAAATCTAATCACTAATTCAAGCGTATGTACATTACATAACCAGCACGAATAATCTATACATACCTTTGTGTTGTAAGTCATTAAGCGAGTAATACGTGAAATCATTTACACTCTTCCCCCTGAAGCCTGCAGCCCCACCTTCCCGATTTTCATTTTAGATTTCTCCACACTTCATCTGTTCTCTGTTTTACCCTCAGCCTAATTCATTTTGTTCAGTTGGATGAGCAGATTTTGTTTTTTTTAGCAACCAGGAGTGAACCTGTCAGACAGACGCCGCAGCATGATCCCCGTCATCGGCTGGTTTAAAGTCACAATCTGGAACTTTTAAGATCAGAAATCCAGATCATTGTCTTGTGTCTCATCTCAATGCTTTTAGCTTCTATGTACAATATACTGCACGCATGTCATTGTACTCACTGATTTTCATGGAAATCTGATGAGATACCGAGACACAAAGGCAGATGGAGCATGCAGTAATCCAACACCAACCGCGAGGATTGCTTTGATGTAGTGGTTTTCCGTTTCCAGGAGTACAAAGTGTCCAATTTTGAGCAGAGACTAATGAGCGAGATTGAATTCCGCTTGGAACGAACGCCAGTGGAGGAGTCGGATGATGAGGTGCAGCATGACGACATCCCGACGGGTAAATGCATCGCGCCCATATTTGACAAGAAACTTAAGAACTTCAAGGCCATGGAGGGCGTACCTGTCACCTTCTCATGTAAAATTGTGGGAATCCCTCTTCCGAAGGTAAGAGGTCGACCGCTACTGTGCTCTTTCATTTTCACCCCTCGCCACTAATCTTTCACATGTGTGCCCCCCCCCTCAGGTTTACTGGTTCAAGGATGGCAAGCAGATCTTAAGGAAGAACGTCCATTACAAGAAGATAAGAGAGGGAGACGGGACCTGTGCTTTGCACATTGAGTCCACGACAAACGACGATGATGGCAACTACACCATCATGGCAGCAAATCCACAGGTAGTGCTTCATGCTTACGCTCATGATCTGCACCTTCTCTCCAGCTGCAAAAATCTGACCCAATGTTTGATATTTATTTATATGATCAGGGCCGAATCAGCTGCTCGGGTCATTTGATCGTCCAAACGGGACCTCCCCGTAACCGGCTGACACCCATTCACTCTCAGAGGTGAGCACACCTGAGTGCTAGCAGTTGAGTCTGCAGAGGAATCCCTTTGTGTATTAAAGCTAAGGACGGCAATCCTGGAATAGCTAGAATTAGCACAGTACATGCAACTGATACAATCCACACATGAACAAGCATTATCTGATAGAAGCTGAGGGACCTATCAGGATGTGAATAGGATATAAACAAACTCCTCGTGTCCTTTAAGGGTACGAGCTCGCATACAGCAAGTTGAAGGTGAGCAAACGCAGGAGCGCTTTTTCCGCCCTCACTTCCTCCAGGCTCCAGGAGACATGCTGGCTCACGAGGGAAGGCTGTGCAGACTAGACTGCAAGGTTGGTATGGCAGAACCTGGTTTGTAGTACAGGCACAAAAATACTGTGTGTATTTTTTGGCCTCATCTCACTGTCAGCCATCTTTGTCTTCAAGGTGAGTGGGCTGCCCAACCCAGAGCTGATGTGGCTGGTCAACGGGAGGCCGATCTATCCGGACCTTTACCACAAGCTGCTGGTGCGGGAGAATGGCATCCACTCCCTGGTCATTGACCCTCTGACGCAGAAAGACGGCGGCACATACACGTGCATAGCGAGCAACAAAGCAGGACAGAGTTCCTTTAGCCTAGAACTGAAGGTTGTGGGTAAGGACTAGAAACAAACGAATACCTTGCCGTTAATGACAAAACGGAATGAATGACTCCTTTTTGATTCAGTTGAACATTTAAACGTGAATTCCTGGGCCCTGTTTGGAAGCTTCAATAATTCTAGTCGTTGTTTGACTGTAGAGAAAGAAACAAAGCACCCTCCTCAGTTTGTGGAGAAGCTGCAGAACATGGGTATTCCTGAGGGGACCCCCGTCAGGCTGGAGTGTCGGGTGGTGGGTATGCCCCCACCGGCCATCTTCTGGAAGAAGGACAATGACAGCATTCCTAGAACTAAGGACAGAATGAGGTTAGTAGGAGTTCTCCTGTAGCTGGTTAAGCCTCATACATTTAAAGGCAACATTATAAGACGTCTGTTGGAATGAATTCTTCACTATACATTTCAGCATGACCCAGGATGCCACAGGATACGTGTGTCTCCTCATCCAACCAACAACTAAAGATGATGCTGGCTGGTACACAGTGTCGGCAAAAAACGAGGCTGGAATTGTGTCTTGCACCTGCAGGCTAGATATCTATGGTAAATATTCTGTATAGGTTTAAACAGAAATGTGCCAGATTTTCAGCACACAACTTGAGGTGGTAATAAAAGCTGTCTGCTGCAACTCCAGCACAGTGGCATCAGAGCGTCCCCGCCCCCATGAAGAAAGCGCAGCGCACAGGTAGCCGCTACGCTGCTCTGACTGACCAGGGGCTCGACATCAAGTCTGCTTTCCCCACATCGGACACCAGCCCCTTCTTGTTCTCCAGCTCCCCTCCCGAAGCCTTGCTGGAGAGTGAGGAGCTGTGAGTGACACACACCGGCGCCGTGGTGTGCAGAAGACTTTACGGAGATTGATTGCTTGAGCAGGTTGTCATGTGATTTGTGTTTTGCACATGAAGTGAAGTACATTCAGGATAGAATGGCAAAGAGTGATTGCGTGAAACCTATCAGCACTGATAGTGGCTTTGTCACCATTCCTATTTACTGAAGTCACAGGCAGAAAAATTGATGGATTTGCAAAGTCTTAGCTCATGAGCCATCAGTGGAGTTGAATATTGTTCTCTCGCGTTTTGTTTTCTACTTCATATTTAGCTGCAGAGCTGCGGTTGTTGCTGAATGTTGATCATAGCATCTGTTCTTAACAGTTAGTCCTCTTCTCAACGTGGTGCTAACGCCACTCTTTTTTTTTTTTTTATTGCAAGTCACATGTACGAGGCTTCTGACAGTGTTCTCAGCCCTTCTTATTTTGCTCTTTGTTTTGTATGTATTTTAAGTAGAAGCATTAAGTGTTGTTGACGATCAATGGTGTCTATGAGCTGCCACTTTCAAGTCTCTCCACAGATGTCTGAGCTCTATCTGGTCGAGACAAGAGAGACATACTTCCCCAGAGGACACTTTGGGTCACCATCATGCTGAAAGGTGAAACATAACAACAGTCTCACATTGTCCTCCCCTTAAACAAGGGGTGGTTTATTGGGTCGATCCCCCACTCCTTCCTTTCACATACTCAGATGACTTTGGGCCAGATTCAGAACCTGGTGTGGTAGAAAAGGAGGTGAGCAGGGACTGGTGATCAAACATGCTGTTTGGAATTCTGCTCAAATTATATGTGTCACATCAAAAAAAAAAACAAAACATGCTCAGAGTCCTTCAAATGCATTGTACGTTGAGCCTGACTGATGGAGCACAGCATAGCGCTGCAAAATGGAATAGGTCTGAATACCGTCTGAAGCCATTGTACATGTACTGGTAGTTCTAGTTTCTTTAAAAGTAGTCATAAGTTATTGTTTGTTAATAATCAGATAAAGTTTATAGAGTATTTTAAGATATTTGAATGTGCCATTAAGAGCAGTTAAATGGCTCCATAACAGGGGGAATTCTTTCTATACTGAACTAAATTATTTCTGTTTTGTTGGTCACTGGTTCACAGCTTTGCACCATGTTTTTCATGTGCATGCATGCCAACATGTATAACAAAGAAAAACACTAGTATACTGTTAGGAGAGTCCAAATCGTGGTTTGTAGTTGAAACACTGAAACACTTTATTTTCTTTTTGGCTTTCATTTGATTTAAGTTTTCTTTGTTTATGACAAAGATTTGTCTCCGTGACTGCATCAACACTAATGAGGTGTATCATCAGAGAAAATAAAGACGTGGCGCTACTTTAACAAATGACAGCAAGATGTCGGATGTATTTGATAGACCATGATTTGATGGATTGAAGTCAGTTTAAAACACACTGGAGAATAAAAAAGCACATATTCAGATGTTGAAAGTTGCACATTGTAAAATAGTTTTGTCCTTCCTCAGAATAAAGTTATTATTATTTATTAAAGCGGGTGACATGTTTGCTTTGCTGGAACAAGTGGTTTTGTTTGCATGCTGCACAGACGGTAAATTCATCCTGCAACATTTTCACTGCTCCTGGCGTTTATCACGCTTCACACGTGAAAATAATGAGTTTCCAGAATTCCAGCCCATTTAAACTCATCTGTCATTGTAGAGGTCTTGTTTTGACTGATCAGACTCCTATTAGCTTAAAGTGATGCCAAATTCAAAACAAATGGGAGAGCCCAGAAGCCAATTAAGTATTGCTAATCAGTCCAATTAGAGGGGAAAAGAGTTCAAATAGGCATAAAATTACATTCACCTTACGTGACCTAATTATACTCCCAGCCTCGTCTCACCAGCTGCCAGACCTACTTGTTAACTGGTGCTGTGCTGAGTCAAAAATATCTGTGGAGAAAATCTCCAGTGTTGTGGAAAATGTCTCAATTAATGTTTTATACTTTTACTTTGCTCAGTTTGTTTCCTGCAGTTTTAACGCAATAAAAGTCGGTGAAGTACTGATTTTTCAAAACCTATATATTAACAGTCTCATGCATTTCTGTGCGTGTTAACTTATAGTATACATATTTTATACTGAAAATGCTGAATATGACCCTATTTTTAAATATGTATACTGTAATTGTTCCTGAATTATGAATCTGTGTAAATTTTTAATGACATCCTGCAAATTCTTGATCTGCATTCACTTCTAATTTTTAAATACTGACAGTTTCCCTGTGTCACATTTTCTAATTTTACAACACTTACAATTTTTAACTCCTGATAAGTAAAAACATTTAAGGCCCAAATATCAGCACATATTTCCACATGTTGATTAAAAGAAAGTATGAGCTGCTAATTTAAATGTAATCCTGTGACGATAATAAGATTTGCACTTTCTCCCACACTGAAACATACGCTTTGCAGCCTAATCTCTATTTCTCCATAAGGAGATGAGGATTTATCAGAAACAAGTCTCTGCCACAGCAGACGGGTCACTCCTCAGCTGTGACATATGGCTTTTGACAGAGCGAATGGTTCCACCCCTCAGTGCTCAGACAAGCCAATCAAGTGAGGCCTTGCTGCAAAAAAAAAAAAAAAAAAAAAAACAAAGATTGGAAGACACGGAAGGTCCAGGCCACGTCTCAGACAAGTCCTCAGACAAGACAAGCAGCAGCTGGCAAACTACATCAATCTGTAATCAATGAACCAACTGGTAGATGGGATTATATGCCTAATTGCACAGCTAACCAGTCCATCCCAAAATGACCAGACAGCCTCAGCTTTTGTGCATGACCCAATACCAGAGACGGGCATTATTCTGGGCCTCTGACAGTTATTAATCATTCATAACCTGCCTCTACACCCAAGCTTTCAGTTTGTCAATACACACCGGAGCTGTGTGTCCGTCCTGACAAAGGACGACACCAGAGATTAGAGCAGCAGTGGAGGAGGTGTTCAGATCCTTGACTTCAGTGGTAGAAACAATGAGGTGTAAATGTCCTTTATAACAAGTATAGTCCACAAGTTACTCAACGTGTTAAATGTACTTATAAGAAGTATGAGTATGAAATTACATTACTTTCAAAAGATTTGAAATATTTCAATAATATATACTGTATATACACAGTTGTGTGAGAGTAGCTTATTCAACTTGAAACTGTTGAATGATTCACAGTATTACAAGATTAAAGCAGCAAAGGAAAATGTTCTGCGTGGCTTTTTAAATCACAACACACAGTGAAAACACAAGTATTGTGTTTTCACTGTGTGTGTTTGTGTGTGTGTGTGTCAAAGGAGACGACCCTCCTGTATTACACAACTCAGTGTTGCCAGATGGGAAGGACAGACAGACAAATTATTCTGTCCGTCTCATTTTCTCGGCCCACTAAACAGATCAATTATTTATTTCACATGTGCTCTCCACTACGCAAGGAACATTAATGCATCCCACATACTGTGAGTCACTAAGACCCCGGCCCCGTTAAACACCCTCACAGATCCAAACCGGAGAACAGACAGTACTGTACACCTGCACAGAGACCAGGCTCTAAACCTCAGACGTCTCAGTAATCTCATCACCATCTTGGTCCATATTGTCGCAGCTCATAATCCCCTGATGTGCTGCTAAAATCCCTCAGGTTACAGACCACACTTACACTTTGTTGCCTCAGGCTAATCTCAGATTATGGTTATTATCACATGGGCACCCGTTCCATGAGAAGTGAAAGGTGGCTTACGTCATAAAACCTGATTCATACATTGGCAAGGTTTTAGAATCAATTTAAACTCACTGAAATTTAAAAAATATCTACAGATTTATTTCTGAGCTAAATACATCAGGGAATGAGTCCAGTGTGTTTTTCCAAAGCTTGCATAAAATTACATTTTTAGATGCAACAAGAAAATAAACTAAAAATCAATTATGAAAAAACAGCAGAAATCTAGAAAAAAAAAAGATGTCGGAACTTATATTGCCACTCACTGCACATTTTTCTGTTTTGTTCTTTCTCTTTCTCTTTACTTTGAAATGGAAGTCAGCGATCTGCCCAGTAATAGCAGTTTAATAAAACTGGTGGTCATTTGAAATTAAACTGGACAATATTCCCCATCTCAGCCTTTTAAAAGTGTGTCTGCAGCATCAGCTGGGCTGAGCCGAGCTACCAGATGGTACACTTTGGTGTTTGTGACACATGGCCCTGAGTGAAGCCACGGCCAGATCACCCAGCCCAAGATAATTGGAATTTCATTAAGGTTTTGTTTGTGTGTGCACTGAGTGTGCATATATATGCTTCAGTGTGTGTGTGTGTGTTGAGAGTGGGTGTGGGTGTTTATGAGTCTGTATGGGTGTGTTTCTTTATGAGCAATATTTGGGGGGGAGCAGGGACCCCACCTGCTGCCACCTGTTCATCTACTCCATCTTATAAAAGCTGCTCCCTCACTGTCTCCAGGACCACAGACACCTTGGACTTGTCTGGGTCGTCCACTCTCTGGGGTTACAGTCATTTCACGATCAACACAAAGGACACACAACTTTGGACAAGGACAACCTCTGAGGAACCCCGACGCAGAACTGAGGACTTCTCTGAAAAACATATCAACCCACATCTGAGGACAATCACCGGTTCAATTGTTCGAACACACATGATGAAGTCTCGCCGGCCCAGCTGCACCGACTCCGGATCAGAGTCCTCAGAGGCAGACTCAAAGAGCCCAGAGAAGTACGAGACCGTCACCAGGCGACGGACGGCTGCCAACGCCAGAGAGAGGAAGAGGATGCAGGGTTTGAACACGGCCTTCGATCGCTTGCGCAAAGTGGTCCCCCAGTGGGGCCAGGACAAAAAACTGTCCAAGTACGAAACCCTGCAGATGGCCCTCAGCTACATCATGGCCCTCAACCGGATCCTGACGGACGCCAGGAGGCACAACGCTCCTCACAGGCAGTGGCTGGACCTGCCGTTTGACTGCGTGCAGCCCGAGAGCTACCCCTGCCTCATGAGGTACGACTCCCCGACGGATCCGGAGTACATCCACTCATCCTTCTCGTACCAGTTTGACGGACATCAGGTCCACGCGTAAACTGCAGCCATCTGTTGGTGCTAACCCGTCATGTTGTGTGTGACAATGTGAATTAATTTCCTTCAAGCTAGGAGACAGTAAATACATTTGTATTACATTATTTTCTTTTTGTGATATTTATATAGTAATTCTTTGACAATCAAAAAGGTTTCTGGTGAAGTTTGAAGCCTGTGGTTTATTTTTGCTAGGTAACCCAGCAGCGTGTTGAGCAGCTCTTTGTTCAAAGTGTAGCACTAGTGTCATTTGAATGACTGGAGATACAATGGTGTGTTTTTATCAGTTTATTTGATAGAGCCCTAAAATGTTGTGCAATGTGCGATGGATTTGGACAAAATGATGATGTTGTTATTGTTATTATTGTTGCATAGTTGAAGTCAATATGTAACTATTCTGTCAAGTGTAAGAACAATGTTTGTAGAGTTGAAAAATAGATTTTCACATGCAAACCTCTATTTTGTTGAATTATAGTTTTGGATCAAAATAAAAACTATTTTATATGAAAAAACATTTATTCTTGTCTTTTCCTGTCATAGATAAGTAAGATAAGTAATTACCCAGTGCAACTTTATAGAAAACCACTGTTTGCGATAACTGTACTTGCGTAGTCTAAACTAGCAAGTACAGTTTGTATTATTTTAAACTAGTCAGCGTTCCTCTTTACTTCTCAAAAATATTCTAATTTGAATTGTATTAACCTAACATATTTCAAAGGTTGATATTCCGTCTTTTTTTTAATAGTAACTTTTACAGCAAAACTTCAATTTTCAAGAGAGAATTCTAGTTGGAGCTCTTTAAACCTCTTGCTTGTCTGCCATCTTAAACCCAACATGGGTTATCACAAAGAACATGTACTTTACAGGCCGGTCTTTGTTCTGCGTTGTCAGCTTCTCAGTGGGAGTGATGGCAGGTTGTGACCGCTGCATTGCCGCGATCCGCAACCTGGGGGATAAATCAGCCTTTTGTCCTGAGCCCCTGCGCTCGGAGATAAGGCACTGTTTGCGTCAAGAGGGGAGCCAAAATCTAAACACTGATAATTAGACTCCTTTTCAGGACAAGGCACAATCAAGTAATTAGTCTATTCTTAAATGGTCCCAATAAAAGTCTTTAGGTCAAGTATGCTAAATGTTGGTTCGGTGTACGCACAGATAAACCAGGATATGATCCGCCGCCGTCAGTCGCCACACGGCTACAGATTTAAATGGCATAATCAGCCACTGAAAACTGATTGTTGCACATTTGAAAAAGTTTGAATGGTGGCACAAGCCGCAGCAGATTAAGGCAGCCCGTGTGCCAGATCCTGCCACGGCTTCAGCGGGGGAGCAGAAATTAAACTCTATTGTGCGTTAATGGCTGTGTTCAGGGCCGCTGAGGCGTGAACGGCTATAGCTGGACCCAAACTTTATCTGCATTAACTAGAGGGCCCACACAGCGGAGCACGGACTTTACTGTCCAACTGCTACTACACTACACACATGCACACACGCTGTGAATTTGGGAAGTAGAAAGTGGAATTGTGTGCTATGTTTTGATTATCTAAGTCCTACCTGTTTGGTTCAAAATGCTGCGCAGAATAAACAAATTACTATAGGTTCAAATTTTACCATCATATGAGAAATTGCCATAGGTTAACCAGTGGGTAGTCACTGGTTGCCCTACTTGACTAATTGTTGATGTTAGCCAAGAACACTTAAACTCATGTGTGGTAAGTGTTGCCGTGCTGATTCGTCTGCCACGTTGAGTGTTTGCGTACCTGATGAACGCTCTCTGACAGTTGGCATGTCAGAAATGAATAGAGAGGGCAGAGTCAAAGAGTGGGATGATAATGAGACCATCGCTGACACTGCAATTACGCTCTTCATTAATTCAAGTGGTGAACAGCTGGTGACAGAAAATGTAATGAATTGATTTCCTCGACAGGAGCGTGCTGGTGGATGAGTTGTTCATCAATAGTGACAACAATGTGCACAGCATGTGAGTAACTGAGAGGGTAAAACAAATTAAAATGTCTTAACTCTGAGTCAGTCGGCCTCTCAACATGACTGGATGCTCTTATTTGCAGGACATTTATGTGGGATACCGCAGCAATATTCATGATAGAATAGGTGGGTGATCCATGTTTACGTTTACATTTCCCATACGTTTATTATGATCCTCATGAATTGAATTTCTAATATTTCTCATAAGATTTAACACACGTTTAATATTTAAATACTCCTCCTGCTGCTAATCTTTACAACTAGGTCACTCATATTTAATATTTAATGTACATTTCTTATGTTTATCATGTTTCCCATACACTCATTATGTACCCGTTTACCAAATTTCTCACATGTTCATTACATGTTATTCAAATGCTCCTTTATTCAAAAAATGTCACTGAGTCACTGAGTATTGCTTAAACAGTGTTTAGATGTGTCCATTAACAACTGGACACAAGGACGTCAAAGTTGCGTTTAAACAGTAATCACCTAAACGTGTTGAACTGCAGCTCCATCTCAAGACTACAAAAGCTCCAGCAGAGGACCAGCGGCTCCTCCCTCAACAAAGGTTATGTCATCCGACTCTTTATAATCATCCCTCCAGCAGGTGTTCAGAAGCTGCCCACACTGCTGTGATTCACTGTCTCCTCTGACCTAAACGCCGGCAGGTTACACAGTCCAAACGCCGCCGTATCCCGGCATGAAGTGCTTGAACAACCGGGCCGGGAGCCACCTGACTGGGCAGGTGGAGTACGAGTTGGACAGCTTGGGCAACGGCGCCTGGGTGAACCAGGGCTACTGCGGCTCTCCTCCACCCCTGCCCCGAGCTGTCAGCACCATCTACAACCCTCAGCCTGTCTTCCAAGGATCCATGGACAGCATGTACAAAGTGGACGCCACCAGCCCGTTCCACCAACCGCCTGAGGAGCCTCTACCCATCGAGCAAAGTGCGGTGAAGAAACAGAGAGGCTGCTGCTCTTTTATCAAAGGTACGAAGAAATCACTTTGCTGACTTTAACATTACGTCCCAAATACCTGCACTACGGTAGTTGCATGAGTCTTCATAGAACTCGACAAAATTTTATTTTCTTTTAATGAAAATGTACACACTGTCCAGCTGACCAGGTCCTAAACAATATTTGGTTAACCTTGTTTAAAGTTTCCCTATTCATGACAGGTCTTTACAAACAACCAACAAAAATACGTTGGCATTCGTAACTGACCGACGATGACGTCCACTGTTATTTTGTGTACAGGGCTGTGGGGCACAACACTGACCGAAAACACCTCCAACAACAGGGAGCTGTTTGTCCGAACCACGCTGCGGGAGTTACTGGTCTATCTGGTGTTCTTGGTGGACATATGCCTACGTAAGTCATGTAATCACACAGTAAGAATGTTTGCCTCTCATCTGAAATCCTGATCCTGACTCCCAAACTATAAACAGTTGCCTGATTAAACAGTATTTGCAAATATTTTTACCTTGTTAATGAGAAAGGAAGGAGTCTACATCTACAAAAAAAAACATTTTAATTTCTGATACTTAAATTTTGACATGAATTTTGACATTTAGATTTTAACATGAATTATTGATAAAGTGAGTTTCTGTGTTCACAATGGCGTGACTTCAATCTTTTCTTTGTTATGTGTGTACTTATGTACTTTATTCCCACTGCAGTATGTTCCAGTCTACTATTTGTTTTAAGCAATGCTGATCACTGCTGAACATTTGGCAGGATGCTACTGTATAGGGCACTTTGGGCTGTTGATACACCCTTGCTTTAATGCCTACCACAAATGCCCTTCCCATCCTCCTGCCTGAAAGCCATTGTCCAGCTGAGCACTGCGAGTGAAAGGGACATGGACACTGCTCTCTTGCCTTTTAGCGATAAGAGCATTAGGCCCCGTCTATTGTTGCTTTGTTTGGGTTAGATTTACATTCTTTGATGAGGCCATTTGTGTCAGGCCAGCGTGCCCTCTCTTCAAACAAATTACAGCCTCTAATCTGGATTGGCTCCACAGCAGTGACATAAACACAGCCAAACAAATCCTCGCCGGGGCTTTGCGTGTCTGCTGCCGAGCTGTCTTATCTTGGACTGCTCAATAGAGCAACGTTTCGGCCTGAGCCTGAGCAAAGACCGATAGCAATTAGCGATTAGCTGTTAACAGTGACATTACGTTGTCTTTCAGTGACGTACGGAATGACCAGTTCAAGCACCTACTATTACACTAAAGCCATGACGGACCTGTTTGTGAGTACAGCCGGTGACAGCGGGGTTACGTTTCAGTCCATTGGCACCATGTCCGACTTCTGGATTGTGAGTTTTCCTACAAATGAATTTCCACAAACAGTGGCAACGAACAAAATATTTCAGTCTGTGCATCAACCCTCTCCTTGTGTGAGCAGTATGCCCAAGGCCCATTGCTGAATGGTCTCTACTGGACTAAATGGTACAATAACCAGTCACTGGACAGCGGAGACAAGTCCTTCATCTACTATGAGAACATGTTGCTGGGAGTCCCCAGGATGAGGCAGATCAAGATCAAGAACAACTCCTGCAAGGTCCACAATGACTTCCAGGACGAGATCACCGGATGTTTCGACGTGTACAATGACAAGAAGGAGGATGAACTCAGCTTTGGTCTGATTAACGGCACTGCGTAAGCCCCTCTCTCTATGCTGCTGCAGGAGCAGAGCTGCTCTATTGTCTTTGGTTATTCTCATGCTCCTCTGTCCCTCTGCAGCTGGACCTACCACACAGCGAAAGAGATCAAGGGCTCCTCTCACTGGGGCTTGCTGACCACCTACAGTGGAGCGGGATACTATCAAGACCTGAGCCGGACCAAAGAGGAGAGCGCCGCCATCATGACGGAACTGGTGGACAACCTGTGGCTGGACCGGGGAACCAGAGCGGTCTTCATCGACTTCTCCACCTACAACGCAAACATCAACATGTTCTGCGTCATCAGGTAACAGTGCACAGTTGAACACAACAACTTCACCCATTAGTTGCAACCCATTCACTGGTGGATCAAAGTTCAATCGGCTTCTTTCAGGTTGGTAGTTGAGTTCCCAGCTACAGGTGGAGCAATCCCTTCCTACCAGATCAGAACAGTCAAACTGATTCGCTACATCACCTACTGGGATTACTTCATCCTCGGCTGTGAGATGGTCTTCTGCCTGTTCATCCTCTACTACATTGTGGAAGAGATGCTTGAGCTTCAAATACACAAGCTATCCTACTTCGGGAGCATCTGGAACATACTGGACATTGTTGTCATAATGGTAACTAAATGCAGTGTCTGGATTCAAACATGTTTTCTGATTTAGCTTGGCCCCAAAATATAAAAATGGTTCCCTCTCCTAGCTCGCCATCGTCGCCATCATATTCAATATTTTCCGAACCGTCAAAGTGGACAAGCTGCTTGGCAAACTCCTGGAACAACCCGATATCTATGCTGACTTTGAGTTTCTGGCGTTCTGGCAAACACAATACAACAACATGAATGCCGTGAACCTGTTCTTCGCTTGGATCAAGGTACACACCTCTCTGACTCCACTTGGAACAATTAGCCCGGCTTTGGTGTCATCCCAATCCATGTGTGTATTGCTCTTGTCCTTTCAAGGTTTTCAAGTACATCAGCTTCAATAAGACCATGACTCAGCTGTCCTCCACACTGGGCAGATGTGCTAAAGACATCTTGGGATTTGCCATCATGTTCTTCATTGTCTTCTTCGCCTATGCTCAGCTTGGATATTTGCTCTTTGGGACAGAGGTTGATTCCTTCAGCACCTTTGTGAAGTGCATGTAAGTGGTGTCAATCTGGAGTGAATTAAATGCTAAATGAGCATTCATTTATCATTAATTTTTTTCCCTGCAGCTTCACACAGTTCAGGATTATCCTCGGAGACTTCAATTATGACGCCATCGACCGTGCTAACAGAGTTCTGGGGCCAATCTACTTTGTCACCTATGTGTTCTTTGTTTTCTTTGTTCTGCTGGTAAGTTCTGTTTCACAAGCTGTCTGACTTCAAAACACAACAAATGTGCAGCCTCATCACTTCTCCTTGTGTTTGTTTCTCAGAACATGTTTCTGGCGATCATCAACGACACGTATTCCGAGGTGAAGGAGGAGCTCTCATCACAAAAAGATCAACTGCAGATTACGGACATCATCAAACAGGTAAAGGCCAGGACTTGAAATTCAAAGGAGGATTTACGAATTTATACATTAACAAATAAATGATGTATTTTTGGAATTCAGAGCTACATGAAGACATTTATGAAGTTGAAACTCAAAAAGGAGAAAATATCAGACGTTCAGAAAGCACTGCGCTCTGGATCTGGAGAGATTGAATTCAAGGACTTCAGAGAAACTCTGAAAGAGTGAGTCACAAATTATTTAAGAGAGGAGCATATCTCAGGGTTATTGTTAATTTGTTAACCCTCTGACGATCTCACAGGATGGGACATGCCGATCATGAAATTTCAGCAGCTTTCTCAAGGTTTGACCGCGATGGGAACCAAATTCTCGATGAGGCGGAACAAGAAAAGATGAAAATGGAGCTAGAGGAAAAGAGGGTTTGTGACTCTTCACAATAATTATGATAAAATACATAAAAAACAATTTGTTTTTGCTGACAAAACTGTTTTCATTGTGGATTTTCCATTTTTTTGGTCAGGATGCTCTCAGCGCTGAACTCAACGATCTTGGAATTAATTATGAAAAAGATTTGCTGGAGAAGCCTGAGACCTCCACTGAGCAGAACAACCACTCAGGCCCAATCTTTGTGGATCAGGAGCAATTTCTAAAGTGGGAGAATTTTTTTTTCACATTTATCTTTAAGTATTTTTATTCAAAAAGCATTAACCAGAAGCTGAATTTTCTTTCTATCATCATGGAAGAATGACCAGACAGGTTCTCCAACTCGAAAGCTCTGTGGCAACTATCTCAGCCAGGATGGAGTTGATTATGGAGAAACTGGGATTACAGGAGAAAACCAGTGGCGATGTGAGTATGAAAATAAGTTCTGGATTTCCTCAACCACATTGTATCTAATTTGTAAAGACTCAGGGAAAATATCTTAATCTCGGGCCATCTCCTGATCTCCTTTTTCTAATAAATAATCAATGTTTGATTTCTGTCCAGACTGATGATGCAGCCTCAGATAGGAGCATCCTGGTTTGTGTGGACAGAGGCACGAAGGCTGACCTGTCATTCAGGAGAGCAGCACTTCGTGCAAACGCCACTTACGACTGTCATATGTGATCAATCCTCCTCTGGGAAGCACAATCTTTGGTTAACTGGAAGTATGTTTACACATGAGAATGTGAACAACACAGGATTGCCAGTATGATTTTCAAAATATAGCACTTTCCTTCAGCCACTCATTGTATGGTCACATGTAAATACTGTACACATACATTTTGACTTTGCTTCCTAGGTGTTGTACCAAAACTTATATAATGAAGTGGTTTAGCTCAGATTTAGAGATGACTACAATGTACATTGTGAGGCCATGTAAATGTAAATGTGCATATCGTAAGTGTTGTGGAACGTACATTTATTTCAGCTGTAGGGTAGAAGAAAAACAGTTACGTAATATAATCTATTATTAGTCAGTGAAGATGCCACTCTGCTTCTGAGGACATGAATGTTTGCTTTGCTTTAGTCACATGTTTATGGAAAACTTTTAGTGAGATCAACAAAAGAATTATACAATATGATTTTTTTTGTTTCTATATTTAACAGATCAGTCAGTAGTCATTCATCAGCTTCCCGAGCTCTAACAACCAATCCACTCCACTGGGGAAAAAAATGTCCCTGATTCAAGTTTTTTGCATGTTTTTAACAAGAGCTATAGATGATTGACAGCATCTTTTTCCCCAGTGGACTGGATATTCAAAAAATGCAGTAGTCATTATTCAAGTTTCATCTGATGGTGCTGCGGAATAAAAAGGATAAAACAGTTTTTAAGCAAATATATTTAAAAAAAACTCACGTTGGTTGTCAATTTATCATTCGGATGTGACACCTGAGTTTAGTAGAAGCAACGATGTTTGTTAGAATCCCTGTGAAGACAAGTTTACAGTGTATTTATGGGTAAAGCTCAGTGTATAATTAATGTACCAATGAGCAGTTTGAAATGTTTCTTTATTTGAAGTGACTTGATATTTTCTGTTCAGTGGAAAACTGATTTCATCCTTTATTATCAAACATCACTTCTGTTTGTTCAATGTACATGTATTATCGTCATAAAAGCAAATTGCCAATACATTCATTATTTTAAGCAAGAAATATAGCATGTGTCATAAGCGTGCAGTTTAAGCTGAAACTTCTCCTGCCTCCTGCTACGTCCTGAAAATGGCACACAGACTTCAAAATGGGAAAATCCACAGTGGAAAAGAATTTAGATCTGTAATGGAGCCTCCACAAAGTTTGAATTTACCAGCACATCAATTAAGGCTTATGCATAAATAATATTGCTGAAATTTAATGATGGCATTTTATCTCATAACAATCTAGCTACAGTATGTACATTATTTATTAAGTTTCATGAAGTTCTGTGATCAAGGTTTATATTTACACTCAGCAAACATGACCCTGTTTTGTTATATGAACAACCCCAGCTCCAATGAAGTAACAAAAAAAACATTATCAAGTATGTTGGCTAGTATGACCGGAGTAGAGTGAGCTTACAAGGAGTGTGGTACACTGTACAGAATGGCACGTATGTAAATAAACTCCAAATCGCAGAATGTGTTTGGGAAATTACCAGTTCATCCGGTCTATATGAACATGTTGTGCGAAATAATAAGCAAAAGGGCAAAGGTGAATGTGGCCCTGACAAATTAATGACATTTAGAAAACCTTTCACTTCCACAAAATGTATATAAATGAAAACAATCCCAATTTATAGTGTGTGTAAACTTTTCTGTCTTTAAATACAAATGGGCCATGATGTAAAATGATGTAAAACATGATGCAATGTCTTTAGGGGCTGGTTTTTTTGCAACATCTCAGAGCCATCAGAGAGAAAACTTGAATTTAACTGAGGTTAAAAAGAGGAAGGGATAAGGAAGAAAATATTTGAGTTCAATATTCCTCTAGGAAACCAGCCCCAGAATCTGCACCCACAGTTAGTGAAATTTACAAGGTTTGGGGGTTGCACTGTTTTTACAATACTTTCTTTGTACAGAGAGAATGCGCTAAATAGACTTTGTTTTGAGACACAGGATTATAAATTAGTCTTATCTAGGCTACATTTCAGTGTAAAGTAAAATCCATCAAAAGTCTGCAAAGAACATACCGATCACTCTGATAGAAAACATGAAAAACATATTTGTTTTTTTACTTTGAGAGCCATGGAGTTGAAAGTTATTTTAATACACAAAATTTACCCAAGAGACAGCACACTGCGCTGTAATTTGCACTATAATCTGCTTTAAAGCCTTGATTATTGTACAAATAGTTTTTTCCACATGTACTGGAAAGGTAAGCTATGGTTCCAGGGCCTATATTCACAAAGCGTTTTCATCAATGTATCAAACAGGACTAAATTTAGACATTGTATGAACTATAGTAGATTGTTTTTGATAACTGGTCATTCAACGTTGTGTAGAACACTGTCATCACTGTATGCCTTTTAAAAAACTGACATATATTACAAAAAGTAGCGTATGAAGACTTGTGTGGATTTGTCCTCTGTCGTATAAAATGAGAGAAAAATGCCCCATGTATGACAAGGTAATATTTTGACGAGTCTGTAACAAGCCAACGTATTTTTACAGAAATATTACAAAAGCATATTGGTAAAGTGGGGGCAGATATTGCTGTAAATTCATAGTTTAACATGTTAGAAAGTTTGAGGTTTCAGAGGATTTCAATCCTCATATTCCGTATTGAGGTGCTGGAGTAACAGGATGGCTTATTAATAAATGTGCTTTCAGCTTCAGAATAAAATCTGTTTTGTTGGGATTTTTTTATTTTGAAACTATTTTGCTCTTTTTTTGATGGTTTGGCCCGTTTATCAACACATGTGATGTGATTAGAGGAAAGGCACCAAGAGTCCCTCTTAGTCTACATCTTAATGCTGCAAGTCCTCTTGTCACAGACAGGGCATGATTTTCATAGAGCCAAACATTTACAAGGCTGGGCAGATAGTCAGGTGGTTTGGATTTAACTAGATGCCCAAGGGCACTTTACCATAGTAGAACTCTTAATTATCATCAAATAAACTTTAAAGAAGTTCTAAGTCAAATTAGCATAGTCATTAAAAAAACATTTTAACTAGCGCAGGAGCAACTACTTGCTACAAAGGCTTTGTGAATATGGCCCCTGCCCCTCTGTTACCTAAGATGTCCAGTTTAAAGAGTGCTGCGTGGTCTGAAGGCTTCACAAATGCTCCTTGTTGTTACACTTAGTTTAGAACCAGCTCACTGTGATTGGTAGCCAGCCATGCTGAAGTTGGTCAAGTTGGACATTACTGGACCAGGTTGGGCTGCAGCCTGGGCTGACTGAGATCCAAAGTTTCCTACCCAGGCTTGTGACTGGGACTGCCTGCAACATTTGGCAATACACAAGTACAGTTAGAACCACTTGTGGCCACTGTGTTCAAAAATGAGTTCAATATATTCCATAGAGTAAAACTCACTCTACGCCAAATCCTTGCTGGCTCCATGTCTGGCTGTACATGCTGTAAGAGGGAACTTGCCACCCGTTGGTCACATACTGGCCATACTGCTGCTGTGGACTTCCATAGACCTGGTTCCACTGTCCCCACTGATTGTACTCAACCTAAGTGAAGCCAGGGAGAAGACGTAAATGTAGGCTAGGCTTAAAGGGATAGTTCAGTCAGAAATAAAGGTCAGCAATATCTTCCAGAGACATGCATTCAGGGACCATCAGGAATGTTAATGTATTTGACATCTGAAGCTTTGTTCACTAAGTGACGCTGTCCCTACCTGCTGTGTATTTTTCGCCATGTCAGGGGATTCTTTGCCCCAGTAGCACTTGACCATATGTCCTTCAATGGCTGTGCCATTGACTGAAACAATCGCATGGGCAGCACTGTCATGGGAGGAAAACCTTAAAAAGAAATACAACAGTTTTGAAGTAGAATTTTATATCCCAGCATTTGATTCAGGTAACTCAGAAATTAAAATCTCATTAAAATAAAATTGATGATAATAATTACCATTAACCCCTTCAATGTAAGTGATCTGACATAAAAGCACTGTTGTGCAAAATGTGCACAACAGATAAGGCCACTGATACTAAGTGTGGAATTAACTGGCCTGTCACCAAGTCATGCCGAGGGCTGACCTCTAGAGGCCAAATGTTGTAACATACTCAAACTCTACCTAATGAAAGAGTATCCTTTCTCTGGGAAAACTCTGACTTCCATGATTTGACCAAAAGGTGAGAAGGTCTGTCGCATAAGGTGTTCTGAGGGAATAAAAAAGAAACAGATTCATGTGATTATTTATCTATTTGATGACAGTGTTCTACAAGTATTTAGACTGCACTGACTAAGGGTTCTAACAATGGCTCCTCAGAGAACATGACACTTGCCTGATAATCCTGACTGGATCCCCCCACAGTACACGGTACAGTTCTGTGGACTGGACTGAGTCAGTACATCATCGAACTTCAGCAGCTTTGAGCAATCTGAAATTAAAAAAAAAACATTCAGGGAAGGTTCAGATCATTATACACACCCTAAACGCTTGCACAATAATAATTGTGCATCATTGTTCAAAACCAGAAAGGTAGCAATAACCAGTCAGCACACAAAGTGTTCCCCCTTAATCACCATGCTATACAAGACACCTATAGAATTAGTGAATGTGAGATCAAATAAAGGAAATAAAGAAGCAAACACAAAATAACAGCATCATGGATGGAAGCAGCACAAAGACACAAAGAACACTATGTCAACTGAGCTACAGGGACAGAGTCTAGATCAGATCTCTTTACTGGAAACATAATATGACTGAAAAAAAGATGAATTGTCACTGGATTCAGTCTGGATTCAATTAATGTTCAATTAACTTACTGTCTTGGGAACTCTTTGGAGCTGGCGGTTTACGTGTTGCCCAGTTGGTTCGGATTTGGCGTCCTCCAAGCCACTGCCCCCCCATGTTGACAATGGCATTCTCTGCATCCTATAAATCCAAATCTAACAGTTACTACTGGATTTGATTTTCCTTTAAGTATTAGGTACCACAATCAGTTCTGAAGTTATAAAGTACTATTTTAAATGGAGGTAATATTCAAAACAGTAATGTAACCTGTAATGTTAGATGACTTTAAGTGACTATGATATGAGTTATTTTATATTAACGACTGTAAAGGCATTGAGGTAAGATAATAAACAGAAAATAGAAATAACCTTCAGTCTGTGTTCTTGCACTGGAGCCTTACCAGTTTGTTGTAGAAGGACACAAATCCATACCCCTTTGATTTGCCTGTCGCCATGTCCTTCACAACACGGGCATCCCTGCAGGGAAACGTTAAAAACAGCTTCAGTTCACTTTTCAATTGAAATACTTCAAACTTAAAAAGGAACCACGCAAAACACACTGAACTGTGAATCCTCTACTCTGGACTTTATTAAGATATATTAGCTATCATGACTTTTTTTTTACTGAGCACTGACTCAAAATATAACTTCAAAGCAACACTTGAAAACAACAAAAAAAAACAAATAGTACAAATACATGCAGCCTACAGTATTTATTTCAAAAAATAAAATCTGATGAATTAATGGATCCTTGCCTCTGAGCACCACTGTTTGTTCAATGCTCTCAACACTGATTTAAATTCACAAAAGGAAGTGATTCTATGGATTACCATGCATTCTTAAAATATGCTATTGGTGCTCTTCCTTCATATAGAAATATATGTAAATATAGAAAATATCAAAAGAGAAAAAAGGAATTAAAAGGCATACATGGCCTGTTAACAGATTTCTTTATTTTTCCTGGTCAATTCTTTACCACCAATATGGAGTATGGAGTTTGAGGAGCTGCAAATTTTAAGAAATTGACATTTTCAGTAATTTTAGAAAGAGGATCATTACACTACAAACAACACTATGCAAATAAAGATGAGACAAATTAAACAGATTTAAAGGATACATTAAAGGAATTTGTTAATCTAAGCTTAGTCATGTTAATACATATCTACAAATAATGACATATGGAAAGAATGGAATAAATAGAGAAAAAACTACATCTGTGTCTCCAGAGTGCACAGTTCCTTGCTGTAAGCCTTCAAGCTCCTGTCCAATCCTATGAGCATTTCTGCAAAATAACCAAAGTGCTATTACTTCAATGGGACGCACAACTAAAAGCTGTTCAGGTTCAACATACAGCTGACATTTTGCTGACACACAGTTTACTTACCACATCCTTAAATGGTAAGAAAATGCAAGAGTAGGCTTAAAGCTAACACGTCATCAAAATATACAAACAATAAACAGAAGTAAATATCCACAGGTAAGTACTGGAAAACCTATAGGAATTGTGTTGTAATAACGATGTAAAGATTTATTTAATGACAAAACAATGTTATGTCATTCTTGACTGGCCTTATTGGATAGCCACCAGAAAAATTAAATGAGAGGGAAGAGGAGAAGGTGAAGGGGGTGACATTTCAGAAAGGTTCTAGGCTAGAGTTAAATTGGGTGGCATGTAGTTCATAATTTACCAATAAGACAGGATGTCCCAATGTAGTTTCTTAATAATCATTTTTAACCAAAAATAAAACAATCCATTTGAAATCAGACAGTATGTTTGCATTGTTGAACTTTTGAGGAACAACAACAATCTTCCAGTTGCCAGCTCTTGTGAACCAGTGTTCAATGTCATATGCGTGTAAACATAGCAATAGATGATGAATCTAGTTGGCAAATGCTTACAGGACATAAGAATACACCCTTAATATTGTCCGACAAAATAATTGTAGCAATGACATTATTGCACTGTACATAAATAGAGAGACATCTCCTTTCAGTGAAAACTTACGAGATTTTCCCAAAGGGTGCAAAAGCAGCCTTGACATCATCGGTGGAAATCTCTGGGCTCAAATCACCAACAAAAACATGGAAGTGATCTAAAAAGGAAGAAGAAGAAATAAATAAAAAATAATATTATCTGATATTCTCTGTTAAACAATGGTTTGAGTACAGCAGAAATCAAAAGATGGTAACTTACTGGTGGTGTCTTTCTTCAGGCTACTTGGAGTAGTTGCCCAGTTTACTTTGACCTCCTGAAATCAGAGAGTTCACAGAGAAGATTTCAAGACTGAGTGGGAAAATATGGATCACAGGGAAGTTCTGAGCACCAATGGCGTGTGCATCCTCACTCATCGTTGTATATCAGAAAAGTTGGCCTACCTTTCCTAAAATCTTCCTCCCGTTCATGGCTGCGAGGGCCGCAGCAGCATCTCTGTGTTCAAAGAACTCCACAAAGCAGTAGGGGTCGTTGCTTGTGTGCTGCGGGGACCAAGTCAAACACAGCAGCTCAAGAGGTGCGTTCCATCATTTTACAGACAAACTTGATCGGACTGAAAATCCTCACAATTAACCATTTACATAGTATTTATATTTCCAAAGAGTCGAGGTAATACGGTGGTAAATAGAACAGGCTCACACAAGAAGAAGAAAATATACAGCCTAAACATCATGTTGACTCACCTCTGTGATCATCTTACAACTTTTACAAGGTCCGATCTGGGTGAAGAGTTGCAGAACCAAAATTTCCGTCACATCCCGAGAGAGATTTCCCACATACCTGGACGAGGAGCATGATTTTATAAGGGGTGACTGTTTGATACCGGCCACACAAGGCTGATAAACACAGTCACACTATTCGGACAAAGTGACGCACAGCCAGATTACTTGTAGTGTTAGCTTGTGACCATCGATAATGAATTATCAGCGTGACGTAATTTACATTAGCCTTACATACAGTAAGTACAGTTGGCACTGACATTACATATACACTATATTTAAACAACTTTGAATCGATTAACCTGGTTTTAACAAGGCATTAAATGTAACTGCTGTTTCATAATATCCACCATGTCTGTGATGACAGCGGCTAGCTAGGTTAGCTGCCAGCTGCCGCCGACGCTAGCGAAGCTAACGCTACGACACTCTCAAGACGCATAAAAGGACTTACAGGGTTTTGGGGAAGCTATCGTCGTCCATGGCAGGTACTGACAGTCACCGGGGCAGGAAACGGTAGTTACTAGCTGGTTAGCTAACGCTTACCGACTCCGGTGTTCGCTGTCAACTACAACAACTAGCTAACTAGCTATGGAGCTAACTAACCGGGCGCCAGGACATACGTCACGCTGAGAGCCGAGAGAACGTGGGTGATGAAGAGCTCAGGCGAGGTCAGCGTGAGGAAGATACGACACACTGGAATCAGAGGAAACGATACTTTCAGTTTAGAATGCTGTGTTTTAGCGAAGTGGTTTCATTAGTCAGTATAAAACCTTCAAACCGAACGAAATGACCACTAAAACACTGTCACATTCTGCGGCGTCTGGAAGTCATTTGCATGAGAGACTTTTATTTTGAAGTGGACCGCGAGGGTGGGATTGTTTTTAATGACCGGTGTTGCGACTTCTGTCTGTACCCGATAAATGCACCTCACGGGAGCGCGCACAGCTAAAACCGAAAGGCATGCGTGATCATCTACTTTCATCTAGATTGTTGAGTTTTTCCCAACACTTTGGGATCAAACACCGTTACCAGCTCTGATTGAGTTGGACGGTTTAGACATGCGTCATCGTCGGATCATTTGTCATCATGACTAATCACCAACAAACGAGATGTAGCTGTGCGCGCTCCCGGGAGGCAGAGAGGAGTCACAACACCTGTTTTTCCCCTCGTCACCCTGTGAAGGAACCTTTCTGGAAACTGAGCTCAGGTGTCAGAGTAAAGTTCAGAGTGAGAGCACGTGTTGAATATCACATCATCATATAACTGACAAGTTCTGTGTTTCCTTACTCTGCAAACTGAATGGTGGCTTTCACAACAATAAACCAATCCACGGTCATAATGCTAATTACATTAGTATATTCTACATACGTTAAAGTTTACTTCAATTGAATATATACATGTTATCTGTCTAGATTAGTAGCCTATATTTTTAAAAATGCAAATATGTTAACAAAACAACAACAACAGCAACAACTCCTTCTTCTTCTATGTCGTTTTTCACTGTCAAATATCAGCTAAAGGCAGATTATAATGTGTGCAATATTTGGAAAATACTAGCTGCATCTTTTTTTCAGACTATTGGATCTATTGACCACAATAAATACATGTATAGCCAGCATTTATTGTCAGTATAGCAACACATTCTGGCACTAGCATTAGGGGGCGCCAAATATAGTAATATACATAATGATGCAGTGGTTTTATCTCTAACATTTTGACAGATAATTTTTGTTTTGAATAATTTTCATTAGCAATGTATCAAAACAATATCAACTGTCCAGAGATTTTCTATCAAACACACACAACAACAGGTTCAGCTGGTGTCACTTTTCACATTAAGTGTGTAGTGAATCCATTTAAAGACTGAGGGGTCAAGGCAGGACAGTGAGTGGGTACAGATACACATCAGCATTTGTTGCCAGGCCTGCAAATGAGATGCCCTTAGTCTTAGTGTGACATTAACATATTCTGGAAACTTCAGCATCATTGCTGAGTGACCTCATGATCATTTGACAATGTGATGCATCACTGTATTAATGGTTCCGCTGACTAGAAGCATCAAAAATTAACACATACAACAGAACAATGTAGGCCTGACAGGAACATTTTCAACTCCCCCCCAAAAAATCACAATAAAAATTCTTGTGTAACTGTGTCACTGACACACAGACACACACAGGAGAGACAGTCTATAACATACTAATCTGGATACTTTATTGTGTGATTCCAATACAGTAACCTATAAAATCCCTGTCTTAGAAAGTATTTATGGAGCTGTACAAACACCTGTCCATGGGACTTTGGAAGATTATCCTGTTTACTCTTATAGAAATTGGCTCTATAGGCTCTGCAATGCAGATGCTGTTGTCTTCAGATCTGCAAATCCATGTGATGGTTTCCAGCCAACTGATGATGACAATGATTTACTAACATTTCCCTTATAGTAGTCCTGTGATTAATATCTGTCATAAGAGGTGTCACTGCAGTGCCCACACTGAATCTCGGCACCACAGTTACATAATTGTGAACCAAATCATAGCAAACTTGCAGACTGAGTTCCCTTGGAGGACATTCATCATGTGGGAGTCTGAGTACATCTATTTGGAGGAATCTTTTATTATGAAAGGAAGATACTTGGGATTTCCTTGTCTAACACACAGAGAATGGTTGTCAACATGGGCAACCCGTCTTGATGGGGAGGGGTTGGGGTTTATATTTGTCAAGTTGCTTTCAGACATGCACTAAACTGTGGATGCTGACATTCTCTGGACAAGCTGGATGAAATAGCCACTTTGAATTCCAAATGATGTCTGCAGGTTTGGATTTTGACCTGTACTTTCATTTAAATTTAATTTTAATTTAACTGCATCGCTCAGGTGACCAGTTTCTTCTTGCCAACGCCTTGTCTAATTGCCCCTATGTTAACTGCATATGTCAAATACAAGGGGAAGCCCGAACCTTGAAGTTGTGTATTTGATTTGACCACATCCACACTGCCATTGGTCTTTTTTTTTTCTTTTTTTTACCATGTATGACACTGCTTTTTGTATTTGCTTTTTAATTTATGCTTCAGTTGATCCAGAATATTAATTATTAATATCCTGAGTGAAGACCTAAAGCATGGATTTGGACAGTCCAGAGAAAGTACGGGTCCTTCTTTCAGACCTGCCTCCAGAGCTCAGCGCATGTCTGAAAGCATCTTGAAAGGATGCCGATGTCAAAGTGGGAGGCTTCGGGCAGTCTCTGGAGCTTTCCACCCGGCTCCATAGTGAAGAGCAGCAGGTGGATATGAGACTGTCACTTCCGCCATAGCTGCGGTAAAAACCTTTCCTTCTCCAGATGAATAATGAATGCAGAGCAAAGGTTCACTTTGTGTCTGCGTGCAGAGAGGGAGAGAGGGAGGTCTGCTGCGCCATAACAAGTTGGAGGAGCCGTGTCACCGCGTATCCAGCGCCGTCCGCCCCCGACATTAACCCGGCTATTTCGAGAAACTTCCAGCCCACTTTCCCCACGTCACTTGGAGGAATCTTTTAAAGCGTCCGTCGCCCGTATAAAAATGTCTCAGTAGTCGACAGCCAGCCAACATGAACGGCATGAAGACTCAGTCGCCCACGCTGGCGATGGCGAATAATGACAGCGAGCCGCTGCCGCTGGGCTGGGAGGTGAAGATTGACCCGCAGACGGGATGGCCCTTCTTCGTGGACCACAACAACCGCACGACAACCTGGAATGACCCGAGACACGACACGAAAAAGGTAAAAAAAAAAAAAAAAAGAGGTAGAAGAGGAGCTGCTGGCTGGATAAAGTTGTGCGGTCCTTTAGCGGATCTCCTCTCCTCACGTGTCGTGGGTTTCAGTGCGTGTTTTTGTTGAATTGTGCGTGTCGCCACGCCGCTGTTATATTTAACCCTGTTGACTGTAGGCCTGCTTTGGCTCGCCACCGTCTCCACCCCCTCACAGGCAGCTCATGAACCCATTATATCGGCTGATCAACCCCGCTATGTTCCCGAGACATGATCCAACACTGTTATTATTACTCGATGACTCACTCCGCTGCGGCGTGTACCTGCGATCAGCTTCCACTATTTTAATAGCGAGTCTGTCCAGTGGTGGCAAAACACTCAGCGACCACCAGCGCGCGTTAAACTTTTTGCCTTACATGGATTGAGGCTGGTCCGGCTCACTTGGGCCTGTGGAGCCAGTCCGACTCCGTGTGTTGTCAGTAATTCACGGGGTCTGCGGGGAGGACGCGAAGCGGCCACACGCCGCCAGCTGCTGGGCTCTCGTCTCAGAGACATGGCAGCGTTGTCCAAAGTTAGTGTCCCGACGAAATCTGCCCCCAAGACACAGCTGTCAGGGGATCAAACTGGTGCAATGGTGCTGGGGCTGAAATGGCAGAGGGCAAAGGGTCGTTCACTGCTGTGTCATAACTTCTGTCTTTGAGGGGAAACTATTATATAATACTAGTATACTATACTATTATAACCTTCTCCATTAGTAATGACCCGTAGACTGCTTTATGTTTGCTTTAATGGTGTGAAAGATTGCTGTCACTTATCAAATATCTCTCATTATAAAACGGGGTGCCCAACTAGTTAACCTGTTGCTTGTGTCTCTCTGTTACTGTTAAATATAGTTATGATGACAATAGACATTCTTTGGGTTTTGGGAGTTAACAGCGTAGTTGTCTGGATGTATTTCACACCAACAAATGGGAAAACACCAACCACTATCTTACTTTATCATATACTGAGCTGCTTGCACTTCCTCTACTATTGTAATCATAACAGTTTATATGCATACCACCGAAGATGATCAGGAATGTTTGTTTTATGACAAATTCAACAGAAAATGAGATGCTAACAACATATTAGTTCAGAGATTTGTTGATGGGGGAGGATAAGTCAGGAAACACAAGTGCAGCGGTTGTTCAAACGCACCAGAGTCTCTTGTTAATCAGAAGCTATTTATCAAATGCTCAGAGAGGTGACACTTTTGGCATCCCTCTGTGGAAATGCTACATTTTGAACTCTACCCTTTTATCTCTGGGCTGAGTCAACTTTCCTATTAAAATACCTCCAGGCTCCTAAAACCATCTGTTTGTATGTTAACATACAGATAACATGTTTATCAGCATTCAGACAAGGTTACTGAGAATTCATGATAGTGAATATCTGTTTTGAATGTATGCTATTTAATTATTTCCTTGTTGTTAACATCATATTAATGTACTTACTTGTGTTACAGGTGAGAGAATTATCAGCAAATGGACCCAACATCCCACCAGAACCGAGCCCTCAGGAGACCCAGAAGACCTTTGTGAGGGAGATGAAGCACCCGATTCTTCGTCCGGGTTATGTTCCCATCCCAGTCTTCCATGAGGGTGCGGAACTTAGGCAGCAACAGCATCCATGTTTTTCCTACATCCAGCCAACCACTGCACAGAATATCCGGAGTGATGGGCGAACGCCTTCCCCGACACCAGGGCTCCACTGCAGGCCGAGATCACCGCTGCACAGCCCCTCAGACAGCTGCTCCACTGATCCTGGAAAGGTCGGCTCCCCTGTTCCACAAACAGCGGAGGTAGGTCATGGCGAGAAGAAAAAATGTTGTTGTTTGTAGTTTTTCTCTAAATTAAGATTAATGAATAAAAACAGTTTCAGTTAAATGTTCTTATTTATTTCACAAGGTTTACAATGCTCCGCATCACCAGCCCTCACGGCCCAGCAGCACTGGTCTTCAAGCGGGTTACATCCCTATCCCAGTGATTCATGAGGGTGGAGGAGGCCCAGCACAAACACAGGCTCAAATAAATCCCTCTGTCTACTCACAACGCATCCCCTACCCAGAGCACCAGCAGCCCTTTCATCGCCTCCAGACAGAAGAATGGCCTGGTTACTCTGCAGCGATGCAGCCTCCCAGGGAAAGGGCTTCTCCAATACAGTTTCCTCAACACCGCGATGCTGCGTCTATTCATTTGCCACCTCATATCAGAAGTCAGTCACCCATTGTAACGCAGGTGCTTGGAGAAAGACCACAGGTGATTTAACCTTTGTGTGTTTTCACATCTTTTTTATTTAGAAAACTATGTTTTGCATCTGTATGTGCTGACCTAGATTGTTACTTCTTTTTAACCCCGAAGGCTCATGTCCTCACACGAGAACCGACTCAGAAAATAGAACAGGAACAACAAAGCACGCAGCAGAAACCTGAGAGCGCGCCACCTCCCCAGCCACTGCACACGGAAGCCGACGTCCAAAAGCCTCCACAACCTCAAATCTTCCAACAGCCTCTGCCTCAGCAGCCTCAGCAGTTCTCTCAACCTCAGCATTTCCCTCAACCCCAGCAATTCCATCAACCTCAACAGTACCATCAGCCTCATCAGTTCCAGCAGCCTCAACACTTCCAGCAGGCACCATCTCAGACATCTCCACAGCCTCAGCAGCCTGAGCAGCTACTGCAGCAGCAGCAGCAACAGTTCCAGCAGCCCCAGAAACCAGAGCAACCACAGCAGCACACTGCAGATATCACGGTTCAAATACCTCCAAAACCAGAAGCCCCGGATATGACGCCTGCCCCCCCAGAGGCTCCACCTGTGAAGGCAGAGGCTGAACATGCTGCTCAGTGCCCAATCCACCCAGGCCTGGCTAAGGTACAGCTGATAGTTGAACGGGTCGCTAAACTGGAGCAAGAGGTGAAATGTTTTGATGGAAAGAAGAATGATAAGAGGTACTTGTTGCTTGAGGAACTGCTGACCAAAGAGCTTTTAGCGCTGGACTCTGTTGACCCGGAGGGTCGTGCAGATGTACGGCAGGCGCGACGAGATGGAGTCCGCCGTGTTCAGACCATACTGGAAGAACTGGAGCAACTGGAGGAGCAGCCAGCCAAGCTGGCTGGCGACACATCAGTGGAGGGAGACAACCTGACACTGAAAGGAGAGCCCAGCATGATCACCACGGAGAACGTGGCCATGGCAAAGGAGATATCATAATGACTGCACACTTCATAATCCAGAGGGGAGAAAGATAACATGCTGTATATGTGATCGTGAACAAGTCAGCTCTGGCCAACGCTCCTCTTCCTCCAGCTGCAGCGTTTGTAGAAGTTGCATGCGTTAACAGTGTTGGTATTCCCTGCCATTCAGTACATACTTGATGGTAGCCCAGTGCAATCACCTTCTCCTTGTATGTGATGCCATTGTCTTCATAACAAGACAGCTGTCATAATCAAGGTGTTGACGACAATTTCTGGTCAATTTAAAGTTTGAATACGAGGCCTTTATCATTAAGTGGAAGAAAACTAGAGGTATTTTCTTAAGAAGTGTTATGTGTAGTTGCCTTTTGTCTCGATCAAATATTGTATGGGGCTTTTCTTAATCCACTCAGCTAGAACACAATCATTAGTTTGAACACGAGTGCAAACATTCAAGGCTTTAAGAGAAATATGTTCCCCTTTATGGCCATATGGCCGTGTTTGAGCTGCTTCATCACACAACACACTGAATATGTTTGATAGACGCTGCTTTATGGTGCATTACAGATTTTGCCATCTTTGCACTTTGTCATCATTGAAATTGCTGAACGTTCAGCGGCACTACAAATGAAATATATCAGTTACACAACTTTTGATTGATGTGTTTGAGTGTTTGTATGTGCATTGGTTTACTTGTTACTTCAGAACAATATATCAGTATTTATATATCATTATATAGTATTTTGGTATATGCGAATGTCTAATGACAAATGAAGGTGAGGTGGGGTTATCTTACCTGAGATGTAAGACAGCTGAAGATTGTCAAAGTTGTCCTTGTATAACTACCAAAGCCACAATCTGCAATAACACTGACACTGAAATGGCCCAAAAGCCTTAAAAGAGAACTCTGAGAAAATGCCCAAATTGGAGTCAGTTACAAATCTCCAATCATTAAAAATCACTCTTCTGATTACCCTGATTGTTTGTGTAGTAATGTATCACCGCAATGGAATCAAAGGACAACTGTAATGTAGTGTCACTGCCTCACACACACTCACAAGTGATAGATTGTGGCTTAGTATTGATCACATTTTATGAGTAGCAGGTTGCATTGTTGAACGCAGGTCAATTTAGTTGGTATGATTGAAAATAAAAATGTATTTGACATGAGTTTTGCCTAATATTTGGGTCCTCATGAATGGTGCGTCGACAGAGACTGATTTATTTATTTTGTATCATAAGTATTCGTTTCAGGACACTCACAGTTTAGTATTTGTCTATTTTGAGAGAATCTTTCTATTAACAAAAGTATGTTTGCTATTTCTGTTTTCAAGCTGATTTACCAAAGCAGTAAAATAATTTCATTCCTATCACCTAACTGATTCATTACCCTATTTCTTCAGCACTTCTTTTATTACACTTAAAACCTCTCATAACTGAAAAAGCCTCTTAAATGAGAGGTGGAATATTTTCAAGAAGCACAAGCGCAGTTCACTATGTACACTTTCTCCAACTCCTCAAGATCGGTATGTAAATATATCTACACTTGAACAGACAGTGTACATGTTTACTCACTACAACAGAAATACACGTTTTTCCATGTTTGTTTGTTCTTCATGTTTAGCTACGAGCTGAGAGTTTTCAGTGACAGAGTGAGTCGCTGTCTCAGTTCAGCTGCTCTGTGCCTTCTCCCCCAGGGCCTGGCTGAGTCATAACTGACAACATATTTCTGCCATTAATCCTACATGGGTGGAGACGTGACTTGTGGGTGTTCTCTACAAAAGCTCTGATCAGAATTGACTATTCTTTGATTTATAATTCTGTAATAAAATACTCTTCCCTCACATAAAACTAAAATACAATTTCTTCTATTGTCCATTCCCTAAAATGTAATTTAAAAAAAGAGGCCACATAAATGCTGAGGACATGACAATAATACACATATCAATAATAATGATAATAATAACAACATATTGATAATAAACAATACATTGGTTGTTTGATTTTGCCAATTTGTGACGTTTACCTCAAAGGTATTCTGCATTCATGAACATAAATGTCATATATATATATATATATATAATTTTTTTTTTTTTATCGTAGATAATTTTAATGCATTTTATGGACAGCACCTGAGGCGATGATGGCTCAGTCAGAGGTCACGTGTCATTGTTTGGAGCAGGAAACTGTGTTACGCCACATACTCACGCACATCAGCTGCTGTCTGGGACTGTCTCTTTCTTGTTCGTTGATGTGTTAGCCTCCTCCGGCATGTCTGCGGGAAGGGGCGCTTCTCCACCAGGAAGGAAATCAAATGACCATCATGCGTAGATGTGGAATGACCCAGTCCGACAAGCATCCAGCTGCTGCCGCCGCTGCTGCTAGCTCGCTAGGTAGCTAGCCGCCGTAGCTCCTCGGTGGGAAAGCTGAGCTAACCGTGGCTAGCAGCGGCTGAGCTGCGAGACGTGGAAGCCGACCATTGCCGGGACCTGGCTGGACTGCTCGGTCAGCTAGTAGCTTGTTGTTTGTTGTGTTTTGACGCCAAGGGGCAAACATGGAGCTGTTCCAAGCCAAGGACGAATACATTCTCCAGAGCGGGGACCGTGCTCTGTGGTGCAGCCGAAAAGATGGGACCGTGGCGGTCAGACCCGGTACGTACTGCCCGCTGCTACATGACAGCTGTGTCCCCCGCAGCAGCCGGCGACTTACAAGAAACTAGTCTTTGTCATTATGAAATGGCAATTCAGTGTTTCCAGGTCTGTCTGGGGCTCACGCACATGCTGCTGTCACTGTGCATCTGTATCACCTCGGAGGTTTAGTATAATCTCTCTGGTGTCTGTCGCTCGCCCGCGTGTTTAATGGACGTTATTAATATGGTAGAACAGCTTTAGATTACCCAGCCATGGTGATCCAAACTATTTGTTTTTGCGTGTACGCGTGTAAACGCCATTCCCAGGTCTTGAAATCATCGTTCTAGCCTTCATTCCGGGAGTGCCAACACCCCACAGCCTCTCCAAACTTCTGCCTCTGCCTCTGAGGCTGCACACTAAAGAGTAAATGTGACCTTTTTAAAATGTGGATCAGGCTGCAACACAGGGGGAATAACACCATTTCAGCTCTCACACACACATCGTGTGCTCCACAGGCTGAATTGAAACCAGCATGTAATGTGCCACTGAGTTCTGTGAAGCCGGTTTCAGATGGATGTTCCACTGCTGCCCATAGCTGCGACTAATATTTGGTCTCCCCTGATAATGGAATACACATTCCCACGTGAAGTTGAAAGAAAAGTTTGGACCCAGCCAAAGTGCAGTGCGTGTTATCCTCCGTGTCACCTGAAGTCGTATGGGCTGTGCAGCCATGCTGAACAGGTTTTTAGTTGCACCACTCTTTCATTATTTAATTGGAAAAAGGGTTTCCACTCCTCGCTGGGTTTCCGCTCCTCTCACAAGCACACTGGCAAGTATTTTCACGATATTGTTCATCCCGAGTGAAGTTGTGGCACTTCTGTTTTTGTTTTTTCTGCCTTCCTGGTAGGGGCCCTCAGCCAGTTTCCACCTCTGCATGAATTTCCCTGGCGAGTGAAACAGGAAGAATCATTGTCAACGGCTGCCCTATAGTTGATGTTCTCCACCCCAATGCCACGCCCATCACATTTTCTAATCTTCCTCCACAGTGATGTTTAATCCATCACTGGAGCATTTCACTTTGTGCCTGCTGTTTGGAAAATCTACTGTTTCTTTAGTCAGATATCACACATTTATGTATGAGTGCGGAATGACATTGACCCAGTTCTTGACTAAGTCTTCAAGTCTTTGAGGTGGAGAATGTTGTTTTATTAAAAACAAGTTAGACTGTACAAACAGGAACTCATGCCTGAACCTGAACTGTCTTAAGCTACTTTCTGTTTAGTTAACTCATACTGGAAGTGTTTAGTTTGAACATTTATTTTAACCTGAAAAAAGAAATCGTCTGTCTCAGATAACAAGGGACCTCAATTTGTCAGGTGGCCCCATGCTTTTAAACATCTAATATTGTATCCTGGCTAATTTTAAACCACAGCACTGTTCTGAACTGTCATTTCTGTGTTTTTCTCTCAGCCACAGACCTGCTGCTGGCTTGGAATCCGGTGTGTTTGGGTTTGGTGGAAGGTATCATCGGAAAGATACAGCTTCACACGGGTAAGTGGCGAATGTGAAACATTGAACATCCTTGCCAGTATTTTCCATCTGTCCAGATTGGAGTCGCAGAATCATCCCATGCTTATTATGTTCTTTATTCAGAAGGAAAGGTGTGAAAAAAATGTGCTAATTATTTCTGAAAGGTGTGCGGTTATGAGTGAACTGATGATGATGTTTCAGGATCTATCAGGTTTTGTTAATCTCGCGTCTATGTGGTCCTCTGGGTTGGAGGTGTGAGACGCTGTTCATCACAAGAAAATAAATGTAATCTTCTGGAAAATCAGTCGGATGAACACGATTTAAATATTTATTAAACAGATGCCTTGTGGCTGGTGTGCAGATCCTTTCTTCACACCTTTCAGAATGTGAGGAATTCTGCACCCATGACTCAACTCCCCCTGCTCCTCTCTCATCTCTGCAGATCTTCCTCTCGGCCTCGTACTAATCCGCCAGAAAGCGCTGGTGGGCCATTTACCTGGCAACCACAAAGTCTACAAGATCACCAAGATAGCTGTCATTCCTCTGTCTGATGAGGAGCCCCAGGAGCTGGAGCTGGAGGTGTGCATGATTATACTGTGAATGAGATGCGTAAAGCTCATGCAGTTGTCTTTTAATTATTGTATTCCGCCTCCTTGACAAGCATTCTAACAGTGCCCGGGAGAATCCTAAAATGTTTTTGTTTTCCAGTGCATGATTCATCCTGAACAGAACAGAGGTGCAAAACAAGATGTTGTTGTTATTTTGTATAAAAATTAAAAATGTCCACCCACACATTTAGAATGGAAAATTAAATGCAGCCAGAAAATTGCTGTAATAGATCTCATAGGAAGTTGACTGTTGCTTTCAGGGGAACTTCATGGATGGTGAGACAGAATATTTCCAAGTGAGTAAACAATGAGGAGGATACTTCTTTGATTGCCTTCTAGAGCCCATCCAGGGATCATTCCCCTTACCTAGAAATCTTATAGATCAGTGTAGCTGTGACACAGTTTGCTGCATCAGTAAGTCAAGAGTTGTATTCCTGTGTATCCTGTAGTATTTAGCTGTACTGTGGGTAGCAGAAGTCTGTGTTCTAGTCCCACAGATCTTGCTGTGTGACGTGGTTTTGAGAAAAGTCTAGGAGGTACACAACTGAGTTACTTGTTTTTTAAAATATCACTGTCATGTTTTGTAATGTCACTTTTTGGAAACAAACTTTCTCAGCTGTGCAAGAAGCATCACTTTGGAATCGACAAACCAGAGAAACTGGCCCCGTCTCCCGATGACTCAAAGTTTCTGATGAAAACCTTCAGTCAGATCAAATCTAATGTGGCTGTGCCCATAAAGAAGAAGGTATTTATGTGATTAACCCATAACATGCACACTTGTCTTTAAAACAACTATTCCTTTCCTATCCTTTACACTTCTCAAGGCTTTGTGTTTCTCATCGGTGTTTGGTTTCTTCGGTTTGAAAACTTACTGCCCTTTTCTATTCATCTGTCCAACCCAGTATTCCCCTGCCTTCCAGGTGAAGGAGAACAAAGAGAAGGAGCGACTGGAGAGGCGGCTGCTGGATGAGCTGTACAAGGTCTTCATGGACTCTGACTCCTTCTACTACAGCTTGACCTACGACCTGACCAACAGCGTGCAGCGCCAAGGAGATTTGGAAAAGACCGGTTTGCCCCTGTGGAAGCAGGTTGGGAAAGAAACATGAAAAATAAATTGGACTTACCATATGGAAGTTGATTGTAAAACGTCCCACTGATAGAAGGTTTTGATCTTTATGAAAGGTGGATGACCGTTTCTTCTGGAATAAACACATGATCCAGGACGTTATTGACCTTCAGGTAACCACATAGAAATATAGAACTGTACTGATTATTGTACATATTTTTAGAATATGGTAAAGGCCCGTATTTGATTCAGTGACAATTGTGGACATGGTTAGATATTGTCAGGTCAAGGAAAGTGCAAAGCCTGCTTAGGAAACATGGCAGTTGCATGATAGTTTGAGCATCGTCAGGAGAGTATGGAAATGCTGAGGCAATAGAGGAGATAATGGCTTTGAGCTATGGAGGATTATCTACCTTGAATACGTGATGGACTTGGTAGTTCTTTCTTATCACCTTGGCAAACAGGACTTTCATCTTTTTGTCCTCCTCTTTTAATTTTCCCATTGGTGTCTCCAGGTCCCAGAGGTCGACTTCTGGGTGATACCAATCATCCAGGGGTTTGTACAAGTGGAGGAGTTGGTGGTGAACTACAACGAGACATCGGACGAGGAGAGGAGCAGCCCTGAGACCCCCCCACAGGAGGTCACCTGTGTTGATGACATCCATCCTCGCTTCACCGTGGCACTAATCTCCAGACGTAGCCGCCACCGTGCAGGTAGAGGCCCACGTGCCACGCTTGTGTTTAGGACTGATGTGTTTTTTCTCTCAAAGCCAACTTTGAAGACAGTTGTGTCTTTATCTGTGATATAAATAATCTGCTTGCTTGTTTATTCATTCTCTTTGCCTAAAGGGATGCGGTACAAGCGCAGGGGAGTGGATACAGATGGCCATGTGGCTAATTACGTGGAGACAGAGCAGTTGATCCACGTGCACAGTCACACTCTGTCCTTTGTGCAGACTCGTGGCTCCGTGCCTGTCTTCTGGAGCCAGGCGGGGTACCGCTACAATCCCCGGCCACGCTTAGAGAAAGGTCAGCACAGCTGCACTATACTGCATATGATCTTACAGAGAGCATTTTTCAAAGGCTCCAGATGATTATAATGGACCTTCTACTGCCACACTTTCTTAGCTACACTTTTAAAATGACCTTTCATTCAATACCTTTCTCTTTCCACACATCAGACTTGTGTATTTGAGCTGTGTCTTGCTTATCAGCCAGATATGGTTATCATGTTAGTCACTGGTCCCTGCCCTTCTTGTCTTGTTGTTCCTAGTACAGAATTAAGCGCTTGTTTCTTTATAGAATGATGTCAAATGTTTCAAACTTTTCATATTTTTGTATATTTTAGGAGAGAAGGAGACCATGTCTTACTTTGCAGCTCACTTTGAAGAACAGCTTAGACTCTACCAGAAACAGGTGAGTCATTTCCCCATGTGTATACTATGCTTTGTAAGCTTTGTGTGTGAATTGCTATTTTAAATGTATCATGACTGTGGTAATTCAGCCATCTGTGAATGGGAACAATTTGTTCAGACCGTGGTTCTAGTGGGAGCTGCCACGTTTCATGCATGATGAGAAATGGCAGATGTCCATGTGACAAGACCCCATGAAAAGTGTCCTGTCCTGATATTTAACATCACAGTATCTTTCTATAGCTTAAAGAGGCACACACTTTTTATTGTCCTCTTCAGGTCATCATTAACTTAGTCGATCAAACTGGACGAGAGAAGCTGATTGGTGACGGCTATCTAAAGCAAGTCCTGCTCTACAACAACCCAAACCTCACATATGTTTCATTTGACTTCCATGAGCACTGGTAAGAGACACACTTTCCTCAAAAGTGGAACTTGTTCATGAATGTACTCATACAACTGTTATTTTATTTTTTTTTACTTCCCCTTTATGTTTCTTACATCCTATTTCTTAGCCGGGGCATGAGGTTTGAGAACGTGCAGATACTGACAGATGCAATTTCTGATATCATCACTGACATGAAATGGGCCTGGTAAGTGTCACACCAATAAAACAACCGCTCTCTATTTGTTAGGAAGCAACAATAAACTCCCAGTAGACCACAGCGCATGCTCCTAGTGAAATATCTTAACCATATGAATGTCACTATCTTCCTCTGTCAGGGTGGACCAAGCAGGAGTCATCTGCAAGCAGGAGGGAATCTTCAGAGTCAACTGTATGGACTGCCTAGACAGGACCAATGTGGTTCAGGCAGCTGTTGCTCGGGTAGTGATGGAGCAACAGGTGAGAGGTTTTTCTTTTTTTTTTGCTACTAATGTGCATTTATTTGTTTATCAGATCACACACCCTTAGCTTTAGACTTTGGATGTTGACACACCACTGAACTACAAGGAGTGGAAATTAGTTCCTCATTGGCCAACAACCACATCATCTGTTATTCAGCTCAGTTTTTTGCAACCATCTTTTCATTCTTGTCTGCAGAGACTTCACTATATTCAACATGTCTAACACTTAATCATTAAATACCATCGTAAAAGTGGGCGTGAACTGACCTTTCTCTAAATTGAGAGAGAGGCATCTCAGTGTACTCTCAGTTACTGCCCAAGGACAAAAAACACTGTCTCCCCTCTCTCAGCTGAAGAAACTGGGTGTGATGCCTCCAGAGCAGCCTCTACCTCTTAAGTGCTACAAGATTTATCAGATCATGTGGGCCAACAATGGAGACACCATCAGCAGACAGTACGCAGGAACAGCAGCGCTCAAGGTAACATGATTGACATTTAATGGCTTGTTTAAGATACCAGGTTTCTTTTTTCCAAGAGTGATGAATCAGTTTCAGTTAATTACGTGGTATGGACTGATCTTTTTGGGAAAGGGCTGACATTACGAACACTGATGTGTTTTAGGGAGATTTTACCCGGACGGGGGAGAGAAAACTGGCTGGCGTGATGAAGGATGGCGTGAACTCGGCTAACCGCTACTACCTGAACCGCTTCAGGGATGCTTACAGACAAGCCGTGATAGGTAACAAACTGGCAGATTAAAGAGCTGTAGAGGGAAGTGTATTGTATGTGTCTAAGTTGTCCTAAAAATGTGTGCCTCTGCCTGCAGACCTAATGATGGGCCTGCCAGTGACCGAGGACTTGTACTCCATCTTCAGTAAAGAGAAGGAGCATGAAGAAAAAGAGAAAGAGAGCCAAAGAGGAGCTCAGGAGCAGGTCAGCCTCCTGCTGCAGACCTACATGCAGCTGCTACTGCCGGACGACGAGAAGTTTCATGGTGGTTGGGCTCTCATCAACTGTGACATGAGGTGCGTAGCTAGCTGTTCTATCCAAGTCCCAAAAGTTTAACAAGCTAGATTCCGAGAGCTTTTCTAAAATGTTCTTTTAATGTTTGAATCATGTTCTCAGTATAAACACAAACAATGTAAACATTGATTTGTTTTAGAAATTTAACTCAAAGATCTGACCATATATATATATATATATATATAATGCAAAAGCTTTTTTTTTTCATGTGCCGTTCTCTTTTTTCCCCACCAGCCTCATTGATGCAAACAATAAAGATGTGGATGTGCTTCTGCTTCTCTCTGACAAAGCCTACTACATAGCTTAGTAAGTCTGGCTTTGAATTTGCCCACAATTTTTCTTCTTTACAGATTAACTCACAGGTAATTTATTTCCTCGCAGCTATGACGAAGAAGCAGATAAAGTCAACCAGTACCAGCGCCTGAATTTAGAGGGCTTGGAAAAGATCGAAATTGGTAAGAAAAAGTCAGACTCAAAGGAAAAGTGAAGTTCCTCGTTCAGTCCCTGACTCATCCAACACTTCCCAAATGTGTGCTTAACAGTTTCGCAGTAACCTTTTAGCAACATCGCAGATAATTTGGATTCATGCAAGAAAAGCACATTGCCAAAAATGGAAGTTATAAGTTTTGTTTCCTCTCACAGGTCCGGAGCCTACTCTTTTTGGGAAGCCAAAGTTCTGCTGTATGCGTTTGCATTACAGGAATGAAGAGACCAGTGGATACTTACACACGCTGAGAGCAGCAACACGAAATCCAGAGGATGATGGAAAGGGTGGGATATAATATACTTCTTTAAATTCTTTAAAGGCAGGAAAAGAAGACACCTGTTCACACTTTACATTGTGACATATTCCAGATACGTTGCAGTGCATAGCTGAGATGCTGCGCATAACAAAACAGGCCACAGGGTTGGACCTGCTAGTGGTTGAAAAGAAGCTTGAGAGGTGAGTAGCTGGTCTTTATTTAGATAAGCAGAATTTACCAGAGGATGATTTCATGAAGTGAAGAGCTTTTTCTTGCTCACCCATGGCCACTGTGTGTGTTTCAGGCGACAGAGTCGACCCCATGAGGATATTATGGGGATCCTGAACAAACCAGCTGATCAGGCCCAGGGCAGCTCAGGTTTGGCACAAGGCAAAAGTTTCCTCCTGAACAAGTTCTCCTCTCTCAATCAGAAAGTCAAACAGACCAAGACCAACGTAAACATTGGCCCCTTCGGAAAGCTGGGCAACTTCTCAAAGCCTGACGTCAAGGTCAACTTCCTTAAACCAACTATGCATGTCAACCTGTGGAAGTCCGACAGCAGTTTGGAAATGTCAGATAACAACCCTGGCAAAGATATCGGTGATGAGCATTCTGAAATGTCAGACTCGGACTCCTATAACTCCGACCCAGAGCATCCGTGTTCTGGTTCCTTAGAAAATGTGGATTATGTGCTGCCCAGCTGCGGCATTGTAGCATCAAACCCACGACTGGGCAGCCGCTCCCAGTCCATTGGTAGCGTGGAGCTCAATATCCCCTCTGTTATCCGAGTCACTGGCTGTGAGGGAACGCAGGAAAGCTCCTCTCAAGTGAGCGATGACAAGTCTCCAGGTGCCGCCTCGGTGGCCGAAGAAGCCATCTTGATTGACTTTGGTACTCCCATTGATGCCTACTGCCACCAGTTTGTCCATGATGCCCAGACCAAACCTGTCGAGGTGTTTGGAGAGCATCCACCAGCTTCTGTACCTTCAGTCAAGCCTGCACATAAACAAGTCCCAGCAAGCACAGACAAACAGCCAGGCTCTGAGCCACCCTGTCAGGAGGAGAAGCCCCAGCTCCCCAGGCCATCTCAGCTAGACGTCCAATCCTCTACCTCCAGTTCCAACCTCCTCACAGTCCAGAAGCCCAGCTCAGCGGCCTCAGGTGGCTCCCAGAGGAGTCTGTCCTCACAGCTGGAAGGGAGCCTAGGCCCTTCACCTGCAGACAGCAACGGCAGCCGAGTGGTTTCCCCCTTTGCCAAGATCAAGAGCTCCATGGTCCAGGTGGCCAGCCTCACCCAGGCGGGGCTCACCCAAGGCATCAACTTTGCTGTGGCAAAGGTGCAGAAGAGCCCTGAGCCAGATTCTGTCAACGAGGTCCAGGAGAACGAGCTGAAGGCAATGTTTACACAGTGCCAGACCAGGATCATTCAGATCTAGTGCTTTCCTTGTAGCAGTACTTGACTGATACTTCCTCTATGGTAGCAGTAGCAAAAGCTTGCACATAGCGTCACTACTCAGCCAAGACATGCACTCTTCAACTAACCCTAACAATTTACAGATATATCCATACGCTCCACATGACAGTGACAGTGTTTACAGGTACATAAATATGGATTCTCTTTAAGCTGTTCTTACACTTGATAGAAATGCCTCAGTGTTACATAATGGATATAACATTGCATATAGTAAATATTAAATGCAATCGGAAATGTGTTATAATTCTGACGTGAGAACGTTATGCAACATTTAACGTGCATATGCAAACTGCTAGGTCATTGGAGAAATCCTGCCCAATTACTTTGGTTAATTAGTGCAGTTTTTTACTTTAAGAGACAAATAACGAGGATAAAAGAAGAAACACTTGATGTTTTAAACTCCCACAGTCAAGCCTATCCTGTTTGTGTGCATGTAAACATGTCACTGTCTGCTACGTAATCACGCACAATGCTTGTGCACGTGAGGTGAACGGTAACAGCTGATTTTGACAAGGCAGGTAAAACAGGAGCTGCATGTTGAACAACCAACTCTGACACGCGTTGCACATTCATCCAGTATGTGCAGGTCACTCGTTGGCGTTCTTCCTCGTCACAACCTTCGGCTCGTAACAGTCGCTGTAGAATCCGACCAAATATCTTCGTGTGGTTCCCAAAGGAGAACTCTGTGTAAACTGTAACTCTTTGTATAGCCGTCAGAAACTAGCCAGGCGACATACTGTACGTAGTTATCCTCTGTAATACCAATGTTGTCAAGTGTAACAAGATATAGAAATAACGAGTACACAAGCCCTCAGTAAGTAAGAGTGTTCTGGTTAACGTGTACAGTGAATATTGTATGTTTAACTGTTCCCTCGGTAGAGCCCCTTCCCTGAAGCTTTTCGTACATGTTAGGGTGGCAGCTTCACATTCAGAGAGTAACAAGCATTATATTTTGAAAAGGACGCCCAATACTGTCATGACTAACCACAAGAAACCAGAAACCTGCTGGTTGGAGTTGTTTTTGATAGATTGATATATTGACAGACCTCTTCTGAAAATGGATTTAATGATTATTGAGGGGTTTTTTGATCCGTGTCCTCAGTGACTTTACACGTTTTGGGAAAAGAGACAGGAGAGTAGCGTATAGTTGGTATAGATGCACCCAATTATTCGAAACACTGACGCTTTATGCACTCCTCCGAATTGAGAGCATATTTGCCTTAAACAGGGAAGAGAAGCGAGATTATGTATATCAGGTATTTATGGCAAAATCTACCTTTTTAAATCCATTCTTACATGTTACATTTTGGTGTACTGTATAAATACTCATCTTCAGGGTTACTAGAAGTCATCCAATCGTAATCTTGGGATATTTCAAACGCTGGCACATGCATTCTCCACAGAAACAAGCAGGTGTTAGAGATGTTTGGATGAGTGTGTTTATCCTGTACAGTGTGTGTGCGCGTGTGTGTTTGAGCCTTCCTGCTGCTGCTGGTGTTTAGGATTGCTTGCCTTAGAGCTCTGGTTATATTTATGTGCTATGAAGCTGTAAACATTGTTCTACATTGTTGTATTTTCACTTACTTCTAAAAGTGAAGTTACGCCTCATTAGGAACCTGTTAAACTTTACAGTTGTTGTCATTTGGTGAGAATCTCTAACCGATGCATATCTTCTGTCGTTTTCTCATGAATAATAATCGTCTGTTTCAGAGCTGAAATATCCCTTCATGTACGGTAATGTTTCATATTTTGTGGTTATATTGCCCCTTCTCTGCATTCATCATGCTCACCAGCAGATACGATGAGGAACAAGTGTATATTTTATTGGACTGTATTTGTGTTTAAGTGAGACTTGTGGGTGTTAGATTATCATAGTTATTGAACCTGCTGATAGTGTGTTGCTGCCAAAACTTCAAGGTGATGGCTGTAATGCAAAGTTTTACTGCAGAGGGCGAAAAGGCGTGGATTTTTTTTTCCCGAACTTCCTTCAGAATTGCAAACACTGGAGCCGTTCTCAAGTAATTCTGAAGGGAACAGAAATCCTCAACATTCCTGTGCTGGTGTCTGGTGTTTATATGCAAAAACTGACATGGTTAAGATTGAATCCTGCATTTGCTGGGTGAGATTTTTGGTTCCCCATACCATTATTTTGTTTTTATACTGAGTGCTTTTGCAACCACCTCCTCATTTGTCACCTGTGGTTGTCTCTCCCCCGTTAGGACCCCAGACCATATACTACCATATGAATAGAGGTCTTAAAAGCATTTGATTTGCACTGTTTGAACACGTTTTCTAAGTGTTGGCACCATGTCATCTGAATGTCTGTGGTCATTGTCTTTAGTCTTTACCAACTGACAGTTGTCATTGATTTCCACAGTGTACTGAGATCGAATTGTATATTAAAGTATCCTATTTATTCTTATTCTGGCAGGGTGTGTTACTTTGAACCCTGTTTGTTCAGTTTTTCTTAAGATCTACAATCATCCAGTCATACCAGATAATAAGGCACACATTCATTTTCAATTCAGTTACTATCACAAACCTTGGTGGAGATAAAAATCATGGGGACTTTATCACCTTTAGAGCAACTATTGATAAACAGAAATCTTGCGACACTAACACTGCTGTCAGAAACAACCCACACTTTCTCAAAATATATCTGAATCTCTATATAGTATAGACAAAATATGAACATAGCTGTGACAAATGAAAAAAATCTTTATTACAAACTTATCTTTTGAAGGTATCAAAATGGAAAATCAGGAGCCCTCTCATCTGTCTGCGTGATCACGGCTCGTTGCCGTTGACGCACTTGTGCTGCTCCATCCGGCTCCTCCGCAGCGCCTCCATGTGTTTGGCTCGCAACCAGCTGTCTCTGGACAGAGAGGTCTGTCCCAGGCTCAGAGACAGCAACCTGCGGACGGAGTCACAGTCAGACACATCCCACTCTCACACATCTCAGCCCGAATTCATTCCAGACAATCTGCATGCTGTGGTTACGTCTCAGTTTCCTGGCCGAGGCCTTCCTCGAGGTATTTTGCGAGTCAACACGTTTAATTTGGTTGCACTTCGCCATGAAGTTGCTGTCATCCTGTTTATGACGGAGCTGACCTTCCCAATGTTGTCAAAATGACTTATTGTTCGGGTTTTTTCACACTTTGTCAATGAAACAATGGTTTACAACCTGTTCAAATTATTCTCAATTGATTAAAGAAAGAAAGCATAAATCAAAGCTCACCTTGCCACAACCAGCATCCTGTGCAGGTCCTCTGCAGAAACGCTCTGGGGGTCATCCTTCCTCATATCTACAAAGTCATCCTCAACTGCCTGAGGACACCAGAAAAGGACAAACGCTTGAAGGACACCGATGTGCAGAAGCACACATAAAAGGGTTATGACGCACACGCTCATTTTCTGCAACCTGACTGAAGTGGACAGTGCGTCTCACCTTTGTCATTTCATCAGAGATGCTGTAGTCCAGCAGCCGAGCGACACTCAGGTACATCCTGAGCTTGTTGAGCAGCGATGAGGCCTGTGGGCTCACATGGATGCTGTTGAGGTACTCCTCAATGTGTAGTGGGTCGACCTGAGACTGGAGGCGTACCTGACAATCTGACTGGAGTTCAAAAGAAACAGACATTTTGATTATTAGTCCCAGGAAAGCGTTTCTACAGGTGTTGCTATGCAGAAACACGTCCTGCCTGCTGTGTGCAACGCCTAGTTTGGCGTGTTCTCAAAGCTCCAGAGCACGCCAGACTGGATCAGATCCTAAGCAAGTTGACCCATAAAGCATCTAATCAGCTTCACCCTCCAGCTGTTCATCAGCCAATAGCTGTTAAATGTAAACACAGCCGTGCACTTTTGACTTCTAATCAACCCGGGCAGTTGTTTACTGCGCGCTGCCCTTCACTGCTCGGCTAATAGATGGCCGAGTCTGACGCCTCTCCCAGGATTGCTGCTGTGGCACACAGCTGCCGCCATGGCAACCCATTAGCCCAACACACAAGAATAGCACACAGCGCATTCCTCAGGCTGTTCACAACAGAGTGAGACCCGCGATAAAGGCGCCGGCTGGAGGGGTAGCTGTGGCCGGCCAATGGCAGCTGAGCCGACAGCGTGACACTGGCTGGAAACAACCTCCAGCGTTTGACATGGCTAAGTCTCATGAGAGGAGAGGCTGAAGGAAACCTAACTCCCTCCCTGCCCCCCCCATACTGGAGAGGATGGGGCGGTGGTGTTTTTCTGTTTGTTTTATTTTTGAGAGTGGAAGTCGGAGTAGAAAGAGTTTTTCAACTTGTGGTTTCACGCCTCGTCTCCGTGTCCTCACCGGCAGCAGCGAGCGGGCCTCTGACACGACGAGCACGTTAATATTGCAGGGGAATTCCATCTGGTGGTAGTTAAAGTCATAATCAACCTTCTGCCACGAGATCAGGTTCCCCAGGGCTGTGACGTTTCGCACCCCTACAACACACACAAGCACAAGGTGTAGTTAGTACCCAGCGAATCGAGCCAAGCAGAGTGGCCATCAACTGCAGAGCTCGTCCTCGGTGTTGTCCCCCTTGTGGTCTCTCGGAGCCTCACCTGTTGTGTCCAGCTGTCCCTGCTCTAGCTTGGTTTCATCCAGGAAGAGTGACGTGTTTCTGGCCAGCTGCAAGGCTCCGCTCACGAGCCGGTTGGCCACGTAGTCCTTTTTAGGCACCAGCTGCATCTGGTTCATGTTTTGGAGGCTCATGCCCAGATAGTATGACTGCATGAGAGGGAGTGACACCAGCCTTTTAATACTTTTGGGACAAAACGCACAAATTGTTGCAATATTTTTTTTAAGTAGATGCATTCACTCACAGAGGGGGCGAGCTGCTGGAGGATCTGGTAGAGGCGCTCGGTGTACGAGGCGTCAGTAGGACAGCCACTCAGGTTCAGTGTAAATTTGCCAAGCGGGAGAATGTCTCGTCTGGCATACCTTAAAAAAAATAATAATAATAATTTACCACTTTAGAATTAAACATAAAACTTCCTACACTATGGAATTTAAATAATCTCTGAAGACAGCGTGGCTGGTTTAAACAGACTGGACTTGTATTTGACACATACACATTAGAAATGAGATGCAGAATGAGGTACTCGGCAGCCAGGGCATCTCTCAGGAGGACGTGAGTGAGGTATGTGAGCAGCTCTGCTCTAACAGACGCCATCTCGCTCAGGGTTGAAGATAAAACTGAGGAGGAGGAGGAACACAGAGTTAAGACAACTCCCTCTATGGCTCCTACAGGCAGTGCTCCTTACAGGCTCTACAGAGAGGAAGCATCAACTGCACTATTACTTAAAAGACATTTAACATGATGGCTCCTTCTCCTGCACAAGGTTTGTGTAGACTCTGACTAATTTGGTACCTATCCCTTTAAAAATCTCTCTATATATATTGTAGCAGTAAAAATACCTGTGTTGAAATGTGTTCCCAACTTCAGCTCTTATTTAACCCCACTTAATGCAAATCAGATGAACAGAAGCTGGGCTCATTTACATCAGTTTGCTCAGCAAATATTTTTAAAACTGCACTGCTCCTGATGATTTTCCCAGCAGGCTTAGATCTTATTACAATAAGCTTCTGAGCAAAATAAAAAAAAATGAGAAAAAACACAACATTTCCAGTGACACACACATGTAATTGGGTCCGGGGCAGGATTCATGCTACGTGTCCTTACAGGCACTGTTGTCTTCCAAGGTGAGTGAGGGCAGCAGTGGGTTGTTGTGCTGCAGCGGTTTGGCGTAGAGCATGTGGAGGCGAGGGACCAGCGAGGCGGGTGGGCTGTGCACTCTCTGCTCCTCTGCCGTCTCCATGTGGTCTGCAGGGTCCAGGAGGGATGAGGTGGTGTCTCTGTGCGGACAGGGCAAGCATGAGTGGGCAGATCAACGACAGAGGAGAGAAATCAAAAGGAAATGAATCGCGTGTCTTACTTCTCGTCTGCCAGAGCACTGAGAGCAGGGCTGACAGAGAGGATCCCGTACACCTCCAGCATGTCGTTGAGCTTGAAGCTGTCCCAGTCCTCGTACACCTGCAGACACACAGCTTTTACCTTTGGTCCAACACTTGTCAGGGCTTTAGATAATTAGTCAAATCAATATGTATATGAATAATAATTAGGGAATTAGGGGAAAATCCACACAACCCACCTTAACTAAGCAGGGGGGCCCTTTCTCTCCTGGCAGGGGGAAGTTGAGGTCCAGATGTGAGGCAGGTGCCGTCTGGCTGGACGGAGCTTCCGTCTCCAGTCGTTTACTTTCACCGTTGCCCTGCAGCTCTGTGGGAATGTGAGGACCTGCAGCGAGATGGAAATCTTCATTAATGGATAAATTCACCCTTTGAAAAACTTGTATTGTTTTATTATTATTCTCTAAGGTGCAGTTTGATTCCAACCAACAGTAAATGAGACTTCTACAGATGATGTTATGAGACGCTTCTGTGATCACACTCCCTTACAGCTGCACAGAAAGAAAAGATTCAGTGATCCATGATCTGCAGGAGAGTGTCACCACCTTCACCTCCAGGGTGAATTTACATATTCATGGAAGCTAGTCAAATGTTAAGTGTTGTTTCTATGACAACACTGAGAATTTGCTGAGCACCGACAGAATAATGTTTCGGTCACACACCACTATGTTGTTCCCTCTGTTTCTGCGGCTGTGTGTCCATGTCGTCCACATCTTCGTCATCTTCCTCGTAGCTGCGTTTCTTCCGGCTCGGAACATACGAGGTGGAGGGAACCACTCTTGCTTGGCTGGAGCTGGCATAGCTGTGAGAACAGAATTAAGGAACAAATAGCGAGGAACCTTCCTGCTTCAAATATCACATGATAAAATGTGAATTTCTTCTTCTCCTGTTTGAGGAGAAACCCCATCATGCAGGGCTAAAGTGATGAGGATATTTCTTTCACCCAGGGATTTTCTCCAGGGATGGGCACACAGTAGAAAGTCTGTCTCTCTGCAGTCACTGCGTTTTTGGAGTTAAAATCCACCTGGTGATAAAAGCAGGCGTCAGTGTTGTTAATGGAAAAGCCGAAGCTGAACTTATAGGTGCTTTGAATGACTGAAAAGACATGCACATACCCCGCATTCTGTCACATCTTTGTACCTCCCACACCGCAGCACCTGGGGATGTTCACATGATGATAACATGATAAAAACTCAAACATCCAGTGAATAAACCTGCCCTGAACTCATGGGAGGGTTGAATCACTGGAACAAGCTGTACAGGCAGGAAAAAGAAAGGCTTACTTTCGCCTTTGTGGATGGATCAACAGTCTCGTAAACTCCCATGTAGAACTCCGGGTCGAACATGTCTTGGATTAAACAGCGAAACTTGACCAGGCTGTTGGGCTTCAGGTAATGCAGAGGGATGTCGTTCAGAGAAGGAACCTGCACCAAAACAAAGATGGAGGTTTTTACTCAAAGGTGAGTTTGATGAAACAAACACTCCTTTGCTTCTCTCAGGTGATTTATATGCTGAAAGGAACTGAAAGCAGTTGCATTACCCAAGTTTGAGCATCTTTCTCTTTCAGCCGCTCTTTGAAGAACTCCACAGCTTTCGCCTCCCAGCCAGAGTTTGGACTGTTCTGGGAAGCAGCTGCAATTAAGCAACAGGATGGTTATAATTATATAAAACAGTTTCTATCAGCCAGGAGAAAAAATAAGCTTGTAATTTAAAAAAATGATTCAGTTTGTTAGGAGCATCAAACTAAAGGGACACATTTACAAAGGTCAAATCAGTTGACAGTGTTTCAACTCGGCCATGATAGCTGTTACTGTATATATTTATTGAATTGGGCAATGTTTTGTCTCCATTACAATCTCAGATCAGCAGTGGAGTTGACCTATGGCTGGCCAATGGAACAACATCAATATAACAACAAAAGTCTATTATCTGTAATAACAATGTAATTGTTGCACGTCACCCAGCCCCGCAGTTAACACACCATGGAAAAACATGATTGCATATTGACAACTTCTCTGACAGCATGAAAAGGTGGATCTGTGTGTGTTCGAGTTTATTGTACAAACAAATTCCAGGTCTTTTGTAATAGTGAAACGATGAACTTGAGTAAACAAGAGGTTCTACACACAGGCTTTGTTCTGAACCTACAGACACAAATAACCATGCATTCATACAGAAGTGAATTTCATTAGAACAACTTTAAATTAATTCGCTGCTTCTTGTTGGATGTGTGCACACGAGTTCTCAAATCGAACTACACCCGCACCCGCTCAGAGCTAAGTAAGCTAAACTTAACCGGAAGTGCGCGCGTGTGTGTGTGTGTGTCGGTAGCAGCAAGGCAGCGTTAGCGATTGCAACCCGCAAAACGCCTCTAACTTCTTCACCACTGTCACAACTACACACTCCGAGCATGGTGGTTAGCATGGTGGTTAGCATGGTGGTTAGCCCCGTAGCTAACGGGCTCGCTTCACGCTGTCACGGTGCAGTTCCGGTGTGTATGTGTGCGTGTCTCTCACCGAACATCCCTTCAACCACTTCCAGAGGGTTGTCGATCCAGTCCTGAGTGGAGGGCATCGTGGGCCAGGGGCGTCTGACAAATAAGGAATCTGTCCAAAGTTAACCCAAAAAAAAAATCACAGTGTAGACACTTGTTGACTTTGTCCACACTCGCAGGACCACAGGAGCGAGGGCGGGAAATTTGCGTCACCAGTCGGCGAAGGTGGTGCGTTTGTTTTCAGCACCGAGACCACCCGGAGCACGGAGACATGACACCGGCTGAATGACTTCCTGCCGGGGCGGGGTGTCTTGATTTTTACTTAATGTTTGAATTGCGTTGTAGATAAAAAAAAAAACACACGTTCTTTGAAATAACAATTAATTTCAAAGAACGTGTGTTTAGCTCCTTTGAAACAATAAAATATATCGTATATATCCCATGTGACCTCTAGGCGGCAGTAGCGACGCGTAGTGTTTATTTTTCCGTACAACCAACGAAATGCAGTCAAGTGACCTGCGTATTTTTTGTAGATCTACAAAACATGCGTGACGTCGCTTTCCTGTTGGCTGCCATGGATGATGCGTTGGACATCAGTGAAACCGCGCTGTTGGCAGAGCTGATCCTCCGCTGCTCGCCTGCTCCGGTAGTGGCTACGTGTAATTCTAGGGGAAAATGGCAGATAGAAAAAACAATAATGCTTCCAACACCGGGGCGAATTTACTCTTCAGCGCCGCTCCGGAGTTTAACTTCAATCTGCCCTTTATGCCCGTGAGCCAGGCCTCCGGTCCGGCTGTGCTGTCAGGAGGTGAGAGGACATGCACAGACATTAGCCGAGTCTTTCGCTGGCTAAGCTAGCTAGCTAACCGGTTTCCCGTACTGTTGTGAGTTGTTATTTTGTGTTTACGGGCAAAAACAAAGTAAAACAGTGGGTGTGAGTTAAAGGCCAGATTGTCAGGCTCGTTGTCTGAGCTGTCCGCAGTGTCTTGTGGTCACACTGTGTTCCCGAGGTCTTCAGAAGATGTACAGAAATTAGTGACATCATCAAAACATGTCCTCCACCGTCTTCCCATGGCCATTTAAATGAATGGATTTTCTGATGTTCGATTCTTCATCTTTTGTAATTTTCAGTGTCTTTTAATGTATACTGAGTTTATCACTGTCCTTTAAACTCATTTAATTGTATCATATACAGATGGGGGATGGAACAGGATCCATAGGAATGGGGCAAAATGTCTAGCAGACAAATATCTGCTGGACACGATCTTTGGTTCTCTGCTCAGTACGTTGGTGGTTTTTATTTATTTAGAGCTTCAGAGGTCTTGATGACCACTCGAGATGCTCTGCAGCACAGTCTGCCAATCACAGGACTATAGTGTATCTCAGCACTTGTATCACTTACATTTTATCAACACAACCATCAGGCTAGGGTTATAAATCTTGCCCATGAACAGTGGATATTGACTGAACTCTGTTAAGGCTGCATAGAGTGGCTTTGGTATGTTCATTATAGTCACAGATACTTGTAACATGCTCTGTTTAATCTCCATCAGATGATTCTACGGAGGTCGGTGAAGAAGATAGCTTCCTGGGTCAGACGTCTGGGAACGGACTAGCCCCATCTACATTCAACTATTTCTCCAGTCCTGTAACCAGCAGTGACCCGTTTGCATCCATCGGCCAGTCGCCGTACCCCCCTCCGGCCCTGTCAGCAGCTCCGACAGCAGTGGGCCCAGTGTCTGCCCCCAACAGTGTCAGCATGGCTCCACCACCACATCCACCACCTTCAGGCTCACACATGAGCCCCACTCCTCAAGGGTATGGCAGCGCAGTTTACCAGAGCCCTATGGGACGCCTTACTCCCCCCCCTGCCACAATGACCCCGCCGCCCCCCCAGATGCAGCCCCAGGTTCATAACCCGTATCGGCACACCCCCACCAGCAGCAGAGCCAGTCCTTATATTCCAGCTCCGGAGATCCTGCCGCCGATGCATACACAACAGCAGAATCCTTACTCACTTAGCTCGACACCACAGACATTCCCACTGTCAGGACCCACATTTACAAAGGTAGATACAAGCTTATAGGTGGCTGTCAGATTCTTGATTGAAAATGAAGTTTTTACTTAGCAATATTTTTCCTCCTTTTCTCTCAGCCTCCTCCCACACATATTCAACCACCTCCACCTCCAGCCACCACTGCTGGAGCAGTTGTCCCTGCAGGTCCCATGATGCCATACCACTACAATGTCTACGAAGCAGTGCAGCCTCACTGGTTCTACTGTAAACTAGTGGAGGCAAAATGCATCTGGCTTCCCTTCAGCATCATCGACTCCCTTCAGCTCGAGGAGACGTACAACTCAGGTATGACGATGTAGTCCTTAACCAGCAGAGACAGGACGTCTGGAAGCCTGGACATTCTGTCATGCGATTTTAGCCAAGTACATTTCCCTCCTAGTCGATGAGGATTTTTTTGCTGCTCTTTAACTTCAGTGATACTGTGATCTGCTCTAATGTAGTTGAGGCCGTCTCTTTGTCTTTTCAGTTCAGCCGGATCCAGAAAATGTGATTGTGCGAACAGAAGGAGGGCGTTATGACGTGCAGCTCTACGACCGCATGCGAACTGCGGTGTACTGGGAGGAGGAGTCCACAGAGGTCCGCCGCTGTACTTGGTTCTACAAAGGGGATTCAGACAGTCGCTTCATCCCTTACTCTGAAGAATTTAGCGACAAGCTGGAGGTTTGTGTCACTTCTGCTCTGGACCAAAAACAGAAATGAAATGAAAAATGAAATATTTTGATTCTCACCAAGTCTTTAATGCAGTTTTTTGTGACTTTGCACACAGGCAGAGTATAAGAAAGCTGTATCTACCAACCAGTGGCACCGTCGACTGGAGTTCCCATCAGGAGAAACCATTGTCATGCATAATCCAAAGGTAACTGTGTTTTCTGTGTTAAATTCTAGTTTTGTGATGATTAATCCATTAACTTTTATTCAAAGAGTGGTGATTATGGTTCTCTTTACCTCTTTAGGTAATCGTGCAGTTTCAGCCGTCCTCCATTCCAGATGAGTGGGGCACAACTCAGGATGGACAGACCAGGCCCAGAGTGGTGAAGAGAGGAGTCGATGACGAGCATGATGAAGTGCCTGATGGTAATGGACCTCCTCTTGTTAATTTCACTTAAATTAAAGCAAAAAAAAAGGCAGGATGATCTAATTGTTGGTGCATGTTACAAGGTCAGTAGGTAACTGACTATGTCAGGCATGTCAGGAAAGTCAAAGTCAACATTTCCACCATGTGCATCTCTCCCAGGCGAGCTCCCTAAGGTGGACCATCTCGTGTTCATGGTTCATGGAATCGGCCCCGTCTGTGACCTGAGGTTTAGGAGCATGGTGGAGTGTGGTGAGTTCTCTGTCATGCCTTTTGACGGTGTGAGCGTCCCTTCCACTGAAGACATTATGTTGTGAAATTCATTCAATAAATCCTTCTGCTTTCAGTGGACGACTTCCGCAGCGTGTCCCTGAAGCTGCTGCACAGCCACTTTAAGAAATCGGTGGATGAGCATGCCATCAGCAGGGTGGAGTTCCTGCCCGTCCAGTGGCACACAGCTCTGCACGGAGACGCCACCGGCGTGGACAGGTGAGGAGGGTTAGGTTTACATGACTGTTTTTTATCTTAACACAGAATTCAAACTTATAAATCTGAAATTTAAGGACAATTAACACTCCATCAGGTATTTGTTAATTGTTTAGCAGAACCTTCTTTCTCCTTTCAGGAGGATAAAGAAGATCACCCTGCCCAGCACTGGACGCTTACGTCACTTTACAAATGAGACTCTGTTAGACGTGCTGTTCTACAACAGTCCCACTTACTGCCAGACCATCATGGACACCGTTGCCCTTGAGATTAATAGACTTTATGCTCTGTTCCTGGAGAGGAACCCAGACTACAGAGGAGGAATATCAGTGGCTGGACACAGTTTAGGTACCAAACCAGTTCAGTAGCTTCATCACCTCTGCTCTCTCTGTTTCTCCTGTTTCTCACCCTCACTGTGTTTGCATGTGCAGGCTCTCTGATTCTCTTCGACCTGCTTTCTAATCAGAAGGACGGCTCTCTAGCAGCAGCCATGCCTGTCATGCACACCTCGAATGGAGATGCCCAACAGGTCATACAAGAGTTAATTAAATTTGACAAATAAACTCAGCAACTCATCTTCTATTTCTAGTTACCCACTGAATTTGATGCTCATGGACATTTTCAGATTGTTAGTTTGCATAAGTAATTGTCTTACTTTCAGGTGGCAGCCCCGGTTACACAGGAGACTAATGCAGTTGCTCCACCAGCTGTAGAAGAGGAGGCGAAAGAAGATGAAGAGGAATGTGAAGATCTGTCTACTATGCTGGAAAATCTGGGCCTGTCCGAGTACAAGGGCACCTTTGATGAGGAGAAGATTGACAGTGAATCTTTCGTAAGATTCAACAACCTAAACCACGTCCAAGGAATGTAGTCTGAAAATAGAGTGACTGTTTCTATTTTCCCTTTCTCTCAGCTCATGTGCACTGTTGAGGACTTGAAGGAGATGGGAATCCCACTGGGCCCCAGGAAAAAGATTGCCAAGTTTGTCAAGGAAAGATTGACCAAGCAGGCAAGTCCTCTTCTCCTAAGCGTGTGCAGCTTGAAAACTGATGGCGATGGCACTGCTGATGTGCTCTTTGTTTACCTCTTTCATGCCTCCATGTACACAGGCTGCACAGCAGGCAGCCCAGGAGAAGAAAGCAGAAGTCAAAGAGGTCAGTCAGGTTGTGACACCACCTCAAGCAGCTGAAGCAGCTGAAGCAGCTGATCCTGCTGTGCAGAAGCTTCCTGTCGGCAACACCGTCTCCTCCATCCATGTCAACTACAATTACTTTGAAGTTGGTACTGGACAGGTAAAGTGACTTCCAGACACAATGAGGTGATGTTGTGAAATAAATTTAGCAACTACTTCACTGACTTTCTGTTCTGTAGGTGTCCGTGGTCTACCGCCGTCTTGACTTCGAGCCAATGAATTTCTTTGCTTTGGGTTCTCCGATTGGCATGTTCCTGACAGTCCGAGGTCTGGAGAAGATCGAGGAGACGTACCAGCTGCCCACGTGCAAGGGATTCTTCAATATCTACCATCCGGTAAGCTGTTCTCTGGTCTGCATCTTCATCCTTAGCCACAACAAAATTAATTTTTGTGGAAACCTGTAAAATAGGCTCAAACAAACTGGAAAACACAACCTCTGTAGTGAAGGCAATTAGTCAATGTAGCTTAGTCACTTAAAATTTTACCTTTCGAGTCAATTTCCTTTTTAGTTGGACCCTGTGGCGTACAGGATCGAGCCCTTGATCACACCAGACCTGGACCTGAAGCCTGTTCTGATCCCTCATCACAAAGGAAGGAAGAGGCTTCATCTCGGTACGACTATTGCTCAATTATCATCCTACATTACTTGACCACTGTGGTCTTAATGCTGTTAACATACTCTTCAAGTAAATTAAAGTTAATTGAAAACTTCAGAATGCCTCAGAAGAAATGTTGTATCCTCAGTTCAGTCCTCTCTGCCGCTTTTGGGTGCGGTGTCCTTAACTGAGACTCACACTGAAGTGGCACAATAATAGACAGTAGTCTAACAATAACAGTAATTAATTAATCCTGTTAGTTTCACACATTTTCCAAAGGCTTGTAAGTGAGGGTCTGTTTGCGCAGATTGTGAAGCTGTGGATCTCTGTGTTTCAGAGCTGAAGGAGAGTCTCTCCAGAATGGGCTCCGACCTGAAGCAGGGTTTCATCAGCTCCCTGAGGACCGCCTGGCAGACACTCAACGACTTCGCTCGAGCTCACACCTCGTCTGCCCAGCTTCAGGCCGAGCTGGCCATGGTGGCAAATCAGATTGAAGAACAGGAGAAGCAAGTGGAGGAGGGTGAGTTTCTCTGATTTGTGACTCCTCAGTCAAGGAGGTTTCTGTATCGTTCCAGATTTATGAGTCAATTCTGTATCCCACAGAGCAAAAGATCCCAGAGAGCCCTGAGCCTCAGAGAGAGGAGGAGCCTCAGGTGAAGATCGGGATGTTGAACGGAGGGAATCGCATCGACTATGTGCTGCAGGAGAAACCCATCGAGAGTTTCAACGAGTACCTGTTTGCCCTCCAGAGTCATCTCTGCTACTGGTACAGAGTTCTCTAATTCATTCTGGCTTTTTACCTTTTTGCACACCTTTGAAAATAATACATTCCTCCACTTTTTCGCAATATTCTAGGCAATCAGAAGACACCACTCTGCTCATTCTGAAAGAGATCTACAACACCATGGGGATCCATCCAGAACACATCGTACATTAACAACGTGAAATACCTGAGATGAAAGGAAGCCTGCCTCTAACTCTCATGAGGTTATTTCACGTCAGTTCTCCTGGATTTCATTCTATTTACTCTTATTTTCTATTCATGTAGTTTATTGTATGCAGATGAATAATACAATTGTATTATACCATTTGTCTTAAATTAAGAAATATATACAGATGAGCTGGTAGATTCACTTGACAAGTTTGATATTACATTTTTTATAGTATAAATTATAGAGGGAGTCAAGTCTACTGAAAATATGGGATTTCAATCAAATGCCAACAGCAGAAATGACACAGCAGCAGCTACTGCAGCCTTCTGTATGTTTTATTCCATGGCCAAATGTCAATAAATCATTTCCTTGCACAACGTTCTTGCTGTTTGGATCGCTGTGTACTGCTGAGGTGGAAGACATGGCTCCTGCAGGGCGAGGAGACTTTTAAGACTATCTACAAAAAGCTGTTATATCTGCAGAGACATTGAATTGATCACAGTACAAGACAAGTTGTGAGAATGGCCTACTTTCTCTATGAGGGAAATAAAGCCCTGCTTGTCTGGCAGCTGTACTCTGTGACTGAACCTTTCAGCTGTAAACATCCTTATCATTAAATGGAATTTAAAAAATGAGCCTGTCGTTGGCAAAGACTCAAACAGTCATTTCCTGTCTCTTAAAGCATGTAGGTAAATACAAATGTATTCAAGTCACATGAAAGAAACAAAAGGAATAGTGTTAGAAAAGTATGTACAAGACGGGCAGAAACATTCAAACCCAGTCCGCCATTGAAATCACAGAGCTGCGTGTGACGCTCACGGGGCTGAGACGAATGGACAGTAACACTGGTCGATAGTCCTGAAAAATCCAAGTGCTGCATGCTGTTAGCAGATCTGAGCTCCTGGGTCTTAAACTAGTTAGTCCGCATGCATCTTTGTTCCAACGGTCACAGGGAACGCACGCCCGTCATCAGCGCAAAGGAAGGAAGTGACTGACACGTCACAAAACTCAAAGAAAAAATAAAATAGGTCCCTTTTTGATCTCATGTCACTCTGAGACAACATGTTTATACTGTGTATACATACATATTAATGCATATAGAATACTAACAGAACAATATGGCTCCATTTACAACTGCTCATCCTACACTGTGTGAAGTTTCTTAAAGTTGAGATTTGAAGGAAATTTAATGAAATTCAGATTTTGCAACGGTGTTTTTCCACTGGAACCTGTGACAACGCGTTTTCTTGGAAAACACAAATAATCTCAAACAGTGGAAATCCACAGAGAAGATGATCACAGCAAAGAAACTGGCTGAGCGTCAGGTGCTGTGTTTGAACCGGGTAGGAGGAATTCATGAGTGAGTGATAAGTTTGTGTACCCGGTTAAAGGAGACATATTCTGGTTTTCAGTTCTCTTTCCTCTTGTGTGTTGAGCGGAGGCGGAGCCACGCTTCCTACACACTGACCAGAGGAGCAGAAACAGTGAACAGTATGAAAACAGTGATGCGTCCATATATGAGCATGTAAAGCTTTTAGAAGCTAAATAAAATTACAAACCTGAATGAGAGTTTAAAATGTCTCCTTTACCAACTGCATGCAAACTGAAACAACTGTAACATGTAAAAAGCAACAAAAAAGCACCCTAAATCCAGAAATCTATTTCTTATTAAATGAGTGTGACTTTCCTCCAGCTGGTTTAGTGTTTAGCATTGAATCATGTCTATTGACGCAGATGTTCCTCTCCAGTAAGACTTGTTGTACCGTGGTGTTAAGTTTGATCAGCGCTCGTCTCTGTACATTCATTTGTCTACAACTGTGCGGTGAAATGCAGAAGGATTCGTGTAAACATGTCTTTGTTGTGACGCGTGCGTGTTGCCAGCACCTCACAGTCTTTAACACTGGAATGACGTCGGGTCGCTCAGCCCTCCGTTTTGCCCTGCGTCTTGAAGGCCTGCTTGCGAAGGTGAGCCTCGATCTCCTCGCGGAAAACCAGCATTCCCAGGTGGGGGTGGGAGGCCTCGTTCATGGCTTTGGACTGGATGCACATGCGGTACTGCTCGGGCGTCAGCTCGTCCGCACACTGCTTCTCGTGCCACATGTGGAAGAGGCCGGACACCGGCGTTCGGATCACTATCAGGTCGCTCCGGAGATACTTCCTGTACAGGTGGACGTCCTCCACGCCCCAGCCTTTCACCTCCAGATCAAACCCTCCTGCAGGGAGATTTACACAACGTTACATGACTCAAAAGCTGATGATGCTCCTACTGCTGAACGTCGTGAAGGAAATCACCAGTGCTCACCAATATTTAGGAAATCTGAGCGATACTGACACGTCATTCCAAACCCAAAGTCTCTCCAAAATCCAGCATCCTTTTTGTGAATCTGTTTGAAAGCAATGACAAGAACTTTCTCATCATTCCACACACATGCTATTCAGAGCTAAGTGTAAACTGTCCATGTCCGTACCAGCTGGAGTTCAATAGGTGGAGCCAGCTCCAAATTTCCATAGACTATGGCAGGATTGTACAGACTGAACACCACTGGATAAAAGACTTTCTTGTCTGCAACACAGAAACACATTCAGCTTCACTCACCCTGAACACAAAGGATCTGAACGTCATAACCGTAAGACAGAAACACCTACTCGGAGCAGTGTGGAGACGACAGGCGTGCAGGAACTCCAGCGTAAAGTGGATGTCGACGTCACAAAAAAACATCAACACGTCCCCTTTCTTCCAGGTGTTGGCTCCGATGTCCAGACCCCGGCCTCGTGAAAACTCCTCGTCCACGGGGATCAGCGTGTAGTTGGAGAAGTTCTCCTCCCTGGCAGTATTTCAATTTCCATGCAACCGTTACACATTGAAATGTAGCACATCGTGAAAAGCTTGTTGTTAGCGAGGCAACAAACCTTGACATTTTTTCCAAAGACGATGTCGCCTCCCGAAGCCCGTCCTGCCCAAAATACACCACGGTGAGATGCACACGTCTGTCCTGCTGTATACACACCTCCCTGAAAACACATTTTATACATCAATCCAAGCATATACAAGACAAATGGTCACAGTCACAATGTGTAAGGCATGATCATGTTAAAATTTGTGCACAAATATTTTTAATATTAATATTCTAAATACAAATTTCGACTTCAACTGCAGCTTCCTGTGTCTACAAATGTCTATTTCACATTGCAAGGTTCTTTGAGAGTATTGACAGATTGTTAAATGCTCATGGATGGCCTGATTCGCACGGATCAGATTACACGTGCCTGTTTTTGAAATCTGCTCCACACAGATTCACAGCTGAATGCTGCGTTTATGTGCTGGTGGAAAAGCTGGGACATCTGCACTTCAGGTGAATGTGTGTGTAATTCCAATAAAATAAATAAAATAAAATAAAGGGAAGTTGACACCAAGCTACCAGAGACACATTTGTATGTTTGTGATCTTGTTTCAACTCATCTCACATAAAAATCTGGTCATCATGCACAAATGCAAATTCAGCCTGTGAACGTGCTGAATCACGCAGGGCTGGTGGGAGGGATTCACTCTCACCTGAAGTTGTGCAAGAACTGAGAGAAGGTTTCGACTCTGCCCGACAGTGGCACAATGATGTTGATGATCATCCCTGATGTTTCTACAGACGTGCTCCTGACTTTCATCAAAGGACCAAACGGCCTGAAGAGCGTGACGTGACGGAAACTGCTGGAATCCTCTTTGGCAAAGAAGAGCTCGTAAAGTGTCCCTTTGTCTCGCTCTGTCCTGTACAGTCCTGTTAAAGAAATTTAAAAAAATACTTCACTGTCAGATTCTCCTCTGTCCTCAGTCAGCTGGAGTGCGTCTTACCTTCAGTGAAGTGAACCTCTGTATACATTTGTCTCTGCATCGGTACGTCGTCCTCAACGCCGTCCTCCTCGTCAGGGTTGTTGATGATGTCAAGAGCGGCCTCAATGACCTCCACCAGCTCGTCCCGGCGGTCTTTGCGCACAGGTTTCTCCTCCGGGTGTCTTGTCAGCCCCATCTCCAGCTGGTACACCTTGGAGGAGGTGAAACTCTCAAAGGGCACCAGGGCATACTCGCTGGGTAGGCGTGCCCCCGTGTTGACCTCGGCCTTATCGATCTGAGAGTGCAGGTACTCCAGCAGATCTCCTGGCTCTTGGTCTTTAGTCTCTGCCAGTCCCTGCACCCCCGGGAGCTCCTTTTTGTCCTGCAGGAGCTTCAGCTTCTCGCTCATTTCCTGCAGCTCCTGCTTGAGTTGGGCGATCTGGCGCTTGAGGCTGGCGGCGCGGTTTAAGTGGCGCTCCTCCTGCTCCTGCAGCAGGGCCTGGTAGTAATCCTTGCTGTAGGACTCTCCCACCACGCCAGGCAGCGCCAGGCTGACGTCTGCTGGAGGGGTGCACTCCAGCAGGTATGCAAACAGCAGCAGCACCAGCAGCAGGAAGAGCCCCAGGAAGAGCCAGCGGACCCGGCCCTGGAGCGGCAACCCCCGCCTGGGCATCACGCTCACATACAAGCTATAGTGGATAAGCCTGCATTCCCTTTCCCTACAGATCACATTACTTACGACATGCTTGAGCACATCCTCTTAGAGATCTGGAGATCCATCTATTTAATTTTATTGTGAAGGTCCTGGCTCTGGGCTCCAGTGAATCCTCATACATTGGTCCTGTGGGAATCCATGAGACGATCACCTGAGAGAATCAATCACAGTGAGACACCAGAGCTCAGCAGAAACACCTAGTGATTTAACACTGTGATCCCATTCAGCCCACCTTTGTGATTAACCAAACCACCACTGACAATGTCAAACACTGAAACATGTGTCTGTAACAACACCTTCAGCGTCGACAGAGACTTTACGTTTTAAAGACTCAATCCCAGAAACGCACACACGCAGAATTAGCTTCACCTGGACTGCCCTCGCTAGCACACAGCGACTAGCTCTTAGCTAAACAACAGTACAGAGGCGATGTGTGAGAACTACCAGCAAGATAATAACAGCTTCCGGTTAAACAGTTTCCTCTTCAAAATAAAGGCACCACACGCTCAAGAACAGCTCAACAATTCATACAAGAAATGTATCTCGATGTACTTCACATAAAATGTAGCTGAAGATCATGTTTCATGCTGTTCCTCTAAACTAATTTATGCATCTTGACATGTGTAGGGGTCTGATATTCATGAGATTTGGCAATTGAGCAATTTGGTGCAATTTGGTGCAGATCCAAATAAGACTGTGGAGGTCTGGGGCTTTTGCACTTCACACCACCACATGCCAGGCACTAACGCTCCATGAAGGTCACACAGATCTACAGCTCCCACCCGCAGCACATTGAGTAATGGTGTTCTCTTCTGTCTTGGCACCAGTAGACTTCACCTGAGCTCACAGGTGTAAATCAGCCTGAGACTGCAGTAATGAAAACCAGCAGGGCTCTGAGTCTAAGGTGTCAGAGCTGGAAAGCTATACTTGAATATTTCAAACACATAAGGAAGTTAACAAACATTTCGTTGTAGATTGGCAGCACATCAGAAAGCTTCTCATTTAATATCAGATACATAATATTACTTTTTAAAGATGAACGTGTAGTGCTGTTTTGATTGCTGCCAATTTCTCTTTCCCTCTGGCAAAGGAGAGTTTAAAGCCAAAACACACTGAGGTCCAGGTGTTACTTCATTAAACAAGGCCATAGATATTAGTGAGATCAAAACTGCTGCATATAAATATCTACCAATGGGCCAGTGTGCTTTTTTAAAACGTTTTTAATAAGTCTAAAAAGAAGGAACCAGAAACTCCAGAAATGCTTGTCAGACTGTTGTCAAGGCCCTTTACAGCTCTAAAACGGAAGTTGTACTGTATTTTGCAATGTGTGACATTTCTCTCTCCAAATAGTAACTCGGATATTGAAATTCAGCAGATTTTGTTTAGCGATAAACAGAGCATGGATGTCTCAGCTGGTTAAAACTCAAAGTCTCACAGTGACACCACCACACTGGCGACAACGAATCCTGTGTGTGACGACAGTAAACTCAGACGAATCATGCACACATCATCAGATTAATACAGCTGTTCCTGGATTATCCTGGATCATCTCACACAGACACTAGGGTTAGGGTTAGAAACCTTCCCTCTGAGAATTCTGATCTCTCTCAACGTCCCGAGCTCTTAATTTGAAGGACCCGAGCCGGATACGGCCGCGGTTCAGCAGCTAGCTTAGCGATGTTGGCAGCTACACTTCGCTTTCATGTTATTTCTCAGCTGCGTTGCGGCCTGTCGATGAATTACAGTCGCCATGAAAACAGTAACTCACATGTTGCTGCGCGTGTCCGTCCTGCGGGAGCTCACAGCGGCAGCGGCGGATCCAGCGGCGGCGGCGGCGGCGGCGGCGGCTTGTGTTGCAGATGCCACGGAGCAGAGAGGCGAGAGTGGGTCGTAGTCTACTTCCGGTCAACAAGTAGCCAATGGGAGTTCGGGAAAAACTGTCGTCATCGAACATGGTAAATAACTCTTCTTCATAATAATGACTTGGCAATGACTTATTCTTTAGTTTTAAAACGTATTTCATTTGGATTATAGTCTTATGTATTTTACTTAATTGTGACTTAATCAACATTGAATTTATTTATTTATTTATTCTATCAATTTATTTTTGAAGCTATTTTATACAACATATACGTATAAACTAATTTGATCAAATCTCTATTTTAGTTACTTGATTGTCATTTTTAAATTTTATTCATTCTCTTCTTTATACATTATTTACATCCTAATTTTCTCTATTTTTAAATGTTGCTTCGGCTGCTTCCTGCCGATTTGTCCTCCACTTCATTTCCCTGACAGGTAAAACAAACATTAGCGCTTGCATTAGCACTGACGTGGACTGTAACAGGACACAGACCACTCGTCTTAGGTGCAAACATGGGATCTATTATTACTGTGTCACAGTGGAGCCAGTGCAGTCAAAATGAGACAGTTTAAATGTTGCTGGAACATGAGTATTGCATATTCGAATCCTGAGCGTGTAAGAGACAAATGAGGACGATGGGTGTAATTCTGAGAATCCTGCAATCCTGAAAACCAGTTTTCACTTTAGAAATGAACTACTTCAGACAACTTTATTCAAACCCCAACGAGATGTTTAACATGTTTCACATCAGAACTGAAAATACTTGAAATAAGCACAAGTAAAGAGTATAATGTAGAAATGTGTAGAGTATAATCAACAAGTCATGTCTGAAGGTAACCAGGAGTTAAACATTGACAGAGGCCAACTATTCTCAGAAGTATGAGGTTAACACACATACTGCACATTTGTAATGTTTATTATTAATGTAACATAATCAAATAATAGCAACGTAACAATGATAACACTCCTTAGTTTACATAATCATGGTTTCCACAAAGACAGTGAATCAAGAAGTGAACTGTAGTCTGACAGAGGACATGGTTACAATCGACATGAAGTCTCACGTCCTGACACTGAAGGAGCACTCACTAGTTGATATTTTTCATGTAAAAAACCAATATCATAAAAAACAAAAGCAAGAAAACCATTCACTGAACATCTCTGTGTTACTTTTCTTTGGCAACAACAGCTTTGAAACATCTTGTGGGGGGGGAAACACAAAATGGGTCTTTGACATTTTTTCGAGGAGCACGATCCTCCTACAGTAGAAACTTTACATTTTCAGAACAAGGTCAGCGTTTTCGCTTTTGTTCCCTTGTCCTCTCAGTCAATCCCCAGCTGTCTACAACAGGTTGATGGTAAAGACGTCCCCTTAAATTCCTGGGCTGGAGCAAGATCTTCACAGTCGCACATTAACAGTTGCAGGCTATTGTAGAAGCGGCACAGGCACTTAAAAAGACATTGACACTGACATACAATCTGGTACACTAGTCATGCACTGATACAACTTGGCCAACGTGACCCATGAGGTAATAATTAACATACTGAAGAACAGAATGAAGCATGGTCTATGTTGAGCCAGCCAGGTTTGCAGCAGAAAGACCTCAGTTTTAAATCTTGAATACCCATGCAACAGAAATAAAAGGGAACCAACTTTAGCATCAGATCGCATATATATACACAGTCTTATAGAAATATATACATCTACCAATTAGTCATCTTTTCTACAGAGTCGGTTTGTCTTTAGCTATCAAGCTTGTCCACAGCTTTTGCGGGTGAAGGCAAAGCCATCCAGTTTGCATAAACACTATCATTGGCATATCTTGTAAAGACTGGATTAGTGGCGTCATGTCTGTTGAGCGGTACCGGGCTCTTCTCAGGCCAGTTCGGGTATGACATGCCTAAAAACGAGAACATATCATTTTTCCGCACTCAGTGAAAGATGAACAGCGTGCAGACAGTAAGGCTCTCGAGTCAAACTCGGCGGTGGCAGTGTGGCGAACGAGTCCTCATTTGACACTCGGCGTGGAAGAGGTATGGCTTTTATGTGAGATTAAAGATTTATGGTCTACTGGTGGTTTTGTTATCACGGAGGCTGCAATGCCGCTCGTGTTCCTGTGTCTGAGTTATAATTGTTTCCTGTTGAGAAATGCAGATGCACTTGAGAGTTGCGTTCAAAAGCCTTACTGTTTTGTGTGTTTCAACATTGTCAGTCACTTTAGATCAAAGGCTATTATACATTAGGAAGTCGGGAAATTTAAGACAGTCTGCAGTTCAAACCACAGTGAGTGATTCAGTGGTTCACAGAGGACCTGTTTCAAATGCCACACACTGTTTCTTCCAGTGTCAGCAAATTGCATAATGGAATGTGATGGAGTGAAAAAAACTGGAGCTATGTACAAATGAAATGCAGAAGAGGGATGAGTATGAAGATGAGCTGTATAAATAAGAATAAAGGGTATATTCAATATTTACAAATGTACTATTTTTGGTCAGCGTTCGTGTACATTAGAAGCAGGTCCGAATAAAACAAAAAAAGTAAAAGACACAAAGATCTTTTTTCTACTGAGCCTCTCATTTATGGTGAAATGGGAGCTATGTCAGCATTAATCAGCAGAAGGCATGCCTAGATCACAGTCACACACACTTGACTATGGAGAAAAGCCAATCACAACTTGCCAACAAACAGATTGTGTTGTGTGTCCTGTTTCTAAAATCTAGTAAAAGCGTGGGAGATTCTACCATAGAGCTTGTTTTCAATCCATGTGGAGGGGAGGGTTCGAGGGAGAGGGGCGTTATTACAGTCCACTAGTGGTGTGTCCTCTTCAGAGAGGGCGTCGTCGTACAGCAGGGCGTCGGCCGGCGTGGACGCCGCCAGGTCCAGGTAATCCTGTCAACAGCAGATGAGGGGGGTGTGATTAGGCTGATTAGGGAGGAAGAGGCTGAGTCTGTTGTGCTCATGTCTGAGGTCGGACACATGCACGGACTCCATGGTCCCTGCGGACGTGTCGTTCACCCAGTGACGTGTCCGCTGCCTCTCTGTGATAACAGCGAAGAGCTGCATTGTGGTACATCTGCACTCACTTGCCCTTAAATGCTCTATATTTAGCCTGACTCTGTGATTATGCTGTGCAAGGCCACATTTGAGGATTGCTCCTTGAGCACTAATTATGGTATCTAAAGAACTTGGGCAGAGGGACAGATCATGCAGCGAAGCGGGCGGAGCACGTGGCTCTGCACACTGAGCCAGTCTGGCATGTTGATCAGCAGAAATGATTTACTGCTCATTCAGAGAGAGTGGGAAGGTTAAAAACTCTAAAGTTTCACTGGGAGCTGCGTCACTGAAGGTTATTCCTCTCTATGGAACATTATGTATTGTGTATGTGAACAGCATCACCATACCCGACTTTTCACCATCATCTTTTCAAGATCTTTGCTGATGTCTGAGAACGTCTGCCTCTTGTCTGGCTCTTGTTTCCAGCAGCGGAGCATGAGGTTGTACCTGCAGAGTGGGGGAAAAGTTTCAGTGTGTGAAATAAGTGAAATCAACCCATCCCTAACTGAGTCATTTTCCACATCCACATGTGCCAAACGCTGGGTGGTGTCCGTGCACTTGGCAAAAAAAAAAAAAAATTAAGCTGCTGTTGAGCAACACAGAGAGGAGCTCACATTTCTTCGGAGCAGTTCTCGGGTCTCTCCATTCTGTAACCGGTCTTGAGGAGATTAAAGAGGCGTTCAGGGGCGATGCCTGGGTAGGGATTTCCTCCAAGTGTAACTATCTCCCACAGCAGCACACCGAAGGACCAGCTGGGATGGAAACACATGAGTATAGGAATATTTAAATCCAGTTTTTATGCAGGGCCTAGGCTATAGATTAATCATTTCATCAGTCGATAAAAGAATATTTTCACATATGTCAAACTAAATGATTCTTTTACTCACACATCACTTTGCGTTGTGTAAATGTGATCGAACAAGGATTCTATAGCCATCCATTTAACAGGAATACGACCCTGGAAAAACATACAGAATAACCCTGTTATTTTTCATGAATACATAAAGAATAATAAAACTAAATGTCCTTTACTGGCCTCACCTTGCTCCTCTTAACATACGAGTCCTCTTCGTACACGTCTCTCGAAAGGCCAAAGTCTGAGATCTTCATCTTCCTTCCCTCAGCCACCAGAACGTTTCGTGCTGCGAGGTCCCTGTGAACAAGCTGCCACACCAAACATTCATTTCCTCTGTGTTCATCGCTCTCGTTTCAGAGCTTGAAGCCTGATGTTTCAGCTTCAGTCATTCCAAGCTAAACACAAAGTCCTTTTTATGCGACTGCTAAAAAAAACTTTCAGCGGTACATTTCCGGCAAGGAAATAAGCTACTTTGCATGTTATGATTGTTTGTCAAGTACCTTCATTTCAGCCAGGTACTGCATGCCTCTGGAGATCTGCCATGCGAACGAGATCAGGTCGCCCATGGTCAGAGCCCTGTCATCTGGGTTCTCCAGGTAGCTGGAGTTTCGGTTGGCGTCCCTGCCCATGTAGCTCGGGCCAACTTTCCGACTCTCGCGCAGGAAGTTGCGGAGCGACCCGTACTTGGCGTACTCCACGATAAGATACAATGGACCTATTCAGAGAAACGCGGCACTCAAGACTCTAATGTGCAACTCGCAGGCAGGGAGCGGACGGCAGGACGGAGGACCGAGGCCTTACCTTCCTGGCTGCACGCTCCATACATCTTTATGACGTGCGGGTGGTTGACTTGCTTGAGTAAAGTGAATTCTGACAGCAGGTCACGCAGCTCACTGTGTGAGGCGTTCTCTATTATGGGGGAGAAGCAGGGGTTTTAATGATGGAACCAGTCATTCCTCATATATCAACGCTGCTTCCAGGCCTGTCTGGTCACTGCCTGGCTCGTCTTACCTTTAAGCATTTTCACAGCCACCGTGGTGTAACCTGCTTTTCCTTTCAGCCTGAACGCTGTTGCCTTGACCACTTTTCCAAACTCCCCCTCTCCTAAAGTTTTGCCAAGTACGAGGTTTTTACGAGGAAACTCCCACTTTGGATCCTCCTGTTGAAGCAACAAAGCATTTCTCAGATGTTCTAACACACAGCGAAAAAGGAAAGAAAAGGTGTATGTGTCGAAAGAAGCAGCTCACAGGTATTTTAAAGGTGTCAGTCTCGATGGATTCCTGAGAGCCGCGGCGTATGTTGTTAGCGGGGAAGCTGATGGGATAGGCCTGAGCCGGCCGGCGGAATGTCATTTCTGCGGAGGCGATGGGCGGCTTGGGCGAGTTCTTGTGATACCGGTGAATGAAGTATGAGGAGAGGAGGATGGAGACGACGAAGGAGAGCAGCAGGGAGGTGGCGATGATGGTTTTGCACATGTCGTCGCATATCGCCTCTGGAGGAGAGGACGGTGTGTCAATTTTTCAATCAATCACCTTCCGATGACGTGACACAGCACCGCGGGGAGACATTCTTTCGCTCGTTTCGCACGATTAATGACGACTCACCCTCGATATCTTCCTTTTCACAGAAACATCTTTCCGAGTAGCAGTAGCAAGTTCCATATCCGGCCTTGATCCCGTTGCCCACGCCTCGTTCGTGACCTCCGATCACAGTTTCCTCTTCACAGACAAAGACGGTTTCATTTAAACATCTGTATTTTATATATCTTTTACTACATGGAGGAAAATATGGAGTTTCATACTTGTACAGTCTTGGGGGCATATTGATGAATCTTTGCTTTCCACTGCATCACAGAAGCTGTCAGGGCACGTCCGCAGGTCAGGGGAGCAGGTCGAGTAATTTTCAGATATCCCTGAAATATAAAGTGGGCAAACACATGACGCCGGATGACAAACAACAAGCACATGACTGACTGAGTAGGTTCTTTTGGTTTAGGAGCTGTTGTTTAAACAATCCGTGGCTGTGGGGACTTGTTCCTGCCATTATGTGGTTTCTGTTTCTCCAAATTAACACCACATTTTGCGTGCATCCTGTTGAAAGACACAAGGAGGCAACTGAGAGAGACACACACACGCTGGATCTGGGTGTAATTTGTTCCATCGGCCACCGCTGAAGGAAACATGTTCTCATTTGGCTCTCATTAACAGTTTCCTAGGTCCCATATTGAATAAAGACATGATTCAGTGATGTTCAAATTATGCAGGATTACGAGATAACAACTTTCATTTGTGATGATCCCTGTTTATTGAATAAAACGTACCCTTTTCTGTGCCTTGCCTCCACTGACACCTCCCTGTCTTTGCTCCCAGGCCTCGGACAGACTCACAGTCTCCTCGTCGTCTGTTCTCCGCACAGGACAGGAACTGCTGGTTCTCCTGACTGGCCTTGTTTACTATGCAGAGCCAGAATCACACATTGCCACATGTTTAAAAGGAGTATTTCAATGCCCAGAGAAAACAGCAGATAATTCTAACTCTATGTTTTTATTAAATTTCCGATAAAACAGAACAAACTTTCCATTTTGAATCCTGGACAGTGGCTGCAGTCTTACCTTCACTGTCTAGTATGATGTGGATCTGGGTGCTGGCCTCCTGCTGCGTGTGCTCCTCCTGGGCCACAACAGAGTACTGCAGGTCCTGACACTCAGGCCTGCGCAAGGCCTCGGAGTCGTTCACGTAGAGCAGCCCCCACATCTGGTCAGGAGCCTGCGTGATGCTTATGGCTGCATGGCAGGACTGCAGCTCCGCAGACACGTTCTTATCTGGCACCTCCAGCCGGTACGTGATACTGAAGCCATCAAACTGCTGGCAGTTCTCCACGCACACTCTGCCAACCTGAGAAGGAAGGAGACCAGGGAATGAAAGTTGGATGTTGTAATACACCGTCAGTGGGTGACCACCAGGTGGCAGTGTCACTGTGTGAGAGTGAGTCAGCACACGAGCTGAGGTTTATAAAACAGGATGAAAACATTTTAAAAAGAAATCTTATCCTCTTTGCAATTATTATTATTATTATTAATGTGATTTATAGTCACTGAGAGAGTAAAAATGTCATGTCAAGTAATGAAGTACCTACTACTGAATACTCTCTTGTCTTAAGATTGATATTTGATATAAATTTGTTGAAGCATTTTAGATATTTCAAAACCATTTAAATATAATTCTGATGGGACCTTCAGCCAATATGATGAGAGGTAGTTACTGAGGCCAACAGTAAGTAATGTACACATCAGCATGTGACTAATGTTAATGGTCGATATGCTTTAACACAGCAGCAGCAGTGTGTGTGTGTGTGTGGTGAGCTTACCTGTGCGTAAACTGAAGCTCTGCGCGTCAGTGTGAACATGTGTGTGATGTTTGCGAAGCGGATGTGCACGGGAAGGATGGTGATGTTGAAGTGCAGCAGCACTGTTCCCTCCAGACCAGGGTAGGTTGTGTCATTGACCAGGTAGTCCAACTGCACAGTGCGGTTCTCATCCACATACAGGTTCCTCTTCAGCACCAGCTCTGAATCCAAGAACAAATAAATGTTTAAAATGTGTTTATCAACTCCAGTGTTCGTACATTTCAGTGCTTGGGTTTACTCACGGTAGTCGTGGACGGTCTCTCGAATGCCTCCATGAGCTGCTTTCTTTTCGCTGAAGGTTCCTTTTATCTCAAATGTTTTATTTATCCACGGGTCGCTGTTGAGCAAAGTCCCAGCGTACTTACTGTGGCTGTTGTCTATGTGATAGATGGGGGTTAAATCCCTGTCAAAGACATACAAGGTTCCAAAAGAGCCACCCTAGAAAAAGAAAGAAAACAAGAAGGTGAGAGCTGATCAGACCACTCCTGTATTCGTCCTTTCACTCAGTGGCGGACCTAGGAATTTCCTCCTGATTCATTCGTTTAGTCATTCCTTGTTTACTGATTCAAACATCATTAAATATATCAAAACATTTTCCTTGTTCAAGCACATTGTGTTCCTATTATCACATATACCAACAGAACAGGGGCCAATACGATTTCAGCTGTGTCCTTGCCCCGCCCCTAAATACACCTCTGCTCTCACCTTTGTCCGATTGAAGCTGATAACGATGTCCGTCGTGTCCGTCCCGTTGACATATGGAGCATTGTCGTCCTCGTCCATGACAAACACGTCCAGGGAGGTTTCCACCTTGGTGATGACGGTGTCTGTTCGGACAGTGCAGACCAGCAGCAGCCTGTAGCACTCGCTCTCCTCGCGGTCCAGTGGCGCCGTCACCAGCAGCTCTGTGCTGTTCTCATTCACGGCGAACGGCGCTGGGGTTTCTGTAATAGAAGAAGAAACAACAATAAAATCCTGCATGTGTCTGTGTGTCTGGAATGGTATGGATGTGATTCAAAAGCAAACTGTGCTTTGGCTGAACAGCAACATTGCTGCAATATATGTAATGGAAAAGGTAATTTAGCTTAAACGGTAAACGAGATTAACAGTAGCCTGAGACGAAAAAGGTCATTCAGTCAATGAAGTGACTGGCTAATGTGTTGCACAGCTAGTGCTAACACTATACCACACCAGAACAAGTAGGACTGTAAAACCACTGGATGTGTTCAAATCTGTGATTTCTTCTTTTATAAATCACAAAGTGTCTGTCTTCAATGCCTCTAACCTGACTCCACGTTGTAAGAGATGGTGTAGTTGGGGCAGACGTTGAGCCTGGTGAGTCGTCGCAGTTGCCGTATGGCCCCGGGGAACCTGTTCTCCATGATGTGGGGGTTGGAGGTGTCTCTGTGGGGGAAGCAGAGCTCCTTCATATCTGTGTGGGCGCACTGGGGCAACGTGGCGTTGACAAAGTCCAGCGTGATCCGAGGCGAGTTCTTGTTGCAGTGGGGCTTCCTGGAGAAGTTCGGTAAGACCGTGGCGTGGAGGCCCAGCTTCTTCACGGACCACGAGTGTTGATCTGATGAGAGGCAGAGCCAAAGCAGAGCCCAGAGGCCTTTTAATCTCAGACAGTGCTTTTTAGTCTCCTGCACTTTTTTTCCCCTTGCCATTATGCAATTACATTACAACCTGAACACAGAGCCAAAGCATTATTAGTATGCAAAGAGCATAAATGCTGGGGGGAAAAATGTTCTCTTGTGTGTGGAACACAGCCGTCACTGAAATAAGATTATACAGACTGGTCTCAGACTTTCGGACCCCACTCTGCACGACCATGATAATGCTTGCCTCCAACTCACTTGGGACGGCGAAGTCATTCTCCTCCAGAGTTTTGTTCAAGGACAATATTCCGGTGTTGACGTCCAGGTGGAACCAGGAGATGTATGTGGGACGCCTGATGCCGCTCCAGCACAGGTAGAAATGCGGCCGCTCTGAGTCGTTGTCCAGCATGGCGTGGACCTGCAGGATGGGCGTACCTGCCGTCTGACCCACGTACACCGTCTCAATGTATTCATTCTGAGGGAAGTACAGGGCTGTCACTCCTTCCGGGGGGGAGGGGGGCGGGGATATGACGAAAACAGATGTTGGAAAAGCAGGTGAGTCAACACTGTGCGGACAGAAAAACACGGCCTAACTTCACTGTCTCATTCCAGCAGGACACCAGCATCAGGCATCTCTCCCTGGGTATTTAATTGCTACAGTGTGCACCATGCTGCCGAGGCTGAATGGAAAAAAACAGAACATACATGAAATAGGACGGTTTTATCATCCCTACCTTAGCGGAAATTGAAGCACGGTTTCAGATGACACTTATGCAGCTCTTTTAATGAATTTCACATACGGTCAATAATGTGGTTTCCGATTCTCCTTGCATTCACCTTGAGAAGTTTAATTACCAGGGATAACACGATATGCAGGATAAATGAATCATTACCTTCTGGAGCGGGGGGATGTATGCATGTATGTGCGGGTGTGCATGTGTGTGTGTGTGTGTGTGTGTGTGAGGGGGTAATCCATAAAGAGCTATAGCAGGCTGTGCGTTACAGGAAAATGGAGATGTGAGTGTTCCTCCTGTAATTATATCCCTGTTGTGTTCCTCTTTGACGACAGTAGGCGACCATTTAGGGAACGCACTAATGTCATTAGCAGACAGCACAACTAGATTTTCTATTTCTGTTGGTGCAGTTGAGGCTTTGGCTCTGGTTTCAGACATTGATTTAATTTGGTGGGGCTTGGATGACAGGAGGCCGAGCTGATGGATAAATGTGGCTGTCCTTCCTGAAGGATAGAAATGGAGATACTCTGGGAGGCTGCCGTGGCCCCTTTTTATTAAAAGTGGTCCCAGGACCAGCAGGCCACTTGTTTGTTAATCCTGCTGGGAAAGCGGGAGTCACTTTCATGACTACAAACATTTTAGGGATGAGTTGCCATTTTGTAATCAGAGCCATTTGTGGCCTGATTCACTGGAGCCTTCAGTTTTCTATCGGCCCTCAGATCGTGTTTTGAGCATAGTGGGTGTAAAGATCTGTGAGACACTCTCTCACGCACACGTTCTTATGGATGGATGCTTGTGCAGGTGCTGGGAATCAAATACTTTTTAACAACAACACACGTGATGATTGATCGGCGGGGCATTAACGTGAATATCAACATAAAGCAAGCAGTTTATATGTCATCCACTAAAAAAAGAGGGTCGGTGCCTCAATCTCAGTCCCCCCCGTTCCCCATGAGCCAAGACGCTGAACCTCAAATTACCCCTGAAGTGCTGCACAAAGGAGCACTGTGTGTGTGCATGAGGGAAAGGCAAAACCTTCTGCAAAGTTCCACAACAGCTCACTCGTTTCTTGTTTCTTTTATGATATTTTCTTTGACTTCTGGACAAGTGTGATGATATTTGCAGCAATGCATACAGGTTTAATGCAATGCATAGCATTCAAAGCAGGATATCTACAATTGAATGTAAATAAATATAAAAAGTGCCAGTTGAGGCAGCTCTAGCCCAGTAAAAAGCAAACTGCTTGTTTAAAGGTTTGTACTTTCGAGATAAAGGTTATGTGTGGAATGCTCACTTTTTCATGTAAGAACAAAATACAGAGCTGTGAGAGTATGAGAGGCAGAAAATGGATGGATGGCTCTGCCACAGAAGAATAACTGTACAATGCCAGTGGACTGTTGTATAGATATTTCAAATGTGACCCTGAGCCACACATGGACTCTGAATGTGCTGGAGGTCAACAGTAATGATATTTATGACTTGAAATAACACAGACTGGGTGTGAAGAAGTGTAAGAAACACAATAAATATCCTGAATGCCAGCTCAGTGCAAAGCCTGAGTCCCTGCACCTCAAATGGCCTTTAGAGGGCGCCATTATCACACTGACACGGGCTCAAACCTGACAGTGGAAAACTATTGCTTCATATTCATTATGATAAATAATTAGTCAGTTTCAATTTGATAAGATGCAAAGGATCCTGGGTTCATTTGCAGTTCAAACAAGCTATATAATACAAATGCCTACAGCCTTTTAGTGGGTAAATAAAAATATTAATCTCCAGAAATCTTACATATGATGAAGCCATGAATCAAACAAAGGAGCTGCACAAATAAAACGTCCAGCGCGTTAACCAGCGTGAGCAGTGCGCCTGGCTTGAAGCCACGCTGGTTGGACCCCATGCAACACAATTCGTTTATATAATTCAAAATTCAATTTCTTTGCAGGACTGAAGCCAACAGAAAGCACGCAGTTTATATCAAAACTAATTAATTGAATGGATCAAGCAGGCCTCTCTCAGAAAATGGCATCTATTGTCAGTGAAGCCACGATGACAAATTTCCAAAGCATGACTCATTACCTTTCCCTTAAACGATGCACATGAATGATGGAAATACATACAGTGTAATGTCAGTTCACCTCTTAACACCAGGCACAGGTAATGATTAAAAAAAAAAAAAAAAAAAAAGCTGCAGCACATGTTTCAAGTCAATTCGATGTCATGGGAAGAGTGAAAAAATATGCTTGTCGTTTTTTTGACAGATAGAGGACATACTGCTGTTTTTGGAGCGGCCTTGACGTGCCATAAATCAAAGTGTGTAAACATTACCATCATAAGCTGACCTTTTACAGCCTCCGCGCAGCCATAAAACCCACGTTAAGCAGTGTCATATAGTGTCGTGTCTTCAAAAGCCAGAGTAAGTAATTTTGCAAACAGAGCCAGTGTTTGAACAGGAGGACTCTTGTAGCAATCCATGTTTACAATAGATATCATGTACTGCTGAGTGGATGTTGAAATTGGACTCATTCGAGGCTGAAAAACAACAATCGGTCATGTCCGCGGGTGCTCGCCCTGCTTGTCTTTGACAGTCGCAGTTACCTTGGGTTTATTGTTGTCTGTGTCCTCTTCGTCTCGTTTGTCTGAACGGCGGAAGGACAAAGGGACAAAATCTCATCAGACGATCTGAAACCACAACGCTCAGTCGGACCACAGTGTGTCTGGGACCGGTCAGAGCCGATAGGGTGGAACGCCCTCAGCCGTTGTCCCAGACAAAGACAGGAACTCAATTAGCTCAATGCGTGCTTGGGCTGACAGATTTACCAGCTATGAGCTCATGTGCTGGACTAACCCACACGCTTACTATTCCACCTCTGTGGAGGCCTCACTCCCCCCCCACCCCGTGAGCCCAGACGTCCTCGCCGAGTATTCTCATCAACAACATGGCAGATCAGGAAAAGTGACCCCGGCCCATCTGCTTTATGATTCATTCCCTCACTAATCTCATTCGGGGACTGGAGCTCCTGCGGTGAGAGCTCAGCCCCATGCGCGCCCTCTGATTCCCAAGGTCAACGTGCGCTACATCAGTCCCTGCTAACGACCCATTGGAAAGGCTGCGTATCTGGCAGCAGACCAATCAATAACCGTGCTAATCAACGGCAATGCTGATTGTTTTCCACTGATGAGACAGACAAGGAGAGCGGCTGATGGCCGCGGCAATCATCTCCGCCGCACGGAATATGGAGCCAGTTGTTTTAGCTGCGTGGCCCGCAGAAATATTACATCGACGGTGTGGGTTTCATTTCACGGCCAGCGACACAATTTGCTCCATCAGTATCCACGTTTTCAAGGAATCCATCATCTGCTACAAAGCGGCTGCAGCGAGCAGCGGGAAGGAGCAAATCAGCATGTCATATGATGGCGATATAAATACGATAAATATTATGATGACTCTGAAACCTATCAGGATTTCTCTGCTTCCAGAGATGTAACAGTTATGGGAATGGTTCTGTTCAAGAATTCAATTAAGTAAAAAGCTGCACATTGGGCTATAATTCCACTTATGAAAGCTATTATTGATCATAATGTTTTGAAATCTCGCCCTCCCCATTTCCCGTGCCAGCATATACTTCAGCCATATCACGCTGCATCCACAACCTGCATTTAATGCAGTCCTCACTGTGACTCTCAAACACAATGGGGTGCAATGAGGAGAGAAAGTCATTTCCTGTCATGATGATACAGCCATCAAACTTTTCATCAGAGCAATATGATATCTCATCTCACTTTTGGGGGGAGGAGGCAGTCAGGCTCCAGGTAATTACTCAGTTTACCGATATGAATACCGTAACATAATAATCAATTACCCCTATAATGTAATCCAATTAGCCCTCGGAGAATACAAGAGCTGAGATCCAATGAACCATGCTCATCAGTCATCAAGGAATCTAATAGAACATCTCCTCCGGGATTAGTTACAAGTATAAATCCAGTTTAAGAAATCCTCTGGGAAGGGGGACAGCGGCATCAAAAATTAAACATGTGGCTGATCACGGGGCTCCAGACTGAGTTTGATGCAACAGTCATTAGGCGACTTTGATGAAACCTTATCAGAGTTTGCTCCTGCTCCCAACAGCCATTGATTCATAAAATATCTGTACCCTCATTAACAGATGTTTCACAATGTCACACGACCAAAAAAAACGATCCGACGAGAGCTCTTTGTGTCTGAGGGAAATGTAAAAGACGCGAACAGCTCTGAGATACAGTGCTAAAGCTAATCTCAGCATGTTAACGTGCTCACATGTCATTTCATCATCATATTATGATCAGATGAATAAATAAATAAATAACACTCTTCAATTGTAAAATTGGTTTTCATATTTTGGAGAAAATAACACCACAACCAAGTTAAAGACTAAATAGTTCAAGTAAACAATGCTTTTCTAAAACACATCGATTTCACTCCTACCATTCTAACTGCATGAAAGCACATGTTAATTAACACGTTATTAAACTGGGTTTATTAGAGTGAGGAAGTTAATGTTCCATCACTTGTTCATTGTCGCCTGCATCCTCTAAGCATGACTGACTGGAAACACGTCATGTGAGGAGAAAAACAGATGCGGGATCCATGTTCACCTAGTGTAAACACAAATGTAGCATCCATTTTGACTGTATTGAAATCAATAATTACTAATTATGTCATAAAGTGATGGAATTGTTGCACATCATGGGGATTTCAGCTTATTGATTGTACAGAGGGCAAAATTAGTTGAATCAATTCTGTTGAGTTGAATGTAAAACATGTCCAGTATGAGACTGTCAGTGCAGTGTGCACGACCATCAACATTAAATCTCTCCAATTCTGAAAATATCAATACCCAAACTAAAAAGGATATTGTTGAGATGAGTGGGGACTATTTGCACAACTGGTCTGCGTCTGCTTGTTCCATTGTGTGTCGCCACATCAGATTTTACAGTGGATGATGGATTACATTATGGAAACAGAGGGAGGGGCGTTTGCTCATATGGCAGACAATGGAGGCCGCTGATCTTCCTGCATGAGGGGAAATAAAGCTTGGAGAGTTTCTGGCACTGGCAGGTGGAGGAAAGTGGTGGAAAAATAATTTCCAACATAGTTAAGGATCAAACAGACGGACCCAGAGGGACGGCTGGGGCGTGGCGGGCGGAGGAGAGGTGAGCAGAAACATCCTGTTTGTGATCAGAAGAAACAGGGATCATGGAAACAAGGATTTAACTTGACTAAATCTATTTAACAGCAGTTTTTTGTATATTTAAAAATAGTACTGTATGGCCACCAGCACCACCTTGTCTCCCTTCAGCTCGGCAGCATCACAGAGACCATGAGGATTCAAATGAGCCTGTCCTGTGTTTCGCTGATTGCTGTAAATAATGGGTCAAACACGGCACGCACTGCTAGGCAACTGGAAAATAACTTGTCAAGACCCATGTGAAACAAGAGGACTAAATGCCCGGAGGGCGAAATTTCAATCAATGTCTCCTTGTCCTTTCACCACAGCAAATTAGATTCTGCCCATGCATGAGAGCCAAGTGTGACCTGGAACTGACGAGAGGATCAGGCAGGGAGCTTTGACAGGTAGGAACAGCGTCCACGAAGAGACAGCAGCAGCAACAGGAGCTGCGGTCCGGAGTGGGGACTCTCAGCTGAGGCAGCAGTAAGTCAATCGGGCGGCATCCCCCTCGTTAGACTTGATATTTCATACGTCCACCAGTTCTGTTTAGTCAAAAACCAAATGGAGAAGAGCCTTTCTGCCAGTGTTTTACTGAAGCATGAGATGGCAGCGGGAGCAACATTAATCGAAAAGTCAAAACGTGAAACATTGTGAGGTTGAAACAGCTGCATCACTGCTCTGATCCAACACTTGGCAGCGTGATGCTGACATCAGTTGCATTTTGTAGCCCACAACATGTTCCCTCTTATTTCCCTGTTGAAAAACCATAAAAACTAAATTTTTCTTGGCAGATTTCTCAGCAAAATCATGGGGGGTGGTGTTAAGATGTAATGACTGGAGCACAGCTTCAGCCAGGTGGTTGTGGTTTTGAATCACATGCTGTGATGTGTGTTGCCAAATTCTTCAGTGAATAACCGCGAAAAAAAACTGAAAAATAAATCCTTTCCTTCTGAGGCATAAACAGAGAATCAAGTTTCTCCTTTGTAGAGGCAGCTTTTGGCTTTTCTTCCCATGATCCGAAGAAACCGCTGAAATAAAAGAAACCTCTCGGATCAACTCTCCAGCAAATAACTTGTGACAAGATGTCTTCCAATTACACTGAAAGAGACGTAGTGACAACACAAGTTAAAAAATTGACAGGATTTATGGTGCAGCCATATAGGCAACACAGGACAGAGGCTTTGCTGAATCATATAATGTAATAAGGAACTAAATCAAAGAGCAGCATGGTTCAAATGAGATTTATTGGTCTGGTCCCTCTCAAAACCAAAGGATACTGATGAAAATGCAACGAGAAGGGGAGGCGGCTGAACGAGGCTGCGAGCAGCTTCCTGTGGGAGGGAGGAGGGTCATCACTGAGTGAGGATCACCTCTTGGTTAAGGTTTCAAAGGTCAGAGGGCGAGGCCGGGTCAAAGATACAGTAGCAAGGTCACGGCGGAAGATAAACCAATCAATGCTCTTATGTGAAAACATCTGCGGCTCTTTATGTGGACGTGATGGATCACACAGAGGAGTCTGTCAAGACGTGGTTCATTTCTATAAAGGCTTTTACTACGTTTAGAGACAGAAGCGGCTGTTCAGCGCTTGTTCTCTGGGCCCACATCAAACTACTTAAATCATTAACAAGGTTGCATTTAAATAAATCAAACGCACCAAAGGTCATTTCAGCAAATCCCCCTCCCCAAAGGCACAGCAGTCCATCTTCCTCACAAAGCCATAGGGAGGACTTAGAATAATAATAATAATAAGACATAACAAGACCTCAGGGCTTTGGATCATCTTTTCATTTTCATTTGGAAAACTAAAAAACATACAGAGCCAGGTACGTTGTGTTCATGATACTGCATTTTCTCCTGCTTTCCTTTTGATGGTGGTGTACTGCACAGTGGGGGCCATGTCACTGTGGTGTGTTCATGTGTGGAGGACAACATCATGCCATAAGTCCCAGCTTCCAGTTCCACTCCAGTTAAAGTCTTGAACTGCTTTACCTCTTCGACTCCTCTCCACTCTTAAGTGCAGGGCGACGTCTCGGCCACTTTTAAAAACGCTGATTAGTCAAAAGCTGATTGCCAATTTCCCTCGTTTGATTACCTCAGCAAGAAAACTCAAGTCATCAGTAACCTGTGAGCTGTAACAGTGCTGGGGTGAACCATGCCACAACTTTTGTTGTCAACTGCCTTAACGACCAATGAAACTGTTTGTTAATTACTTGTATAATGATGAAGACTCACATCTGAGATATAAAAACAAACAAATAGTATCAAGCCTGCTAGAATATGAACCCCCGAGCATCAGTAAAGTCATTTGGTGGCTTCAAATCTTATGGAAAACTGTAGAGCAGGATACGATTGTGCTGTAACTGATGTAAACAATCAGAACATCGAGGCTAAAATGGCTGTGCATGAACGAGCGAGGCGCAAATCAATGTGACGTGTCATTTTGACGCCAGTTAACGTTCGTCCTGCAATCTGAACAGTGTGTGCACTTGTACAACAGGCGATATTTTCCTAAAGAAAACAAACAGCACAGTGTTTGCCCAGAGATAGGAGCAGCTGCCGCACACCTGCCCGCGGCTCGCTTCTTCCTCACCTCTCTGAACAGGTCCAGGTCCTTTTGTTCCAACAAACAGGCAGGTGATGGGCTCGGCGCTCAGTGCAGGGTGTACATTTCAGCACCCATTTAATTACCGTGGTGTCCTTGACACATGAAATGGAACTAGACCAACTGCCTTCCTCTATAAATATCAGGGGGAAAAGCAGCGTTGGTTGAGGGAGAGGAGCATCACACAGCGTGTGATGAGGACCTACAGCTCTCAGTCTCTTTGTGCTCAGGACGCCACCGTCTGTCACGATGAAAAATACTCAGAGAACATTACGCGCCTGGCTGTGGCACCCTCCAATTTTTCATTAATCATTTTAACCACTCTGCAGAAAACTGCTCCCTTGGGCGATTACGTTTAAGCCTGTAGTTTACTGCTATGAGCCCACTTCTGCATGAATACTGAGCTTTTTTTCCTCACCATCTCAATTCCGCTAAAAGACCGTGATGATTACTTTCAAAGTCCACATCCAGGATATTAACCTCTGCTGAGACTGGGTTCAAGTCCAAAAACAAATTCAGGAATTCCACACAATGGCCTATATTTGTCCAAGCATCACATCTGACGGACTGGCTGCACGCTCCTGAGCCATGAGGGAGGCACTTTAAATATAGCCTGCATGGGAGCACAGTGTTGGTACAGTTGGGCTGTGGGATTGTGAATGGGATTATAATATTATGATATATGGCTGTATTCATTTGACTGTCTCAGTGGGCCATGCCACACATAACAGCCAGCAGCACGATGGCACAAGTATGACTTTCTGCAGCGGGCGATACATAGAGCTGGCTTTGTGCTCATGCCACCCAAGACCCTTCCCCAGGAAAAAAAAAACTTTCTAAATCCAACATTTTACACGGGAGCAGGTGGATTATCAGCAGTTTGCAGCAGGTCATAATCTCTCCTCTCTGTATGTTTCAGTCAGTTTAGAACAACATCATGAATCTGAACTGCATCCCAAACCAAACACTTGATAATGATCGACTGAGAGGATGACAAGAGATGAAGAAGATGCTTTAAAAGATTCAAAAGAGAGAGAGAGAGAGAGACTAATGCTTTCTATATATATCTCCATCAAGAATTTTACTTGTGCATTTGCACAATATGCAGTGCGCTTCAGTCCTGAGTGTCATGATAAAAGATGAGGAGTCTTACCTTCCAGCAGCAGCGGCAGCAGCGGCAGCAGCACAGCGATGTTTCCGCGAGAGAAACCACAACTTGGCCCCATTTTCACGAACCATAAGTAAAAAGTTGCTGAGTCAAAAACAAGTTCCTTCGATAGAAAAAAAGAAAATTACAATTCAAAAAGGCAAAGACAAATAAAGGCGCGGTAGAAGCCACGGTGTGTGTGTGTGTGTGTGTGTGGGTCCCACAGTGTGCGCGGCTCCGGTGCAGACGGATGAAGTCAGTGTGCCATGGACGCGCTGCTGTGCGCGCCGCGGCTCCAGTGGCTGCTGACCGGAGGAGGAGGAGGAGGAGGAGGTGGGGGAGGAAGAGAAGGAGGAGGCAGACATTTACAGGAAATTTAAGAGCATAACTTAACAGCAGGTCAGTCATCTCATTAACACTCTGCAGGGTGGAAATTATTAACTCTTATCACTAAATGGCGCATTTTAAAGGAACAGGCACTGTTTTTTTTAAAGGACTTAGGCAATGATCAATTACCTGCCTAACTATCACTGACGTGATCATTTCCGTAAGAGTTTTGGTTTGAAATAATCAATTAATTTGGTGAATGTCAAATTTCTAAAGCTAAAAATGATGAAATTTACTTTGATGGGATGTATCACGTCCAAAAAAATGGACAATAAAAGGCAACTCAACAGTGACAGCAACAACACAAGGACAAAGCAAAGGAGGAAAGACCAATCTATGAATAAATAAGGAACAGAGCAAATACAAGAAATCAGGACTGCAAACATATTGGCCATCTGCACTGAAAGCTACATAATGAACGATATATAAAGGTAACTCATTCCAATTATATGGGGCCCAAAGCATGAAAGATATTTTACTGACTTTCTTAATACAAAGGCAAATACCCATTTGTCCATGCATTTTACTTTATTTTCAAATAATGCTGAATTTACATCTGAGTATATGAAGTAGCATCAGTTATTAAAGGGGTGATTTAAAATCGTTATCTGGTAAATTAAGATTTCAAAACAAACCTCACATGAGGACAGCATTTAAGTGATCTATAACAACAAGCATTTAGTTTCTTCATAATGCATTTCACTGCTGATCCTGTGGAACAGTGCATGGTTTCATGAGACTGGTGTTTTGTCTCCCTGATGTCCACTGCAGGTCCTGCCCTGCGACTCTGTGGGACCTTTCCTCTCTCAGGTCCGACAGCGTCGCGAGGATGATGGCTGCTAAAGTGTGGGATCTGTTTGTGTAGATAGCGTGTGGAGTGATGCATTGCTGCATCCCCGGGGCAGGACACCAGTCACTCACACAGATATCGCTCCCCAATCAATGTCTCTGCATGGAGCACCGAAACACTGGAGGAGACAACGGCTGGGCTGCTCAGCAGGAAAAAACACATTACCTCAGATTTCTATCCTTGGTTTAATTTGTCTCCTCTTTTCACCACAGGGCTCAAAATCTTTAGCGTTTACATTCATGATCAAAATTCTGTTCTGAAAATGGATTTATCTTTCGGCAATGCTCAGTAAAACCGTGGATATCAATTTCAAATAAAACTGTTGCTTAGAATCCTCCAATAACACAATATCCAGTTGTATTTATGTGTGTGATGTTAATACATTGGTAATAAATGATCTGATGAGCAGATCCCTGGCTCTGTATAGCAGGGCAAACATAGTGCTGATTGCTGTACCAGGGGAGAACGCTGGGATCGTTACGGAATAGAAGAAGGCCAGTGGTCAGCATGAGCACATTGTATCTGGGATAAAGTTTCCATATGACAGACTATAGGCATCCTGAGACATATGCTCAGTAGGAATCAATAAAGGCAAGGAAGTGTGGTATGTGGGACCACAGCGGCGTCTTATGGGCTCTTTTTTTCTGGCAATGCTATAGAGCGACAACCCGCTCAGTGGCCGGCAGGATGACGTTAGCAGAAATTCAATCTGAAACATAAGAGGAATATTCATTACCTCCACAGTCTAGACATTCAGATTCTGACCTCTGTGATCTTTAATAGCAGCTGCCTGTGATGTTCTATGCTCATAGGGCTTTTGCAGTTACTGTACGTCACAGGGAATGAGTCAGCTTTATGCGAATATTTTAGATAAAAAAGCTTCATCATCGCATGCAAATGCACAGAAGATATCTTTAGGCCTCGGTGGTGAGTCTGTATCGATTGGATTTTAATTCCATGAAGTAGCATTAATGTGTTTCCATCGCCAGTGCGGGAGTTTAGCAGAGCAGTAATGGATGTGTAGTCTTGTTCAAGATGGAAGGAGGCACCTAGCGGCATTCCAACAACTGTCTCTGCTCAGAAGACAGTTACCGAAACCTCGACACAGTGTTACGCAATGTTCCTACAGCCTGGGAGGAGCGAGTAATTTGATTTTACTGTGGAGGAGAAGCACGACACTGTGTCATTTCATTAACTAGATGGTCATTTCATGATCTACGCACCACCTGACCTGACGCTGAGAGCACACTGATCTGATCAGCATCCTACTCATATATATAAATAAAATCTAAAACTGTCAGCCACGTGGGAAAGGCATAGTTTGAGGATTAACTGTGTTTCAGTATTTAAGTATTGAACCAGTCAAAAAGCTCTCTGATGAAATGGATTTATGTAATTTCCCTGATTTTCTAATACAATGAGTTTGAGAGGTTTCAGTCCCATTAACGACTGTGAGTTGTGTATCTTGACCCCCATTAAAGTTCTGTCACCCGGATGGCAGATGGTACATCCCCCCCCCAACACACACGCACACACAGGAAGGAGAAGTGGCCATGGCAACAGACTCGTAATGGTCGGGCTGGTGTGTGGTGGAATCACTCGGCCTAATTTGTTAAGTAGCACCTCAGTGTATTTGATTTAATCAGTGTATTCAGTGCACAAAACAAGTGGCATTAAATAAAACCTCAGCGGCCCACCCACACACTGGGTCATCGTCTTTGGAACCAGGGTGTTGATTGAATGGGTTTCATGGAGGAACATGTTCACAAGCTCCAATGTTACAGATTCTTTTGGATAAATAAAAAGATATAACCTTTTCTTCGCTGCTTAATTTATCTGCTGACACGAGCATCGGAATCACTGACGAGTAGGACAGGGACAGATAATCATTATTTCATATTTTCAGGAAGAACCTCTTCCTGTAGAGCAGGTAGGCGATGAGCACCCACAGCGCAGTCCCCCACAGGCTTTGGAAGAGCCACTCCCAGTGGCTGTGCTGGGAGCGCATCTCCCAGCTGAACGGGAAGTAGAAACCCAGGAGAGAGTGGCCGACATACACGAAGATGGAGTTCATCCCTGAGGAGGGCAGGAGAAATATATACTAGGTGTCTGCAGTTATGTTAGTGTGATTAAACAGAAATGTCCATTTGTGCTCAGCAAAAGCATAACAGGTCAGACAGGCCAAAACTGGATAATGAGGTCCTATGACAAAGGATATTTTGGCCATTAAATGACATTAGAAACACAACGCAAAGTTAACTTTGATTTGAAGTTGTGTTCAATATTTGTTCCTCTGTTCCACCGAGAAAATATCTGGATTTGAAGATGCTTGAGGGTTCACAAGATATGATTCACCAATAGTCAATAACTTTGTCTGAGGCGGTGCAAGAATACAGAGATACTGCTGTACACTTAGAGATGGGAACAGCATTAATGAGAGATTAAAGACTTAAACATTAAGGTTAAAATTCTTAGCAGAGCTGCAGAGTTAGGGAATGTGACAACAATTAAAATCCTTCAAATTAATGACATCTTTAAAAACAACCATTACAAGGTGATACACAAATAAAAGTAATAAATAGCAAAAATAATACAATAGCATTTAAAATCACTATTAAAGATAAATCAACAAATGTTAGGATACCAAATGTCAACTGCAAATGAAACAAGAGGCTATTTAAAACGAATTTAATTACAAGGAGTCTTGTGATTTATTGTTGAGCTCTGTGACGTGTGACCAAGTGTTACCTGGGTATATGAACGGCTGTCCGCCCCACCAGCCCTTGACGTCAGTGACAAAGTACATTGCTGCCATCAGCAGGAAGGAAAAACAGCCCGTACATGTCACGTAGGACAGCGACCTGGAGAAACAGACCATCAGTAATACCTTACAACAAGTATTTTACATTTGGGCGTCACCAAAATGTAGCTTGGCGTGAACAAGCATGTAAAGACGCAGAGTCGATCAATCCTGTGCTGCAGATAAATAACACCCGGGCTCTCCAGCATACTGCAGGACAGTTTGTTGGATCGGTCCAAAGCATCGGCAGTGGATCCTTGGCACGTGCCCCGTGGAGCCGTGCCAGCCAGCCATGTCCCTGTCCGTTCCTAAGTGCAAGAATGTTTGATGTAATATCATCTAATGTAAAATGGCGGCCTCCCGCAGCCTCCTTTCCCTGAACATTTTTTTTTTTTTTCTCAGCTGAAGTGGGGCCAAAAAGGACTCTTGGCTGCGAGTTAATTACTTCTAGACATCCAGGCAGGGACTCATACTCAAGAGCTCAATAACCTGCGCATGATGAACTGCCTATAAAAGCCAGTCAGGTAATGGCAAGGGATGAGAGCAGCGTTCGCAGGAGCCCCTGTGGAAAGTCAGGAAGAATTTGCTTACACATCACAGATGAGGTGGGATTCTTCCTGCTCAAACATTAAAATGATTCACATCATATTAAGGGGAGGAGTGTGGAAGGTAGAACCAAAGCACAGGTCATAAAGTAATCTGCGTCGGAGGGAGTAATTGCTCTGTATTTCATGCCAAATCTGTAAGAACATCTATCAGGATGCCCTGCCTTGTTTTTTCATTTAAAAGAAAAAAAAAAAGGTGTGCGATGGTTTGGGGGCAGTTAGACAGCTGTGATTATATGGAAGCTTTTCCCAGAGCCCATCAGCCAGGGCTGCTAAAACGTCTAGTGAGTGCTTCTGGGACGGAGAGGATAAAGCATCCTTAAGCCTACCGGCCGTAAGGAAGAGCGATCATGTCGGGAGGATGTATGACCGCTTCAACTCACACTCCCGACAGCCCTGGGTGATTATTTACAGTAGTAGCTGTTGTAAGAGGTAAGTAAACGTGTGTTTTAGCAGCCTTGATTTGTGCACTGTTGGAAGCCCGTCCTTTCTTTTGTGAGGGAAAAGTGGCTGGATTTAGAGGGTCAGGAAGCACTTACCAAAGGTTTTTATTGACAGGTATAAATCCTCCGTCTCGCGTGCACTTAGAAAGGATGGCAGTGGAGATTCCCTGAGGGTGGAAATGAAACAGATTTCAAATCGATGGAGGGCGATAAAGCAAGCCGTATTGGGCCGCTAAAACACAAGGCAACAGAATCAGGCGAGTGAGGCGGATTAACCGATTATCTGAGCACCAGGTGACCACGGCCAATCAAGATACACACACACACACACACACACACACACACAACACCAACTCCAAATAATGTCATCCTCCACATTGAACCAGCCCCATTTGGAGCCCAGTTGACCCCGGAGTCATAAAAACCACAATATAAATGTATGTGATCTGATGAACTCTACATCGATAAAAGTGTTTATTGTCTCATCTATTTACCTTTATGTATGATTTAGGGACTCGAAACATTGTGCGCTGGCGAGAGAAACCCGGGGCACTGGATCAGAAACCGGCGCTCGTTAGGTGGATATCCATCATGTGTATAGATGACAGAATCGATGGTGTGGAAATAGCCTAGCCGAGCTGGATTAAGTCTCCAGGCTATCCAGGCAGCAGGATGTGGGATGGGGCTGGTATGTGGGGCAATCGCTCAATTCCAATCTCTCACTTCTGGAGCCTGATCGTTGGATTTTAATTAACAGGGGCTGTTGTTTATTAGAGAAGACGACGCATGGCCGCTCCCTGAATATCTAGCTGCCGCAGAACTCAGCGAGCTCTGGTGTAAGAACCTTCACTGTGTCAACACTTTTCTGGCACTTCGGCGCTGCCTCTCCAGTGGATGCCGCCGATGGTGTGGTTGGTTGCGCGCAGAAAATGAACTCCCTCCTCCTCCGCTGAGGAGAACCGCTAATGTCGAGAGCACATGTCTGAAACAAGGGGTGGTTCGGCTCTGCTTCCTGCCTCCCCCCCGAGCCCAGAGCGGATTAGAGGAGTCAATATCAAGAACAGGCCAATCATGAAAACTAATTTTTGCTTTCTGTTTTGGTGAAAAACACTTTGGAGGACTAAGAATAGACTGAGATTAAGAGTGGAAGCAAAACAGGCAGAGCACATGGGACGATTATATGCCGTGTTTATGTTGTACACGGGTCTGGATCTGCTCCCAGAATCAATACAAACAGGCCGCTCTCTCTGTCAACCCTTTCTTTTTCTATTTTGTTTATTTCAGTCAAGCAGGATTTCAAGTCCTTGTATTGATCCCTTTTTAAGCACAGCATGATCCTGGATGTACTGTATATCGTCTCCAGCACCATAATCTGGAGTGCAGCATCTGAATCCTGTCTGTAGCACTGACGGATGAACCATGACATATTGTGGAGAAAAAACATTAAAGCCTAATGTTTATTTATCTCGTCATGTGTTACTTTATCACCCGTTGCCTCTGGGAGAGGCCAAATGGATCTAATTTATTTCACCTCCCTCCAGCCTCTCGCTCCACTATTGTAGTCAGCAAGACACAACACCAGCAGAAATAATGGAGGAGATTCGTCATTTAAGAATGGAGGTTAATGATGTTAAGTTCTCACAGCGGAGTTTCATTTGGTTCTTACTGAATGAAAAGGACTCATAAACAGCATATTTGTGCATTTGCATTTTGAATCGACTGTTTTCTTAGTTATTCTATATTTCAACCCTCTTTCTATTTCTTTTAAAAACAATTTTTACCAAAAAGCCACAATCATATACATCAATTTTCTCGCTGAGATATGTCCATGTTTTCCTCTGGCTGTGACCACTGGCCTCTTATTCTTCTTCTTTTTTTTTTCACCCTGCACTGCTTTGATTTCCGAGGCCGTGTGATGCAGCCAGCTCCTGCAGCTCCATCATCGCCCCAGGTCACAGGGCTGCCGGTTCAGGATGTCTGCCTCCACAGCGCCGAGGCTCCTACTAACCCCGTTTTGCAAACAAGTTACGTCTCTGCAGTGTGTCACTGTGCGTGTGCATGAAAGCGGTGGACAGGCACAGTTTGGCAAAGTCTGGCATTCCCTCATGTCAATCTCGTTAGAGCGGATAAACAACCTCCTGTCGCAGGTTTAGAAATGCAAAACGGCCCATCTCAGCTAACACCATGTTGCTCCCTGTGGGACACAAAGCCCCCTCTATACAAATAAAGGAGCCAGCTTGCTTCTCATTGTGTTTTGGGACCACCCAGACTGAGCTAATCTATAGACTTCCCATTTATTACAAGATATATCCTTTCATTTTAGCTTTGAATCTGTTTCCAACGCCTAAACAGTCATGTTAAAAAACTGCAAATGCTTGAATGCAGGTATATGAATTGATCATACTTTTTATTAGATGTTGACTGCTGAAGTCTGTGAGTAATATGCACAGCTCCTCTGATGTAAAACCCCATGTGAGGAGCAGCGAGAGACAGCGCGTATCCCCCTAGGTCCTGGATACCCTTGTCTGCCCGGAAACACAGCCACACATGGATATTGTTTAATTGTACTGAGATCACACACATGTCCTCTGCTAAGCCCTGCTAATGAATGGCTTTGGCGGCTATGACTAATACCCGAGTGGCTGGAAAACACATCCGAGTTCACCTGCAAGGCGAAGTCTAACAGCAAGTCCCATGTAAGTGCTCAGCTGTGTGTGTGAGTCATAAACAGGATGTTGTTCTAGGAGATTTGTTGTCTTGGTTGCAAATGATCAATTGACTTTTTCTCTCATTTACTGTGTGTAAACCCTCTGTGTGCTGTTACATACCAGGATGACGGCCCACACAAAAAACCTACAGAGGATGTGGAAGTTTCTCCCCTTGTAGAAAATGATGATGTTCCCAGCCTGTGGAGAAGGAAGCAGAGATAGAGCTCAGTCAGTCATACAGTTAATGAGAAATACCGTGTTCACACCACCAACACAGCGCGCCCCTGTCTTTAGCTCTCAGTAACCGGATAGGCCTGGGATGTAGGTGTCAATACCGTGTCCCTGGCCCAGCGCTCATATTTCTCCTATCCAGCTGAGCCAGATGTTTGGTCTGACTCATCCACGCCCTCTGATTAATTTGGTGATGATAAATAAGTTTCAGCCGAGGACATTAACATGAGCGAACACAGAGGAGGGCGGCGGACACCTGGCGTGTCGTCTAAGACCCGCTGACTGAAGGGCTCAGGGCGACCCGCCCACGGGAATTGAGCTATGTGGCTGCTCTTGCTTGGCAACTTCCCACAACACAAATGGTTATAAGTGACAGTGTCGCCATCGCAGACGCAGGTCTAAAGACCAAAAGCTCTCTCCTCGCTTCCTGACATCATTTTGTCAATAAAGGACGGCAGCTGTGCACTTATAATTAGGCGGCAAAGACACTTTCACATAACCTTCATTTAAGTACAGAGAAATTTACTACTCCACCAGGACAAGGTTATCAGTAAAGAACACCACTAATCCACCTAATAAACAAGCTGTGGTAGAAATGTTTCCCTTTAATTTACAAATATGTAATAAATGATGGAGTCATTAAAAGAAAATAGCTTTGATATCACATCAGAACCTGTAACTGGAGTGTTATCGCCTCAACAGCTGACCACATCCTGCGTTTGAGGTGAAAACCTTCACCGGGCAAGTGTGGTGTCATTTATAATAAGAGTGCTCTCAACCAATCAGGTGCCAGTATTCTAAAGGGGCAGTCCACCCAAATCATTTCCCAGAAACCATATTATTGCTGGCAGCAGTTGTTATTGGAATTTCTTTTGTTTTAACAGTTAGTTCCTGTAAAGACATCTGTGGTTCATCAGGTTTGTGCATCACAATGTCGCTTCAACAATTTATACGGAGACACGTATCACAAAATGTGGACAGATGCTATCAGAGCTAGCTGCACGCCGATCGGGAAGAATGGAAACATTTTGTGGATTTTTGTGGTTTGGGATAATTTCAATTGCAGTCAGCCTATACATTTACAGACGATGCTCATATATGTTTGCAAAATAAAGTGTGATGAAAAACATGTCGACATATTAAGCAAAGGAAAATTTGGGACTAAACCAGGATAACAGAAAGATATGTGCTCCACAACAAACTGCCAGGATGGAGCAATCATCCAAGAGAAATGCAAGATCGATCCTATACCTGCATTCCCAGGAATCCCATGACGACGGAGTTGATTGTGCCCAGAACCCCCTCTGGGTCAAAGGGCTGTGTGGTCCGATACATTTCCTGGAAGAAGAACAGTAAAAAAAAGAAGCAGCAAATTTGATTCAATGTTTCCACTCTCCCCTGCAGGGTTGTGCAGGTTCTAATGGACGGACGAGGTAGTGAATGGTGTTTGGTAAAGATCTTACTTTGCAAGTGGGGTATCTGTACATGTTGTCTCCAAACATCACCCTGTCTATGTGTCCCGCGGCGCCTCCAGTGCAGTTTGGGTAAAGACCATAATCACCGATTCCACCTGGTCCCAGATACCCTCTGATAGCAAACAGGAGTATAATTATTATTAGTGCAGACTAAGAAATCACATATTACTGTCTCAAAAAAAGAGCCTACACTGAATTTTAGGTAAGAAGGGCCTGAGGCAGTTTTTCTAATTCTGATAATTACCACCTGTAGTGTTTAACATGTACTCTCACATGCCACTAAAAAAAACTATCATATGTGAAAAAGCTGTAGGGAAAGTGTCAGTGTATAGAGGGTCACAGAAATGGAGGAAAAAACACAAAAAAGCTGCACTGAGCAGAAGACACAGAGCGAGGAAGATGGATCCTCTGCCTCCACTCCTCTTATTGCACATGACAGACTGAGATTGCCTAATTATGCCCTCTGAAGCATCCACCATGGGCCCATAAATCACGGCAGCAAGAAAAGGTGCACGCAAACACCTCTGCTGCGGCCCCAGCTGTGGATTATCTCAGCACAGGGAGGCAGAGGAAAGTCACACATTTGGCATAAGTGCATTCAAGAGCAGACTGGACTCGGACCTACGTGGGGCAGTCAGGCACCGGCATGAGGAAGGTGATGCACAGCCACAGAGTCTCCAGCAGGATGATTATCAGCCAGTGAGGCCAATACAAGACCACATCCTGGATGGGGTTCCACCAGTGATACTGCATCACACACAAATCTCATTAAGATACATCTTTTAAAAGGTTTTTTCACATGCTTTTTTTTTTTTATCATTCATGGAGACGTGTCTATCTGTGAGCGTGAGGACACTGGTGCCACTTGATTTAATTCAAGGAGACTGTTGGGCCTCTGCTGAGAGGCACAGGGTCTTTGATACAGTGGATGAATCATGGTGCCCACATACCAATAACGCCTGAATGAATAATGCACACCTGCAACAACTGTTGATGCGTGCTAGACTCTACGATATTCAAAGAGCTTTAGTTCAATGTTGTCTCAAACTTTTCCTCGGTGTCTTTCTTCTTTTGTGTCTAAGGGTGAAATTGAACTTGACAGAGCCGCTCACCGACGTCAGTGGGATGTCTCTCTGACTCCACAAAGTCTGCAGCAGGGACAGAACAAAGTAGGTGAAGCCCAGACGCTGCAGCACTCCAGGGATCCGCAGCCACGACCAGGACACTAGAGCACGGCCAACAACACACACAGCACTGCTCAGCTTAACAATGAAACAATACACAAACGCGTCACACGAGACATAAATACAGCTCAGCAGTTATTGCTGCTGATTTAAGCAAATTGTAAATCAGGATTTTTAATGGTATTGAACATGAGGCCATCCTCTTAATCATTCTGCTATCAATGCTTCCTGAGCCGAGATGATGGACAGCGAGACACATGTAAATGGTGTCAGGCGCAAAGATATGAACATGTCAAGAAGGTGGGAAGCTGGTCAAAGATTCCCACTTATCTCTCAGTCTCGACAAATTAGGTCTGATTGGCTCGGCTCCTGGTGGAGAGATTGATGGTTATCTGCACATTAGTTAATTGAAAACCTCTTTGCCACGCAACGTGCCGTAATAACAATGCAGTCCCAATCATTGATCGGCTCAAATCGAATCAAATAAAAGGCGGAAATCTCTCTTTTCACAGGAAAAGAGGAAGCTCTCACTGACTCACATTTGTTTAAAATGCAGGATATGACCCCCCCTGAGATAATTCACTGTCTGTCACTGCAATAAAATCCTAGGGAAAGGTGCAATATCCCTGAAGTGAAGCTGTAGGATCTTTCTAACACTGTCTCCGATCAATTAATGGTGTGTTTGCGTGTGTGTGAAATTAAAAGCTTAAGAAACATAAGAAGTGAGAGCTCTGATGTTTATTTCCCATCTTTGAGCACTTAAAGTGATTGAATTAAATAATGATTCTTCTGGAAGTGAGCAGAACCAAGCAAAGCCAGCTGGGACCCGTACAAACAGCTCAGGCAAACTTTTTGAAAAAAACAAATCCTATTAAAATGCACCCTCAAGCCACTTAAGAGTCCGGGTTTGAATATGACTTTTGGAAATAGTGGTTATTTCAACTTTTCCCTTATCTTACTTGGCACTGTCAGACAAAGAGTCAGATGTCATGAGATATACTTGTGACTTTATCATTTCCAAACACATAACCATGGTGCGATTTATTAGAAATGACTCATGCTTGATGTCAGAGGTTACGCGGTTCTCTGTCTCTTCTGACACTGAAATGGTTTAACATTGAGCCGATAGGTCTCCATTCTCTTATTAGATCAAACCCTGCAACTAAACTGCCGAGGACGTCCTTGGAGACAGAGGGCAAAGCTGCAGTTTATGGTAAAAGTCACCGGTGCTGTTTTGAGCAGCTCTAGCAGCAGCAGCCTCCACAGCAGCTGCATGGGGCTGAAGGGGTGTAACACTATCTGTTTATAATTGTCCATTACCACAGCGGTTGTTTTTGCTCAATCTGCCTCTGTTAAATGTCCCCCGGTGCTGGATTTTGAGACTGCACATACACACACACAATAACAATATTTTTGTTAACCGGGTTAAGCAGACGTCCACTCATGAAAGTCCATTAGCACTGGTGGGGGGGCTAATGTGTGAGGGCCACCCTATGCATCCCCAGGTGAGCGATGATACGATATATAGGATTCTCTGGCTGCTTCGCCACTTTTAAGCCTGACAGCTGCTGCAGCATTCGCTCGAGACACAAATCTGGATCCAAACCCGATATCTTTGAAATAAGGCTCTTGGTGTTTCTTTGTAGAATGAACACAGCAAATCACAATTCATGCCACTTATTTTCTGCAGCGGCATCACGAAGAAACAGCTCTTAGGGACTGACTTAATGAAGTAGTGGACATGAGGCCACATGGGGTGAGTGCTTTTACTTTTTAAGTATTCTTAAGCTTAATTAATCAAGTGGAAAACCTAATGGGGTTCTTTTACTTGACTTCATTTCTACTGATGTAAACTGTTTGAAAGTTCCTCCTACACTGATTACAGATTGCTGAATTTTTTTTTTTTAGTTCTAATTATGAGATGTTATGCAATATCAAAGCTAATGGAGTTGGTTTAATTTTTCAGTCGGATCCAAGTCTCTGCTCTCTGCTGTGTGATAATGACTGGAAGAACGGTACATGTAATAAGTGGGTTTATTATTAGAGAAGCCAGTTGGTGTTGGTCATTTCCGCCCAGTTCTCTAACACAATGTGCTGCATTGTGTGTACCTACGCGGTCCGTCTCTTGGGGAGTAGTTGAGGAAGCAGAAGCCGAGCAGCAGCAGGACGACGGTCCTCCAGGTGATCTTGCGCAGCATCTGGAGGCGGCTCACCCCTCTCTTCTGCATGGATCTGAAAGCCAAGACCACTGAGGTGCCGATGATGAACACAAACCTGGAAGAAACCAAAGTACGAAGCTCTAAAAAAAGTGGAAAGAAATATAAATATTTGTGTATATTGAAATAGCACTGAAAATATCTGACTGTCCTCCTGTGCCACTTACCACGGCATGACAAGGTCGGCCACGGTTAAACCTGCAGAGACAACTGAGTATCAGTAGACTCACAGATACCTGAGGTTCATGCCGTAAAGCAGAGTTCAAAGTTTTCCATTCCAGACAATCCAGAAGGATGAGAAGATGAACTAAAAACACAGCTATGTCCTTAAAGTGCTGCTCCTGATATTAAAGTTGAGAAGGTGAGATGAATGAATATCTTCAGTCTTGTGACAGAAGTGGCCCTGCAGCGAAGAAAATTCATCAGTCAAACCACCCATGAAATCAATATAGCTTTGTAGATGTAGTGAGGAGGCCATTATCAGATTTAAATTGGGACATTTCATAAAAGTTAGAGATGTTTAGGTTTGTTTGGTTTTGTTTTTTCATTCACTTTTATTCATCCAGAAAATACAAAAGACCCAGCAACCCTCTCCCTCGATATCAGGTGCCTTGCTCAGCGGCACATTGAGGTAAATGCGGCAGGGGAGTGTCAGTCTTTCACAGCACCCTCCCATATTCTCCCAGCTGTCAGTTAAACACTCATCCCTCCTCCTCTCTCCTCCTCTCTCCTCCTCTCTCCTCCCTGGTTGTTCAAAACAATAAATGTCTATGGATCGCAGCTTTGATTTGGCCCGTATGAGGAATGACGACCATTAATCATAATTAGTGAGACCAGCTCAGAAAATGCAGCAGACATGATGAGAAGAGCGACGACTAAGATTTGTCTGTCCGTGTAGTGCTACAGCATGGTAACAATGTTCGTTTCTTGTTTGTGTGTGCTATGTTCGCCCTTCAGTTTTATTTTCCAAGTTTGTTTTTGTCTCAAGCGTTTGACTTTACTCAACCATTCCATGGTGCATGTTGGAAGAACCAGTAGCCTCCTCCGCCGTAGTTCACAAACACCATCACCGTCAGGGCAAACCTGCAGAGGCCACACAGTGAGTCAGGCACCTTTAGTAAATCAGTAATACTGGGATTAATCTTCATGCACCAGCAAAGAGTAAACAAAGGAATGTGTAATTGAAAATAAAGATGAAAAACATAATAATAGAATTATTGATTTACCCACCATACGTTGATTCTGGTTCAATTTTTAACTTCTGAATTAAAGGTAAAGAGGCACACTCCAAATGCAAGGTAATGCAATCTAAGCATTATGAATCACTCAGGAAATGAACACTCGTCCTCTGGATCTCCTCAAGCAGGAGTGCTGACTAAAGCCTTTGCAGCTAAAATATGATACACTTTATACTTTAGCACTGGCCACGGCTGCTGGAACACTGCGCACATGATGGAGTGCTCTACTGAATCAGAAAAAAAAAAGGTGTTTGCGTTGCATGTCAGGAGAATGACAGGGGGCCGTTACACAACTCAAACTTGCAGGGGAATGTAAAGGGAAACATGGCGGATGCGGCACGATGCTCCGGGGCACATTTCATTCTTTCACCAACCCTAAATACTTCAGGTTATGTGTCTGATTCATGTGCTGTTAAAAAAATTATAAGAGGGTCTTTAAGAGGCAAAACAAGATTAGTACAACCTCTAGGAATGAGATCTTCTGATCACGAGCACTGTATCTGCCTCTGCCTCCTCTTGTTTTTCTGCCTAGATTCAATTAAGAGGTGCACCAAAGCCATTACTACTCTTTTAGCCCCAACCCGCTGATACAAGATTACACTATCATCTCAAAAGGGCTCTTTAAGTAGACTGAACCATGGAGCATGTGTCCATGTGCTCTTTTTTTCTCCCTCCCTCACACACACACACACACACACACACACACACACACACACACACACGCATACACAAGCACAGAGTGTATCGTTTAATTTTTGACGAACATATCCATTAGTTGCCATAGTGACAAAGACAAAGGTTAAATCACCGGCCAGATGAGACCTGGTGAAAATCACGGCGGTAGCGTGGCGTATTGGTCATCCTTCTGATTACAACACTCCGGGTGTCTGATTTTGAATAAGAGCTCCATTATAGTCAGCTCACATTAGGCATGCCACACACGTAAGCACACGTTGTACCTGCTAATTATGATTAAAGAGAGCAAGGGGGCTTAATTAATAGGACGGGAACTGAGATCAATTTGTTTTTATTTTGCAGCAAAGTTAATACACAAGCGGATCATGTCCAGGCTGAGGCACCACAGGCGTGGGTTCTTTGGTTCCTAATCAGGTTTGAGTGGTAAATCTCCCTATGACGCTCTCCATTGAACATTTGTCACTTCACTTATAAACCTAATTAATGCCTGTATGATTTATAGTTCACAGATTACAGACAGGCGTGTCTGTAATGGAGTGACAACTGGTTATGAGTCGCTGATTTGAATCTGCTGATCTGCTGCAAAATATCTGCCGAGGATTGAGTGACCAGCGGGGACGGACATATCAAGTAGATGGACACCCAATCTAGTCATAATAAATTACTCCTTGAGTGGAAATACCAAGGCTCCTTTTTGTGGCCAAAAATCTGAGAGGATCTGAAACCCAATCGCAACGGAAAAACTTGGAGCTTAGTCAAAATAAGGTGCAGAATGAATCAGCCACCTGGTGTTAAATGCAGGCGGCAATCCATTGTTTTGATGTAATGGTTGTTTTTCCTCTGTCGTATGGCACCGCTAACTACTGACGGTGCGATTTTCAACAGTAAGGCGACCAGCAACAGGCTTTTAGCAAGGCGGCGCAAGATTAAAATCCAAATCCTTTTAGAAAAATTAACGTGCAACTGCAACCACAACAGTTCTCTGTATATCATGTCAGTTGAGGCTGAGCAATGATCAGAAGGGGGGAAAAAAACAGCTCACCAGAAAAGGCTTTTGCGTTCAGAAATGTCTCAGGATTTATGGCAGATGACAGATGCGTCTGTTCTCTGTAGAAAGTTGTTACTTATCAGGGGTATGGACCATAAGTCACCGGGCTGAGGAGGCACACGCTGAGTCACGGCGTGATTAACTGAGTTGTCAGGTATGAGAATTTTCCAATATTACCAATCGAGTTTCAATATGCGACAGGTATTTGTAATCCTTGAGTGACACTCTGGCAAACAGGACTGAACAGTGCTGCGCTAGCAAGTGCAAATAAAAGGGAGGGGATTGGAAATGCATCGTTTCATGGAAACGCCATTGTAAATGTTTCCAGCCAGTTCTGTTCACGGTAAATAAACTAAGTGGTATTCTGAATTTATCACATACAGTGGTTTCAGGCAGCGTTCAGTCCAAAAGGACACCACGGATTGAGGAGACGCCAGTTGTCCCCTGGATGCTGTCTCTGCGCCGCTGGATTTCCTCTCTCTCTCCATTTTGGCAGGAGATCTATGACCGTGTGGATGTGTGCTGATATGTTGACGGTAATATTACATCAATTACTTGGCGAGGGGGAGGTCAAAGCCACACCAGCATCCTGTTTCCAGAGAGGCGTGCTTTGTGTCTACCCCCAGGCCACAATTAAGGCAAGCAGGGAGCCCAGATTCAATCACATGCATCACTCCTGTCCAACAGAAACACACTGTTCCAAACCCGAGACGCAGCGATATCACAAATCATGCCCAAAGCTACACTGCCTGATAACAAAAGCTTGGGGGGGGAGCATGTGGCCAGACTGTGACCCCTGCAATTAGTCGTTATGTCGGGCCTGTAGATGTTCATCATGCCTCAGACCGCTGCAGAGAGAATTAGCATGTGAGCCGGCAGCATGTGGTGATGGACTGATAAAAAGGTCGGTTGTTGATGGTGCACATACCCTCGGAAAGTGTCCAGGGAGCGCAGGCGTGTGGGCTTGGCCTTGGCGGTGTCCAGGGAGCCTTCAGAAGAATGTGTCCTATCCTGCAGAGACAAACAGCAGTGAAATAATGTCCTCAAGATAGTATCAAGATACATCAGTTAATGTCCCAAAAAAACTTTAGCTTTTAACCAGATCTGGGACATACTTTTGATCACTTCCTTTTCTTTTTTTTATGCATTTTATATCATCTTATGATTCAATGATATTTGTTGCAGCTACAAAAAAAAAATCATTTTAAAGATTTTATGTTATGGAAATTGTTCTCAGATGTCAAAATATTGACAAGGACAAAATGCCACATGGGTCGTAACCCCTGAAAATCCTGTTGAGCCGCTGTGTCCGGGGTCATTCTGTGTGAAGGGTGCTGGTGCCTCTTTTCCCCCGTCGCTGTGAAAGCAGCATTGACATGGCTCTGGCCTGTTGCCCTCTCAGTTGGATTAGCCTGACTCACTGGCCTCCGTGCAGCAGTTTAAAGAGCCAGAGCAGGAAGACACCCGCTCTAATACGTCTTGATGGATCTGCTTGCCATAAAGACGGCATATGGAAGAGCGCTGCGTCTTGCTTGGAGGAATAAGAGGAGCCATTCATGCTCACCAAAAACACACAGCAGCTCCTGCCATCAAGCAAGATGATTGGACGGACGCAGCGCTCTGCTCCATCGCTTGTGTGTTAGTCTGCAGTACAACTGGCTCCGCTAACATTTGTATCAATCATTCCATTAGTGTCTCCCAAATGGCTGGAGTCTCGGAGCAATTTTGGAATGCATCTCAGGCTGCCGAGTTGGCCAACGAAAATAATTCTGTTGGATCCAGGCAATGTTAATGTTAGATTGCAATAAAGCTTAAAGTCAGCCATATTCTCCAGAGGAAAAGCCAGGTGGTGCCGTTATTTTGCATTGTCTCCCCCAATGGTTTAAATGATGTAAAACAAAACAGGAATAATATTTAAATTAAATGGTTTAATAATCATATCCAGCGTCTTGACCAAGCTTGAGCAGCTGAGAGGAGAGGACCACCCAAGGATTCCTCTGATGAGAATCCTTTGATTGGTTTATGATTGATCTACATCCAATCAATCAAATCATGCATCATGTGCATGAAGGTATTAATCATCAGCATTTTACTTACATTATCCGCCGAGCACCGAGTGCACTGGCAGCAAATGGTCTTAAAAAATGTTGATGTACGATGCCTCCTGTAAAAAAAAAAAAACAAGTGTGGAGTGTCTGGCTCTGATGGAGGGGAAATGAAAGCTGACTCATTGTGGATGATGTGAAAAACACACAGGTACCTGTAGATGTAGGGCGCCACAGCAACCAGGAGAGCAATTACGGCCAGTAGGAGAGCAAAAACCGCAAGAGCTGATGGAACAGCAGGAAAAGGCTCATGTTTACAAATTGGGGTTGTTTAATCACACAGCTCGTTACAGTCTCTGTGTCTGGAGCTTTACATGTCTTATCAGAATAGAATCAGGCGGCAGATAAAGGGCCTGATAAACCCGTCCAAACTGTCCACTTTACTCGCCTCCTGGCGCCCCTGTGGGAATCAAATGGTGTCAAAGGGGATTCCTCAAGTGACAAACAAGAGCCTAATGGAAAACTCTTGGTCGATCCATCACCGGGCAATCACTGCGGGGATCTAAGCCTACGGTCATGTGAAGAAGCAAATGTAAGACTACGCTGGGGGCAGGGCAGAGAACTGTGTAAACACTTTTTATTCGCTGAATAAATATTGCAATTAAGAAAACACATATGCTCCTTGTCTGTGTCACTATAGACATGAATATTAACTTATTAAGCTAAATGCTACTTATTTTAACCTTTATCTTGCAAATAAAAATGAAAAGTAAAGATGGAAACACCCTTATCCCTCACCCATCCGTCCAGGCACCATTGAAATAACAGTGAGACACTGGACAGCTGTGCTGCTGATAATAAAACTATGACACATCAGCTCAGGAGATATCAGTTTCGCATGGAGGACACACAGGAGGGGCAGGTGCCGTGTTTGTCGTCAGTGGAAAAACAAACAAAAAAAACCCATTTGAACCTGGGAACAAAGAGTAGTCACTTACAATGGCCTCAGGAAAGTCCTGGCATCTCTGGTGCTCGTAAACACGCCATAACGCTCTCAGCACGTGAAGTGAAGCTCCCTCTATGAGTCTGAATAAATAGCTAATTAATGGAGGTATTTGAAGGAACCAGATCGAGTTCAGTTCGTCGATACGTTTGCTCAAGTCGAACACTTAATATGACTCGGATTTTCTTTGAAAGAATTAAGGCCTCGGCAGGTGACTTGTGGTTTGTGGTGCGATGCAGAATACAGTACTAACGTGATTAAAGGGCTGGGTCTGATAGCGGCCGCACAGAAATACCTCCGTGAAGAACACTGCGCCCAGAAAATGACCTCGCGAAGGCCCGCGGCCAATCAATGTGAGACACTGAAGTAAACTTTGAAATTCCCCAGCAGGGCAACTCTAACCCGTCTCGAGCTGCTGACCAGACCATTACTTAAGCTGAGCAAGTCCTACAGGGAGTTTGTATAATCACCGGTCTGTGGAGCTAATGGAAGCTCATCATACAGTGAGGGGCGCAGTCCCACTGACCATATATCTGCTGGGATAATGGCTACTTGGCCTTAAAAGTCTGATCTACAACATAATCTGCAATATTGTTAAGTAGAGTGTACATTATGGAGAGAGACGCTTTCAAAATCCCATTACGCCCTAATCCTTCCACACTCCCTAATGTATTACCCACAATCCCCCACTCACGGAGCCAGGCCTTCAAAACAAACAGGAGAAGCTTGTCGTTTTATCCCTTTTCAAGAAACCGTGTCTTATTTGATCAATACACATCATGTCCCCAGAGATGAATGAGAGTTACTGCTCAGTGGACGAGGACCTGCTCTTTGCTGACTCAATTAGGCAGAGCGTGGACACATGTTCTCTGACTGTCAGCGTGTCTCAACAAGGCAGTCACCCCCCTCCCCTCGTCAGTTCTTCATCTGCGTTGTGCACTCACGCAGGTATGCGTTGTTTGGTCTTCGGGCCACGGTGTGAGCACAGCTGGGATCACCGCTGGCTTCAGACATCTGGATCCAAACAGAGTAATGACCACCTTCTCCATATTTCTTACTCCATCTGCAACCATTAAAAAAAGTGAAAACCACTTAACAACGGAGGCTGCTTTTATTCAATCCCCTGTGAGAATGTGTTTCCTAACATGACTACGTCTCCCAGCTTTGTTTTTTCCTCCGCGTGGCTCAGCAGCACCACCTAGTGTCTTCACATCCCACGTGCTTCCCTCCGTCCTTCCGCCATCTCCAGTTTCAGGCCCCCAAAACATGCATTACACGCTCGTATTGATCCACTGTTGAGATGACATACTAGCTATCACTTGGAGTGTTATTTCAAAGGCAGAAGGGAATCAATAGCAGCACAGTCTGGTTAGAGACCTCGGTATTGATCTGAGAGGCCCTGGAGCAGGCCTCAGAGAGCACTGGAAAAAGCGCCAGGCAGAAGCCCGTCATGTTGCAACCGAATCCCTGGCACCGTGTTTAAGGGTGACCCCAAGAATGAAAGCTCCGGCCCCGGTATCCTGTCAGCGCTGATTGTTTATAAACATGGCGACTGTCTCCTCCAGTTAACGTCCCCGCTGAGGTTTCCACAGGACGTGTGGCTTTAAAGCTTTAAAGAGCCCTTTTCATCAATACTGGAATGTCGGGTCTTATTAACCCCAAAAAGGCTCCTGATCGATTGGAGGAGAGGTGGTTTAAAGGAGGGCATCACTCAGGGTCCAGAAAGCAGGTCAGGATGACTCCCCCAGCCCTGTAAATAATCACGCAGACTGCTGATGCCACCACACTATATTACGTCTGCAGACAAGAGCGATACACTCCCACAGGCAGAGTCGATATGAGTAAACAGGGAACAAATCAGCAGTTTTACCTCTGTGGGCTGTAAATTAACAACGGGATCCGTCTCGTCGATGCTTCTCGAGAATATTAAACTGGCTGTCACCTGCACAGAGTGGCGTTCCCGGTCTGTGGCTCCACCTGCACAGTCAGAGTGAACTTCGTGCTGATCACCGCCGATGCGTTGGTGTTGTTGGGTTTCACACGGGCCAAATGCTGGTACACACACTGAGGAGGAACAACAGAGATACTAACAATGGTCTTCATGTAAAAAGTTTCCCCTCTGAAGGTCTCACAAATCTCTCCACCTCCAGAAATGGAAGAACACAGTTGTTCCAAAACAAGCCAAAAAAAAAGCTTGGGAATGACTGATGTAGTTTTTTAATTACTTACAGAAATAAAAGCGAGATGGTGGATTTGATCACCCTTAAATCCACCTGCAGCTCTTACATCTTAAAAGCCCGTTCAAGGGGCTCTCCACTGACTTCCCACATGAAAGTGTGTTTACTAGTTACAGAGCAGAACTTTGCATAATTTATTCTGCGGGTCTGAAGGGAGCCTTATCAAATCTGAGACAGAAAACCAAATGGATTATCCCGACTTCTGACAAAAATAAAACTTGCATTAAAAAGTGGACACGCGAGGTTTGAAACACTAAGTACATCTAATGAAAGTGCTGCTGCATTATGGGAAATGCAGTAACGGTTTATGAGCTTAACTTAATGTCTGGATATCACATTATGACCATTCTTTTATTTGTGTTAGATTTTAATTTGTCTCATGAGTCCTTAGGGCTCTTTGGATGAGAGGAACATGAAAATCAATGTCACTTAGTCTTTACCTTGTAGCAGAAATCAGATGTGTAGGAAACGTGCACCTCTTCTCTCAGCTGGTTATGAAAGGTTAACAAAGCCTGGTCCATTGTCAGACTGGGCCCTGTAATGGTTTGATGATTTACAGCCAGCATACAAAGCATTGAACATCATAAATAAGAGATAGCAGCAGGGTGTCTCCGATCACAGCCACCGCCATTATCACAACTCTGACTCTGTAGCTTTGACGTGAGATATCAAACATCCATTTTGTCATGATCAGATTTCAGAACTCCAATGAGGAGAACCAACCGCCGATTCGAGATGCTCAAATGAACACGCTGCGCTGTCGGTTTGACATAAAGAGGCTTCTCCTGGTGGAAACGTGCATCAACAACTACACAATCAAGATCAACAGACCACAGATGAATCACAGACACTCACCTGAACTGACGGATCGTCCAGAGCTGCTGCCTACGAGGATGAACAAACACAGACTCGTCTGTAGCAGCACCCTGAGCGCCTCCATGGTGCTGCCTGAAAACATGGCCAGCTGCTGTCATCTTTATAACTCTCACACCAATATAACCAGCGGTCAAAGGGCAGAAGACACGCATGGCTCCTATCAACCAGGGCTGGCCGATGTGGCCAAAAACTAGATCGAGAAAGAAATAATTAGATCAGTCCACATTGATCATTATCAAGACTGCAGCTAAAGATGGTTTTTAAATCTGAGGTAGATCAATAATGTGTTTACACAAGGAAAAGGCAATATATCAATATCAATATGACTTTTGTTTTATTGCTATTGATGAAACTTCAGGGAGCGATAAATAAAAAAAGAATGATTGAGAGCTTGTCCTAAAATCTAAAGTCTAAATGTGTGTGTGTTAGCACAGAGGTGTGCACATACTCTTGTTTTAAAACGAGTAAATGGTAAAAACTGTACCACAGAAAAACTCTCTATACAAAATACAGACCACGTCTCCAACCTGAGTGCTGCTTTTCTTTTCTAACCAAAACACGACTCCGCACCAATCTCATCTCCTCATGCAGTCAACTGTTAAACGCTGAGCACTTGTCACATCCTTGCCCCTCCTCATTTCATTAAGCAGTCCATTTCCCCGAGCGCTCGATGAGACAGATGAGTTCACTGGGCCTCTCTCCCAGGAGCGCCTCATTAACCTTTGACACGACCTCTGCCGGAGCAGCGTTCACTTTTAAATCTGCTGCTGTGCGAAACAGCGAGACATTATTCATTCCTGATGCTGCACTATGACAGGGAAGTTTAAGTTCAGGCGTGTACACAATATGAAATAGCTTGCTAAAGAGGCGTCCTCATCCTTCCTGGCCTGTGTGTTGACTGCTGCGACACCAGCTGGCCTCAGGCAAACCTTGTGCAACAGTTTATGATTAAACCCATGTTGACAAGTGGAGGTGGAGCCAATCAGCAGGGGAGGATTTCTGTTCAGGCTTCAGCAGGGGCAGCAAAGAAGGACCCACAGCTCATGTGTTGAATAGAGGCAGAATCCCTCTGGCTGCTCTCTGTGCCTCAGTGCAACCAGGGAGCCGAGGCTGAACCTCCTCTGTGCACGGCAACACTCTGCAAACATGGTGAGTACACAAACAGCACCGTGTGTCACACGCACACACACACTGACCTACAACCTGTTGATGTTTACTCCAGCTGATATTCTTAAACACATGTACGCCATGTTTTATTGCAGAAGGAGGGAAATAAGTTCCTTTTCATACGTCTGAAATTATGATTTTGTATTTTCTGTGTCTGTGCATGGAGCCACTGTGTGTGAGATGAGCAGAGAAGCTTTGGTCATTCTCTTTTGTGTGTGTGTGTGTGTGTGCTGCCCATTCACTCCACAGATGAAGCCGATTAGAGCGTTGCTATGATACGCGTTGATGTCATTGCTCTGTTCCAGGCGGTGGTCATGTCACCAGCGTGAGGAGCCGTGTAGATGCTGTGGGGTGTTGTCAGTGTGGTCGGGGTCACGGAGGCAGAGTGAATTGACTTTAAAAACATGTGACCCTGCATCATGAGTCCAAACTTTACAAGCTGGATGACCAAAAAGAAATCCCCGCCCCCCCACCCTCCCACATACCTTTGAACCAGGAATGCAGCCTCTCATTGTTTCCAGATGGGACGCAGTGCAACCAATCACAGTTTGTGTTTGTGAACCTGCCCCTCTAAAATCTGCTCTGCCCCACCAGGCTGGCAAGATACAGAGTCTGACCGAAGAGGAGAGGGCCCACCTCCTGCCTCTGCTGCGCAACGCTCAGTGGGTGGAGGTGGGGGGGCGGGACGCCATCTACAAAGAGCTTGTGTTCAAAGACTTCAATCAGGTTTGTAATGTGACATTTCTCACAGGCCAGGGTTGAGCTCATGAAATCCACTGTACCTGGTGGTTTGTGTCCACGAGCTCAGGACATCATGTTCCTTCCTTCCAGGCGTTCGGCTTCATGTCCAGGGTGGCTCTACAAGCAGAGAAGATGGATCATCATCCTGAGTGGTTCAATGTCTATAACAAGGTATAAAAGCCCATATCAGATTTCTTTACTGGTTTTTTAAGCACTCCATGGTCCTGCACCAGTAAACATGTCACTTATGCTCACTGTGTGTGAACGAGTTCAACCTCTCCCGTCCCCTGATATGAATCAGGTGTGCAAGACAAGACTTTGCTTTCTAAGCCACACCAGTGGTTACATTCCCAATTGTCTGTGAATGCATCACATCAGCAGTGGGGTCTGATTGGCCTTCCTCACCCAGAGAGGTCATGTGCCACAGCTTCAGATTCATGTGATCTAGATGCATCTGCAGAAATGAAAAACATGGCTAATTGGGGGGGAAATGTCAGTCTGTCATGTCTGTACTGCAGTAGAGCATTCAGGAGCTAAAAGAAGCACGAGCACACAAAGTCATGTGACCAGAAACAGGGGCCTGTAGTACAAAGTGAGATTACTGGATTAACTCTAGAGTTAATTCAACTGGTTTTCTCTGCCTTTAAATAATGTTTCATTATAACGATAAAAAGAGCAACAATGCATTTTTATGGTTATACTGAAAAATTAACTATATCAGAAAGCAAAACCACTCATCTGTCCACACAAAGGAGGGGTGTAATATTCCCTCTCCCCTCTGCTCCCTCAGGTCCAGATCACCCTGAGCACCCATGACTGCGGAGGCTTGTCCCAGCGTGACATCACAATGGCCACCTTCATCGACCAGGCGTCTCTGATGTGACCAACACACTGTCATTCATTTGATGAGTCAAACCGAAGAGGAGGAAGTCCCCTGCAACCACCCAGAGCAGAAGAGGCAGTTCTCTTGGTTATGAGCAATGTAGCGTCTGTAAAAGGGTCCAGTGTGTTTGTGATAAATACCCTATTGTTGTTGCAAAGGAGATTAATGGCCAAAGAAAACAGTACAATGTTTACGCTAACAATTCTAAAGATTCCAAGTAATTACCAACCTGTAATTGGGTCTTATGTGCCTACTTTTTGTACTTGTGTCAGTAAAATCATTGTCTGTCTTCTTGTTGCTAAGACATGATCAAGAACAATCTTCTCAGACTGAATTTATTTTACTGGGAACACTATCCCGTCCTTGTTAACCAGTAATCTGCTGCACCAAATGTCTAACACTCATCAATATCAGTTCCCTATAATTTTTGTTTATATCACCTTTTCTCTGTTGTCTTGAAGGCAAACACCAGACCACAATAGAGAGAGTGAACACCTGCTCAGAGTTCATAACAAACCAGATGACCTTCACACTTTGTGTTCTGGAGAGGAATCTCTGTAGGTTACTGCTCACGCAGGAATTTTCATTGAAAGTTTTTATTTAAAAGACATTTCTTGGCCATTCAATCATCACACTTGTTGAGGACATGTCTCTAAAGCAAACAGGAAGAGTGACTGCTGGAAAAGCCCTTTTTTTTTTGCACAGGCATGTTTCCACATCCTGTCACCGGCTGCAGTGTTAAAGGTTAAAGGATGAATGGATGGATAGTACAAGCTTCAACCGTTAGTGGGGGTGTTACGGCCTGTCCTCTGTCATCAGTCTCACAACCTGGCAACTGAAAGACGGTGGAAATAAATCCCTGGGCCTGTAATAACTAATAACGAAATACATTCATGTCTCATCTCTTGTGTAACTGCTCTGTGAGTAAAAACACAGCTTCACGGAATAAACACACTCACAAATTAAGTATGTGATAAACACAAACGGTTAAATTACACCAACAAGGCAGACGAGCCACCAGTCGACGCTACGCTTCTAATAACGCATCTCTTCAACACTAATAGTGGAGCATTCCCCTTCGCTTCGCATTCATCAAAAGGAAAAGTTACATATTGCACAAACATGGAAGTAATTTCGTGGAAACAACTTCAATAAGCAACATTAGGAGATCACATGAAATTAAGAGAACAACACAAAGTCCTTTTGGTGAGACGGTGTACTTTGTTAAGTCATTAGCCTGTTAGTTCATGTTGACGGTTTTTACCACAGTTCATCCACCTTCAGACAGAGAGACCTCCATCACAGTGGATCTGATTTTAGTATGAGGACAGGTGCATCTCACATTAGACTGATCGGGAAATTGTTTAAAGGTGTGCCAGGTATTTTAAAAAATGAAAATATGTATGTATTTACTGGCCTCCTTTTACTTAAACTACTGTTTTAATATTTTTCTTAAGTCCCAGTGTCAAGACACTCCTGGACTAGAGACAACATATAACTGGACCACGGCGCTCCGGCTAAGTATTAAGTGCATGAATAAACATTTATTTTACATAATATATATTGGAATAAACATAAGTTGGAATTGTTTATATTGTAGATCCCTTTTTTGAATGATCTTAAATATGAGGTATTGGATTCTCAATTTTCATGACTAAGCAATAATCACTGAAACCAATTGTGTGTAATGAATAAAGAATAATCAACTACAAGCAAATTCATTCTTCCACTACATTCTAATTGTTTGATGCACCTGCTTATTTAAGAACACTTTATTAGTTTGTTAAATGCCTGACCATTCTGAAGCTCCTGTTAGATTAATGGGAAATAAACAGTGGCCCAGTGGTGGTTAGAATGAGTTTCAGTGGACAATTTGCACTGAGTAGAAACTGAGGTAGATTGAATTAGGAGACACAGATTAAAACAATGTAGTATACAGGCAGACTACTGATCACTACTACCACTAACTGATAACAAACAGTGGGCTGGGAACAGTCTTCAAGTCAGTCTGACAAAAGACCTCGACTTTCATTATTTTACTTAACAAACCAACTGCTGTGAGGAAAGCTGAAACCAATCAATAAAAGAAGTGGCGGATGTATTTAGGTGTGGTTATAACCTGGCCCTTACTTCAATTGAAAATACAGCTTTTCTGAATATTGCATAAAGACATTAAAAGCTCTCACTTTTGGAAGAACTTTTCCCTTGTGTCTACAAATCCAACCATAGCGGCCGGCCTTTAAACAAAACCAACTTCAGCATGCAAAGTGCTAACAAATGAAGATAAACAGGATTACAGACGAGCCATCCCAACTGAGATGGGTCGTTTCAAGTGAGTCACACATCCGCCTGACGTCTTATTGTCAGGGCACTGCAGTGCTTTTTTTCCCCCCATATGAATGTATTTTTCCAGCGAGAATGTGATGATGATAACCAAAAAAAAGCCTGAGTCATACCGCCACATGCAGAGCCAGTCTAAGGCAGTACATCAGATGCCCCGCTAGAGGGCAGCACAGGGTTTCCAACAAGCTTTCAGTGGGCTCTGTTTTTGCTGAGTCATCACAGATGTTTGAAGCAGTAAGCTGAAATGTTCCGGATTTTGTAAAAAAAAACTGTATGGTTTGAATAAATCAGTTTAGGTTGTAAAGGATAGATGCGCTGAACACAAGCTACAATTGAAATGAGCATTAAAAACAAAACTAGTCACACGCTCCACGACATTGAGTTAATCAGATAAAATGAATACAACGTGTTGGGAATCTGTCACTCTCTGTGCTGTTCGCCCAGAGTGTTTCCCCCCAAATGATGATGGCTTGTGCTTCACAGATGTTTACAGATGTTCCCATGTGTTGTAGGTGTGTGAGATAAGGCAACTGTTGAGTGATTGACTCTGAGCTCTGGGGGAAGAGGCCAGCATGCAGCCAGGCATCGAGGGCCTGATCCTGTCTCAGTGAGCTTTGCCGTTGCCGTTCATGTGGCTGGTGTTTGTCTTGGGCACCTCTGTGCTGTAGAGACAGTCGAGGAAGCCTTGGGAGATCTCGGTCACCATGGATCTGTCTGGGATGGACTGGGCCATGCCGTAGATCGCTCCCTGGAACAGCAGGAGGACACGACTGAGCTCACAAGTGCAGAGTAGTTTGGACAACGGAAGATAATCATGGTCTAGCTCCACTTCTCACAATGCTGCAGGGTTTGTAAACAGGAAGTATAGTATTCCCTTAAAGTGAGTGCATTAGCTGTGGGCTACAACATGACACCGAGCTTGTTTACATTATGTCAAGTGCAAAGCAGCAGAGCCAGGCTGAATGGGATCTTCCTGTCTGCAGTGCAGACATGGATGTACAGTCTGAGAAGATTTATAAACATTAAGGTTTGATGGATATCCCAGATGATATTCTCTAGTGTGGGTCACAGTGAATCTCTGAATCTCTGAGTTTCCATTTGACTCAAGTGACACAGTAAGAACCCTGTGTTTCCATTTATAGGAAAGAAAAAGGCCGGGAATATAACAAAGCGCTCCTTGTTTTATGGAAGCAAGGGTTTTTTTTTGGATTTCTCATATTCAGATGAAGGTATTGTTTCGTCCAGCGTTGCACTCTAAACAAACAGAATGGCACAATGCAGGCCTGTGTCTCTAGGGTGGAGTTTCCACTCCATTCAAAACTGACACCCAGCAACAGCACTGCAACTTCAAACGGTTGCCTGTGCAGCAGAAAAACTAAATCCAGTTCTAGGGTCCAAAGAACATTTAATTGTATGGGTGCTGTAGATATGAATCTGTTCACCATGTGGCACAACAATACCTATAAATACTTTTATAATGGCTGGATATTAATTATTTTGCCCCAAAATATTGGCCCTCAGAGGCTTATCATAATAGCTGATAGGCTCAGAGATGTTATGAAAATGTTAAATGTTAACAGGCACCAGCTCTAACACATGGGGTAATTATTACATACCGATGTACTAAACGTTTACTAAAGTGGGAACAATATCACACACTCTGGTTACGTTTGTGATCCAAAAGTGTGTGCGTATGTTAAAAGGTAAACGTTCTAAACTTTTGTAGGAATGGGGCTGTGCAACCAGAGATGTCTCACCATTCCTGTGGTTTTCTCTTTGGGGTTCTTCATGATGATGGCGGCCTGCTCTTTGACATCACGGATGAAATTATCAGCGACCCCCGGCTGTGTGTGCAGAACTGTGCAACAGATGTGGATACTGGGAAAGATGACATCGTTCAGTTAGTTGTTACTAGTGAATATATTTATCTCGAAAACGACTATCATCTGTTTCATATGCACCTGGATGGGTACTGCAGTGTGTTCAGGTTCCAGCCCTTCGACGTCAGTGCATTAGACAGACGGAAGATATCAAAAACATCTGAGCCTATCGCCACCACGGACACCTCTGGGTCCCCGAACACAAACACGCCGTTTACCTTTCTGAGTCTGTCAAGATGAAAAAAGCGATTTTGGAAAGTTTGTAAAAGATCAACAATGTGATAAAGATCAGGAAAAAAAATCAGGAATTTCTAATTTTGTGCTGGTCTCAGCGTCTCACTCTGTTTTGATTTTGCGAGCTGTGCTGATGATTTTCTTGGTGGCGTCCAAGTAGCCATTCTCCCCCATGTGCATCATGGTCGCCCAGCAGGCGGCGATGATGCCTCCTGGCCTGGAGCCCGCTATAGAGGGGGAGGCGTAGATCCCCCCCTGCCAGTCTGGGGCCACGAAGTACTGGTGATGACGGTATTCTTTATTGCTGTACAGGATCACCGAGGAACCTTTGGGAGCGTAGCCGTACTGGAGAAGAATGTCACACACAGATGTACGTACATAAAATAACTACAAAAAAACTGAATACAAAAAATATGTCCGCTGTATTACGCAAAACAGGAATAAAGAGTTTACCTTGTGGGTGTCTGCTGAGATGCTGGTAACACCTTTGACCCTGAAGTCGAATGGGGCGAGAGGATAACCAGCCTTGTCCATGAAAACAATGAGAAAACCTCCGAGGCACGCATCCACGTGCAGGGGGAGGTTGTAGCGTTCAGCCAGCTGCAACACAGCAAGGGAAAGCGTCAAGAGACGCAATTTCCTTCTTTTAATTTTAGAGCCTATTCAGAGGGAAAGCGATTCGCTTCTGACCTTGCCCACTTCCTCAATGGGATCCATGATTCCATGGGGGAACTGCGGTGCGGAGCACACGAGCATAGCTGTGTTCTTGCTGATGGCTCTCTTCATGGCCTTGAAAGAGAAGGAACAATAAGGGAGGAACTGGGCCCCAAGAATAGCGCGGCGTCGGTTTCAATGCTGCTTTCTCACCTTCACGTCTACTTTCATTGTTTTTTTGTCGAGGGGAATGTGGACGAGCTTCATTCCGAAGTAGTGTGCGGCTTTGTTAAAGGCTGCGTGGACGCTCACAGGTGCCAGGCTGCAGAGGTTTGATCAAAACAGTTAGGACTTCTGTGGGAAATAGAGTTGAGAGCAAGCCTAGACACAGGCCCGTGACTGATGCAGCTCCTCTTACATTTCAGGGTATTTGACACCTCGCTCATACGCCATGTCTCTGTACGCCTTGCAGGCCATCAATATGCTCTCGGTTCCACCTGAAGTGACCTGACCAAAGCAGAAGTACATACATGGTGAATGAAGTCCAATGGTTCTGCATAACTGGTTTGTGCATTTTGTCATTATACAAGCGGTGTCTCGATTCAGAGGCTGCATCTTGAAGACTGATAGGCTGTCCTGAATCAAAGGCACCTCAACCGAACAGTTAATGGTACACATAAAAAAAAACAATACGCTGAAAAACATTCTTGTTGTGTCCTATTTCAATTTCGAGCCAACAGCAGTGGTGGCACAGAAATTCACTTTAGACAGGACTGCCTCAGCCTGCTTCATGGGCAGCCCCTGGACTGAGACACAGCTTCGTGTGGTGACTCACGGTGCCACAGGACTCAGGTCCTCCCCGGAAAAGCGTGCACGCCATTCTTACAACCTCGGCCTCCATCTTTCTAACACCTGGAAATATGTCTGGGTGAAGTGGATTGCTCCACGCGAAATCTCCATACACCTTGAAGACAAGAAAAAAAGAGGAAGATTTGCATGAACTCTGATTTCAGGGGCAAGTTTGTCTCGTGTTATAGGAAATATGTTAACAATCGAGACTAACTGTGACCGACACCAGTGTTTTCTGAGTATTCAGGCTTCAGAATGTCAGAGTCCAGAGATAAATACAAAGATGCAAACCTTCACCAGGAGTTTGGTCAGGGTTGCATCGCCCCAGTAAACTGCCCCAGAGACACAGCCTTTCTCCCAGGGCACCTCATCTGCAACAAGACAGTCTCTTCAGAAATCCCAGCATTTCTTGATACACAGTAAAAACAAGTTACTCCTTCCAGGGAAAATGTGTTTAGTTTTAATAACTCATAAGTAAAACGAATGGAAGCTGACACAAACATATAAACTCCACACAGAAAGGATCTGATAAAAAAAAATTAAATGAGGAAACAAATCACTGGTTTTCTATATATATATTATATAAAAAAAAAGTCAGTTCTGAACATTGGCATTAAAAAGGACTCCTTTGAATTGGCAGAACAGTTGAGAAAAAGTCTTCAGGGACTTGACTCTTGAGCCAATGAACCATCAGGCAAAGCCCAGAAAAGAGCGAGGACTTACTCAGAGTCTCGTACTCTCTGATTTTGTCCAGCACTTGGCTCTGAGAGAGGCCTTGCGATGGCAGCTGTTTAGTGTAGCTCATCCCGTTCTTCAGAGTGCACAGGCTGGCAGACATGTCGTCCAGAGCCTTGTTCAGCTGACTCTGAATCTGTCACAGAGAAAAGAGGCCACAGTTACTTTCACCCTAGAGACTGTTGGGCCTCATCTTGTGAGCTGTGAAGTCGTTCAGTGTGTTCATGTGCTTTGAATTAAAAAAAAGAAACAATGATTGAGAGCTGAGTGTAAAATCATAAAATATTTCTGACGTGGTGACATTCACATTAATTTTCACATTCAGTGACACCATATAAGGGCAGCACCCAACAGTAAAAAACATGAAAGTAAGGAAGTGCAGTGGGAGTATCACATGACAACGTGTCCACGTGGCTATCGCTCGCAAGATGACATTTTTTGATAAAGCCTGAAAGTGAGTTCTTCTCTGGTGACATAATGACCAGGAGTAACCGAGTGTTATCACCAGTGTTTGATATAAAGTGTGCCAAAGGTCTAACACCACCTTCCCTCCCCCTGCCTGCTGTAAACACTCATCCCAGAGTGACTCACAAAGACGAAGACAGAGTCAGTTCCCATCTGTTGGGGGGGAAAAGGAGGAACATGGCCACCACTGATACTCACCGCGCCGCCAACGAAGGGTATTTTTCTGATGAGTCGAAAACACTGCTTCTTGATTCTCGACATGAGACCTATGACACAAAAAGCAGCTGTGGTGAAACAGACGACCGCAGATATTAATCAGCTGACTGTGACGTATCATCACAAGTCCAGACAAGGAGAAGTGCGTTGGGGCATTTTATTTTCGCCAGGCAGACACTGATGCTAGTTCCCTCCGCTCTGACCAAACCTCCGTTGCTAAGAGCTGAAATACAACGGGTGGAGCTGAACTCGTTGCTGAGGAATTCAGCTATTGATCGATTGATAGCAGACCGAGAAAGTCTTGTTGACTGATTTCTCAGTCAGGCACGCCAGAGGAACAAGTACAGTGCCAGAGTGGAATGACTGCAGAGAACAAGGGGAACCATAACTAACAGGTTTTCATGGGAAAAACTATTTACCTAAGTGCTGAGACATCAGAGGTTCAACCTGATATCAACAGTGCAGTGAACGTGACTGCAAATTACAGTCTGACTCATGAACACGGGCTCTAGCTTTGGGAGACTGTCGTCTCTTTCCGTGTCTGACTCAGAGAGCGGCAGACCCGCTGTGCCCGGCTATAACGTACTTTCTTGCTGGAAGAGAAAGCCTTTGACCCAGACGGCTCCCAGCGTGGAGATGACGGTCACGCCGATGATCTGCCACGGCTCCAGGTCGGCGCAGCGCGAGTTAACGTGCCGCCGGCCCCCCTCCAGGTACAGCAGGACCATCTCCTTGTACACCTCCAAGGCACTCTGAGCAGAGACACACACACATGTCACAGTTACTGGAGGCTGCCCCAAAGAAACAATAATACTAACCATTCAACAAACAGAAAGAAACTTTAAATGCATCTCGTGTCTTTAAGGGGAAGTGCTCATTGTGTAGATGGACATTTTTGGACTTTTAAAATAAAAAAAATGATGCAACCGTTACAATGAAATTATTTTTAAAATTGAAAGCAGACGGTTGTCTTCTCCCATGACCCTTTGTTTACGCAAGCAGATATAAGGAAAATTAAATACATAATGAGACAGAATATAATGCGTTCTACAAAATGCCCAGACCCAAACCTCAAATCCTGATCAGCTCAAACTGAAACAAAGAGCCACCTCGTCACTGGTGTGGTACTTACAACAGAAGACATCGTCAGACCAACAGAGCTCAGTTCCCTCCTCACACTACCAGCAGCTCTTCAGACGTTCAGGGGAACAGACCGTCTTAGCTGTTCTCCAGGTGAGAGCGAGAGAACGCCCCCAGCCAGCTGCTCCACTATCGGCGGGCTCCTCCCGCGGGCTTAAAAACCAGACAACACGTGCAGCCAGCCAGCTGAGGGGATGTTTTGCAATCATCAATCATGACCCGACGAGAGAGGAAGTTCGTTTCATAATGCACAATAGCACAATAGCTATACTGCAACATCAGGAAGCCTGATGACTGAATACAGGCTGTGTAATTCACAATGTTCTGAACATGAACGCAGCCATGGTTTCAGCCCGAGTTTGATCTCACTGAGCTTAAATAGAGACGACAAATGGATGTTATTTCATAAGTGCAGCAGAATTATCTCTTCATTATCTCTGCACTGTGTTTTTACAACACCATAGCAGGCTGATAGCAGCAGGACCTGTTTTTTTCCAACTCAGCCACAATCAGGTGGAAGAAGGCTTAGAGTTCAAAAGTCGATTATCTGAAAGGTCCAGTGTGTTTGAGTTAGGTGAAAAGGATCTATTGGCAGAATTTGGATGTAAATAACCCTGGGAATGTTTTCACCAGTGTGTTTCATCTCATTGTTTTTTTTAACCCTAGAGTCAGGCTTTAAATTAAAAACTTTCTATTTACATCAGAGGGGGTCCTCCACTATGTTTTTCACAGTCGTCCAAACTGGTTGTCGGATTGTTGTTTTAGTCTAATTATTCAAGCATCATCCAGTTCGATGACGATTTTTTTTGTAAATGTGTTTGTATTGAGGGCTGAATGTGAGACACATGAGTCCACACCCCCATCTGCCCACAGTAAAACAGTCATACCAGTGCCTGCAGGTTTGTTTAAGATGTTCGCATACAGGTTTGACGAGATCAGCTGCATAGAGATGAGCGTGAAACGTTGGAACATATGACATTAACCTGCAGCAGGTGAGACCTGAGTTTTCACAGCAGGAATTATTTACATATAAATGCCCCCATCTTCCATCTTTGCCACGCGTCAGCCATAAAGAAAGGTTAACATGCACTTATCTAATGCCAAGTCAGCCCTCTTTGATTCCAGGCATCTTTCTGTAATCCCACACTTTTTCCGCGTCTATGCCGTGCCTCAAGGTTCCACCCACACTTGTCCTGGCCTCAGGACAACCTAAACCCTCTCCACACAAAAGAGTCCCATAGCAGTATTGTCCTGCTCATTGTCCAGCAGTGGACGCCCATTCCTTTGCACCCCCTCATACAACATTTGGCTATTCTGTAAGGAGAGCTGCACCACAGAGGAGGTCATGTTCTCATGGAAATGTACTGGGTGTGACTGTGAGGTGGCTGCCACTCCTGGATACATCAGGGAAAACAGAGAGGGAGCACCACATCACCCCCGGCAGCTAATAGTCAAAGAGAGCGATCATTCAGGAGGGAATAATTATCTCCACCGGGGAAGTGACGCTAAGTCTGTTTGTTAAGCTTCCAGGTTTACTTGAAAACTACTGAACCAATGTCCATGTGGAATCAGCCCAGTGAACTTCTGCTTATAATTTCTTTTGCACAAAACCTTATACACTGCACGTTTAACACAGTCTTTATACTTAGAGTAAAGATTCAATTTTACTGTCATTTAAACCACACAGAAGACAAGTGCACAGTGGAATGAAATTAAATTGCACTAAGCGAACAAGATTTGATTTTTTCAAGACTTCAATTGATTTCTCAAAAAATAAAACCTGGATGATGATGGAAACAAATTTGTTTTCATGCAAAGGAACTGATATTTATGACAAATTGGAGCAAATCCAAATGACAATCTGTTTCTAGTGAATTTAAATGTGGTTTCCTATGAGGCTGCTCAGTGGGGGTCGGGCCTTATTGGTTCATTAGTTAGCAGAATTGCAAAAAAATATTGGACTAGATCCAGGACTTTCTTTTCCCTAATTTCATTAACACTGTGATATACCACAGAGAATAATTTATGGATCTAAAAAAGAAAACTTTTCAGGGAACTGATACGTGAGAGGCTCAGTTCAGCCTGACGGAATCCAAAGACCATATCTCGTCTGAGTGCTATTCTGATTACAGCTGCTGTGTCTGGAACGGTTTTATTGGGCTGCCAGCAGAGTGTCTTTATCAGAGCAAATCAGACATTAACCTCCTTCATTCTTGTCGCTTGCAGTAATCAGTTTATACTTTATACCAGGGGGCCATTGGGAGAAAGTCCACAGAAACTCCGGAGGCTCGCACTTTTGACAATTGAGTTCACAAACATCCTGCCGCCAGAGAAACTCCAGGGGATCTCCAGAGTTCAGTGGATGACTGAAAGTTCATCCTTTTGTTGCTTTGTGTCAGACAAGTCTGTTTTTCATGAGCTGACAATGAACCACATTTGCAGAAGTGGACAGAGACTGTAGAGGAGAAGTACTCAGACAAATATTTGAGTAAAAGTGCAGTAGAAGGAACCCAGCAGGAAGAACAGTGGGAGATGTGATATTGTTACTCAAGACTGATGAAAACTGAGACAGTGGATGGGCTGAAGAAGGTGCCACAGTCACACCACTTGTTTGTTCCGCGTGTGTTTACAAAAACAGTACAATAAAAAGTACATTGTGCTGCTTGACAGAGAAAATCCCAGAGAGCACTGAGAGCACTGATTTGTATTGTACTTCCTGCTGGTTTGTGTAGAACAGGATCTCTATTTTGAACCGCGTGAGTTGCAATAAACAATAGGAAGGCGCTTGTCTCGCTGGTTCAAGGAAGGTGCACAGAGAATGACCTGATGCTAGGTGAACCGTGAAGCTCCGCCGAGGCGGCGGCGGCGGCACTTTCTTGAGTTGTTATCGTGTGAAATGAGACTCCAGTGGTCGGTGTGGATGGAGGTGCAGTGTTTCAAAGCTGTGATCACACGGATCGGTGTGTGTGTGTGTGTGTGTGTGTGTGTGTGTGTGTGTGTGTGTGTGTGTGTGTGTGTGTGCGAGAGAGAGAGAGAGAGTCAGACAACACTTCTTTCCCCCGCTGATAAACATGTCCTCTCCTCTCCCCTGCTCCTCTGTCACCTCCTCCCCGTGAGAACAGACCTCCACTCACCCAGTAATCCATGTCGTCGAGCTGGGCTCCGTCAGAAACGTCTGTTTGTCGTGTGCTCCTCGGTGAAGTCACCTCCTGCAGCCCGGAGCCTCCAGTCCTCTCATGCCGCTAACACACACACACACTAAAACACATCCGATGATACACACTAACACACATACACACGGTGCTAAGCTAACTCGAGCATCCAGGAAGTAGCAGCTAGCGGCCGCACGCAGCTGCGCCTACCTCTGCGCAGGTGCAGATCTGACAATAATGTGGACGCGGCTGATGAGGTGAAAGTGAGCTGCCTCGTGGATTGAAGATCTAATATTTAACAACTCGCAGCCACGCGCGTTTGAACGCTCACAGCTGAGTGAATTAGGAAAGAGCTAGTGCTGCGTTCATGGACCGTGCGTAAAGTCCACCACCGCAGGGTCAGAGCAGTTAATATTTACTAATCTACTTACAAATTTGAGACTGAGATTATGCTACCAGAATAACAAATTGTCCCACCCTGGTAACTAAGTCCCACAAATTCTCAGTGAAATAACCAGGATTTTGATTATAGTAATGCATTGTTACACATTGGTTCTGTTGTTTAACAAGTAATGAGAACGTTCACAGCATAGACATGTCACATCCCTGCTGATTCCCATGGTCTGACTCAGCTTGTCACATCATATTATGTTGTTAGGGTCATGTTGATGAATTACACGTGTGAGGTTTGTGTTCTCTATTTGTGACCAGAAAATACACTTGACTGTGTATAAATAGTCTACTGCTGATGACTACTATGTAGAGAACAACTAAACTGACAGACGTGTTTATTTAGTCTTTCCCCAAAATGTACTGAATTACACTGTTCACCTTTATTCCACGTGTGGTTTCATTAATTCCAACTAGACATGAAGGTATCACTCGGTGTTGCTTTTGTAAAGTCGTAAAACGTTGTTTTACTTTTAGAAAGGAAAACAGTGCCTCCGAGCGGCCGAGCAAGGCACTGCAAGTGTGAGTCCTGCAACAAATCTGACTCCTATTATTTCTCCCTGAGAAAGAAATTTAAAACTGTGAATAAGTGTTGTCTGAGGAGAGTGCACACAGTGTTGTATTGACTTCTTACAGAAGCAAATTTTGTTATTCCACAACAAAGAAGCGATCACATTAAACTCACAGAAACTCTGCACTCGGAAAAGAATGTTTTTTTATATAATTGCATACAAACTCAAGGAATTTGATAAGACCTTCCTACTGTGGAGGTAATTTAATGGTGATTAAACATTGCACCATTACTCTCTGGTAGAGGAGTGGACAGAAGACTAGAGATTATATGTGTGAAACAAGTTGTTATAGAGAAACACACGATGCTCAACTGGAACCAGCAAAGACTCCAATGCCTAATGGTTCATATAAACCCTGAAACAACTAGAGTGGGGCACCTGGACCCTGGGTGGTGCCTTCTGGAGAACATGGACTCTGTCTGAACTCATGAACCTCTGAACAATGCTTTGATTCCTGGAGCAAACCTTGTCTTGGTTTTTCTCCTCTCATTTTCCTATATTGTGTCTGGGTATTGTCTGTCTATGAAATAAAGTTCCAAATCAGTTACAAAATACTTTTAAAAAGACCTATGAGGTTATTCTTAGTTGTCCTGGGTTGTTTGTGCAGATTCATGTTCTCACATTGAAAAGTGAAATAAAATCATGACCTGTTCAGATCTGCAAGATGTGAACCTCTGAAATAAAAGTTTTTATAAAATATATGTTTTTATCAATGAGCATGAGTTCAATACTTCGTCTCAGATCTTCATCCATTCGGAGAAACGGTCCACGTGCTCTTTTATCATCCACTAAAAACTGCTAATGAAAGCAAAGTTCATCATTAAAAACGAGCATCAGAAGAAAGAAAAACATTGTGTCTAAGTTCAGGGGGGTGAAAGGGGGCGACTTGCAGCCACAGCCCCATTCGTACTTCAAATCTTCAATCTTTACAAAAAGACAAACTGTCTCCAGAGGACAGCTATTCCACTGTAATTGGTGTACACTGTGTTCAAAAGCTGAGGTGAGAGCTACAATGCGATGCCCGTGAAAGGAAGCTCCAAAGCACATTAAAAGCGAATTACTTCTTGTTATAAGTGTGCTCGGGGTCATTCTGGTCACGACGCGCGCACCTCTCCAAAAGCGCACACGTCTCCAAAGGCGCACTCCATACTTTCTAAAAGCCAGTCACATTGTTGAGGGGTTTCACAAGAGGTGTACATATGGCATCCGGGTTGCAATTAAATGTTTTAAGATGTTTTTCCTTTCTTGAAGAAGTTTCCTTTTTCTTTTTTCTCTCCTCTCCCGGCAGCTCTTTGCCAGAAGGAACAAGAGGAGGGGGGCGCATTGAAAGGCTGCGCTGCGAGTTTGGGTTGACAACAATCTGGTCAGCGAGTTGTTGGACTTTGATTGCCCCCTCAAAACGTCCTTCAAACAAAAAGCTGAAGGCGAAAATAAAGCCCCACCTGGTACTTGTGTTTGCTAAAATAATAATAAATAGATTTCGTTTAATAAATAAGCAAAGGGGACTGTAAAGTGAAGTGGTAGAGGAAGTATTAATCAGGAGAGGCGGGCAGGTATCACCTGCTGTCCGGAGCTTACTCAGTTTATTGTTAAATATTGTTAAATCACTTTTCGTACCAAGTCTGCTCCCGATATCTGCGATTTCCACAGCAACTGGGCCTCGTGTGTTTGCCCACACTTTGCATAACAAGCAGGACACTACAGCACACTGATAAAAAACCAAGGGGAGGCACTGGCAACTCCAAACCCACACCTGTCCACGATATCCCAGTATGGATTTGGCATCAATTGTTATTTGTGAAGTGGTCATATGTAGTTTACTTTAGAATTCTCCTGCCTTTTATAACAGCGAGGCACCATCTCCTATCTCACCGGTGTATTTGTCCAGTTTATTGAAAGCATATGGTTATCAGATTGTTCCCAAAACACATATTTAGATAGAAAGTTAAGGAGAGCTTTTTGTGGTCCTTTGTTGTCAAATGTAAACCATGTTCGAGCCCCGTGTCACTCCCCCCCTTCCCCTCACCACGGCTCACACGTGTCTGCGTGTTGCTGAGCGATTTGATTCTTCTTTTACCTCCTGACAAAAAGTTAGATCATAAAGTTGTTGTGCGCAACAGAGTTGTGCCAATTATGGACATGTTTTTGGACATGTCGTGACGCACAGGTTTAGGCTCACATGAACGGAGAAATCGAGCTTTAATTGTTGTCACACTCAACCAGACCCTTTGTGCTATCGGTCCACACAGCGTGTTTGGCGCTGTCAGATCCTCTTTGTTGTCTGGCCCCATGCGTAATAGTCTTGGTCCAATTAGCGCAGCTTTGCGCCTTAACGCACCGAGCAAACATTTGTCCAAACACACGTGGCACCAAAAAGTAACTCATTTTTTATATAAATCTGTATATATTCCCTCAATCAGAGACTAGAGTTCCTCTGCAACTCTAAAATATGAAAGTTATATAAATGTGTAAATCTTTTAAATGCCAGACCAGCAAGCAAAATGCGCACGATGAAAACACGCCAATGTAAACCTGAAAGTAAAAACATTTGATCGTAGTCACAGAGCACTGGGAATTTACGCAGTGTTCCGCTCATGTTTTGCCCTTGGATGTGATGTCAGGAGTCAGCACCCCAAATCGTCATAATCCAGGGGCCATGCATGACACGTGCCAATATTCCGATTGCGTAAAAATGTGCCACTTACCCCTCAACCACAGGGATCTGATAACATCTGCGAATGCAAACTGCCACCTTTTACTCCAGATATTTTAATATAAAAATTGGAATATTTTCATTTATGGGCACATCATAGAGATTCAGACTGGAGCAGCATCTACAATCTGTCTGGTTTGAATAGGGGATTTCTAAATAACTTGTTTTGTTTCTCTATGGGAGGACAGGAAAAATTCTTAGATTCTTATAAATGAATAAAATCCTCATCTGATTTTAAAATATTGCTTTCAATATCTTTCAACAAATGCTCAAAGTTTCTGGGGACTTTTGTTTGTCATTAAACTATATCGAAAATCTAAATAAATGTTACATTTATATTAACCATCTATGGAGCTTTATGTATTTCAATGAAAATGAAGGAACACACAAAGACACGTAGTGAGTGAGGAGAGAGGGAGAGAGAGGAGGAGAGGAGGAGAGGGAGCAGGACGCGCAGCCTGGAAGCTGATTGGCCACTTGACAGGCGCTGTTGATTCAAGACTCCGCCGGGAGATAAGATAAAGGCCATATAAAGTGACAGGGATGCGCATCCATCCCTCACTGTCAGCTGCCTCCAGCGACAGGAGAGGATTAACAAGGACGGCTGGCTGCCTCCGTATCTAGGCTTCACCTGTCCCAGCACACAGGTAAGTGCAAACACTATAGATCCAGCTCCAGATTGATTTCTTTTGGACTATTTGAACGTTTCCAGGTGGATTTTTTTTCAGACAATAGCGCAGTTACAGGTTAACTCTGCCCTCCTCTGACCTTCACCACGTACAGGTGCAAACTGCCACTGGAAGTGAGTGAAAACCTCACATGGCAGATTTGTTACCACGCCAGAGGCTTGAGGAGAAAATGTGGAAATATGTGAAGCTTATGAAATGAAAGGCACAGAATTTAAACTTTAAACGAGTTGTTGGAGTTTTGATATTTAATATATTCTCACTGGGACCTTCAGTACATGACATGATCAATCTCTCCTGTGCAGGATGTCTCCCACAGTTCGGTGCGCACCCGGTGATTTACGCACATCCAGAGACTCCACGGCGCGCAGTAGGTCCACCCCGGTTCCCCGCAGCCCCGCAGAAGAAGCAGGTGACGCCACAGAAGCCTCTTTTCTTCAGAAACTACCGCCTGCCTTTGGAGGAGCAGCGACCTCGAAACACCCGCAGCTCAGGATCAGACGTTGCGCACAGCGCGGCAGGCGCAGGGTGAAGGCCAACGACAGGGAGCGTCACCGTATGCACAACCTCAACTCGGCCCTGGACGCGCTCAGGAGCATCTTACCGGCGCTGCCCGACGACGCCAAGCTGACCAAGATCGAGACCCTGCGGTTTGCGCATAACTACATCTGGGCCCTGACTGAGACCCTGCGCATGGCAGACCAGCACGGACACGCGGAGGATTACCTGCCGGTGGTGTCTGAGCTCCGGAGCCCGTCCAGCCTCCTGTCCGCAGACTCTGGTTACACGGGCTCGGATGAGTTTGACCCAAGAAGCTCTCACTCGTCCGTCAATGAGATGAACTGCAGGATCTTTTCCAGACGGGAGAACGTCTATTTCACTTCACTGTGTGGGGGGAGTTATCTGAGAAACACTTTGCACTATTGATACTGTCAGTTTCCTTGTAGGGATCATTTACTGGATAAAACACACAAGGGACATATGGACATTGTGTCTACTCCTTTTGTCCAGAAACCAACCATAGAAACTATTGACAGGTATTTTATGATTTGAACTTGACAATCAGAGTCTGTTCAGAGATATTGTTAAAACTGTATTTGCGCCCTGAGCTGCTCCTGAGGTGGAGAGTGTTTTAATGACCACGGTGCCCTTTTCATTTGTTCTTAACTTATTATGACAAAAATACCATTTCCGCAACCAGTGACGTAGGAAGACAGGAGAAGTGGTTGAAGCTAAGAAATATTTATTTGGCAACAATGATCCTAATGTATGTTTGAGATATTTTTCTGTATAAAAGTGGTTTTATTTAGTTAATAAAAGAGTAGAAAAAGTGTCTTGGGCTGAAAAATGATTTGATTTTTCATTGTTTCTATGGTTGAAAAGAAAGTGTACACATACAAACATGTCCCCAACACAGCCACTCAGAAAAATAGGATAATTCCATATTATTGTTTCTTGTGTAGAAAATTAATGTGCAAATCAACATTTTGTCTTTCGCTATAACATGTAGTTTCCGACTGTCGTGCCACCACTGACTGAAGCAGAAAGAGAGAAGACCGTTTTGGGTCTGAGAGGAGCAACAGGAGCTAAATGCTGAAATGTCTTGAATTATGTTGTGTTGTCCTACAGTGGTGTGCCGAGCTCAGCGAGCGCTCTACTTGGGGAAGACTGTGACCACGTCGTAGCCCTCAGGTGGAGTCACTCGCTCCCTTGCATGCGTCTCACAATAAATCTGGTCCTCTACAAAAAAATGTCCCTTCTGCTTTAGGTTGACATTGCAGTCTGTGCAGGTGTAGCACTCAGGGTGACGGAACTTGTCCCTCAGCTTCACAACCAACCCCCTGAAACACAGATAAAAATGTGTGTCAGCATGTGTGTGGAGCTGCTTTCATCTTTCTGGTGAAATTTAACTCATGAACTATCTACACAAATAAAATAAAAAAAACAGAAAAAGAACTGGGGAGGGGGTTGAGCTTCTTTTAGGTGTTGTTACAATATTCAGCCACAGGGAGGCGACAAACGCCACAAACAACAAAGCTCTGGGCCCTTCGCGTTGCATCGCATTTTAGTGACAGTGTTTTCCAAATGTCATGAAAACACAAAGCAAGATAAACAAGTTAATCAGGAATAACTAAATCTAATTAAGGATGACGATCTGTAACCTGATGGAGCCATAACTGACTGATCTTGACCCTTTGTATACTGCAAATAAAACACAGCTCCAGTAAACAGTGCTGAGGAATCATAAAATACTTACACAATCCCGGATCCACATTTGTCACAGATGGGCAACTTCTCTGCATTACCCAGGGACGAGCCGATCTTTGTCCTCGGGGCTTTCACACTCCTGAACCCCGAGGGTTTATCGGAGTCACCTACAAACATCATGCAGGTTCAAAATAGGTTTTATGTTTACAATAAACTGTTTCTCTCTCTCATACTTTTAAGTAATAAATCTGTTCTATGATTTGACTTTATGGAATCTGTAAATAATAAGCAGGATTGGTACCTGTCTCGAGAATCTCCTGAAGCACCATGAATGAAGCCGACTGCCGAGGAGGTTCATCGGACTCTTGGTTCTCCTGCAGCATCTTGTAGACCTCTGAGTCTGCTGCCACATGCGGCACAGTGCTCGTCTTTGACGGTTCTGAAGGAGCTCTGCAGAACAAGTGTGTCCATTTCAGTATGTCTGTAGGCGTTCCAGGATGTGTTTCCTCATCTCATGACACTTTATTATTGTGTTGTCTTCTCCTAGACACACTGTGAAAGGTCAAACTATGAAGATTGTTATTGGTGGAGGTATGCATTTATCCTTTGACTGAAGTTATAGTTGCATAATGTTACAGTAACAGTAGTACCCTACTGGAGGACCAAAGTAGTACACTGAGATAAAAAACTAGGTAGCTCATACATCTTTTTCCAAATTGTAAAGTCAATATCGATTTATAAATTGTGGAAAAAAGATGAGATCAATCAGGAATAATACTGGTATTAAGTTCCCCGACTGTGAATTACCAGGAGAGGACCTGAGACAATAGCCTGCAGAGACGTTCAGTTTAGACTTAGTTGACCCTCGACCCCATCAAAGACCTCTACAACCTTGTCAAATACTTGCTTTGTGGACTGTCTTGCCTTAATCTCTCTCATTATCTTCACCTGGGCTGGACTGGTGTGATGTCATTTCAGGTGTTTCTTACTTGTTGGACTCAGTGGGCTCAGGGGCTGCAGCCATGGTCTTCACTTCATCCACAGCAGAGTTGAAGCTCTCGATGTTCTTTGAAGAGTAAAGTCCAGACGGGCTGTTGTACTGGCTGGTCACAACTTTAGAGCCAAAACCAGAGAACGGCAGCGCACTCCTGTTGTGGGTCGAGCCTATGTGTTTCACTTCCTGATGAAATACAAACACGAAAATGTTGAAACGGTTTGTGAGTAGTACGTTCCAAAAAAATTGCGGTTTTTGATATTCATGAAAAAACTGAAACATGCAACACACATGCAGAGCAAACTTGAAGTGATAGTGGTTTTAACTGCTGTCACTTGAGATGAACTCTGGATCGTACACACGGCCCAACATGCAGTCTATAAATATTGCTTAACATTTGTAAACACACAAGCATCAGAAAGCTCAACAACAGTAAAACCTTGGAACAATTCAACTGAAGATGTCACACCAGTTCTACTTTCTTCTCAAACTTCTGCTTCTAATTTCACAGAGTCCTGTGTCATTAATATGGATAATAAATGACGGCAGGCCTTAATTGTCGCTAACCAGTTAATGGTCTTTTAACGACAAACACGTCAAGACACTGGTATGCCACCAAAGTGGGCACATAAATACCAACAAATAGTTCATGCTTCACAGTGGAAACATGGAAAGCCTCCAAATATAGCTCCTGCTTCATGTGTCTGACATCTAAATTACAGAATACCCCAGAGTCTCTTCAAGCCAGTGGACACAGGAGAAGAAACAACACAGTGGTTCGAAAATGTCTAAAAAAGTGGCATCAAAGTGACACACTCTGCCCAAGCACTTGAAACATGTGTTATTGTGTGTGTGCGTGAAAAATGTGCAACATCTGTGAAACACACACAGGACGATGTCACAACGTTTCCTACATGATTTCATGCTTTGACCTCAACTTTCCACTCAGCGGGCAGGAGCTGAGGCCTGCGTCAGACCTTGGCTGATAAACTATCATCTCCAAGGAAACCTCCTGTTGGGAAGTAAACAATGACTTCATCATTGGCATTGTAAAAAAAAAAACAAAAAAAAAAACAAACCCACAAGGCATTGCAGGCGTGGTGGGAAAGGAATGCGCAGTCTACCAGAAACTATACCTCTACCTGTAAAAGGGAGTGGTTCCATTTTAAATTGAAAAGACACAGTTCTAGAGTCATTTTAAATAGCTCTCCAACAGGTTTAATGTAGATACAGACCCGCCGCTCTGAGGCAAGATTCATCTTGTATGGATGGGCCTTCCCCTCCTCGGATGAAAGTGGTGACCACAGTTTAGTTTCTGACCTGAGGAACACAGAAAGAAGAACACGACTTGAAAGATGCCATAATTGTGTTAAGTTTGAATGTAAATTGCTGGAATTACGTTTTAGTTTGTGGGTTGCTTCCTGTGCATTTGAGTCTTTGAATGCTACACCTCTTTAAACTTTGCTCGGCTTACTCATCAGTTTACCCCATCCGAAGGATTGCTTCATAGTTTCAACATCTACTACCTGCCCATCAAAGCCTTTTGAGAGCTTCTTGGCTGCTTGATCTGACACCACAAATATGTGATGTAATGCTCTGACCTGACACAGCACTTCAGCAGGGCTTCCCACACACAGGCTTCTCATACTAACCATTTAAGTTTAACAAAAGAGAGACTCGCCCTTTCAAGAGCATGAATAAACATCGCGTCACTCTCTCTGAACTCCGTGAGTGTGGCTGAGCTGTGTCGTATTACTCAGGTTTTTCAGGCCCGCGGCTATGCTCGCCACGCTAGTGCATGTTCCAACATCCCACCTGTCTATGGAGAGCACCATTTCCTCTATGCACCCCTTGATCTTGTTCTGAGCCTCCAAGTGAGTCATGTTCTCCGTGTGCTCGCCATCGATAGCCAAGATGATGTCTCCGATAGCAAGGTTGGCCTGCGCTGCTTTGCTCCCGGCGGTGACCTACAACACAAGAGACATGTGACCTTAATGTAAGGCTTTGTCTTCTTAGTTAGAAGAAGTCAAAGTTACTATAAAGCAATCAGAGGTAATTTGCTAATAGATTTTCTACTTTCTTTAATATTGTGAGCTATATTTTTTGCACGCTTCCCACAGAATAATTTGGGTATCTATCTGTATTTGTAATACACTTTGCTTTCTCATATGTCAGTTTGTTTCATTCATCAACTTGAAAACTAGTTAAGAGTTCAGTGTGTAAGATTGAGATGAAAATGTGTCCCTCTTCCTCAAGACACTGATTCACAAGGTAAATAATTAAGTTTCTTCCTTGTCCTGGCAGCCAAGAGTTGGGTCGAGACTTCAAGGATTTGCTCACCATTTAGTTCTGACAGACACACCAGGGGAGCATTAAACAACTCAGAGATTTACATTTTTAAAGAAAAGCGACCAAATTAAATTTGAGTCCCATTCAGCCCATTTCCATACATTCTTTCTTGAAGCGTCTCGTCAAACTAGAACCCACTGCTCCCAGAGCCTGACTCCTCAGACTGTTTACAGTCAACACAGTGGCAGAGGTGAGTTCTGCCTGTGTCTCAAAGAGCAGCCTCATTGAAGACAAGCAGAGATAAGACCCTGGAAAAGTCCTGGAATTCCTCCTGTCTCTGGGTGGAGTGACCCAGCCACAGTAACAACAAGAGTAAAGTGTCTCCACACAGTGTCAAACCTGAGGACAGGACCTGAAGTGATGCTGCTGTAAGGAGACAGAATGTCTCACAGAACACAGGACAATAACTAACACCGAGATGTCAAAATAAAAGGGCGTGCTTTTAATCTGAAGTTATGACTGCATATAAAAGTCCAGTCCTGAAATAATCAGACTTGTTTAACCTGCACCACAACGCCCAAAGCGAATCAAAGACAATTCTGCAACAAAAGCACACGTAGTTAATCACATTGCCTCGTGTATTGTAACGTAAAGGAAGAACACAGTACATTACACGGGGCAGGTCATTAACGCCAGTAATTAGATGCCGACCGCATAGCAGCTAACGTTAGCTTCATTAGAAAGACAGCACGTTCGCTTCACTGTGGATGATGGCAGATATTTAAACTTGAGTTAAGTTCACTAAGATAACTTCTGTTCTCCGTGGCGCCGACAGAGAGGAAAGTTTGGCCGGGACAAGGAGCCTCAGGTGTGGCCACACTTCAACAAAGCAGCAGCAGCAGCTAACGAACAGCGGGACTTACCCGGGAAATAGCCAGCGGCTGATCGAAGTCCTTTCCCCCGACCAGCCTGAAGCCCCAGGGCCCGGGACCCTGCATCACCACCCGGACTGGCATCACTCTGACTCTGGCTTGTGCCTGTGGTTAAAGCGGAGCCGACTGAGCTGAACCGGAGTTTCTTACGAGCTGTTTGACCGCAGCGGTGCCCTCCGAGCTGAGCACGACATGTGCATGTGCGATATATGTGTGTGTGTGTGTGTGTGATCCCGGGTTGGAGGTCCAGAGGAGGGAGGACCCACAGGTTCGAGTCCGACACGCTTTAAAACTTCCTCAACTGATAACACAGGGAGAGCACAGAGATCGTGTTCTGTGAAGATGCATCACTTCACAGAGTTTGTGTGAGAGGAAAGTAAACACACAGGTGAGAGCGTGGGTCACGTGACCACAGGCAAGAAGGTAGAAATATACCAAATTACACCACGAGAGTAAAGATCAGCAACAGCATTATAATTACTATTATCAATGAGCTACATCATCGCACAGGCACATGTTACCAAAACATTTTAAAGATGGTCAATGTAAATATATATTAGTACACAAAATGTGTTCTGTAGATACACCTTTTAAAAATACATGCAATACTCATTGTACAAAGTAATTTTAACTTTATATGAGGTTTAAAGTTGACGTTTGACAGTTTTAAAAGTGCTACTGGGACTGAGGGGGAGGTTGGAGCAATGCTCCCATGTGACGAGAATCCTGTGAAAGCAGAGCCGAGTGATTCCTCTTCGTTTTCTGCTGCTCTCAGATGAGCTCCACTGTTTGTTTTAGGGATGTCAGCCTGGCTACGTCACCATGTTATATGCGAGCTTACCATTTATGGTAGAGCTAAATCCCAGGATGTGGAATGTGCCGCTCCCAGACCTTGAATTCCTGCCAGAGGATCTCTGCTCAAAGTACACACACACACACACACAGAGAGAGAGAGAGAGAGAGAGAGAGAGAGAGAGAGAGAGAGAGAAAGAGCAGCCAGACTCAATGGGACCCGTCATTTCTTGTGTGGGTTTACATGCATGCCCTCTCAGCCCCTATATGAGGCCCTCACACACACACCAGGGAAGAAGGCCTTGAAATAGTTTATTTAACACTGAAGCCCTTATGATGGGTTTCAAAGTATCTGCTCCAGACTGTCAACACATTTCTGTCAACGTCACCCCTCTAATGGCATCTACCTTTAACCATCCGCCGCAAATGAAGCTCGGAGCAGCCAGAATACAGGAAGTGAAGGCTGCTATCAGAACACAACAGCCACGACACACCCACTGGTTTAAATGGTTTATTAAATATTGCATAATACCGAAGTCACAGCAGTGTAATAGGATCTTTATTTTAATATTGTCAATGTAACAGCACTGCAAATTGAAGCAAACAAACCAAACCTGCTGCAGGTTGTGCGTCTCATTTAACTATAGACCATCCTCATGATTATTAACCATTACGTTGAAGCATGGTGTCACACCTCTAGGTAGTTGCACAGTGACCCACGGGTTCTTAGTAAATGTGTTCCTGTCGCAGAGAACAGGACTAATGGAAACACCATAGTTACATTAAATATGTCATGGATACATTTCAGTGATTCTCCCAAGGAAAAAAAAAACAAACCTTAAATGAAAATGAGGCACAATTTTGCATCAAAACATATAAGGCATTATGATGCTCACGAATGGCAGCGTAATGTTTGTATGAGTCAAAGCTCCTGTGCTCAGTGATGCTCCACTCTGTGCTTTGCCAGAAACCCTTCAGGTAAATAAACCACCGCAAGTGAGCCGAGAGATCGCTCCCGTCGCCCGCAGTCTATTTTCTTTATCTTACATATTTACAGTCCTTCTTGTGCCGCGCTGCCTCTACAGTCTGTCGTGTTCGTTCACCGTCAAATCTTTTTTTTTTTACAGATGTGAACACAGTCAACGCCACATTCATATAATCATACATTCATACATCCCGTGATGTGTTTCATGCACCACAGAGACAATCTATAGGGAGTTGTGACCATGAGTGAAAAGAAGAAGAAGAAAACAAAAAAAAAGTTTAGCTTCCGTGTTGTAACAAAATACCTGAACATCAGTGCTGTACAAGCAAACCCACAATGCAGTGTGTCACACCATGTGTTTTATCTTGTTGAGACAATATATCCCCTCTGCTGTTCTTGGCAGAGCGGTCAGTGGTGATCTGCACAGGAAGACACGCCTGTTTTGTCTCAACTGGGAGGACGAAACATCGCTCGCTACTGAATTGAGTTAAATAATTCTACTTCATTAGTTACTAGAACTTCACCGAACACGTTAGAAACATTCAGCTACAGAACATGTTCAGGTCACTGCAGAACTGTTTGCACTGAGATATGGTAAATGGGACCTAGTGAGCTTGTCTAATCTTTCTTTACTTCACACTGTGTTTCAGTTTGAGTGTGCACAGGCAGTCACACAGAGCTTTACTAAAACTGATCGTCTGGCACCATCTGATTAGAAATGTGTGGACTAAGAAAAGGATCTGATTGTAGCTACTTCTTTCTTCGGGCATCAACTAAAATGCTTCTTTTTTTAGATCAGCTGCTCTTCAAGCAGCACCCGACTGCAGCTCGGGGCAGGTCCCGACAAGCACCGAGAATTAATGGAGCAGCCGATGACAGCGAGGAATTCAGTGAAAACAGTACCTGTGCATGCAGAGGGCGTATTATTCTCACTGTGTGTGTGTGTGTGTTAGAGGATGTGGCGGTGGTGGTGGGAACTCTGTTCTCTGCAGGAGGATCAAACCAAATCAAAGACTTCACCCTGGCTCATTTCTTTAAGCTGAATGCAGATACAGAGGCGTTAGCTGATAATGTTTCATGCTCAGACTGGATTTGTATTATTGATGTTCCAGTGCATGCTGTCCTAATGCTGACCTTATTATGTGAATCATTCCGTTAGCTGTAATAGCCAACCTGTAGTCATGACATATGAAAATATCTAGCCACATTAGGAAGGCCTCTTAAACTTCTCTGTACACATTTACATGGGTGAAACATACAAACTTGTCAGTAAGGGCATGGTTAGAATCTTTAAAACGGAATCAATACGATTATTATACGGCATATCAAACAGCTGTTTTCTGTCGTCTATCATCTTGTTATAGGTGGGCTCTGCCTAAACGAACAGGAAGTTAAGTGCTACCACGCCTGTGCTGTGGTTGGCTGGAGCCAGGTGTCACCCAGCAGCTACCTTACAGGCGTCAGATATCAGCAAACGCACCCTACTCATTTAAAAAAATAAAAAAGATAAATAGTTTATAGGGTGTGCGTGGACGCAGCTTCTCTTCACTGCTACGTGGCATGCGGCACAATACTGGGGTTCTTTGTTTGTGTTTGATGTGGGAACAGAGAATAAGAGAAGCACGCATTTCATGCACATGACTGTCAGGCAATACTGAACCAGAACCTGAAGGTTTTTCAGGTACACTGTGTAGTGAATGCTGCACTGCTCTTGTAAGAGAGCGAACATTGAAGCGGTGAACACGTAAAAGAGAGCGGAACGGAGATGTCAGACCAGTTTCTAAAAGGATTTGAGTATTTACACTCAAGAGGATACTGCGCTGACACAATTTTCTTACATGAAAGAGTCCAAGAGTGAAGGACCACATTAAAACTCCACACACATGTACAATAAGTTGATCCAAACACTGAGGGGTTTTTCCTAGAAATCAAATAATTAAAAAAAAGCTCAACTAATCACACCTGTCCTGAAAGGTAGCTCACGGAGAACAGCTCTGACTCCACAACACACAAAAAAATACTTTTTGACTCCTCCCAGGTCCAGTTCAGTGAATAAGATCCTCTCCTTGATCCATAAACTTTGCTCTGCTGCTGCCTGCCTCTGCGCCGAGGTGCTACGTAAACACGTGTGTACTGTAGAGTTATAAGAACAAAACGTGAGCAGTGTTCTGTACAATAAAAGCTAGCTGGTGGAGGCCAATGCTCCACGTGTGGCGATGGACGTTTTCTGTTAGGAGGCGTGTGAAATGGAGGACAGGGTGTACAACAAACTGAGGTCTGCGCAGTGAGCCATCTCCGTCTTCGCCTCGTGCAGTATTGACATACCTCGGGCCGAACCGATCACTTCCCCGCAGACAAAAAAAAAACGGATTTGGCTGGCTAAGTGACTATTCTAACCGACAGCCATGCGTGATAGTAATGACTTCCCAAGCTCGACAGGCAACCGTGTGATTAGATATCTTTACACTTTCACTTCCTTCACGTAATTCCCAGGGAAAGTCCCAAACTGTTTTGTCCTCTTTGAGGTACCTGCGGAGCAAGAGGAGGAGACACACTGATCAGGAAAAAAGTATTCAAATGACTCTGTCTTAGAGAGTATATTTGAAATCTTGTACTAGCCCTTGTTGTCGTTCTTTAGGAACTACATGTGACTCAGTGAAGATGACTCTATTTCTACAGGAGCCCTGAGCGTGCACATGCTGTCAAGCTGTGGAAACCCTATGTGGATTAATGGGGCACGGTGAGTGTGACTGCATGTCTGAGGAATCTGTCCTGAGTTCCCGCGGCACATACCAACAAACCAGCCGTCATCGCACTTCTCCATGACGCTGACGAGATCTCCTTCTCGCAGCTCGAGCTCGTCTTCGTTCTGCGGCAGGTACGTGTACAGAGCCTGGAAGCTGGGGCGGGACACAAAGACAAAATGTGAAACTTGCACACCCTCAGAACACACAATCAAAGTTGGTAGTAAAACAACAGATCTTACTCACACTCCACAATTAAGACGACCTGGCTCCGGACTGCTGCTGTGGGACTGGGGTTGCTGGGAAATGATGAGAAATTGTTTACTGGGGTGGGGGTACAGTCTGTGGACAGAGTCATGAGGGTGCTGGGCTAGGGTGCTGCAGTACCTCACCGAGGTCTCAGCTATATTTAAGATCTCATTACACACTGCCTCCTAGTAGGAGTGGGTGGAGTCGTCAGTGAAAGACAGACAGCGGGCCCCACCGAGAGTCCCAGAGGAGGCCGAGGTGAGGTTGAGGAGGGAGATGAGGAGTTAAAGAGGGAGCGGGGGGGGGCGAAGGGCGAGACAGGAAGTGAGGTCCAGTAAGTAGCAAGGGAGAAAAGGAAGTGATCCATTAAAAGCCGGAATAGAAAGATTGGTGGAGCCCGGGAGGAGAGCCATGAAAAGGCGAGACACCAGGGTGAGAGCATGTAGACAGGAAACATGAAATATTAGTTCACTTCTTACAAGATATCATTCAGAATGAGCATGCAGTATTAAAGGAAACTGATGGGTACACCATTGGAATACTGGAAGACATTTGAGGTAAAAAATATAATTCCCTAAATCCTCAATATCCAGGGTGTTCACTTTTTAAAAAAAAGTCCCCAGTGAGAGATCCAGAGATCTTGATGAAAATAATAATTATATTGTATTATATTATATTTCCTCAAAATGTCAAAGTATTCCTTGAATTAAAGGATCGTCCTAATATTTCATATGAGGCACAGATGTAGAAGACATAATGAGAGTTAAAGAGGATGTGAGTCACACAGACCTTTGAAGGAGATGACGTGTCAAGTAAAACATAAAATGACGTCAATAAACAACCTTCACATTGTTTTTGTGAATCTGCAGTGGAGATCCAAAGGAAACTTTGGACCAGCTTACCGCAAATGAGTTCACGTTGTTGTTGTCCTGGACGTCATACAGCATCACGGGGCTTCTTGAACTCCGCCCATGATGGTCGGCCTCGTTCTTTATGAACTGCAACACAACAATGTCACATCAGGGCAGATACTTCAGATTAAAAGCCCCTGGCGATCGCACCTCGCATCCACCTGCTGTAAATGACTGTCATGCTTGGGGGACAGTCAGGTTTCACTTCCTTATGGGAGGAGAGTTCAACCTTGCAGCAGCGTAAATAGAGGCCAGCACGTGAACGCTAAATATATTCACTAGTAAATACTGCATGTCACTGTCACAAAAACACCTTCAACCTCCAGTGGCCTCCGGGTTCTGACGCCTCTGAATAGAAGAACAACATGCAGCCGTGTGCTGAACTTTGCGTGGACAAAGGAACTCGGGCTCTCACATCAATCTTGGTGATAAAAGCAAAAGGAAACCTGAAACGGAACGACACTAACGCGGACACACCATAAGCAGTTTGCGTGTTAGTAGAGCACAACATGCAGCTGTAGGTTTAATCAGCTCAGTGTGATGAGGTTTAACTTATTCTGCCTGAACTAAACCAGCAGATTCATCCATTAAAAACGCCAAAAATCAACTTCAGGTCAAATCTAGAAGTTAGTCATGTCTTCAGTGCTTCATCAAACTTTGTTTTAGGGAATCAAACTGTGGCCAAAAGCCCATTTTCCAGGGTGAGCCTGAGATGCAACACCGCACACCATGCTGAAGATACCTCTGCAGGGCTATTTTGCCTGCTGCCCGGGGCTGCGAGGCCCCTGTCCCCCTCTGTGCCTTCCCCCTCTGTCAAATCCTTATCCCCCCTCAGCCAGCCCTCCAGCACTGGCCCGCCGCCGCAGGGACTCATGCTTCGTGACAGATTTGAGGAGGGAGGGAAGAGCAGGAAGTCCTCCCCTTGAGGTGGGGTGAACGTGAGGAAGGGCGTGGTGGAGTTGGGTCTGGGCGGGTAGGGCGGGGGCAGGGGCGAAGCAGATGGGGAGGCGGTGGGGGAGATGCAGTACGGGCTGCCGGTTATGGGGGGCACGGGGCTGACGGAGAAGGGCGGGGGCAGGTACTCGCCGCAGCGGTAGGACACGGTGGGCAACGGCGGCAGGGGAGGGGTGGGGGCGGCAGGAGGGCTCCCTCCTCCCACAGTCAGGGAGATCCACTCGGAGGAGATGGCGTGGACCTCGGGGGACACGGAGCGGCGGGGGGAGCGAGGGAGGGGCAGGGGGGAGGTGGTCAGGCGGTTACGATACAGCTTTTTTTTAAGAGCAACAGGAGGAGGAAGAAGAGAGGATGAGAGAAAGAAAAGGAAATGAGAAATAAAACAAACTCATATGACAAATAAATTAAAGATGGGTGTTTTTCTGGATTCAAAAGAAACAAATCAGGGTCAGCTCCCTGCGACATCCATGGATGTATCCCAGGGTGGACCCAGAGTCCCTCACCTGAGGAGAAGCGTTGGTGCTGCGCTGTGGCGACTGGCTGATGGGAGGGTCAGTATACTCCACCCCATTTTTGACACGGGGTCTTCTGTGCACCTCCACGTAGGTGACGGGGAAGATGCCTTGGCGGTTAGTGCCTGCGATTTTGCCTTCATACCAGTTCTCATCAACTCTGCGAATAAGCGTGATCCTCTCTCCCTGCACGTGAACACAACGGTGTTACGATGTCTTCTGTGGACAGATCAATGAAGTGAAGTATCACTATTCAGAAAAACAGGTGAGACCTTCCTGAAGGACATCTCCACCACTGTGTCCCCATTAAAGTTGAAGCGGGCGACGGCCTCTCCGTACTCCAGCACCTGGACCGGGGCGCTTTTCTTTGGCTGGGCTTTCTCTGTGGGGGGGAGGAGCTGCACACAAAAGAGAAATAACAAAACTGAGTGACAAATGAAAAAAAAAACAAAAAAAACACCATCACTCAACTGAAAATAACTTCATTAAAAATGAGCAATTAACTGAAAGGTTTTTTTGAGAGAAGAAAGGCAGCCATTCACCTCAACGTAGCTTCGGGGGAAAATACCAACTCTTCCATGATGCTCTCCTTCGAACCAGTTTTGATCCACCTGTCGAATGATGTACACGATGTCTCCCTTTTGAAACGGTAGTTCCCTGCAAGTGTTTCAAACAAATAAACAGTTTTACAGTATGAACATTAAGCAGACCAGGGTCCAGTAGCACTGCCTTCTCTGCTGAGAGTTCATGTGGTCGTGTACTTACTTTAAAGTTTCTGCTCGGAAGTCAAAGCGAGCCATGGCTGGGGTCCTCTGTGGAGATATACAAAGAAACTTTGCCTCAGCTATACATGGACAATTGTTCACATTACTGCTAATAAAGTTTTCACACATATATAATACTCATGTGGTTACTTTCGTCCATGTCACTTTTAGGCCTCTGTTATTCTGTCTGTCTGCGTTGTTATTTGTGTATATAAAGAAAGGACCTTGGTGTTTGCTGCCAACTGTAAATCTGCCCGAGTTGTCTTCCTCTGCACGTAAATATTCCAGCAATGGCATGAATGATGTGCTTGGGCCTGACTGGGTCACTTGTCCTCTGAAGCATGCCCGGTTAGAAACCGCTGAGGGCTGTTTACTGTCACACCGGCCTGCCAGACGAGCAGGGACAACCAGGACCAGTTTCGTTTCAGCGAGATATTCAGTGTGCGCTGCGGAAGTGAAGTTTTATTGGAAATACTTTGTCATAAACTCCATAACTCATTCTCTCCCCTGTGTTACTGTTCTCACCCTCTCTCCTCGGGGAGAGAGACATCTGTGTACAGAAATCCCGCTGACAGGGCCGACAGCCCGAGACACACTGACGGAGCATCTGTCGTCTTTTTTCCTGTTTAGACAAAGATAAGACGTAGCCCTGCATTGTACCTCTACGCCCGATTTCCTCTTCTCTGTGTTATCTGTGATGTTGAGCAGGTCTCCGAAGCGCTCGTTGGTGATGAACTGGTGGCGCGTCGGGACAATCCCCGTGTGTCGCCTCGACGCGGTGTCGGCCTCTTCCTGTTCCCGCTTCAGCCGCCGCTGCTCCTCCAAGATTTTCTGCCAGGAAACCAGATGGAACTGTTTGTCCCCTCCAGATATGGGTCTCCTCTACTCTTTAATTCATGTCACACATTTTTTTTTGCCATGCATAATATAAGGTTTCCTCATTCACGACACGGCTCTCTTTACTTAAGCACTATCACCATATAAAATATGAAACTTTGGCGTAATTGAGGAGTAAATTCACCTCTTTGTCCCCGTGACGCCTTCGCAACACGTCATCCTGGTTCTCCCCGTGAGCTGGGGACGAGTCTGGAACAGAGACAGAAGAAGAGTTATGTTGAGAAGCGATTCCATACCTCAAGCCACACCATGTTTTAGAAACAGCATTTCATAAATAGTAAGATGAACTCCTCCTCCAAGTAAGCACTTAAAAATATTATACGATAGCTACTTTACAAACATGCATGCTTCGTATCTCTGCAACACTATAGACACACAAACACTCATCAAAAAAAGCCAAATGTAATCCTGCATGCACAGAGGAATGAACACAGACCATGACCGAATGTGTGTTCATGAAAAATAAAACAAACACAGGAGGGAAAATATGAAACCTGCTGTATTTTGGCCAAAGGAAAATAAACATGAAGTCACGGTTTTTACTAATCAACCAACCAGCATCCATTAGTTTAGTAAACTTCCTTTTGAAGTCATTAATTATAACTTTATTCTCACAGCACCGTAGATGTTTATTTGTTGTCCCAGTGAGGGCCACAAGAAACAACCATCTAGTTTGAGTATCGGCTTATATGAAGAATTTAGAAGAGTAAACTTCCTGTCTGGATAAAACAAATTTCTCATGGTGGGGGAATGAAAGGCGGCTGATGCGAACACTTGCCAAAAAGCAGAAACAAACAAATAGATCTAGAAAAATAAAATAGATATACAAACATGGTGAGGCATCAATTTGAGAGCGTGTATGCAATGCTACATCACAATATCCTGCTTAAACATTACAGATGAATGCTGGGATTGTGGTTTAAAGGAAGTCATTTATAAGCCAATATTTTCATTTTGAATATAATAAAAGATAAAGAATGATCCTTCTGTAGTTAACACAGAGCACAGTGTGATTCAGTGTAATGCTTATGCAGACTCCAGCCCTCTTGCATACACATCAAATATGATGTCACTGGGAGATATATATACATATATACATTACCAAAAGCTGCCTGAACCTCCTACAGTGAAGTGATTTGGATGCATTTGTGGGACCATACTCATTCACAGTGACAATGGAAGAGCACCAAACAGCACAGTCAGAATGAGATGGAGGACTCCCTGTCACTTTGTAAACACAGCACACAGACTAGAGATGGAGGGTGGCGGCGTCGCTCGGTGGAGAGAAGGGGGACACGGGATGAAAAAGAGTCGAGATACATGAGTGACCACAGAGGGAGGGGAGAGGCGGAGGTGACAGTGGTGAAGGCGATGGAGATAGCCACCTCTGAGGTGAGCTGCCAGCGGCTGCAGTAGGTTCCCGTTGGCGTCCAGGCCCTGCCCGTTACTCAGGTGGTCAGTGTTGCCTCCGTCTCCGTTACTCAGCCTCTCCAAGACCTCCAGGGAGGAGAGGCGCTGAGGGATCAGAGGCCTGGGCTCCGGGGACAGGCTGCAGGGCCTCTGGGTAACCTTGGTGGCTAACAGGGTTCTCCGAATCTGGTTGGAGGGCAGGTTCCTGCGTGGTCTGAAGGGAGCAGGGCCCATGAGGAAGAGATTCCCGGGCAGCGTGGTCCTCTTCTCCACCGGCCTCTCTTGGGTTGTGGCCTGCTGCCTCTCGTGTCGGAGGATGGTGGTGAAACGTGTGTAGGAGGCTGGGCAGGAGCCTTTGCATTTGCTGGGCTTGAGGAGAAGCTGGTGGTTCAGGTGGTGCAGGAGGTGGTGGTGGTGGTGGTGGAGATGGTTGTGTTGCGGAGGGGATGGCGTGAGCTGCTGTATGGGACTCCTTGATGCACTGACTGTTTGGTGGCTCAGATCTGGTGAACTTTTACTGAAGATCTGCTCCACCTCCACCTCCACCTCCACCTCGGTGCTACAGGGGGACTCAGTCCTGTTGTTGTGTCCATCCTCAGCCTCCTCTACCGTCACACTGTTGGGTGGCAGGGCCTCCTGCTCAGAACTCTTGCCCTCTAGCTCCACTGGGGAGCAGGCGTCCGTCTGGGTGGCGTCAGGCACCAAAAGGGACTCCGCTGACACCGCAGACGTCATGTAGAGGTGGGAGGGGGCGTGGTCGGGGCTTTGGCTATGGCTACAGTGAAGGGTGGGCAGGGAGGAGGAGCGGCTGGGGGCTGACGAGGACCGTTGGATGATCATTTCAAACGCGCTGACCCGTGACGACACTGCATCGCGAGGAATGTTACCCTCGTCATCTGCCTCTGACCTCTCGCCCCCGTCGGCCTTAGCCTTCTCAAAGAGGGAGGCCAGGCTCCGCACGCTGCCATGAGGGCTGCAGCCGGCCGAGCTGGGCCGCTGGATGTGATGCATGGTCCTGTACAGGCTGGAAAACTCCGATGCGCTCCTCCTAATTGCAGGGGAAAGGCCATCTGTGCTCTCGCTGCCACAGCTGTACTTAGAGTCCGGATACTGCCCACTCTCCCTTTCCCCTGCTCCAGCAAAGTCTGTGTCACACGGCCCCGTGTACAGATCCTCACAGCTGTGGGCCTTCGGGTGCCTAAAAGTTTTAGTCCTGCTCTCCTGACTGTCACCACTGGGCGGCAGCAGCTTGGGCTTGAATTTAGAAGGCAGGATTTGAGGTATGCAGGCTTTGGCAACAGAAAGAGGCTTCTTACTCTTACACTGGTTCCCTATTGCATTACTGGCAAGAACCGATCGACTATTTACAGAGGAGCAGGGTGAAATTATATAGCCATTCCCACCTTTATAATCCACTGGTAAGCATGCAGGACAACAGAATAAACAACATATTAGATTACAATGGTTCACAGGTTCACACACATACACACTAGAACAGAGTCAGGCACATTTCTACAGTAAAGACCAAATTCCATCAAGAGTAGATGAATTTGTAAAATGGAAAAAAGGGGGAATTTACTGTCTAACAGATGCCTGCATTAGTAGCACTGTAAACAGCAACATAACAAGTGAAACATAAAGTATTAAAACAGTAATATGCCATGAAATGTTATGTGATGTCGGACATCTTATTGGAACTCTGAGTGCTGAGTTGATGAGAGAGAAAATCTAAATGTTGTTTTCCGTTTCTCCCACATAACGTGCTGCCTAAACCTCCCTCCTCTACTTTTAGCAGTGGGACAGGCAGCTGCAGTGACAAATGACCTGTAGCACTGCTGTTAATCCACACGCTGCTCCCCTACAGAGTTGTAAATACAAAAATGTATCCTGACTCAACCTGAGCAGTAAAACCTCTGAGAGATCCTCGTGGTCCGCTCCTGGCTCTGCAGTGCGTTTGCAATAGCACTGCAGATGGGAGGGCGGGAAATGACTTTCACATGCTGCGAAAACGCTCCAGCATCTGTCACATTCGGATCTGCCAGAAAAAGAGACGCTGAAGAAATGCGCCCCGATATTTTAGCCATGTGGCGAGTAAAGACCGATCAATCTGGCCGCTAAACACCCCTGAAGGAGGCTTTTATCTTTTCCAAAGCAAAGAGATTAATACAAATATTGTTTCTTTTTAAGAGCACAAGGCAGAAACACATGATGAAGTGTTTGGTTTTTAGCACTTGGTTGTTTCTTTGCGCTTTTTGACATTTCAGCTTGTGTGTGCGGTGAACAGCGAGCGGCTCGAATGATCACGATGGCGCCTCTGGCAGGACGCTAATGAAAGAGCGTGCTAGTCAGTTGACTGGAGACTGGAGAGCCATGTCCTTTCACTGCATCCATCCACAGTGCGAGTGGGACAAACAGTCACTGCGTACAGGGACGATTCCTCTTTTAAAATATTCTTATTTAGGAAATGCACAAGTTGTTTCACTAGTTGTCTTTCCAGGTGTAAGGTAAGGGGCCACACTGTTCCTTACATTGCCTCCTCTCCTCCTCCTCCAGTGTGTCTCTCCCAGGCCATGTGCTCAGACATTCCATCCCCTGACCTCACACTGACAGCTGATTTCCTCATGCCAGCCCACCCTCTGTGTCCCCTCTTGTTTATCTCACCCTTGTGTGAAGAGCCGCGCGTGGTTTATCTCCCTCGTCCCCTCTCATCCCTCCCTGTTCTGGCCCTCTCCGCTCCCTGGCGTTGGAACGCTCTGGAGACTTGCCCTAAGCCTGCCTAGTGCCTGGTGGCTCACAACTGGAGCAAGGAGGGGGAAAATCCCCAAGGTTAGCTTCCATCGACTAAGCAAGGCCCAGCCTCACTCCCTCCGTGAGTTTTCCAAAGCAGATGGCAAGTACACGTTGGATGAATAACACCAATGGCATCAATAATAAATCAAAGGCTGCAGAAGAAATGAATGCTGCGAGGTGATTGGCCAATACTGTGCTGAAATAAAATGTGTGGACTCCAACAGAAATGTAAACGGAAACAGATGTATCCCTGTCTGACATCTTCAGAATCCAACACCAGTGTCTGTAAGTCATTGGTTCTGCCTCAGCAGGAGAGGTCTTTAATGGCCTCCTCTCTATCCCCACGGCCACAGACAAACGAACACCTTCCTTTCTAAGCGCCACGTGCGTTAAGTGGCTGAGACCTACCTTTAGAGGAGGAAGAGCTGCCCTGCCGCTTGTTTAGGGCCCGTAGACCTTGCAAGGGAATATCGCCGCCCTCCAGGACACTCTTGTAAACATGGCGGTCGCATTCTGGAGCCCCGGGCTCGCTTGTGGATGATCCGCCGTCCGTCTCCACCTCGCTGTGTCCAGACTTGCTCGAGGAGCTAGACGGTGCGGAGAGGAAGGCAGACGCTTAATTAAACACAGTTGAAGTTGTTTTTAAGACAAACAGAGGCAACCCCTCCGAGTCATGTGGTTCTTATTTAGCATATCTCGAGGTAATTCCTGTCTTCGTAGACTTGTGGGAGACACAATAATGAGAGACAGAAAAGGCCAAACAGCAGAATTGGGGCGATGATGTTGGGAGAAGGCACAGACTTCCACACATATCGTCACTTCACAGAGGAACAGCAGGTTCTCTCAGGTTCACTCTCTTTCACCCTGCTCATGCGCTCCTCACGCTGCGCCTTCTGTCCGCGTGCAAACATGGTCATTAAACTGACAGAGGCTCCTATATCATATAGGGGGAAATGTAACCCCCCCCCCCCCCCCCCCCCCCCCCCCCCCCACACACACACACACACACACACTTGTTTCACCATGATGGGAGGAAAGGGAGGAGGAGGAATGCATTCCCTAAAATGTGTTCTAAATCTGCAGAGAGTTATACAAGCTTACAAAAATCTATGGATACCTTCTACATTCTTCCTCAACAAGAAGCTCTTTCATTGCTGCAAGAAAAACAACATGTGCACTTTCTGATTGCAGCGGACCATTGAAATCATGTTGGTTCAGGGTTTCTGAGGAGAATTCTCATGAATGCTTCCAGGAAATGTACAGCACGGGAGCCATTCAAGATTTCAGACCCTCTCTTCGGGACGTTCTGGTGCAAGCTGGGGTGAGGATGCTGTGTGACCTGCTTATAGCAGGTTAATGATCTGGGTGCTTAACTGGGACAACGAGGCGTCTTAACGTCCATTGTCCTCCACATGCTTTGAATTATCTGGTATTTTCATTTTCACACAGAAGCAGTGGGTGTCTACTTGGAAAACATGTTTCATTCATTCATCTTCTAATGACACTCCAGGAGCACAGATGGTTTAGCGTTTAAAAAATATTGTCCGACCTTCTCCAGTTTCAAACAGACCCCAGAGAAAAACAACATCCTGCCCTCAACATATGGGCTTTTGAAGGAAGTCAGTTTATGACAGACTCAGGGAGTGAACTTCCACCACTCTTCCACCAGGAACTTTTCTCCGTTAAAAATTAACAGCAGATCAAGTGGGGGGAAAAAATTGGATTAGAAGCCTGATTTCAAATCCTTGGCCATGGTGACATAATGATTGCAGCAGACGGAAAAGTCTGAGCAGAAGTGGAGGGAGAAGTTTATTTTCTCTGGACTGTAGCACGAAACAGTTTCTGCTCTGTCCTGAATTCCTTCAATTTTACGGCGCTAAGAATAAAACAAGATGTGAATCTCGGCAGACAAACACAAAGGTGATAAAGAGCTCGCTAAGCTTTGTCTTTGTCTTAAGCATGATCCGTCATAATCCAGCTGCTGGTCCCAGTTTACACACACGCACCCATTCAGAAGGAGATAACGGTTTTTGAGTTATGCAGCAGCTGGGCGAGTTCCCTCTATCCCAGTGACATCTAGGTTGCCGTCTTTAAATAAATCACCACATAGCGGCCATGTGTCCACCCTAAACCACCCAAGCCCCCCTAAAAAACACCATCAAACACACACACACGGAGGACACGCTGTTCTGGGAGCTTCTCGCCTTATTAACAGGATCTCCTCAGGAAGCAGGAGTCCCCAAGCTGTAGGCGGGCGAGCTCCACAGGGTGGAGAAATCTCTCACTGACATTTATCCTCATAACAAGCCTGAAATAATCATCCACACTCCACACGAAGGAAGCAGAAATTTAAAGAATAAGAGGAAGGGGAGGACTTACTACTGCTGCAGGTCGGAGGCTGTTTCCAGGGGGCTGAAAGAGGGGGCACTCTGCAACAAACCAAACAAAGAAGTCATTGATAGATCCACAGGAAGGTCTCCTCCAGCTAGAACAGAGGCATCAGCTATGGCCAGATTCGCTCCTCTCTTCCTCTCTGCCTTTCTCTCGCCGCTCTGGGTTTCTGTCTTGAGCACCGGGGGTTCTTAGAGTCTCTGGACTGGGCTTGGCATGGACACGTAAAGCGTGTGTTTTGGCCTGCATGCAAGTTGGAGAAAACAAGAGGCAGTGAGGAGAGTGGCGGGGGTGGGTGGGGGAGTGGGCGTGCATCGGTCAGGGGGGGGCGCCCGTGCGGGGAGGGGGCTGTCACAGAGGCAGCCAATGGGCTGCGGTCTCCCACTGAAGCCGTCTCTTTTGTCTGGTATTGAGTCACTCTCATTACCACTGGACCGGACCGGGGGACAATTAACCAGCTGGTGGTGCAAGCAGGCCAAATTACACACGCACACGCACACGCACACGCACACACACACACACACACACACACACACACACACACACACACACTCTCTCTCTCTGTTTCGCACACTCAAGAGAGTCAAAAGAGCCACAAATGCTTAAAGTAATGGAAAACATTGATAACAATGTTATAAAGCAACAGAAAGAAAGAAATGAACTGTGAGCACCATGTGAGTGAAAAAAAAACATTTAAAGGTTTAAAGGAGCAAAGGTGGTTATTCGGTTATTTCGGGGCAGGACGCAGGGGTGGTCCTTCAGCACGCCAGCTCCCACTAGCATTTTCAATGGTTTCGAGCTGACTAAATTTAGCCCCCTGTTTCTGTTGCTCGGCTGGGTTCGGACGTCACAGCAGGTAAAAATAACAGACGTGACACCGGCACTATGAATAAGAGAGCAAGTGTTGTTTGCAAATACGATTGCACAATCCTCGCCCGAGCCAGGCCGGCCCTGCAGTTAATACCACATCCCTCCCCCTGACCCCCCAAAGCCTCAGCTTCCCACACCAGTGACAGGACAAGGAGCATTCTCAACAGTTCATTTGCCACAACATGCTTTTCCACTTAGTTGCTGGGGCAGAACTATCATTAATAACCTTTCAGAATAAATGCCAATCTTTATAAGAGCAGAACATCAGGCTGGCAGGTCTATACTCTGAGCTATTTATAAAGCCAAATGTTCCATGTTGCTGAGAGAACACGCCAGTGTCACTGGATAATCTGCAGCTCTTCCTTGGTCAGGGCAGAAAAGATATTGTCCTCTGACAACCCTGGGATGACTGGGCTTACAGACTGACACAAACAGAGAACGAGTGCAAAGTAAACAGGAAACAGGCCTGGGAGGCGTATCTGGAGTAAAGAAATGGAATCCTAAACTGTTTTTCTCACAAGATGCCTAATTAGTGTCAGTGGATATGAAGGTGTCTTTGGGTAAAGCTTTCACTTTCACACACAGACACCACTTCTCATCACAGTGCTCTCAGATCAGCTGCATAACTCTCTTGTATCCGCTAATGAATCGGAGAGGTCAGACTGAAGATAGAGGCACAGAGATGCCTAAAAACTGATTTGACTGATAAGGACGCACGTGGAGCATGGAACTGCTTCCTCGGGGCAGTGACAGCGGGCAATGTCTCAATATGGACATGGGGCGAGGGCCTCAGTGAGTCAGTGGAACACCGATGACAACGTTTCTGCAGAATTTCATGTGCGTGTTTCCTAACAGGTGTCCCCGGGCCAGTCAGAGCTCCGGCTCCTGTGCGCCGCTTTCATATTCAAAATAGCGATCATGAGTAGGTCATGGTAACACGATTCCCATTCTTTCCAGCACCTTATTTGTGTTGATACGTTCTCATGAAAACAAACAGCCACCCCAGTGTGAAGGGCCGGTTATAGCCGCGGGCGCCCCTCATCTCAGCTCTGCTAAATGCTTAAAGGTAAAGGTTAAGTGTATAACAGAGGTTAAATATGAAAGCACAATGAGCTGCTGGGCTTACAGAGTTTCCTCCTTTAGAATATGTCAGGTGGTAGGGGGCAGGCTCTATGTTACTCAGTGCTGAGACAGTGTGGCTGCAGCCCTCTTGTCAGCATATGCTCGACAGATGGAGTCACTCTGTCGGTCGCAGGGGGCAGAGACGCTCTTCCTGACCAGAGCTATGTGCGGAATTCCAGCCTCACCTCGCCGTGTATATATCGATGAGCCGGCGTTATGACCGTAACTATCACTGGACGTGTTTTCAGAACTCCCCCTGAGGCGAGAACTTGTTAATATTAATCAAGAGGTGCATTATTGTGATTACGCAGACGTGTCGCTCTTACTCAGTGGCTATTAGGTGACAGCCAGGGGATGAGTAATGAAGATTTGACAGGACACCGTAAAGAAAAAGAAGAAGAAGAACAGGCTTGTAGGATTATTTACCCTGAGCCTGCTCTTTAGAGGTATTTGGTTGACAACTGGCTAATTTGCGGTGGGAAACCACAGGATGACTGTTGTTAAGATGTGGTTCAAACACATACTGAGTACAGTAAAGATGTTCCCTCGAATTATCAGACTCGCTAATTGGAAGAAGTGGTTCTCCTCAGCACTGCTCTGGTTATTAATAAGGACAACAGTGACCTGGGCGAGAGCCAGAGAGGCCAAGTTCGTCATTTCACTCCTGAACACTGTCATTTTTGGAGCCGTCAAGTCATAGCTGACTTTCCGGTAACATAGAGCGAGAAGCTGATATGTCAATCACACCCCAATGAGCCAGTGTGTCTGGCTGAGCCTTGAGGTCAAATACTGCACATACCAGGTGCAGCTTTAGAAGTGACTTTGACATTAAACAGGAGCCAGACATCGAGCCCAGCTCATCTGGAAACCATCCAGGCTTCCATGAGACAGAGTTTCGGGTCCGCCTTCGCAGCTCAACCTCCTCCGCACACACGCCAACCTGGAACGGGAGGCTCTGCCCCTGCTAAGACATGATCTCATGTTGTAGTCAGTGGTGCCACCTCGAATGATCCGGGGTGTGGCTCTGACCTGACAGAGTGCGCGAGGGGAAACCAACATCTGTTTGTGGGCAGCCAGTGCCACAGTTTGTCTGGTGCCATCTAAGACCCGAGGCACGGATTTGTCATGACACTGTATACTGCTGCGACATGCCAGCACCACTTTGGATAGTTCGGTAAAGCTACTAGATAGCAGACGGGCAGCAATTATTATTTCAAGGGCCTGGGATTATGCTGGAGCCCAGGACTCGCCCGGACTGCAGGCTCTCCAAGTGAGGAGTGACTTCTGGATGAATCACCCGGTCTAGGCCTCCAGCTTATGGCATGAATTCTAGTCGGCAGGGTGCATATCAAAAAGAACAAAACAAAGTGTTGCTCTTGGGTGTTGAGTTGACGGCATGGGAGAACAGGGAAGCTGCCAGGGCTAGTAAGGGATCACAATCCTGTTGTAAAGAAAGTATAAACATCCTCAACCCTGAGATGATTTATTATCTCTTTATTTATATCTTCTTTATCTAAACTCTAACAGCTCAGGATTGTTTCTGTTTCCTAAACTGAATGTGCTCACAGAAAAATATTTTCTGTGGACAGGATCCCCGATGTACTTCCAGAAAAATGGTAAAAAAAGGTTGATGGAAACACAGGGAATGTAAAGATTGAACAGTAGTGGGTCTCATTCAGCCAAGTGGAATGAGACACATGGTAGTAAATTAAGTTTAAGAGGAAATAAAGTTTTGTCTTACGCATGCTGTCACGTACATTGTATGTGCAGAATCAATTAAAAAGGATATTATTCAGGGTAATACTGCAAGTGGAGGGTGTAGGAAACTGGAGTAGTCCTCAGAGACAGGCACGGCTTGTTTAGGGCATTATTCGAACATGGATGTTATCACATGCAATGAAAATACAATGTACTGTCACTTTAAAGACAGCGACCACTTACCGCTTTGTCAAACTCCATCTCTGAAAAGAATTTATACCAAGGCTCATTCTCTAAATCTACATCTTCCGGACTTACATCCTGAGTCAATGGGGACATGGCAACGAGGAGAGGAGGAGAAAGACAAAGAGAAGACAGTTCAGACAGCACAGAAAATACACAGGCCGGCACATGAGCTGAGCAGACATTGTTGAATGAGCCAATGTGTACGTCCAACACCACAAACTAACTGTGAGAACACCGTCGGCGATACCCGCTGATGCCTTTAAGGCGAGTAAATTAAAGGGTAGGGTCTCAATACCTCTGCCAAGTAGGGTCTGTTTCTCCTGGACAGACTAAAACCAGGCAGAATGGAAGGATGTGGTATGAAGGAAGAACCAGTTCAGTTGTGTTGCAGAGCAGAATTGTCTCGTCCTTAAACACGGGGACATTGTTTTTTCATTACTTTCCTATTTTTCCTGGGTGAGCAATTTATTGCACATTCAAATAAAACTCCGGATGTAGTGAAATTGAAGCGGGGCTGTCGGGCCTTGGCAGAGGTGCTCTCAGTTCTGAAGGAGTGGTCTGAGTTGGGAAAATGCTGACTTGTCTTCTAGCAGAGAGTTACATGAGAAGTTTGATACTACTGTTGTATCTGTAATCAATATGGAGCGACAGCCAGCAGCTGGTTAGCTTAGCTTAGCACAAAGACTAGGAACAAGGGGAATCTGCTAGCCTGGCCCTGTCGAACAAAATCCTCCTGCAAGCCCACTGAAAGCTGACGTACATCTTGTATGTTTATCCATAGGAAAAACCTCCTCTGCTCATGGTTTTGTGCATATCATCTAAAAGCCTAAAGGCACAGACTCAGAAAGCTACTTTTACAATTGTGTTTGTGTTTTTAAACAGAATTAAACAAGTCAGTTATTTAGTTTTAGAGGCTCTGGCAGGCGGATGCTGTTTCCCCCTGTTCCCAATCAAGTGCCAAGCTATGCCAAGTGGCTGCTGGCTCCAGCTCCTGTATCTGAGGGTGGAATCAATCATCTGATCCAACTTTCCACCAAAAAACAAACTATTCTTTTTTTCTACTATACCTACATACATATATGTACACACAAAACTTAAAAAGTGCTTTCATTGTTTTTCCTACTCATGCTGTTTTTCTCCCTCTGCAGCTCATCAATCAACCACTGTCTGATGAAATACACAATTTGTAATGCTATGAAGGTTTAAGCTTTGACAGATCCACAACTGATTTGTCTGCTAAAGCTTAAAATAAACATCAGAAATTTGAACAGGAAGAGCAATTACAGCCAACAGACACTCCTGTAGTGGACACATGTGCATGAATATGAGACTATCACAGTGACCGACAGAAAATGCAAATTCATTTTGTAGGACAGGTATTTTTAGACATTAGGTGAGGGACGACACAACTTCAGTCACCAACATAGAAAAGAGAAAAGACCTTAAATGACCTGCGACAGCCACAAGGGCACTGACCCATTACAATGGGGCTTGTAATTGAAAAACAACAGTTCATTATTTGACAGTAGTCCTGGGATGAACTGGAACAAACTCTAATTAGTGAATTTGCTGCTGCTGGGATCCGGCCAGATAGCTAACAACATCCCCAAGCTGAATGTATTGGAGAAACGCTGATTACATAATGAAGCAACTACTAAATCACAACTCTGATTATCCCTATGTATTTGAAAGAGAGAATTTAAAAATGATGAATGATCTAAATTTAAAGGTTATGTGCTCTCATTTTTTTTTTTTTTTTGGTAAATATTATGCCTCACATCCAGGCAGCAGCTTCCTAGACAGCCCTCAAGGACACTGAATAATGCTGCAGCATGTGATTCACAAAGTGTGAAGGCCAGAGATGAAAGTAAGAACCCACACATGATCCACGTTTTGTATCTGCGGCGGGATCCTCTCACACCGAGCCGATTCAGCCCAATAACCTTAAATTGAAAACGGGAAGACAATGGCTATCCTTGTAAGCGATACCCCCCCACCGCCACCACTGCCAAACAGGATCGTCTGTCGCCGCAACAGGACACCCTTCAGGAATGTGGTGCACATGGCGAATCAGGATGCACACACATACGTCGCCTCAGTTAGTGAAACTGCCACCCGGGAGCTTAGATACAGTGGGTGGGGGGGGGGGGGGGGGGGGGGGGGGGGGGGGGGGGGGGTGGGTGGGGGGGGGGGTGGATGGAGTGTGGAGTCAGGGGGGACAGCTCACACACGACATGCACGCAGAGAGAGGGAGAGAGGGGGGCAGAGGGGAACAGGCAGACGGGTTGCATACCGTTCTCTCCAGCTTCAGCACCGACGATTTCCCCGGCTCGTACTCAAAGATGCTCTTCGGCTCGGCGCGGTACTTCCTGGTGTCTACCTTTTTATCTGGGGGCTCCCACTCGTTCCTGTGGAGAAGCGGGTGAGGGGTGGGGTGTGGGATGGGAGAGAGAGAGAGAGAGAGCCAATCCTTATCGTGTAGTCTCCATGGCAACCAGTATAGGCTAAGATGTTTTTTTTTTTATTTAAACATGACGTCTGTCCTCATTATCCCTGTTTCCGCTCTGTCGCTGCCTCTCTCCCTCTGACGACGATATGACAGAAAATCCAATTCACCGCTGAGCCACATCAGTAATTAGATCAGGTAAACTAGATTGAAGCCGGCGACGAAAGACAGAGCACGTCATCATTTCCTGAGGGGATTTCTAAAAGAAAATAAGACTCTAAAATGAGAAGAATATAATCTTACACCCCCCCCCCATACATATCAAACCTTGAAATAAATGACATGCTCTGTCAAGAGCATTCAGCAGCATCACCCCACGACAAACATAACCACCGAGGAAAGCGAAAGGTCAGTCCTCCACATGTCATCTGCCACTCTGATGGGAAACAGTTTATCCTCCATCACCTGTCCTCCTTCATCACGCCATCACTCAGAGCAGAGCACTCTGTCTCACAGTAGGACTCAGTGCCGGAAGCCACTGGGGATAAATTAAGCTCAGCATCGTCAGGAAGTAGGAATATGTTTTTATGCTCTGCCGTGCACGGCTGTGTTCCGTCACACTTATGAGCAACTGTGTGCAAATAAAGAAGAACACAGATCGTCTGACACTGAAGTCGTAGTGAAGGAGGGCTGAAGCAGATGGACGTTACTGACCTTTTGGCTGAGGGTTTGAGGGAAGAGGAGCGCGTTGGCACGGGCATCGACCGGCCTCTCGAACTGAACTCGGCGTCGCTTTTTGAGCGTGGGACCCCTCTCGCTGGAAGCAGGCAGATAAAACTTGTCACGATGATGCTACAGACGCACATATGAGCTGAAATTCTACCGGTGTTGACGTGAGAGAAAGTGCAGCTGCGGAATGCTATCTTAGAAATACCGACAACGATTTTCTGGCTTTTAAAGCTGTTTCCATAACTCACCATCTTCCAAGTATCCCAGTGGGGTGGGGCCATCGTCTGAAGGAGGGCAGAAAACCATCAGAAGTGATTTATTATCATTTTTCACTATGCCCTCTTCTGTTACTTGAAAAAGAAATGAATATAGCACAATAATAAATTATTCATAACCCTCTTTTCCTGTGTTTGTCCGCCTGCTTCACACCTTCCATTAGGCCTCAGAAATCAAAGTGTGAGGAATCAAAGCATTTTACAGGAAGCATTACTGAGCTAAAACGGGATGTGAGCATCGACCAGCATCAGGGCTGTGAATAAGTAATGCCCTGTAAAGCAGGAGCACTGTCACCACGTTCCGGGGCTCTCATAATAAACACACAGTCACAGCTCCATGTGGAAGTTGTGTTCAGCTGAGGCAACCAACTCCTGTGAGTCAGAATGAAAATTAGAATGATAATCTTCCAATCTCGCCTCCTCTCTCTGAAATGGGCCGATCCAAAACCCTTCCCGACACCTGTCAGGAGTTCAGACACTGAGTGCTGAAGCTGATTGAGAACAACAGACCCTCACATGTTATGTTCAGGCTGCACAGGCTGCAGTCTCAGTGCGGGACTGCAGCTCCACCTAGTGGCGTAAACCCTACACTACACCAGTTACAGATCTCAACACAGTCTGAAATATTTGAAAATAACTGAACGGTGTGACATTAGACGGTTAACAGGAGAAATGGATAAGTCATTAATGAGCTGTTATATTATGGCAAAAGTAGAATGGCACCACAAGGCTTTGTGCGTCCTCTTTGTAAACACAACAGTCAAACACATTCAACCTGTGACTCCACTTCAAGCTAGAGTTGGTCATTTCTGTCTGAAAGAATTTTTCTCATTTTTATAAAATCGTCCTGCTCTGATGGCCATCAGCAAAAATATGTGTCTGAAAAACAAAACAAAGAGCTGCTGTCTGAGGCCCTCGCAGGACATAATAAAACCAATAATAATCTAATTTAGATAGAAAACTACCCGTTTGTCCCAAACTGACCTGCCCGCCTACTGCACCCCCTGCCTGTGTCTTTAGCTGAAGAAACATTCACCGCTGAAGCAGAAGTTAGCAAGTAACAGAAAAGTTGACCAAGCAGTTGTTTGTGCACATCCATGTGTTTTCCAGCAACGATGGGGGGGGGGATTGGCTGGTAGCTTACCAACCCTAGTTTTAAGGGACGACTATTTGTCAACAGAGTATGTGAGATCAGACATTGTGCTAGACATTTTAAAGATCAACTACATTCAATTCAGTTTCGGGTTACATCAGGTTGAGCACAAAACACGTCCGCTGCTTGAAACTGATAGGAAAGGTTGCTCCCTGTGAAAGGGCCCAGGATGGCGGCAGATTAGTAAATCTGACGAGAGCAGAGTTAATGCCGTCGGATACCTTTTGATTTCATGTGAATGTCATAGTTCTCAGGGAAAATATAGGTGGGGCGGTAAGGGTTTTCCTCAATAGGCTCTGAGCACAGTGATGGAGAGACAGAACACAAAGTGACTCAACAACAAAACAAACTGTGGACAGAACACACAAAGAGATGATGATGACCGACTCTCTTACCTGGTATTCTGTGTATCTGTTTGAACATTGTCTTATACCAGTCTTTGGACTTTTCAGTGTTCTGGAATGATGATGAAGACATTTTGAATCAACATCACACAAACATAACACTAAGTCTAAATTAAGAAAAAACATCTATGCAAAAAAGTGGAACAAAGTAGTTAGAATGCATAGCTATGTGTTTTATAAAATACTAGCTTGTTCACTGCATGAACAGCCATTAAACGTGTTGCTGAAGTGTGTCGCTCACCCGGACAGGCACAGAGGGATTGTTGAGAGGATTGAAGACGGGGGAGTGCAGTGACAGTCGCAGCCTCTTCCCGTCCATATCAGGGAGAGGACTGACTGAGTCTCTGCCAGGGTCAGGACTTTTGTCCCTTTCTGAGGTTGGGTCTGTAAACAACATAAAAAAAAACAAACAAACAACAAATGTGAGTAAAAACGTGAGCCAGAAAATGGCTCTGTTAAGATAATGATATAATAAAACAAATAACATTTTGTATTAATATAGCACTTTAACAATGCTACAAAATACATAGATTAATAAAAATAAAAATAAATTAACATAACGTGTAAAATTCACATTTCATTACTGTAGTTTTTGAGAAAAACGATGCTGGGTTTTTTTGTTTGTAAAAAAAGGGAGAGGAAAAGTGAAGTATGATGAAGTGAGAATGAGTCATCTTCTATGAATAAACCGACACAAACAAAAAAACTCCTTTAAGGTTAGAACTGTGATTCTTCTTTGAGTGCATACCTTCCAAATGTGAAAGATGCTTTTGCTGCTCTGTTGTGAGAGAAACAAGCACAAGCACAGGACAGTGTGATGTGACGCCACGATGAAGCAAACTTGTGACAGCACCGATGATGATGTTGTTACAAAGAGCAGGCGAATGGATCGCAGACACAGCAGCAGCCGTACAGTAACACACCCGTACGCAGTGTAACGTCATGCTCATGTTCACACCATCAACCCCAGCTTCTCACCTCTGTTGTGCTGCAGCAGGACGATGGTGGGGTTGACGATGCTCGTGCAGGGATAAACAGACGAGGACGTGATACAGTTGTGAATGTCAGTGGAGGAGGGAGTCTGATGTTCGGCAGAATTGGCCTGAAAAGGAGCGAAAAGAGACTAAAAATATAGAGATCACATCATTCTCATAAATGCAAAAGCACAAAGAGCCAAACAAAGATCATGTGTTAAATGGGCTGGAAGTGAACGTACCTGGCACTGGGTGTTGTTTACAGGAGGCAAATCAGCTGTGATGTTGCTGCCTCCCTCGGCCAGTCCCGCTTTAGAGCTGTCTCCATTAATCTGGTTTGTCCAGCCGCCTGAAAACAGTCCAGAACTCTCTCAGTTAGACAGTGAAGGCAGCCGGAATGGAAACACTGAACATGTTAAAAGAAAAACGTGCAGCATTTCAATGACATTACAACCAGGAAACCATACGAGATAATGACTGATCAAATAAATCTCCATTACATTCTGCAGCGTGTGAAAGCTCTAGGTGGTTTTCAAGCACACAGTTGTTAATATCCCCCAGCAGAGGAAAAAAATAGATTCTCCCACAATCTCTGAACTTTGTCATCAGAACAAAGCGCCTATTCAGTCGGCTGCAAAGGCCATTTGTTCCACTGGCCTTTATATTCAGGCTCTACAACAATTAAAGCATCTCCCAAAAAGCCTTGGCCAGCCTCCAGTCTGTTTCCAATGTGCTCTATACGCAACAAACAAGCCCACAGTCCAGGCCCCCTGCTCCAAAGTGCGGCGTGGGCAGGACGCAACAAAAGACCCCTTTGACGCTGCAGCGAAAATCTGAGCATTCGCCCTTTAATCACGACGGGGACGCGTGCCCGGTGACTGAGCATAGGTTTCAAAACACGACGCGTTGCGTAATCCTGACTTGAGAACAAAACTGTAAAAAAGCACGTGAGGAATTTTTCACGACATCAAAAATAAATGAAGAAACGCTCTTTCGACTGTGCCATTTTTTTTCCACACGGCCTCTGTACACGTCAGCTACGCTATTCGCTGTGACTTACTTGGCGCTGTGATGACATCGGGCTCCTCGCTGATGCAGCCCTCATCGTCGATGTGGACGAGCGTGGCCCTGAGCGTCACGACTCCTTTCCCTTTGCACACTCTGCTGGGGTCCAGGTCTGAAACCGTTAGGAAATTATACTCACTTCCACTGCTCCTCACTGTTCAAGACATAGCAGCATTATGTGCGCTCCTGCTTCTGGTGAGCAGCTGGGAACCCAAGTTATCACCACCTCATGGCCCAAATGACGAAAATAGAACAGTAAGATCAGAATCGGGACATCATATTAATGTCTTACAGGAGGGCTGTAAGAAACTAATTATCTGTGATCCCTCTGTCGGGGCTGGATGTAGAGCAGCTGAAGCTTCTCCTGTATATATATTTTCAAGTTGTTAACCTGACACCACTTGGTTGACAAAGTAGCTCAAAAAGCATCCTTCTAGCTTTCTCAGAGAGTATGAGGTGTCCCACGGCTGTAGCTGCTGAAAGATTCATAAGACAGAGGGACACATCACCTGCGGCAGGAATCAGGTCAGGAGACCCTTTCATGGTTTTCAGCGGCGTGATCCTGACGGCGCAGGCTGCACGAGGACCTGATGGGGCTGAACACACATTACATAATTACAAATGTAATACGATATGCATATATCTTTTTTCTTCTTCTTTTTGTTCATTCTTCCATATATTGTATTTTAACTGTCATGTACTTGGGCTCTGTTCCCTCCTTACCTCTGACATATTTGTATACTTCTATTCTATAGTATTAAATTATTCTTTGCTGTTGTGGAAGAGCCAACAAAATAATTTCCTTTTGGATGAATGAAGTTCTGTCTTGTGTTGTCTCGTTGCACTTACTGAGAGATGCGCTCGGTCTTACGCTGCCCTCTGCTGGAGAGCCCTGAGGACGAAACACAAGGAAGGCATGACGCTGGATGTATTGGAGGAGGAAAGGAAATAACTGGATTATCTACAAGATGAATGCATGAGTTTGCATTTAAATCAGCCTGCGGACAAACACAAATGATGATGATGATGATCCATGAAGAAAATATTACATAATATTATCCGTTTCCGTTTTAATAATGTATTATTTCTGACATTGCAGGGATAAATGGAATGGAAAAAAGCTACATGGATTATGAAAAGGTAAAATTAAAAAAAAATAAATAAATCTGTGTTTCATATAAAACAAACTCTGACATCTAATATGATGTGCTTTGGTTCAGTGTGTTCCATATTAAATACAGCTTGTTGGATAATAAAAGTCGCAGCAAAGAGAGGAAGCACCAGTCATTCATGTGGAATATTAAATCTATAAACATGAAGACAAAGAAAATAATCTAATCTGGGATTTCAACATGTAAAATTACTCCAAAGTTAATGCAATTAATTAATTAATGAATAATTAATTGTTTTCTGTGTTCACCTTTAAGGACGAGAGAGAACAAACCCACTGCATGTTAAGCTGAGCTGCTTCAGCAGAGCATGCAGAGGCACCACCAGGACCACCAGAAAAGTAGCTGTAAATACTTCCCAGTGCTCTGCTGGGCCTCCCATTGTGCCTGGCCTGCACGACTAATTTAGGAGACATCCCCATTTAAAATGCCAAGAGAGGGGCTGATTGAGTCAGGACACAAACACACACAAAGGCTCTCCAACAGTCACTCATGCACGCACACAAACACATTTCGGAGTTTCTTTTCTAGGCTTTGGGGGATTGTGAGAGAAATCCATTACTATTTCCTTCATGATGTCAATTTTAAGCCACTTCTAAAGTCGCAGCTTTGCCTCAGAGTCTGAGTGGAACTTTGTGCGCACTGTGTTTACGCACAGCAGTAAATAAGCCAACCTGCGGAGCACGCAAGGGAGCGATGTTCCAGCTGGAACCCTCCGCAAACAGGCCTAAATGGATGAGAGGAAAATGGGAGCCATTCCAAACAGGTCCCGTGGGGAGATGAAGCAAAAACCTTTTTAAAAAACCGAGCGAGCTCGGAGCCGAGCTGTCCACCAGCATCAGAAACTGCGTATTTAGTTGCCTGCTCTCATTAGCAACATCCGCTGACCCCAGAGACGCTGAATCCATGATCTTAACTGCAAAACCATTAAAGGACATCGGCGTCCACTCTCCCTGTGTCTCCTCAGATGAACCCCAACATGGTGAATATACAGTAGAGAGGGGGGAGTATTTGAACCTCTCACGTGTAATAGATAACGTGAAGATGACAACTTGCAGTGTTCGGTGCGGCTGTATAAACACAGGAGGGCTGAGATCACCCGCTGGCCTTTTTAGGAAGAGATGCCTCGGAGGAGCGGAGCCGGGCAAAGAACACCATCCATCCACTGTGCGAAAAAGACAAGAGCAGCGAGGTGCTCTGTGGCAGCCGCACATTTCGTGCCAAGGCAAACAGGGACATCAGAAGACACTCACACAGCCAAAGTCCAGTAATACTGCGATGTACCTCAACGCACCATCGCTTCTTATAACCTGGAGAGACTTCAGATGTCTATGTCTCCCTCATTTCAGTCAGTTTGGATAAACTACTTCACAAAAAAACATATGAGCACAAGCAAAGAGTGGAGGGTTCAAAGTTCAGGTGAGATAAAGTCAGAGGACCAAAGGTTACCTGTGTGTAATGTCCCCAGTGTTCAGCTCACGGCTGTTTGTTATCAGTAAGAGAGTTTCTTTAAAAGTGAAGAGGAGCAGTCCTGACAGTTCTACTGAGCCCGCACGTCTTCCGATCGTCTGCGGAGGCCGAGGATTCCCAGAGCTGACAAGCTCTGAAACAGCACAGGTGTTATTTATGCACCTAAATCAGTCAAGGCAAAGGCCAATAAAACAGCCTGTCAGCTCAGACCTGCGTGATGAGCTAAAAGCAGGAGCACGCGGCAAAGGCCAGATGATTCATCTCATTCTGCAGCACTCGGTCTCTCAACTGCGTGACACTCGCTCGCATTAATCTCCAAAGAAATGATCTTGGGGGGCTGTAACTAAAATATCTTTCCAAAACAAGCGACTCCCAGAAGACTCTGATCATCTGTGAGCATCAGAGTGGGTCCGGAGAGATGCATTACCTACTCGATGATGTGCGCACGCTCTGTCCTTAAGTCCTGGTCCCTCTGAAGCCCCCCTGAGACGTCTGGCTGAGCTTTGAGGGGCTCGACTGGGAGGGACGGTCCTGGCTTTGACCTTGACCCACGCTATGCAGGGGGTCTGTTTGTTTTTGACAACAGGCGTGCCCAGATGGACCTGTCACCACATGCCACCTGGGAATGTGGCACCCACTCAACAACTGCACAGACTGCCATGAAAAATCCTCCTCCCCTTCCCGATGCCGCGGTGGGGCCAAGCAGACGAGGGGAGGACGGTTGGAATTCGCTACTGGATGACTCAGCTGCCCAATAGGTTTCAATACCTCAGTCATGGCTGCATGTTACTGTGTGATTACATAAATATATATATATATGGGGCAGTGACTAATGGAAGAATACAGTCAAAATCTTTAAACTAGATTATTTCACAACCATCAGTTTGTCACCCAGATGACACAACGACATCATTACGATTAATATGAGTTTACATTTCTGTAAAACATGTTTATATTGGCTTTGAGGAGGATCAGGGTTGCGGCCAAATTTATTGCAAATATATCTCGCAACGTAAAAGAAAGAGATCTTTGGCTCCATTTGTTTGGATCCAAACCAAAAACGTCATGACTTCTTCCCTGACCCGGACTGCCTCCTGTCACGAGCTTTGGTGGAAAATATTTTTGGTTGATTTATGTAATTTTGCTTGAAAACAAACAAAGTAACAAAAAACAGAGCGGATGAAAACAAACCAAAGTCAAATCAAACAAATCAAAGTATTATAAGAGTATTTTTAAGAGCATTTTTTATGGAGATTGAATGTTTCCTGACTTGTATTATGAATTCAATATCAATATCCAACCATGGGAACCAGAGAATTCTCTCATTCCATCTGAATCAGGTTCTCTCTGTCCCAGCAGAACTCTGAACAAAGCCGGGGAGGGTGGCACCAAGTTGAACTGTGATGTGCGTCACGCCGGGGGGTCTGTCGTGTTAACACAAAGGAGCTCTCATCACGCTCAGCTGTGCTGCGGCTGGAGAGAAAGGGCCGTTACATAACACCGTTTGACTTTTGCTTTGTCAACAAATGGCAGAGAGGGGAGAAGGCTTTCCAGCGCTGCGCGTGAATCCCACCAAACAGCTCCAAACATGGCTCGAAAGGGCCGCTCCGGAGCGGCGGCTTATCCCCCTAATTGAGAGGAGACCCCCACCTACCCCTGCACCCTCCCGACTCGCTTCCATAAACAGCTTCCACACTGGACAGCAGCCTGGGATTCTACACATTCCTCAGCCCAGCTATTTGAAGTTCATTTCAAACAACTGCAGCATAAAAGGAAATGTATGTAACTTACACAGGGCGGCCATTATGGGCCTCGGAGCAGGATTATGCATTCATGTTGATAATGGATGGAGTTTAAGCCCAGACTATACACTGCTTCCATGCCTTTGAATTCGCTAAGCCTTGCCTAATGTTTATAGTTATCGAACAGCGTCACCGTCTTATTTGGGCTCTTGGTTTGTTTTGATCGCAAGAAAAGATCAGGAACAAAATGTTTCGAGAGAAAAACAAAAAGAACCAAGATGTGCCCCTCCGTGCTTGGCCAGCGTGTCCGTGAGCTGCCCTGACAGTTGCTGGACGTGACCAGGGCCAGATCGCGGCGCCGCGACAGGGAACACTTGGCCGGCACATGTGAAGGGCCTGAGGGGGGCTACAGCCAGGCTGCTTCCAACCTCGCCTGCTAGGCTTCTACAGCCAGTGCTAGAAGAATGCCAGTGAGCGGCAGTTCACCCAGGGTGATGCATCTCCGCAGCGAGGTCTTCGGGCTCCTCTCCAGGAGTGAGAGTGCTCGGCTCTCTGGGGCGGAGTGAGGATAAACATTAAACGGAATATTTAAGTTGCTCTGCGGCACATCATCGGGACGACTCTCACAGTTTATATTTCTAAAGTGATAAAGCGTATGGGGGTGAAGGACATCTAGTGTAGAAAAACAAAAAATGTCCCCAACAACCACATTGTTGAGATAACACAGAGCCATTTAATTTGGGAATATGAACAAGAGACACGCATGACATGCACTTAATGTCATCACTCGATAATGAGCTCAGCTGTGCACCAGAGATTCCTCGTGGCTTAGAGGGCGGGCCGGTGCACACACGAGGTGAGCTGCACGGACGACGACTCAAATCATTGTCTGAGCGAGCGCTCAAAGTGTTTCCTCATCTCTGCCCTGATATTTTGACACCCCAACGTGGATTGGAGGCTCTGAGCGCGTCCCCTAATATAACCCAGCGAGCGCCTGTGTGACACGACTACTTGATAATTGAGTCATAGGATATGGCAGCTAAACTTGAATAGAAACTGCGATGTGATAATCCAGCAATTTTAAGTGCTATGAAGGTATCCTCGTGTGAAACGAGCGTGCGGCGGGACTCCAGCGACCCCCCCCACACACACACTCCATCATATGTCTATTTCAGGAATGCCAGGCCCGGCCTGACCCGCCCTGTCACACCCAGGCACAAACACCACAGGCATCGACAGCAGCCTGACAGCACAGGCGGCAAATCGCTGCTTCTTATTAATTCTATAAACATTAGCGTCACACCATAAATCCTGCTTTGGTTTCTTGGATGCGAACAGGCTGATATTTTATTAAATGATCCGCCAGCGACGGCCATTATGCCTTTGTTTTCCATCACGTGTCTCTGACAGGGAGGCGGAGCTGTGGTGGTGGGGGGGGTGGGGTCGCTGTTCTATCACCAAAGCATAAATTGTCTTTTCACTGCCTTGTTTACGCGCGTCCATGATCGGGGGGGACTTCTTTGTGTAGCAGAGCCTGAAAAGCCAAAGCATAACACTTCACTTCACCAGCCACTTCAGCCAATGGCGGCAGATGGAGAAAGTCGAGGGGAGAGAGAGGAGGGGGTTGCTAAGCAACCTGTTGTAACATTAACATGGAGTGAAAACAGAAACCTGCTGTCTGGCTGAAACATCCGGCCCTGATCTGAAGCCATGCGTTATTCAGCAAAGACACGGCTGTGTGTCAGTAGCATTCAGCTTCACGACACAGTTGTCGAGTTTGAATTCAGACGAATGAAATGAGTTGATGTTAATTAATAATGCACGCGTAAGGACAGAGAAGGACATATTACATTACATGGCTGTTGTCAAAAGTTAATTCTGTATCACCTGAGCGTGTGAAATGTAATGACACAAAAACAAACACCGTTCATTCCCTTTTTCTGTATATTCCATATTTCAAACCTTATTATAATTTGATGCCTTTGAAATCTTACTGTATTGTTTTGCTTGTTGACTGGTATGTTTTGTATTCTTTTCATTTCATGGCTGTCTCTTTTTTGAGAGGTTCAATATAAAGAAAAGTTATTAAACAAAACTGAGGTCTAAAAAAAAAAAAAAGACTAAGTTGACTGGGAGAACGTCTGTGGCAAATCTTTCAATTTTGTTTGTGAGATTTATGTTTGTGAGGGTTGCTCCACTCAAATCTGGGGGGCCTGTGTAACATGACGCTGAACAACCGTCATAAAAAATTAACAACTCTGCTGGGCTCGTACCAGAAGGTCGCATCTTTACTCTACAGGTTATCGGTCTTAAAACGCAGCACTCTGACCAGGATTTATTTCTGTCTTTGAAAGAGCAAGAACTAGATGTAACAGGCTTATAAGAAGTGACACGAATTCAAATTTGCTGTGTATGGAAAATAGCTTTTGTTCGGAAAAACAAACTGTCCTTGAAAGCATCACGTTTTTTTCCCAATGATTACATCTAAAATAAGGAAGTTCTCTCAAATATCAACTGTACAAAATGTTGCATAAAATTACTTCCTATTTAAGTTCATATTCAGTTTATATGCTACTTTAATTACGCAACATTATGAGCTGCAGGGTACTAAACATTTGACTGATGTGTCTGTCACTTACACACGCACACCTATCACTATCTCTGTGTAAACACCTTCACCTCCTCTGCTCACAAGCAGTAAACCAGGAAGCCGGCTCCTCTGCAGCTGAGTCAATACTCCTGCGAGCCTGAAAAACGTGTCTTCCAGAGGCAGCAGTGAGCACAAGCTCTGCCTTCAGGGGCATCCAAATATGTCAGTGAGAAAACTCTTTCAGGAAACACAGCAGCAACGCTTTGAGGCTTAGTCAAACATACACAGAGTCCTCTGACATGTCGCCAGCTCATGGATGTCCTCTGCTCTTTCTGAGCAAACACTGTCCAGATACAGTATCTGGAACAACCGCGTCCAGCACGAAAACATGATTAGAGTACGATATTCTGAAACGTGACGTCCCTCTGAGAAAATCCGTCTGACTGCTTTGCTACTGTCCCCGAAGCTGTTTGATAAATTATTTGTGCTGGAGTGAATATTTTATTGAGCTTGAGTAGCGTCACGTTACACAGATCCTTTGGAGTAGAAAAAAGAAATGAAGTCATCCTTGAAGTAAAATTGTGAATGAAAACACAGGCAGAGATGACTCAACTGCAGAGGACTGAGAGGACGCGTGCGAGAGAGGGTGGACATGTAAACGTGCAGATGCATCTTTGGCTGCCGGGGGACTCTCAGTCAAAACAGCAAGGTCTGCATCCTACAGCGGCTGCATTCCAACACTGATGGCGTCACACCACAACAAACTGGACAAAGGCTCTAACTGATGGATCCTTCCCAACCCGTCCCAACACACTTCAGCCACAGACACATCCGATCAGCAAATGGCACGGGTCATGTGAACTTGGGCTTTGTTGCCAGGCAACAGCAATTAGGGCGCGATGAGCCGACGATGCCAATCACGAAAAAGCTTCTGTAGACCAGACCGACCCATTTCACTGGCCAGTGAGAGACCGCCTCCTCCAAGCTCTAGCTAGGTGACATCATGAGGTACAGTGGGATTCACGGATGAGGTAATGTGAGGTTTTATTCGTGTTACACACCAAATGGCAAAGAATGATGGTTACCAATATAAACAATGGAAGGAAAAAAGCTGCTCACTGGCTAACTCAACTGGTTAGTGTTTTTCCTTCATCATCGGTCATTTGGAGACATGACGCAATCAAAGGAGATCAAAGTCAAATGTCGTTTCTCTGGTTTTGAACATTTTGGATCATATAACAGCACATATAACGCCACACAATATATAACTTACTTATAACTTATAACGTGGCACTGGACCTCGCTCTGATTCCGTAATAAAATGTTTCTCATATCTTTAATGACTGTGTTAAACAACTTTGGACATTGTTGAAAAGTCTTTCCTCACTTTTCGGAAGTACCGAAATATATGAAGTACAGAGGAAAGTATTTGCTCCAGTTGGACTCATGTACCGTGAGCCAGTTGTTCCTGTCACATGCTGTTTGCTATCTGGCCTCGGTCGGACCTGTTTGTCAGACTAGAACGTGAAGTTTAACATTCACGTCCACTACTGCTGCTGCAGTTACACAACGCAGCTGCTCGCTCAGTCACGCTCGCACAACACACGCCACTGGGACGGATAGGAAATCAGCAGAATCCCTCGCAAACAAACACTACAACTGGCTCCATTCCAGTTGCGACCTGGTATCTTTTCTAATGACATGAAATTAATTTCCACTGCCTGTTCAATCAACAGCTGCAGCCCGATGTGACAACACTGTGGTGAAATGACAATGAGACACTTGTCAATCAACTATCCCCAGCACCTCCATGCCGCATTCCATGCATTCCATTAAGAGCATGGGATTGATGTCACAGCCTTATTGCATGCATGTGGAGTAGCTCTGCTCTCTGGGACTCTCAATGACAACCGCTCACAGTGACACACCACTGGTGCCTGACAACTTCCAACACACATCCACACTACAGAAGATGCTAGTGATAGTGAAATGATAGTGAACACAACGAGGCAGCTTTCTGTCCCCTGACTTCAGGGTTTTTGGGTTTTGTCCCGGGTACTGAGCCTCAGAGTGCGGCACCCATGGCGGGTCGCATTCACCACTGTATCCATGGTTCTGTGTTTGCTGCAGTAACTGTCCCACAGCCAGAGAGCCAGGGCCCATCTGAGGGGCCACATCCAACACAAAACAAAAACCCGACGCATTCATAACAGGGCACTTTATGACGGATGGAAGCTGCTGACCTGGCATCAGCAGGACTGGGTGACTGATCTGAAATGGGTTAAGTGCTGCTGCTGAGGAAAAAAAAATTCAACAAAGTCAGCAGTGAAAAGGAGATGAAGAATGGAGCGGGATAATCCCACTGGTGAACATGAAACAGGATGAACATGCTGCAGTGAGGGGCGCACGCTTACCTCGGTGTGCTGGTAATCCAGTGTCGCTGCTGCAGAGCCGCACACCTCACTGGGCTGCGTGCGCGCTCAGCTCCTCTCCAGCAGCAGCGTCCTATTCACGTCCTATTCAGTCTCCGGTCCTGCCACAGACCCACATGCACCAGCCTCCGCGGCCCCGGCTGCGTCAGCACCGACGAGCGCCTTCACAATAAAAGCACAAGAGAACCGTGGGACTTGCAGCCGCAGTTGGGGCAATAAGGCGAGTCGTAAACACAACTCAGGTGTATGGTTACCTTGTTAAGTTAATGGTTAATGTTTGAGTTCACAGCGGGGGGTATTGTTAATGTTCAGGCTCTGTTCTCACTTGCTTGCTAAGGATGTTTAATGTGTTTTGGATCTTAGAGTCGGTGAAGCCAGCAGTAGAATATTCACATTTTAATTAATTATTTTTAAAATATCTGATATGAAGAGTGACAATGTTCCCAGTCAGTAAAGGTTGGTCCGTAAAATTAATACAGTGAGCTGGAACAGAAGCAAATGATTGTATTATATATATATATATGATTATATTATATTTGTATTTTAAAAACTGTGGCCAAACAGCAATTTTACTTTGAAGTCACAGACCAGAAGTCCTGACTGTTAACACACACACTTTATGGGGCCCTATTCTCAGGAGACAGTTTGACACTCGGGGTTCATTTATATTAATAGGATAAAAGGGAATTTACAAATTTCACCAGACTCTTAACATAATGAGATAAAATGGGGGTGGGGGGGGGAGTGGGGGGGGGGGGGGGGGGGGGGGGGGGTCACTTACACGGAGGAATATGTCAGTTCACCTTTAAAGGACAGAGAATAGCACCATCAAGTGGTCAAACCTCACATTGCATGAGAAAACATTTAATGGTGGAAAATGAGCCATTTAAAATAGAAAGTAAATAGATGGTGAAGTTCAATACTTACCAGATGACTGATGCATAATTGACATGATTCAAGATCTTCATCATTCATGTAGGTCAGGCAACCAGTTTGAAAGTTGATTAAAGGTAATTAGATGGAACATAGACACATAAGATTGAATACTAGTACTACCATACAAAATTAGCATTTATTTTGCAAAGAGAAAGTACATTAACATCACTAGCCTTGATTAAATATAAACAATACTTAAACAAGTAAAATGTCCTATATATTTATAAATGTACATTTCACCTCATTACATTTTAAACGCAAAACAATCCCCATCCTAAAATACTTTCATTAGATTTATTATACCGCAGCAATGAAGAAACATGAACATACACAGTATTCATTGGAATTATGGGAACTGAATAATGGTATGAGGTAAACAGATTCATACATAAAACCAGTCTGTATAGATTCTTCAGATTAAAGTAAACGTACTCATGCTCAGAGTAACACCTATTTCCTTCATCCAATAAAAAAACAACCTGTAATTATGGAGGGACGAACAGCATTTGTCGATTAATCACCGCAGGCGACGAGGTACAGGAGGTGCTAAGTCTGTTTCTCTGTGAGATGACGGTCTTTGAGGAAGTGCTCGAGTAGGGTGGGAGATGTAGCGCTCATGCACCATCTTCTCCGGCACCCTGCAAAAATACAACAGTGATTGGTTAGTAAACTAACGATTCATGAAACTGTGATGACTCTGCGTTGAAGCTGCGTTTAATACTTAATAGCCTATTAAAATCTCTCTGCTGGGTGACCTAAACTTTATCCTTGGTGGCAATAATAATAGCAGTATAAAGAATTATTGCATTTGTAGACAAGAGCAGGGAGCAGTCACTACAGAAGAGGCGGTGATGAGATAAGATGTTTTCGAAGGCAGGAAAACAAACTGTGTAATCTTTATTCATACTTTTCTCAGCAGAGAATCCTACACACAGAAATCATTGTTTCAAAACACTAATCCTTAAAGTGCAGATAAGGAACTTGGGTGCAGACATTAATGGTACGAAAGAGAGAACAAACAGTTTCCACAAACAAAATGGGCATGTGTTCAGATAAGGAAACCGTTTCCTCTTTCTTATTCCTCGCAGTTGTTTTCATAAAATTTGCATTGACATGAGCATAACCCGTGAAATCACATTTGAATGTCGCATTAGGAAGGAAACGCTATTTCAACTATTTCAATGCTTTGCATTAAGAGCATAAAGCTATAGTTAGTTGTAGTCTCTGTAGTAGAGACAGAGGTTACTGCTGCTCTGCTGAAGCAGTTCTGGTCAGTTTCCTCTTTCCCCTCTGGTCGCGCACACTACGACCTGCAGAATCTCTGCTGGTCTCAACATCTGATGATCTTGAGTCCGATTGGTTTATGATACAAACACAATCGTCAGTTTAGATGGTACATCTCATAAAACGAAGTATTAAAGGTGGCTTAGACTGACCTTTCTGGGATCCGTGGAGGAATCCTGGGTGGAGGCGTGTTGGGTGCAGCGTCAGGTGGCCGCCGAGGTCGAGGTGGAGGGACATTTTCCATTGTGTCCTTAAAAGAAAATGAAATACAGAGACTGTGATTCTCAGCTTGATGAGTGCATCATAATAAACTACAACAGGGGTCAAGTCAATTTTAAGACAAATTGACACACACTTTTTTTCCTCAATATGTATGACTGAAAGTCTTTGACTATGAGACTGTTGTAAATCCAACCTAAGTCACCTGAAGATATTACTTTGGGTTTCAGTCAGTTCAATCAGATTTACTGAGATAGAAAGCAGTTATTTAAAGAGATGGATCTTTAACTAACTACTTTCAATACTGGTACAGAAATACATTTACACCCTTATGACTGTCTGAATTCTGAGAAAGTATTAAGCAATCGAAGCTAAGATTTAAATATATCCCATGAGCAAAATGTGGTTCAGTGCTATCACAATGTCAAGTGTGAATCCAGTGATGTCATTTAACACAGAAGACCCAGATGCTCCTACCTTTAATTTCGGGCTCACCTCTATGTCGGGCTCTGTGCCGCTGCTGCAGCTGTGAACACTGTGCGTGCTGAGTCTGTTGCTTTCAGTGCCTGAGGTAAAGACAGACCGGTTAATGTGGTTAATTGTGGTGTACGTGTGATTTCAGGAGTTCGAGTCTAGAGCACGGCGTGAGATAAATTGTGAGATGCTGTGCGACATGCAGGAGCGAGGGCAAACAAAGAAGCAACTGACAATATCTGAGGAAAATGCCACAAAGCTGTCACCATCAACGCACAGTGGCACAGTGTTTGTCTATTTTAAGTGTTGTGGGATTGTGGAACAGCTGAAAAAGTTTGCTTTGTTTCAGAGGAACTGAGATGACCTCATTTTACCTTTAGGAAAAAGCAGGAAGATACTCGGGGTAACCAGAGGGATAGAAGTGGAATTTTGAAGTTCATGGTGACATGTGGGGATAAACTCTTTCTGAACTTTATGAAAGATTTGATGAGCTGTTCCCTAACCAGTGCCACATTCTCTCAGGTTCTGTACAAATCCTTCATGTAGTTTTCATGGACTCTTACTTACAGAGAAGCAAACAAACGGAGGTGAAAACACAAACTCCGGCATCATGAAGAAAGAAAAAGGATGAGGACTTACTGGACGTGCTGGATGTGCTGCCCGTCTTCCAGTTTCCTCTCTGGATAACCTGAGGAACAGGAGGGGGCAGGGGCACCATTCTGGGCACCGGCTCATACACTGCAGACCCTGATGCTGCACTGGCGCCCCAGTACAGGTTCCTCTGCAGCGGAGCGCTGATCTCATAATCTAAGAGCAGAGAAACCACTTCAAACAAGAGCTTCTCCTAGCAATTCCATAGGAAACACTCCTAATCTTACCAAGATCTTTTCCTGTCTTTTCCCTCTCTTTGTGACGCCTGGTGATGCTGTCTCGTAATCGCTTCAGGTTTTCCTTTGAGAAAAGAAAGAAAACAACAGCACCCACACATTAGATCTATTCACTGACCACAGCATGCAGACCATAAAGTTAGTACAGTCTACGCACCTTCTGATAGCGTATGGAACTCGCCCTCCGCTCATGGTCAAGCTGCCAGGCCTTGAACTCCTGCACGGCCTCGTTCACAGTGATTTCTCCCACTTTCACCCTCTCCTGCAGAGATATGAGCTGCCTCTGTCCAGGGGTCTTCATCCCAGCATAGTGGTCGTACACAGGCGTCGGGTTGTACATTGCAGGCTGAGCTGCACGAGGGGAAACAACAACTGTAGGCTGTCTCACCTTTCAGGTTTGAACATGTACAACATGCTTTGGTCTCACAAACTAAGTGAAAAATACCAAAACACACGAGTGGTTAGCTGCAGGGCTCGTGTCTGAAAACAGTAATATGAAGTAATATAAAGTATTGCGTCGGGGTGCTTAGAGTCATGTTTAGAAACGTTTGTTTTACCTGCAGCATAAACCTGGGTTGTCGTTTTATCTGAAAACACTGTAAAAAAAAAAAAAAAATCAAGTCAATCATTTTTGCCAGGTGAGCAGTTTTTTTAAAAGAAATTTGAGCATTAAAAACCTCCAATATAAAATACCTCTAGAGATGTAGGTCGTGGGTTTTTCAGCCTCAGACTCGGTCTCAGGTCTGGGGATGGGTGCTGGCGGACGGTTGTGGATCAGTGGCTTGCAGGTGTTTACTGCGTCCACGATGTCGTAGATGTCCTCTGGGAAAATGTTGTAGGGATCCTCCTCTATTTCCGTCTCATCTATGTTGTCGTGACTGTCTGTTTGCTCATCTTCACTTACAGGCTGCTCGGTGCTGTCCTGGGTTACAATGTTGTGAGGCTTTGCTGGAGGATAAAATGTCAGCACATTAGTCAAACTACACTCTGTATTTATGTTTCTGTTCAATGTCAAAACTGTTTAAACATCTACCTTGGAAAAACTTCCTGAGCAGAGCTTCTTCAGGGTTCTCATCAGGGTTCATCACCTCATCTGTGAACACCAGCAACTCTTTAACACACCAGTTTGACTATTTCAAAGACAAATGAATGAATGAAACCATGCTGATCTTACATAGGTCCTCCGCACATTCAGGGTCGATCCCCAGCATGGACTCATATATGTCTTCTGAACAACCTGAGTACTTCATCATGATATCTTCAGATGTAGCTGTCATGAGTTCATACACCTCAGCAGCGTCGTCCGTGTTAGTACTGTCTTCAAAGTGCGACTTGAGCATGTCGGCCGTCTCCTAGTTTGAAGACAGGAAACAGGCAGACCATGACTGACTAGATAGGAGAACCTGAGGCTGAATCCAAACGTTAAAAGGATGCAGATATTGTGTTTGGAACCTCTCGCAAACAGAACGTTTAGTTTTAGGATTATTTTATGACAGAGACAATAGACAGGAAATGGTGGGGAAGAGAAAAGGGGATTTCAAATAACATCTCATCAGGAAAAAAACAAACAAAGAAACTTTAAACTGAGTCAAAGTGTCACAAATTACAATTATGACTTTAATTTCTGTACCATTGAGCATTTCTTGCCTTGGCCGGTCAGCATCTTTGCACCTTGCAAGTCTGTCAGATTCACATTTGGACTCAACCTGATCGTGAGAAGAAATATCCAAAAACATTGTTGGATGCCACATGGGCTTCCATCACATGACTTACAACAAATTCGTCCATGAACTGCCTTAGATCCAGGAAGCCACTCTTCTCTGCCAGCGTGTTGGGGTAGTCTCCGTGTTTATTCATCACGCTGTAAGCCTGCAGAGCCCCGGGACACTGAAGCAGAATGGTGGTCAGCTTCTTCAGGCCGTACTTAGCAGCAAAGTGGAGCAGCGTGGGAAGCTCCACGTTACGCTGATCTGGAAAAAGGAAAGACGCTTTTACTTATACGATATCAAACAGGTACTGCAGTGAGGCAAGCTTATTTATAGTTGCTGTTCTTGTGCGACAACCGAAGATCTGTCGCAAAGTCCAAGGAATTATGACACCTCATAAATGAGTCACTAACAGAGCTAAACTCAAGTGCTGCGCTCACATGCCGCCATATTGTCTTCTTCAATCTGTCTGATTCCAAAGAGCTGAAGACCAGTTGCAGGCATTTTGGATTTGAATGAGTCAGTTAGCATGTTGTCCAGTGACTGTGTAGCATTGGACGTCAAGTTGAAGGCCTGAAAGTTAAAAAAAAAGTGGTGGCATTAGAAGATGAGACGCAAAACTAATGGATCCTGTCAAATACAATGTTTGCTAATGTCACACCTGGCAGATGAAGTTAACGGGGTCAGTGGCCTGGTCCAGATACCGACTGACTTCCCCCATGCAGGTATAATAAGTAACCGGCTTCAGGCTGACGCAGGAACCGCCAACGTGCATGGTGAGCGAGACCACTCCCGCAGGCATATCTGGATGAAAACAAGAAAACAGAAACATTCCCATTTCACTTTTCAGTTCCTTGACCGGAAGCGGCGATCACAGCCTGTGGTCAGACACTTGCCGGGTGCGGCGACTCTGACGGTGTACTCGTTCTCCACGCAGCCTGTGAGCCTTTTGGCAGCTTCACTTTCGCATGAAAACTCCACCTGTGGCGTCAACTGGGGATCCAGGTTCTGTGAGAATATGATGAACAGCATCTCCAGTTCCTTAAACAAGAAGGGAAATAAGAATGAACAATACTTTCTGGCAATTATTAGGAAGAGGACACTATAAAATCTAGAAAACAGGTATAAGTACTGCTTCCTCACAGTATCAGTTGAAGAAAAAGGGAACATAACGTTATACTGTCATTTTCATACCAATACTGCTTTTAATATCTTGGGCCTCACCCCGCAGAGAATTCTGCTCGGTTGAACGGTGACACAGCTGAGGTGCGACGGCCCACCAACTTCCTCATTAGGTGAATTCCCCGTGTCTGCAGGTTTGTCTTCTTCCTTCAGGACAGTTTCTTTTCTCTCCTCTGACACAACTTCCTCTCTTTTAACAGTGGTGGGATTTTCAGTCAAAGATGCTGCAGCCGTGCTCTCGTGTTTGGCTTCCACTTGTCCGCCTAAGAATAAGAAGAAAATCATCAAAAGTTAGGTTGTCAGCCCTGTGCATTTGTTTGGTCGGTTGTTCAGTTAATTAGTTATTTAGCGGGATTATATGTGTAATTATAATGGTAAGATTTAAAAGTGAAGTGTGAAACCGTAAAGGCACAAAACAGAAATAACCGAGTGTGATTATCTGATACGTACTGTCAGTGATGGCCTCCAAAATGGTGCTGACGTAAACAACAGGCTCATCCTCCGAGCTGACTTTTCTCCAGCTCGGCCAGCCGTCAAATCTCTCCGTGGGCACATCTCTCTCCGAGATGCCGCACAGCAGCACCACCACCCTGCGCGGTGGCTCGAGCAGTTGGCGCAGCGCACCCCGAAGGTCGGCTTCGCAGAGCGCGTCCAGGAACCCTGCGCTGAGGAGCAGCACCATGCACCTGCAGCTCTGGAAGCACTCAAAGTTGTATCCGTGGAGCTGATCCGCTGGGCCCACCGCGTACAGCGTCATGGACCTTTTGCGGAACTTTTGAGAAGATTTTAAGATCTGCTGCAAATACGTGGCCCATTCCTCAGCTTCGGCCGTGTGCAGGATGACCAGCTCGCAGGCCGAGTGGGGTTTGGAATTTGCTAAGAGAAACAAACAGAACACATCAGCTCGTATCCAAGTAAATACATTCAAACAGCCTCATTGCCAAAACATTAAACTGAAAAATATTGGGCATTAACTACTCTAAATTACTCAGTGATCACCAACATGAAGCATGAATCCCAATCCTGTAATCAGCTCAAACATTACACTAATGACTCTGGTGAAATTATGTGTTGGTTTCCACGTCGGAGCAGGTAAGTGTTTGTCGTGGAAAGGCTCCACAACACAGCAGCTGTCCGGCTGTGGAATGTCAAGGTGACTGTGGTTGGAGAATGAATGTCCGATTTGTTTGATATTCCGGCGCAGAGTCAACAAGTCGCTGTGCAAACATGTCGCTGTGTCAACACTGGTCAGAGTAATTTTGTTTGACTCATTACAGTGTTTAATCAGGTCAAGTTCACCTCTGTACACGCTAACTGGGGGAGAAACCCAGCGCCAGTGTTCACCCTCATCTCAGTTCCCACTGACAGCGGGGCTCAGGGACTTGTCATTTGTTTTTTAATGCACTGATAACATGACTGATTTGAATTTAGACGTGGGAAAACACTAAATCGACTATGAATGTAGCAGCACAGCACAGCAAAGCTAAGCTGCTACCTTCCTCTTTTTTCATTTAGGTCAAAAAATAAATATGTTTCAATTAAAAACTTCATTTTAATAAACATATTTCAAAGTGATTGACCAGTCAATGCTGTCTTTGTGTGGCTACAGTAAGTATTTTGGCGACATACACTAACTGAAACTTGCAAGCCAGTTATAAATAATTTACCTGATTCAGTGCATGAGATGGTTTCTTCCATGGTGGTGAAGGAGTCGTTAAATGTCCAGAAGTCACTGAACAAGCAGCATCATTCGCCCGAGTGTTTCCTTTCAATTCACCAGGTTTACTGGAACCCCTCTGCTCCTCAGCTGAGAATACGACAGCTTTCACCAGCAGTGCGCTTTTGTTCGGTTGTATTAATAGCAACAACTCAGTTTCCTGAATCTGGTGACACTGGCCCACTTCCTGAAACAGTTGAAGAAGTGAGAAAATGCACCAGTGTCACATCAGAATGTGCAACATCTCACTGGCTGCGCTTGTTGATTAGTCAGGCTCACGGGGGGGTTTAGTTCAGAGTGACCGTTTAGAGATTAGAGACATGCGTGTACAAAGAATGTACACTAACAACTGACAATAAAAATATATTAGTTAAAAGGAGTTATTCCATACAGTTAATTGAACAATAGAATTGTTTTTTCTCAAAATTACAACACAAACACACACACACGTACGTACATGTACACAGGATCAATTCACCTGTTGTTTGAGGGACATGCCTCTTCTTGTTTTCACTTCCGTGACAGGGTTTCACAGTGATCATACTGATACTGCGACACTAACTGTATCTCATGTCAATAGAAAACACACGTTTAGGTCTTCACGGTCAAACAATGATAATGCTGACCAAAATCTAAGACTCTAGAAGGTACTGGTGTCAAAGTCAATGCCCGATCGTGGACAAACACACTTATTTTAGAGTCCTTCGGGATGAAAGTAACTATGATGGGTTGGATTATTATCAGAGAGTAGAAGTCTGTTGATTTACCTTTGGGCCGTGTGCGGTCTTCTCAGCTTGGTGTTGTCGCAGCCTACGAGAAAATAGGCAGATCTAGTTTGAAATGGCACCTAATCGATGGTACAAAAGAAATATGTCACAATCTGGTAACATTACCAATATTTTTTAGAAATACTTCATAAAGTATTCTCCCTTTGTTGACATTGTAATGTATTAATTATGTTTAATCAGGATGAGTTTAAATTCTAGCTTCTATCTTGAATCAAGTCAAGTTACTTGTGTGCTCAAATACTGACGGAAAATTACACACCATGTACACAGCTGATGTGCACATGGACACAAAATGTATTTCAGGCAGACTGCATGAATGAGTCGAGAAGCTGAATGAATCAGCTGAATGTCGAAACTATTTCTCAATAAATAATGTTCCAGATTACTTAAACCTCACGGCAGTTTATTGCAACACCAGGCACCACACACTAATGTCCACTAGAGGGCAGCAGACCATCACTCACAATGAGCAGAGGGGTGGACTTGGTGGACGCACTGACTTTTATACTGGTGAGCCAAGACATTTAAACACTTGTCCATGTTACTTTGGGTTGTATTTCACTTGAATGAACACACTGCAGTTTATATATAACCGCAGGAAGCTGGCATGTTTGTCTGTGTGTGTAGAAGTAACGCAAATGGAAAAATATTTCTAACACCACCTCTCTTTCATTAAACCTTCTGGAAGGACACACACACGTTCTGCCTTAGTTTGGACAGATTGACTTGACGTGGAATGACGACAACTCGTTTTGACCTTTGGATTTAAGAGGGAGTTTGGAATTTTTTCCACCTCCTTTTACCAATTATCAAATTGCCCACATTAAAACTGTTTTAAAATGTTTATAGAATGTTTTGGGTTACAAAAACACATTGCAGAACTTTTTTTTCCCTTTATGTTTCGTGGGAAAAGTATTGAAGGCAAAATAATCACATGACTATTTCTTAAGTTTCAACTTTTTCCTTCTTAGTCAAGGCTGCTATTTTTAATACAGCAGAAATTTTTATTTTACATTTTACAAATTAATGAATTGGCATGCTTAGACATTGCAAAAGTATTACATCATATTAGGATTTTTGATATATTGCTACTGATAGAAAGTATATTGCAATAAATACTGATTTTATTCTATTTCTCAGCCCTAGGTCAGACTCATTTAATAGCTGGTGGGGTAAATACTAATGAACACTCGTCATCACCATCATCATCATTCCATGGGAATTGATGAACCTCATCTCAGCATCTGCAACTGATTTCTATCACTGTGCTCCACAAAATACTAGACCATCACATCTCTCTTAGAATTATTTCAACAAACGTCCTAACTCTGGTTGAATTCGATGAGAAGCCTTCCTCAGGCGTTCATCTTTGTCAGGTTTTGTTTTATTTTGGCAACAGTAGTGTGTAGGTCTGTCCTGCCCTCCGTCCTCAGGCTCTGTAAACACAGTTAGAAAACCAACAAGCGTATAGTTGCTTGTCTAACCACTAATTTCAGCCACAAAATCAATTTGTACAGCTTTGCTTTTCTCCAATAATACAATTTGTTGTGTTTCTGCTTTGACCTCTTTCAACAACGTGGACCCTTTTAATGGCAGCGGCAAAAGTTCACCCTCCGACTTCTGAAGCTGCCTGTGAAGAGCAGGGTGATCCATGACCCGTCTTTAAGTACAATTTCCTGTAGAAAGAGAATCCCCTAATTTCTCCTAACTCTGCCATTAGCTACCATAAGCATGACCGGCCCGTTACCTTTTGTTTGGGATCCCTTGAAACCACTATCTTTTAGGTGGCTCAAATCAAATCCCTGCAGCCTGAGTTTAATAAGAGAATATTTTGCCCCTATATTTTAACCTTGTTATCCAATATCCTGTCTTTTTAGTGCGCAGTGTGTTTTCAGCACACAGAGCAGCCGTGCTAGAGAGTGCACGTTGGTTCACAACAGAGGCCTGACATCCTGTCTGCCGGAGCACAAAAGTTCACATGTGGACTAACAGATTTGGGGGAATCTGCTATACTGGCACCAGATTAGCCGAATTAACAGTTTGCAACTCACACAGCCAGCCTATACTTTAACTCTACCTGAGATTAATAATATAAGACTTATCAAGAGAACATTCACAATTAATGCTCTAAGATAAAAAAAAATGAAAACCTGAGTAGAAATGATTCTGTGACTTGTCTGGTGGAGAAAATTGGTGGAAAAACTGAAGTTACTAAGCACCGAGCACTCTGAGGCAGGGGGCTGCGACAGAGGGGGGGGGCAGAGGTCTGTGCATCTAATATTGCAAAGATAATGGCCATGTTACCGTCTCATTTACTGTACTTCCCCATGCTGTATATCTGCCCTGCCTCTGAGGCTCTTTTTGGAGACTTAAAGTGGAGGAAACCAGACACAAAGGCCCAGTCCGAGGACAGGGAGTGCAATCTTGAAATGGAAAACTGAAATGGGGAAATGGTCTCTCGCTGAAATGTTATTTGGACGATAGCCTGCATAAGAAAAGAACTGTGTTTGGTTTCTCATTGAGAGTCACCAGCAGGGCACATTGTGATAAGAAAATAAGTCTAATGTTACCTGATCTGGTATAATGTGGACCAATTACCACTCCATTGCACTTCATTACAGGACTGTAATAGGGCCGGGGGTCAGTGCTTGAGATGGAGAAGCAGAGTGAGGCGTCATTGATAATATGATAAAAACTGACAGTGAGAGGCCCCTCTGACAAATTATTGAAATTTACAGTTGATAGGGAAACACTATAACCTCATTTGGTAAGCAGCTGGCAAGCAGTTAGACAAAGCAGGTCCTCTCATACAATGAGAGGCTTATGGAGGTAGGGAAATCCAAAACTATCACGGAATAGTTTTAGACTCCTGCTCACTGGCTTCTGGCACTCAGTGTTTGTATTCGGTGTTTAGAAAATATCTAAAGTCACACAGATCACATGTGTTTCCCTCCAGCAGGTGAACTGTGGAGTCACTCTCTGGAACGGCGCGATCCATCGTTATACATCGCAACAAAAATATGCTGACAAAGCAGCTTGAACAGACAATTCGAATCCGACTGCTGTCATTTTTTATTCCTCGTGTGTCCCCAGAGTGCAACAGAGAGAGCGAACCAAAAAAAAAAAAATCTCCCCCCGCGCTGTTGGAGACGGTATAGCAGCCGTTTGTTTGCCTCGCTTAAAGTGCCTCCATTTGAGGCGCCTTGAATAAATACATCAAATAAAGTGCCATCAGACATACATTTTCAATCCATCAAGGTAATCAGATTCTGTTTACCTGAATGGGAACTATTGTAAAATGTTATTAAAAAACTTAAATGGAGTTTAGGTGTAGAATAGCCAGGCAGAGGAAATGATGAGCAAACAGCGGGATAAGATTCCAATTACTATTAAACAAGCATTGCATTGACTAGTAAAGAGGAAAATAGCTTTGACATTTTCCACAGCTGGAGCTCCCACCTGACGGGCTCTGTTGTACGAGAGCACGGCAAATTCAATTCAGGGACTTTGAGACATGAGATTGTCGAAGCATTTGTCTGAAATATACGGCTGTTACTGTGGTTTCTCATTGAGAGTCACTGTGTAATTAGTTACTGTGTAATTGTATTTATAAACAATGAATCGTATATAGTTTGATTAAATAGCTGGACATATTTTATTCAAATGTTTTATGATGTATTAAAAGCTGAATCAAATAGAAAAGTGTGTCTGTTCCAGCTCTAACCTCTATGACTGCAGCACATCCCAGTGTTCAGAATTGAACAAGGCCATGAAGTCATTACCTTGTACTGAGGGAAATATAATTTATGAATCATTTGGAAGCCCAGTTAAGTTTATCTCACATATCTAAATAGGCAATATATTGAATGCATGCTTCATTGATCAAAACTGTTGTGGAACAACTTATCAAGCAGCCATCTTTAACTACTATTTAAAGATCATTTTTTTTCTTTCATCTACCGTCTTCACTCGGCTGAAATCACTTCGACATGATAAGACAGTCAATTTGGATGTCAGCTCCGGCTACAGTAATCACGCTGGCCACTAGATAAGTGTGACTTTATTTATTTATATTGAGCCCTGTGCGTGTCTAGTTGGAGATAATAGTTTCATTTTCCTGAGAAAGTTTGCCAGCTGCCCTCATTGTGGAGTAAATGTGACAGATTCCTGCTTCATTAGGATTCATTGGGCTGACAGAGATGGATTCATGCGATGAATGAACAAAAGCAAATGCAATATGCTGGATTCCAGAAATCTCCCTTGACGTACGCAGCGCTGGCTTGAATACCCGCTGCATCGGCTTCTAGATTTACAGATCGCAGGTGACAGTCAGAGGCTAAAGGTGAATAAACGGTATCCAGCAACCGATCAAACTTTTCTCTTCAAATTCAAGCCATTTGTTTAACAATTTAACAATTACTTTATAAAAAAATAGGATTCATTTAACACTTAATTTATTTAATTTGAAAATAATTTATATTATAATTGAAATGTCTTGTAGCTTGAGTTCTTTTAGTAAAGTTTGATTGATAGTTTGAAGATACACTGTTTTGGAAATTATATTGTTTTCATTCCAAATCTCAAGCTTCTTTAATGGCAACTACAACGGCCTGTTACCTTAATGGACCAATGTTTGAGTACATTAATTAAAGGTCCATAGTGAAGGACTTAAAGGCATCTAGTGGTGAGGTTGCAGATTGCAACTTCATATCCTTCGCCCACAGTGTTCTCCTTCCAAATGTGTAAGAGGAACTATGGCGGCCTTCAGAAAGTCAAAATGCAAAAGGAGGATTTGTTCACTCTAGGCTACTGTAGAGACATGGTGGGTTCTATGAAGAGACATTATTGTGCTGCAGCTGTTATATAAAATGAACTTCAAGTCTCATATTATACTCTCCATTTCTTTCTCATGTATTTTCTCCATTCTTGGTGGCTACTTTGTATTTTTTGGCAATAATTTGCAAGCAATGGTTTTTCCAGAAACACATACGGGAACCTACATAGCTGTGGCTGTTTTGTAGCTAAACATGGGGCGTAAAGTATCACTGACTGTGGTCAGCTGATGGTGGTCAATGTGAGACAAAGTCTATGTCCACATGAGCTTGAAATGAAATAAACTATTAACTCTAACTCTATTAAACAGTTATTTTGAGTTATCAACAGATGGTAAGGTCAGCTGACACCCTGTGCATTGGTGCCTCGGCTTATCTTCTACTACAACTGTAATCTTGAAGCCTGCTGGAGTGGATTTTTGATGAAGTGGTTTGTTTCCAAAAGTTATCTATATGGCCTCTGAGAGACTATCAGTGACAGACTCCCATTATTTTGCAAGTCGGCACGATGCCAGGAGGTGCTGCTTGTCTGAGTCAGTGACAGCAACACTGAGGAGCGGTTATCCTGCTGCTTCAGTACATAAGATATATATGTTAAAGCAGTGATGCTGAAGGATGAAGAAATATATAGTCTGCATCAACCAGGACTGGTGTCTCCTTAGTGACCCTTGTAAAATATCTCCTGATCTGAATATCATCTTTCAAGGTTTGCTAAATATTACACAAGGTGTAACTATAAAAGAGGCCTGTAAGAAGGTAAACTATATATACATTAAAGGGCATACGAATAGTGATAAAGTATTACATAGCTCATCTGTGTGGAAGGAGGATTTTGCACTTCCACAATAAGGCACAAGAGGTCAGAGCTTCACTACAAATACTCTGAAGTACCTTGGCGTCTGGTCCCGTGCACAAGACAAGCATATTCATCATTATCATTAAGGGCAATGCCTGAAAGATGTCTATTGAAATAAGTTTGCTTAAAACATCATTACAAATCCAATTAATAGTGTCATTAAACCAGATAGAAAGGAATGACAACAGTGTGTGACTTGAAATTCTTTTAAATAATAGAAAGCCTAGCGCTGCATAGCAGGAAGAAATCTTATCAGCGATGTTTAAATGTAGATGTTATTTCAGTAGGAAATGTTATAACCTCTCGTGAGTGGCACGAGCTGCACTGTTATGTTATCGTTACTTTTATTAAAAATAATAGTTGCTGGGCGCTGTAGCCAAATTTGCATTTGCATTTTTTAGTTTTCAATTTAAGCAGATTTTTTTCAAATCTGGGCCAAACTAACTGACTGAATGCAATTTACCAGCTGATCAGTAAAATCTTAATTAGAATAGGCTCCTGTTCATTTAACTGTAGCAAGTAGACTGAGGTATTTGTTAAAAAATGTACCATTTTACTATAATTATGTAGATTTTTTAATTCATAATAAATGTCTTTTAAATTTCCAAGAAAAGTCACATTCTGTATTTAGTGTGTAACATAATGCTAATTTCTTTGTTTCTGCATGACAGAATATATGAAAATGTATCCTAAAATGTAAAGGTTATATGGCAAAGATCTTGAACCTAATAAGTACTTCTGCAGGGTTGCTTAGGAAGACAAAACAGATGTGAAATCTATTCCGACAAAGTCAGCTACAATCGTAAATAATGCAGTTTCTGTGTCATGAGACTTTACCAGATTTCAAACCCAACCTAGAAAACATTAACAATATGACATCAACTGATTTGTTGAATTAGCAAAGAGAGCTGCTCACTCTGAAGCTCATACGCTAATTCTCTTCATTAGCCAAAACACCTCAAAGGTCAGCTGAACAAATCCTGTTACGATGCCATGTTCCAACAAATCACATGCATGACGTCATTCTGTGTACAAACAGTTAATTCACATTTTAACTTTTACTTATATAATGCATATCACTAATAATATGCTCCCATATACAAAGTTATAAAATGTAAATACATTTAGCCTCTCCGTCAGCTGATCTATCAACATTTTAAAACGCAATTTCAAGGAGGCGATTTTGGTCCACTAGTAGATTGAATGCCCCATGCCCAAACCCCAAAGGAGTGCATGAATATCCCATTAAAGCTAATCTGTTGTCTCGCTTTGCCGTTGGACAAAGTCCTCCACCTGACACACCGATCCCATTTTCTCCTCCACCGTTGACGACATTGACACTGAGAGGATTACAAGGAAAATCAATAAACATCGGCAACTTCATGAATGAGCACAAGTCTCTGTGCGCTGATACCCTCACACCAGGTTAGGTCTATTTACCTGCGATACCAATCCACAGCGGGATTCTCTGTAGTTAAGATGATAAGACGTCAGATCATGTCACCATGCTTAACAATGAGAGGACAACTCGGGGCTATACAGCACATATCCACATGGAGTTGGTCCATCATGACGTGAACACGAGCTCCATGGGGAAGCAGAGGGAATATGTGGAGCTACCCAGACACCACTGTTAAATAACACCAAAGACCCTCTGTTATCCTCGCCATCCTTTCTCTTTCTCTCTTTATTACGATCAGTATCTTCACATGCATCTTAGTTGCGAGACATAAAGTGCTCATAGACTATAAATAAATGTCTTCTGCGAGATATTCTCCACTTCCTGCAACTTTAGCAACTTCATATTTCCATTTGCAGTTGGAAAGTAGATCTGTAACTTTCAGCAAATGGCATGGGACAAGAAGAGGCAAGACTGCCGACCAGACAGACGAGCGTTCCACTCTCCAGCTCTTAACAAGCATAGTAATACATCAGTCAAAAGCAATAATTTTACCATTAATGAAATTCCAATTTGCCTTCAGTGCATTTCACGTTGACATTTTCCACATTGCAACAGTGCTTTGATAAAGTTTTTAAAATGCAAAAACGCATCTAAGAGGCTAAAGACCAGCCCGGGTGTCAGCGTGCCTGGCAGAGGACTATGGTACTTAATTTTTATCGCCATGCGCCCGGGGCATTGGAAGCCTGAATGTTAACATTGGCTCCATTTTCATTATCATCGTATGATTATGGATTTTACTGCATTTAGCTGATAATACAACTAGGAGCTCACCTTAAAAGAAGTTGCTCGGAGGTTTCATTTCTGCCCAAATGAAATTTTCATTTGACAAACAAGTATAATTAGGCTGCACTTCTTGTTCAGTGTCAGTCTGTTTTCTGATTGAACTTAGACCAATTTACTGCCACTAAATGAGTTTGAATAATTTCCATTCTGAATGTCTTGGGGACATTAGCTTTAGGAGTGCTAAGTGGCAGCTTTCTTTTTGAAGTTGCTGATTATTTGATGCCACCCCTGTCTACCTATACATTTTCCAGCTTACTTCAAAGTTAACAAGGAAAGAAAAAAAATGCACATCACCTACCTTGGAGAACAATGAGAATTTGAAAGTGTTTTTTTGGCCAGGTCTGGGAGGCAAAGTGAAAATTACTTTAATAAGTGTGTAATAAACTTCGTTAGCTTCAATGCTCTTTGCTTCCCCACTTTATTTCTTTCATGTGGCCACCTTTATTGTACTGAATGAGGATTTGTTTCTCTTGAAACTTTACACCTAATAACTAATATTGCAGTATCAGTTTCATTAAACCACTAATTACAAATTAATACATTATGGATTATGAGAACTGCAGCAGCTGCCTCTCTGTTATTGGAAGTAATATAACAGTCATTTTTATTATCTACCAGCGAACAAGCAGAGAAGCTGGGGACTGACTTGTAGGGAGTTATAGCCTAGCCTTTATCCACATGAAGTGTTTATTTTCCATAACACAATAACTATAAATATATTAGCAAATAAAATTGTTGCAGATTACCTACTATTAATAGCACTGTAAGCCTCTGCAGCCACAAGCTGAGCCACAGCAGACCACTGTGAATGGCAGAGGAAAGTGGGGTTATTTGTATATTTTCCCCTAATGGATTTGGTAGATAACCTAAAATCTGAGTAACAGCTATTTCAGTAGGGGTAATCCAGTCATCCTAAAAAAAAAAGGAAAAAATAAATAAAAAAATAAACACCAATGTGGAGCAAAACAGAACGAGAGAAATGGAGTGAATAAAATTGGTGAGGGCAGAAGAAAGAGAGGATCACAAATAAAGCTCATGTGGGATTGATGAGAGGAAATGGGGATTTTGACAATGTGATTAAGTAATGGTCTGAAAATATGGAAGCAATGGCAAAAAAGAGAATAATTTACTCAAATGTAAGAGAACTGCATGTCAATGAGGGGCGGAATTACATTTCATTATCATAAATAAGGAAAACTGTGGCTTAGTTCTGAGGAGTTTAGAAGCTGCTGAGCAAAAGACTCAACCTCAGATCCTCCAACACTGCTCCCAATGTTTCTTTACATGTGAGGATTTTGTTATTAACACTAAATAGTTTCACAACAGCAAACATTTTCAAATCATTTTTGGGTTGCTGGAATATGTAATCATATTGGAATTTCAAAACAAAACAAAACTAATCTCATCAAAAGATTAAACCTAAATTTCCAGTGTTCTGTGCAGAAAAACAAAAGCTCAAGCCCCATCCCTTTCCCAAAGTGTCACTAAATAACAGAGCTACACTCAGAGCAAGGGTGGTCTGCAGTGCAGAGGTCTATTGAACTAACGTGACAAAGGAGCCACTACGAAGTGGAGATAATGCTGTGGGATCGACTCAAAAGAATTGCTGTTGGTCCAAAAGGATTGCAGCACATCTGCAATTCATTTGCATTATGCTCATTTTTCCAAGGACTGAAATGACTCCAAACTTGTATAACAAGCTGACTCACAAATAGATGTGCTGCGGCTTTGTCCTCAAATGAATTGCTCAATGAATACATGAGGGTAAAATATCTTAAATGCAATGTCAACAAGTTATATTTTATCTTGCTTGGACTTTGAAAAAACGTCAGGGTTGTTTTTCTAATGTTGAGTTTGAACACACACTGAAAGACACGCAGTGGAAATCTACTTGCACAATTACTTTTAAAGGGATCACAGTACTTCTGCTCTAACAATATGTGAAGCCATTGTGTTAAACTGTATAAGACTAGTACTTGTGGGTATTTGGCTTCTGTCACACTTTTAAATTTTCATTTAAATCTTAATTACACATATCCCACTGAGTCACTGATGATGTAAAATCACTAAATACGAAATCTGCTAGACAAGGATATATAATTCAAGGGACATTTCTTTGCTGTTGATGAGGTGACAAACTGGTATTGAGGTATGAATTTTACAATAATGCAGCTCTGTTTTTATGCTCTATTCATTAGCTTAATTCCTACAAACTAACAAGGGTGGGATGATTGTTTATTCAAAGTCAAAAGCTGTGGAAAACACCTGACAGCACAGATTATTAAATGACATGGTGAAATTTCATGCATGATTCTCTGTCTCATAAGGTACTTTGTCAGAAAGCGTCGACTGCTTTTACATCTGCCATAATAATTACCAAGAGCCCCAGTGCATTGTGGAGACAGGCAGATTGCTGCCGTGTGCTCACTACCTGGGTTTGAGATGATCATGTGTGCACAAGAATAAAAACAAAACGCTGAAATATTATATTTGGGGGGGATAAATCAGAGAAGTGAATTATTTAAACTCTTTAAAGACACCTATAATGTTCATTTACAGACTTACTACCTTAAACTGCCTGTCACGCATCCACTTATTGGACTATATCAATAAAACAAGCAACATCCTCAAAAGCCCACTTTCTTTTGACTGGACCAACATCTAGGAGCATCACACACAATGCATGGTGTCCTCCTCCTTTAACCACTGTGGTCCTTATGTTAAACTCTAAAACAAAATAACTATATGACCATTTATTGGAAACGACACCTTCTCAAATGTAAATTCCAGCCTGATTCTAAATTGGGAGCATGAGAGTGAACAGCACGAACCTCAGCACAAACAAAGATCATTTGGTAAATATTAGATCCATTCCCAGTATACTGTGTGACATAGAGGTCGGTTTAGTCTTTCAATTCCAATCCCCGTATAAACATGTTTCTGTAAACAGTAACATACATGCAGAATATACATCGGCAACTGGCTCAACACACAAAATCTAATAATGCTAATAAAATATCAGCCGTATGCAAAACGTGGATCACAAATATAGCATACAGCACAGTTTGACACCGGAGCTCATCTCTCAAGGGATTACAATAAACAGTATCTATGTGGCAACATCAGCTGGAACATGTACTTGTGTATATGTACCATGTATTTTTTTTAAACTGCGACAGTCATATACTGAAATTCTGACAAGGACTGTTGGTCATGGGTCTGGCAATTAAATTAAGAGTATAAAGACTACATCACACGTCCTCTCACATTTACTCGCTGACTGTAGTGCAAACAAAAAGTTTTAGAAGTAATTAGAACAAGTCTAAAATGGTTTGTCATCTCCCCTGGTAAGGATTTCAGAAGATTAAATCTCTCTTAACCCCGTCCACAAACAGCGACAAAGCCAAAATCTGATTTCAGTATCTCCAGCCCACAGTTTCCATCCCCATCCATAAGAAAGCTGCTTAGCCTTGGCAGCTAGCACATATGTGAATTGATCCAGTGGTAACAGAGAGTGAAGAAATCTCTGAACTAACTGTTAAGAGCCCAATGATTAAATGGAAACAAACAATGCAAATCATTTACTGAGCGCCTCAGGATCCGATAGTTTAAGTGGCCTTCTTATCATTAAAAGCCGAGTTTATGGTGCTGATCACATGCAGCTGCTGGTGGGAGTTTACCCAGCTTCAATAACCACCAACACTCTCCCTCTATTCAGATCTATGGCTAAATCCCAGGTGAGTGACAGGTGCCAGCTACAGGCCTGTTAGGAGAGAGCGTTTGTTGATATAACCATGTTTTCCTCTCTTTGAGCGACTGATCTGCAAAGGTACACATAAAGGCCCTCCTTCAACAATGTACACAGAGAGCACTTCGAAAGGAGTACATAAAAATGCATCTCCCCCTCTCTCCCCTGCAACATTAAACAGCGTGTGAGGGTTGGGGGTGGCGGGGGGGCGGCTGCGGTGGGAGGCATGCAGGGACTGGGGGGGGGATTGGCTGAGGGACTCAAACAAACGCTGGAGAGTGGCAAGTTTGCATTTGCCCATACCAACAAGCTCCTATCTCATTAACAAACCGCTGAAATAAAAGAGTGCTTTTTTGGCTCACAGCTATAAAAAAAATTATCATAGTGATGATGTTCCTCAGCCGTCAACAGAGCTGTGATAACGTTGTTTGATGATGACTTTCCCATGAATGTTAAGCAGCCGCCGCGGCAGAGGAAAGGAGCTTATCAGCGCCTAATGCCCATCTCTAATTCCTGCCCTTCTTGAACTAGCCATTTTCTAACAGCGTTAACTGTCAAATTTACATCCCGTCTTAATGCCACTAAAGAGTACGGGGGATGAAGAGTAAATGACAGCAGTGTAATGAGGAAGGCAAGGCATTCCTTCTCCCACTTTCTCTCCCCCCCTCTCTCTTTCTCTAAGGAGAAGGAGATTTCCACTATATGGAGGCTTTTTTCCTCCTCCGGTGCCATGATGCCTTGATGGAGAGCTTACCTGTGAACCTACTGTGCTAAAGGTGCACATGAGCTTAATTAGCACCAGATTCCTTTGTGAAGTAGGTAAAATAGATTTTTTTTTCCACAAAGCAGTGCAAATATATATATCATAAAATAAAATCCAGCACAGAGAGAGATTTAAATATGAGCATTGTGATCAATCCACAGGAAACAGGCATTTGCAGCAGAAAAAGAAGGCTTCAACCTGAGCTGCAGACATCAAGTTATTATAATAAACAGAGGGTGGGGCATTTAAAGCACCACATGGCAAGCAATCACTAAACATGTTTATGCTTCTGCATGTTTTTTGACTGAGTAAAGATGGTTGGCTTTCCATTATTTTTGTGTATTCCTTTTAATCATGAAAAGATAAAACGTCCGTTAAATAAATTGAAAATTAACTCAATACTATATACATAATAATAATAATGATAATTAATAATAACAAAATACAATCTGTCAATAATTAATCTGTAACAATGTAAGAAATCTTTCAAACATATACACACAATATATATATAATACTTTGCGGAAAAAGCCATTGTATTCTTGCAGACTTCTGCTCCTTTTATGTAAATGAAAGTTTCTGCATGTAATTTAAGATGGCATTTAAGCCTCCTACCCCAGATACTATCATCATAATTAATTCATCAGGTAATATTTCCCATTATTCAAAGGCATTTTATGCTACGCTAGGTAATGAATAGCTACACAAAATACAACAGTATTCAGTGTTTATTACAAATTTGTACTAATGCAAGCAGACTGCTGGGAATTATAGAAAGGGAATATTTCAAATTAATCCACTAGATGGACAAATATGGAATAACATGTCAAAGCAAAGCATTTGATTTCTTAACAGTTTCCCCTGGACTGGTGAAAGATGAGCACCACATCGTTTGTGGATATCTAGATTTTGACTCAGTCATTGGTGGGGGGTTCATATTTAATCTTCCCTTTCTTACACAGAAATTAGAATGAAGATAAACAGAAGAAAGGTTTTACCTTCCATCTATGCTGGCATAATCAAGCATGCAAGAGAACCTATGAATACGTAGTCCATTTCATCTGAGGGGTCGGACTCTGGTAGGGCAGGCCAGCCAAGATTAAATCTCAGCTCATCTGATTGGACCATATAACGATTCAAACTGAGCTAATTTCATGCTGATCTGGTTGCCTCCAGTGAAACTATCCACAAGGCAAGAGGCTGTAATGATTTGGGAAAGGAAGGAGACAACAGATAAATGGTGAAATGAAGTTGAAGGGCCTTCTTACCTTTGAGAAGAAATATTTCAATTTAAATGTATTACTTTATCAGGATAAGGTCCTCAAGCTCCGGAGCTCTGCGATTACACCAATTAAACATCAAATATGATGAGCTAACTGCAAATGAACAAATGCCGTGTGCCCCTGTTTAAAGGCTGGTATTCTGCTATTGTTCAGAGACACAACTAATCAGTTAGACCTGCTGCTACAGAGTTAAAATGCAATGATTAGTTAAGAGAATGGATGAAGTGTTTTGGTTTTTGTAATATAATTAAAATTTTCAATGATAATAAGTGTCACTGTCAAATCTAAGAATAAAATATATGTTCTGTATTGTACATGGAGTTTGGTGTAACAGCATGTACAGGGACAGTTTGTTGTCCAGCTCTTAATAACATTGTGGATAATAATTAGTTTTTCTTGTTGTTTTTATTAGCTGTATGACTCTGTGCTATCTGTGCACCCTCTGCTTGCTAATTCCTTGTGTGGGTATGTGTGTTTTGTATCCTTGTCTTTGTATTGTATGTCCAGGATCAAAGGGTAATGTGGGGAACGGGTCAAAATGTGAGGGCTGCTATTGTAGCTGCTTTGTGATTATGTAAGTTCAGATGTATCTTAAGAGAAGAACAATAAATCAATAATAAAAAAAACTCATAGCTAGTATCACAGTGCTTCATTATTTTTAGAAAGTCCATCAGTTTTGAGAATTCAAAATTGATAACAATTAAAATATTAGGTGAGTTTGACATGCTCTCTCAGAGAAAAAAAGGGTGAACTGCCTTAAACCTCTCTTTATATTTCAGCCAAAAGATTACCTGACTCTGTCTGCGTAAACCAGGAAACATCCAGAAGACATGGCACTGGTGTGGCTCCAACCCTTCCCTCGCTCTGCACTTCGCTGCTGCTGAGCTCTGCCTGTGGGCACAACAGATTTGACACAAGAGTGCTGATGAATCTCATCAGTTTAATGTGTTTATGCTTGCTAAGCCCTAAAAGCTTATTGCTGTTCAATGGAGTGCTACAAAGTTACCTAATTTCCCCCCTGGTCGTCTCTCCACACGCAGCCTCCCTCCCTGGGTCTGCACTGGCAACACAGACTCCCAACAACACGGCGAACTGCGCAACCTGTGGAAGCCAGAATCCACGCTGTGTCTCAATGATTTGTGTTATCAAACAGAGAAAAGACCTTGACAGAAATACAGTGGAGAAAGATATTACTGTTTTTTTTCCACCTAAATGGAACCCATGACTGTCTCTCTCCTTCCACATTGATCCCTTTTTACACCCTTTTCACACAGCAAGTGCTTTAGTCTTATCTCCGCTGCCCCCACCTCGCCTGTCTCATATTCAAACCAATGAGGCAGGCTGCCTATATGACAGCTAACACCCAGTATTAATTAAAATGTCATGCCTCCAAATCAATATTGTAAAACAGTTCAAACACAACCCCATCGCCACTGCTGTGATAAGTGCTTTTGGGTGACAGGTGAGTCCAGGGAAAGTGATGCAGGAGAATGGTATGACGGAATTATCCGGAGAGAACATGTAACATTAAAATTTATGACCCCCCCTATGTGTTACTTCATTGCTCACAATTGCAAATTATACACACTGTCATGAAGTGTGCTGTGCTAAACTGACAGATCCATAAGTCAGCAGCAACAGGAGGTGAGAACTCTTTAGCTGGAGACGTTTGACTGCAACGCATTAAAAAATGACTAGAACAGCTGCAATCCATCTGATCGCGTTCACGTTGACTCTGACAAAAAAAGAATGTCCATTAGTACCAAACTACTACAAGTATACTTCTGTTACACGAGGTATATGAAAAGTTTCCATGAATAAAGCCAATAAAACTGAGAACTTCTGACATTTTTTCCTCAATATTCCAACTATTGTGAGCGACAAATGGGTTTGATTCAAAACTTTGGTTGAGACCGTGCGCGTTCGCACACACTCAGCGAAAGATACCGTTCAAAAGGGATACGGATAGAATGTGACAAATTCTGTCAGAGTAAATATAGTTTAATAAATGAATTAGCTTCATAAATAATGGCTGTAATGACATTTTAGGGGACAATAAGCCTAAGCGTTGTCAGGAAATAGTTGATGTATGAGTTTCATGCCTCAGCGGTTCCTCAAAATGAATAGGCTTGGGAAGATAGCAGGGGCCTGCAACCAGCCTATTTCCTCGAATTATCTACTTGTTGTCAATTTGCACAGTGGAATTACACATGCAAATTGAACTGCCTGCACAAACACCACTTGGAGATGATAAAAACAAATTAACAAAGGGTATAGAAGGAGGATTTATTTCACTGGCTAACCCAGGTCAAGCAATACATGTATTTTACGATTGTGTGTACCCAATTTTGGTGTAATTATATCAGCAAATTATTCTTTGTAATCTTATTATTTTTTCCTCAACCTTCTCCTTACACACATAATTAACTTCTTTCACATCCACACACACACAAAAACACAGCTTGCGTCTGTATCAGAGCAGCACAGTTCAATCTGATGTGGACGTTCGCTCTCGTCACCTTCCTGCAGCTTAAATCCCGAGGAAGGTGAGAGGTCGACAGTTTAGTGACACAGTTTAATGTACGCGTTTGGTGAAGGGGTAGGCAAATCTACATAGCAGAAGTCACAATGTTAAAATATATATAATCACCTCTTAACATCATCCCTCATATTGGGGAGGAAATTAAGTGTCCACGGACCTCCACGTTTGCTATTAGATATCTCATTTACTTTGTACACACAGTGCTAATCTGCACTAATGAATTCTGCCACACCAAGCCAGATCGAGATGACTTAAAATTATTACCACTTGCAAAGATATGCCTTTCCTCATTTGAGGCTCAATTTGGCTGGCTCGCAAAAACAGTCTGTCACAGTAAGATACTAATAATTAGGGTTTTAAGATGATTAGTTTATCTCTGTGCTCTTACAGTCCTGCCTCTTATCCACCATGGCCAAAACTTAATAAGAGGCTCTAAGTTTTAAACAGCCAACTCCAAATTACCAAGAAATGACGGAAATAATGAACTGGAGCGCATGCCAGGGAGAGAGAGAGACAGACAGAGAGAGAGAGAGAGAGAGAGAAAGAGGAAAGACACACAAAGAGATGGATGGTGGGAAAGCTAAGAGACATTAATTCAAGTGTGAAATAGAACACAAAGTCTGGTAATCAATAAGGAAATGATTCAGACCTGTAATGCCAAAATTGTTTAGTATTAACAGGACTTTGTGACTCTCATTTACCTTCAGACGCCGCCGTGCTCAACTTGTCACACATGTAATTAAAGTGGCGATAATGCTGAGTGAGTGATACCAGTTAATGGTTGCATATTTTTGAGGATGAGATAGAGATTTTACATGTTCCAGATGACATTCAATATAGCATAAGCCTTATCAGCCCAGTTTAATATGCAGCGCATTTTGCAAAGCTGGACAGAGTAAATCCCTCATCCTAGGGTACAGGAAGTTCAAGGGGAGTGCAAGGTCTCCAGGTTTCATTTGTTTTACATTTGTGTCACGAGATAGGGCTGGCTATTGAAAAGAGAATAAATGTGTGTATCCAAAGCTGGCATCACTTGACTGATACTGGCTCCATTCTGGGAAGCTACTTTTAAACCTGTTCATATCCAGTCTCTCTAATTGAAGAAATACAACCAGAAACATTTGGGGCAGGATCTGGAGAAGTTTGACTCTCTTGCCTTTTCCTCACCAACAACAAGGAGGCTTACATAGTTTAATCTAATAAACCTCTAGCACATTCCCATGGGGTGGAGACCCAGAAGGTAGAGATCTAGAATATCTGAAGAAAAATGCTACAAGAGGCACAAATTAAGTCTATATGCATATAGCAATATGCATTTGACTTCTATTTGAAAACTAAATTCTATCATTTTAATCATTACTATCACTGTCATTGCACTGCTTATTATCATCTATCTATTGTAATGAGGTGCTGTGTGCATTGTCTGTATGTGTTAAGGGTGTCCTTTGGTATGGCACCACCATGTCTGGAGTTTTGAAAATAAAAGTATTTCAAATCATTTTCAATTATTTAAATATTGAAATAATAAAAAGGGTATAAGGACTATTCACAAAGATTAGCATCTTTAAATACATATATTAATCCAGGTAACAATCTGACACTCACGATAAATTGATTTATTTCAGCAAAAATATAAAGAAAAAAATGTATTGTTCTGGGATTATCTAGGACAGACTGCACAGCACTGGCTGACCCACTGTCCTTCTCATACAGAGTTCTGCTTATCTGAACCTATTGACCTTTACTGTGTACTTTGGTGTTACAGGTCTCAGTCCACATTCACATGGCAGACAAAATACAGGCCATAATTTATGTAGATTGTTGGGCTTTGCAATAAGATGCAACCGAATGAAAGCCTGATGTGAATGAGTGTGAAAGAGCAATTTAAGGGTAGATGTTCCTGTGCCAGTGCCAGTGGCTATACAAGATTTGCATGCTAATCATTCTGATAATAATGTAATGCCCACAGCACTTCGAGCAAATTGCGAATCATTGGTCATAGAAGGAAGCTTATCTCGCCTCGAATACAGGCGAACATTTGAATGAATCCTGGTCATTCTGGGACCTGTCAGCTGCCTGGCTCACCTCCATTAGACATGCTCTCACTGGACTTCACGGCAGACACGAGCCAACCCTGGAACACTTTATACGGTCAGGCTGAACTCTACACGTTAGCGGAGTGAACACGAGGAAGTGTTAGCTTTGAAAAGTCAAAAACAGCTCTTACCTGTCACAAGTTCCGCTCCCCAAAAGAGCCAATCACAGCGTTTGTCTCGACCTGGACTGTGTTTGTAAGCGCAGTTCTGATTGGACGGTGTGTTCCACGTAACCCCGCTCAGCCAATTAGCGCTTCCTTTACGCTGACGTCACTGTGTTTACCCCGGAAATGAGAGCGAGAAACAAACGCTGACCGATTTCTATTCGTTTTTAGTTTATTAAAATAATACATTAACTCTTAATTTCAGTGAAAAGTGCTGGGTCGGAATGTACAGCGGACTTTTGCCCAAAGGTTTCACGGAGGACGACCTCAGTGAAGAGGAGCAGGCGGATGATGCTGAAGAGAAGAGGACGATGGAGGAGAAGTGTGAGAGCTCAGTGATGGAGGACGCACCAGTGACTCCCACTGTCAGTGACTCCCCGACATGCAGTGTCCCTGGTGTATCCCAGGAAGTGTGGCAGGTATGTAGCTGTGTTGTGGAGTGAGCTGCTGCGAGCCTAGCATCCACAAGCTAGCTGCTGTGTGTATTTACCTTTGAAGTAGATCATCTGGGGTTGCAGTGCATTTGTGAATTCAGGTTGTACATCGCCTTTATAGAAATTTCAGGACCTACGTAAAAAGTGTGAAGAAATGAAGACAATGAAGGTTGAGAGAAAAAGGAAAAGACGACGACACAAGAAAGGTATCGGCGACCATACAACTCAACAACAACATACAACACTCAACCTAACCCATATTATAGCCTGAGGTCAGCTATACAGTATATATGTTTTTAGATGATGTCGATCTGTATGAAACTTTCCTAACTTGAACTGTGTTTGTTGTGTCATTCAGTGGGAGCAGTGAGTGAAGATCCAACAGAGACAAAAATGAGGTACAAATAAGAGACAGTGCCAATTATGGGAAGTTCATACAACAAAATAGCTGCCTAAAAATAAGAAATAAATCACAATCACATTCTTCAAATCAGTTTGCATACCCTGCCACACTATTTCATAAAATTAAAATATGTTATCATTTAAATAAAAAATATAATCTTGGTTACAATACTATATCAGTCTGCAGGTCTAACACATTTCAGTGGGTCCCTGATGTAGTCTAGCCTACCTTTGCTGTGCCAGTGTAGTGCTTTTGTAAAGTCATGTCTTTCAATCCAGGGTTGTTTTATTGGCTGTATAGTATTAGCACATACAGATTTCATTTCAGCGTAGAAAATAGGTTGTAAAGAATGGACAGTAGGTAGAAGTAGTGAATATCTCATCACTGGTGTACATGTAATGAACATAAATGCACATTCTCTCTGTCAGCAGAGTGTATCAGGAGGAACGGAAACAGCACTGGGATGGGCTTAAGCAGTATTTTGGTGTAAATGATCGATTTGATCCCCCTGCATCTTCCAACCCCCCTCCGAAGGTAATGAAGACTCCTGCCTCTCAACTTATCTGCAAAAGGTTTTAACACTGCTTCTGTCATAGCTGTTAGCATCAACTTCACATCCTTTATGTTTCTGTGCCACAGTACGCTCTCATTGTTTTACGTGACATGACATATGGATTAGAAGGATCCTTGTGGTAACTCAGCCTGACACTGAGACGAATAATAAGGATTATGTTTGGCTACATTTAGTGATAAGATTAGGATAAATCTCCTTTCTTGTAGAGTTGCGATTAACGTGAGATGTCGGCTATTCTCTGCAAGGAAAAAATGAAAATCTAAAATAGTGTTCTGTCACCTGACACAGCCTCTGAGACTGCAGCTGGAACATTGAAATTAATGGTGGGATGATAGATGGTCAGGGGCTAGAAGCTCTGTAGCATTCCTAATTCAAAATAAAATTAAATCTAAGGATTCATTTTATTCAAAGGCAGCTAAATTGCTAACGAAGCAAAATATCTGCAAGCTTGATGAACATTATAGCTGACCCAGTGAATGGGAACTGTTCTCATTTCAATTTGAAATCCTTTTAATGATTATTTTGGAGTATTTTGTGCTTAATTTATCAGAGCAGCATAAAATTGAGTTTTTGCTGATTTGCGAGCCTCATTCTGAATAGGACAACTATGAAAGGATAACAAGAAACGATGAACAAGCTGAATGAAACAGAACTTGTCACATCAACATAATGACGGACTCCTTCATCCCTCAAATGCGCTTCCTTGTAATTAATATCTCTTTTTTTTATTATTTCCGCCAAGTCTTTCACACAGTCATTTGAGGGAAAAAGCTGTTAAAGCAGCCTGATGTAATTAATTCATCTGCTAACAGTGAGTCGTCAGTGACCCTAAAACACATAATGCACAGGCTCATGGTCTGTCAATTTGAAGTTTGTTTGTGATTTACAGTGAGTGATAATTGGGATCTCTAGAAGCACCAGTGTCAGTAGAGAGAAAATACTATATGAAGCTAAATCAAGATTAAACAACCAGAGTTTTAAAGCCCGATGGTTCTGTCCATGTATTTTCACTGTGACGTTAAGGTCCTCAAACAATACATGAGAGCAGACACATTAATAATTACAGCCTCTTACCAGGGTATTTTTTAGCATGATGAAGTTTTGGGGGGGCTGAAGAAATCTGAAGCCCAGCTCCCTCAGATAGTCTCAGAACTGCCTTTCCATCAGTAACCGGGGGCTTCTCTGCGCTCCCCCTCCTCAGCTGAGGCCTGTAATGGAAATGTGTAATTAAAGAGTCACATTTATGTTTGGTAATCTCCTGTAGCATTTCTAAGATTTCCCCACTAATATCCAATCAAAAAGGTTTTCATTTGTGAAGGGAAATCTACATATTTGTAGTAATGGCAATCATATTAAAAATAAGGCCCTGGGGACTTTTAAAGTTACTCTTTGATTTTTTTTTCTCTCTCTTTGCCTCTCTCTACCCTTATTTCAAAAAGAGAGTCTGATTTTTTTTTCTCTCTCCCCCCTCTTCTGCAGTCCGGCCTAGAAAAGAGCATAGAGAAGGCCATAGCTGAAGGGGACATTGCAAAAGCAGAGGAGATGAGCGACAGACTCGCCACTCGAGAGGTACGTTGTGCTGATAAGAGATCTTTGGGGTGCTCCCGCTGTGACAAATCAGACTAATGGATCCATGGCCATTTCTGCGGCAAAGACATAGAGGAACAAAAACACACACAGACACCCACCATTCAGTCCTGCAGCCTTTTTCCATTGAGTTAATGGAAAGCCCTCCCCTTAGTTTTGAAGTGCTGCAGCGTCTAAAGGACTTTTGGCTCTGCTTTTTAATGAAGGGTACATTGCTTTCAAGCCAACTGTTAAATCATTCTCCAGGTAAGAGTTTCATACCTTTGAAGTGTACATGTCCCTAAATGCGGTGCCTGAAGTTTTGTAACTAACCGCCTTGGCAGTGGTTGGAATCTAATTTAGCATAAAATGTAGCCCACACACACATATAATTGTGGTTACAAAGACATACAGCTGCAGTGTTACTTCTCCACTGGGGATTTTGCCGTACTTTGAGCATCAAAGCTGAACTTCTTTGTTTCATGATGCATGTTGCTTACAGCATCCCATAAGCTTTTTCATTTAATGATAGTCATAACACAAACATGGAACATACTGTGGGCTCAGGTCGTGGATTGCAACAGAGTTGCAAAGAAGACTCAAGAAATGTGTTTCCTTGCATGAATTGGCATTTCAATATTTTTAAATGATATGCCCTGTGTTCCACAGCGTGGTAGTCTTCAATGTGTTTTTCATGTTTGTTAATTAAATGTGAAATTTGTCAAACTGCTGCCCGTAGACGGTGAGCTTAGCATCACACAAAGACTGCAAATAATCAGCTATACCACGGAACTGAATGAAGGTTAAACTACATTCCAGCAACATATTTTATTTTTTTAGTGTGTACATAAGTGGAAAAACAAAATGGTTTTCACAGGGTTATTTGTGAGACAATATTTTGGTGGGGACCAGTAATGTTTTTCTGCTCGTAAGTGAAACACAGCTTTTGTCTTTTTTTGCAAAATGCTTTAAATGTGTCTAATAATTAGAAATTACAGTATCCTTGTAATACAGGAAAAAAGCACAATCCTCTCCTTAACAGATCACAGTCCACACATCATGAATCCATTTTCCTCAAACCTTTTTCTCGAGGACCTCACCTGCTTCAATGAATAATTCAGCTCTACAAACTGGGATCTGTGTTTAACGCTGAAAGAAACCAGTTGTAATGTTCACTGAATTGGCATTACACGTGAGGCTCCGTTATCTCCAGTGTGTAATAGACATGACTATGCAGCATCACAGCCCCTTCGTATTCCCGTCATACCTGCGAGCAGAGTGGTCAAATTTGGGAGGGTTAAATGAAAGCTCTTGTGAGTGGCACCTGCACCGTACTCGCAGAAAGCCTCTTAGAGCGCTGGTGGATTGGTTTTAGCCTGAGCCGAGGTTCCCCCCTCTCTGGCACCCGCCTCTCGTCTTGCCAGAACCTTGATGGGAAGTGACAGCAGTCTGGCAGGCACACGTCATTGTTTAGCTGTGATAACTTCATTTCACAAAGAGTTGTGAATTGACCATTTTGAAATCCCTGAAACCTAGGTGACGTTAAGTTTTACACTATTAACTTTCGAATACAAAGAAATGCTCTGAATATTTGGAGGATATGAAGTGAAGTCAAAAAGTTTGAGGGATTCTGATTCAGGGAGGATTATGTTATGGCCTTGGTGCAGATACCGTTGAGCATTTAGACTAACGTCTTTGTTTACAACGCTCGTGTTCACTTTTGACAGGAGCCCTGTTACAAACATTTAGAGGATCAATAATCCCCACTGTGGCCAGAATCAATTTCAGGGTTATAATTGAGTGGCTCATTTGGTACGGAATGGCTTAGATGTTTAATTTGTTTACGGTCATAACACCAAGACATGATTGTGGCAGGCTTTTCACTGGAAGAATGAGAACAGGTTTTCTTTGCAGTGAAATGCAAAAGCATTCCGACAGCTGTGAAGAACTAAAGAGGCCTGTTTGTCCCTCTAGGCATTGTTTTGTAAAGAAAGCGCTTGTGTACGTTGGATGACAGTGTTTTCATCCACAATCTAACGATTTCCCACTTATCTCCTCCAAGCAAAGAGAAATGGAAGGAAGATGGCGTGCTAGCTGTCAGAATTCTCCTTTTTATAAACCAAACTGTTTGTTTCTGCTGTTTTGAGCTCCCTCAAATCAATTAATGATTTCCATTTGCTCTACTTTCTTCTTTTTAATCACAACATTAAAGAAATTTGGTTAAAACCTGTCTTGAAGGCTTCTTATATGGAGATACGAGCTCTTTCATCCGTCAAACTTCTGAGACGCAGCGCTTGGATAGTGCAGGTTGAGGTTTTTTATTCTCATTACAGTTTTTAAACATTTCCCAGGGCTATAAGTCTTTGTTTTAGATGGATTTATGAGGACAGTCACTGTTGTTTTTGAGTGAAAGAACTGAACCAGATAACCACTGAACCAGAAAAAAGAAGAAATCACATCCTCTTTTAGGTAACAAAATATCATATACATTGCTTAGACAGAGCAGTGCAGATAGGGTTTCTGTTCTCATTAAGATGTTGGCTCCTCCTCCTAAGTAAGTCTAGATTTCTTTTAACAAATCTTACAAAATAAACAAGTTTGGCTTCAGAATGTATGTTGTTTGCTCCAGCCCTGTAGTAAAATCTGCTTTGCACTGACATGGATACTTCTCAATACATATACTTACACTGACTTAGATAATGGGAAAATCAAGGGCCCTAAGAGTGAGCCCAGTCGAGCTCCTTTCCTCACACTGCTGAAAGTGATATGGGACTAATATAAGCTATGCTCTGAATTCAGTCACTTAGGTATCATTTAAAGCAGCAGCTAGCTTATCAGAGCCCCAAATTCACTGCATCAGATGAAACACCGAAAGCATTTGGAGGTTATTAAACAGATCGGTATTGCAAAAAAAAAATGAATTGCTTGAATGACATTTTACATCAAACATACATACAATTTATCAAAGTCTTCTTTTAGTATTGTAGTACAGAATGATAAAAATCAACTCAGCAAGGCAAAAGCTGCTCTGTGTACTTAACGGTAGGGTCCTTTCATTGTCACACTAATCCACCCTCTCATATTTCATTCAATATTAGCCATACAATAAATAATTACTCTTGCGCTCTTTTTTCTCTTTATGAAGCAGAGCCACTGAAGTCTTCTGACAATAGGCAGGAGCTGTACTTCATATAGAGTAAGTGGGTATATTTCACCACAAAAGACCGTCACACCATGTTAGAGCTTACAGTTTCCCCATAGCACTCAACACAGCCATTAGAGCGGCATTACCACTTCAAAACAGAAACTCTTTATAGTCTGTCACAATGGTGGGTGTCAAGTCCATCTCATGACTTCCAGGAGCTTAAGAATTTGAAACATTAGGAGTAGCTGTATGGCTGCTGGCCTCACCTGAACCACATGCTGATGGCACCACACACAAAGAAGCATATAGCCTATATGATATAGAGAGCAATTCTGACGAGGCAAGAGCACGGTATCGTAGAGGATCAGGTCATTTAACATATACCTCATGTTTAACTATCACTGTCCTATCATCTCTCATATGATGCAATTGCCATCCCATAATGCAGTGCAGAGTTTGTAAACTCAAAGCATGAGTACGTTAGTAGAATAGTATGTTATAGTATGCACTCTTTCCATATTCATGTCCTGCATACTATTATTGGATACCCTCTGACCCCACAGTTGACGTTACGCTAATCTTGTGTGTCCCTAATCCTCCTGTTCTCTGGATGGCCTTTGGGTGGTGCGCCTCTCTTAAGACTCCGTCATGGACATGATCAACCTCATCACTATAAATAGTTTAAAATGTGGGGCGTGCTAATAGTTAGATCACTTAATATGCAATAATTAACTGTATGAATATGTATTAACTGGAGCCATTTATGGTTCACCGTTTGAACATACGGACGGTTATAATTTCCCTCATTATATTCCGGCTCGTATTTCAATAGAAGCAGCAGCTGAAAGGAAAAGCCCCACTGTCCTTGAAATCTACCCTTTGGAAAGCCTCGCTAAAACGCTGTGAAACAAAGGTGGCGCAGCATTTTGTCAGAGGAGACATGGTGGCTTAGTTAAAACAAAGAGCTGAACTAAGAGTGTTTCATGATATTTATGTTATTTAACACCTTTTTTTCTTCTCATCACCTTCTCCCCGCCGTGCCCCATGTTTGTAATCAGGAAATTCATGAGCCGTGCTTTTGTGAAATTTGGGCGTTATCAGATTTTGACTTTCTCCCACCCCACATCAGAGGAATCCCTCTCTCTCTCTCTCTCTCTCCCTCTTCCAGCAAGTCCCCCCCACCCCCAGGCCACCTTGCAGAGTTTAGGGAAACTCTCCTCTTTGTTCATTTTTCCTTCAGCGTAAGCAATTTATCACTGAATGAACTTTTATTGTATCTCCGGATGACTCACATTAAATTTTCGCCCATTAATTTTGAAATGGATTTTGAAATGGGTACTAAGCTTTTATCAAATGCCTGGGAATCTCATTTGGATTATTGTATTTCATTAATTACTCGATAGACAAAGCGTACTTTTCAATGTAGATTTGTGTGCTGTTTAATTAATTAGCATGTTTTCTCTTTTAATTAAAGCCATTTTTTTAAATTAAAGCCCACAGCAAAACACATATATAATTTGTTTGTAATTAGGCCTTAATTGGTGGTAGTGGAAGCTTAGCACCATCAGTTTCTTTTTTTCATGATTGCCATTTTGTTGCAGTCAGTCATTAATTAAACTGTTTTTTTCTAATTAGCTTATAAAACTGTTGATGGCATATTATTGTAAGTGTGAGTTCAAAGCTTGCTAATAAGCCTACCCTACTCAGAAGAGGCGAGATAATGGAATGTGCACAAAGCAGGCCAACTTTCATAGATTTTTTTTTTGTCTCCCTGAAGATGACATGTCATGAGTATCTAGCATCAGATTATTGGAAGAGAGAATTGTGACATGGCTGTTCAGCTGTGGCTTCCCCGGAGTGACTTTCTTTATAGTGTGCCATGTAATTCTGTTTGTCAAAGTGCAGGCAAGATTACTCAAAGCTCTTATGAGGCTGCCCCATGAACAGTGTGAGAATATACCACTGTACTAACCCATACTTGAGAATCAAGGTTATGTATTGCATTATAATACAGACTGAACAGCCCTTTTTGTGTGTTTAAAAGCGAATCAGTCATTATTGAACTTATTCAGGGAGATATAAGTTGCAATATATATTTACTTTTTATTTAAACAAAATTACTTCACTGCTCCAAGCAACAGATTTTAATGAAGTTATTTTGTCTGTTTTTCTTTTGTTGTCTATGACACCAACTTAAATATTTGAACTGTTGTACTCTTTGACACTACTCTATTACTTTTACTTCAGAGATTTCAAAACAAACCAACTGAATGCGACTTTGTATTCCTTCCTTTCTAATGCGATCCGGGTGGTATTGATTGACCTCCTGATCTTTTGGCTCTCCCTGTGTTGCTCAAACTCTCTTTCCTCCCACCCCTCTGCCTCAGTTCTAAGAAATTATGCTGAAATAACACACAAGCTGCCTAATCTGATATTCATTCCTTTCTTATATAGCCCTGCTTTCCAAAGTTGACTAAGGCCACATTATTTAGGCATTAAGGTAGTGTGATAAGAGAATTAGGCTGGTCATTAATCGTTTACACGTCAAATGCAGCAGAGCAGCTTGGGGAGGTGATTTAGCGAGGCAAAGCCATATAGCCCTTGTTAATCCACCTCTCACACGTTTTAATTGGAAGAGGCTTCCTGGATTGGAAATTTATGAATGGGTTTAAGGCCATTTCTTCCTTGAAGCCATCATTTATTTCATATTGTTAATAAGAGCTTTAACAATTTATCCACATGGAAACGCATTTTCTCATCTTTCATTCAGCTATTGTCTTTTTCCACTTGCTGTTTAATTGCCACAGTCTTTTTTTTTTTCAAACCCTGGGCTGCTTAGACTTCTTAATACTGCTTTCGTTCTTCAAACACCTCCAAAATGATGCAAGAGAACAGACACACTCGTGAAAGTGTTATTAAGATAGACTGGGTTTATATTGTATGTCTTACACTGCAGCAATGCTTGTATTATTTATTTTTGTATTGAGGCCCCGTGTTTGGGTCCCCATTTGAATCTCCATGACGACCCAAACATGAATGAACAGAAAACGGTACTATTGACTTAACCCTCCTAGTGGCCTTAAGCTGCTGCTGCTGCTCCTGCTGCAGTGCGAGCATTGTGCACGATGAATGTTTTTTTTGCCTTCAAATCTTCCAAAGGTCAGAGTATTAATCCTCTGAATAAACCCGCTTTTTAACAGAGCTGTGCACAGGCCACACAAGAGAGAAGCACAGAAACATGCCCATGATGGACACTTAATTGTACATTAGTATGTGGTGGAGTGGGAAGAATTGCCTTTTAGCAGCCACATAAACAAAGAACGCAGGAGGTTCCCTGTCTCCTGCCTTTATTTCAGCTTTGTAGTCACGTTCTTATTTGTCGCCAGCCTCTGATGTGGAAGGATTTGGCACCGCGATGCACGCAAGGGGAGGGGGAAAAAATCCTGAAAAGTGGATCAAAAAAGTAAATGAAAAATAATGTCATATTACTGAAAATATGAGAGGCTAATTTGTGCCGACTTTTTGCTAATTTTGTTCTCGCCACAGAAAGAGGAGCCGTCACCTGCTCAGCGCCATAGCGCTGACAGTGCCAGTGATCCATGAAATAAGCTGCCGCTGGCTTTGTTCAGATAAGAATGAACAAATCTGCACAATGTACTGCTCTCGGAATCTCATTTTCATACTTGCATGCAGGCTAAAAGAAATAAGCTGTTTGCAGGCTTGATTAATCAGACATTTGAGGGGTTTTTTGTCTCTTTGATCTGTTCTGTCTCCTAGGTAACTTGGTTGACATTAATGTTGAGCCCCACCAAAGACCATCTGGGATTTGAACACTACACTGATTTAAAAAAAAAAAAAAAGGAGGAAAAAAATTAAAGACCTTTAATGTCTTTAAATATAGTAAATACTACAGAAAAAATTAAAGATCTTTCTGTGTAAATCTCTAAATGAAAACCACTTAGCATCCAGCAGTTTCTTGTGATTTCCTCCCAGAATAAGCCAATGTGGGGTTTTTTCCACAAACACAGAAAGCAGGATCCGTTCTCGGATTCATCAACAATTGAATGAACGCCTGGTTTATAATCTCAGCGAGCATCGGAGGCACTCAATAGCATTTAGCACCTACACCCCTCCAACACGGAGCAGGGAACACCCTGGTGTGGTTTTATCTGATCGCAAATCTCCCGCGAATGTAAGCGCAATCGGCTGCTATAACTCTTCAAGAGGAGAAAATGTGATTTGAGGAATTTAAAACCTATAAAATGGCAAAGAACTGGAGAGCTGTCATAGTACGAACGCTCCAGGTTATGCAGACGCTTTCACAAATCTTCCAGCGACTGTATAGATGAATGCCTTGAGGGCCCTGCCAGAGCCCAGCACTTGCAGCCAGCCAGAGCCCTTATCTTAAATCCAAGCAAAGTACCATTAATCTTTTTGAAAGACCTTTATGGCTTTTAATGTATCCCAAATTAGAACATTTTACACCCTTGGTTCCTGAAATATGGTGATAAAAAGCCTTTAGAGTTTAATTTTTCCTGCCTGCTCGCTCTGACCTGCTTAATCCCAGCATGCATTAGGAGATATTTTAGTTTCAGTCTTTCTAATAAAGTTTATCCCACTTAATTATAATTGAAACATTTTTTTCCAGCAGGTCTTTTTTTTTCTTCAAGTGGCGCAGTGGTGGCACATTTCTTCATTACCTTAAGACTTCCTCTCCCCCCTGATTGTACTCTGAATATTACAGAGAATTACCCAAAGGTTTGGTGAAATTGTTCCAAGTTGTTTATCAAAGTTTGCCTTTGCTTGAATAATAAACCTATCTCAGGAGTGACAGAGGAAGCAGGATTTTTCCCTTTGTTTCCCGTGCTTCTGTGTGACTGGGGTTATTGGGATTATTCTGCTTCACAATACGCACATGTCTTCCCTGGGATTTGAGTGTTTGCCTCTTGCAGTCACGGTCATTCTCTTCACTTCTGATTTCAGGGACTGCCTGCAGTACTCCCTCGAACACTTTCACACTGGTGACGGGCGAAAAATGCCATTGCAACGTTTTTCGAGATGCAGGGGGGTGGGAGGGGTTGGTTTATTTATTCGGCTATTTCATTTGCACATTAAGCAAGAAAAAAGGAGCAATCAAAGCAAAACAATGTGCAGGAGACACGAGGAGCTGAAAACACACACAAGTTCCTCAGAAAGACCTCAAACAAAAGGTTAAATAGATTAGAGTGATATTAATAAAACGAGGCTGTAGTCATTTAGAGCGATGGGGAAATTCCAGCCTCATTAAACACACACATATACACAACTTACATTATTGAGCTTTGCTGCCTGGGTAGCATTATTGCATATACTAAAGAGATATTTCCTATATTTTGAGTGTAACAAATCATAAACAAATTGTGTTTCCCAGGGCCCAAGTAACACCAGTATAAAACCAAATGACCAAAATGGTAAATATTTACATTGAACAACTGAATTATTTTTAACACTTTTCCTTCGAAGTGATCGATCCATTAATTGATGAAGTATTCAAGTTTTCCAAATATTCCATTGACAATAGATCAGTTTAAAAGTTTTCATCACCTAGTTAATTAAAAGTTGGTAAAAGGTATTTGTTCCTTACGCATGTAAAACCTTTTCCCGTTCCCGCCCTTGTTCTGTGTTGTTCTGTTTGTGCAGCTGCTCCATCTTGTCGTCTCATGTTTAACTCATTACTTTTGGATGATATGATGCATATTTCTCTGCAGTGGGTGAGTTGATTTCCGCAGCACGCCATATGTTGCCAGATCGCCACTCCATATGCCTGATGTAAAATAAATGTGACGTACTGGTGCCGTTCAGCTCAGTAAGAGCTGCACTGTGCTGTGGTTTGCAGGAGGCTGCAGTGACGCCGACGAGGAGCCACCCTGATACATCAGTTTGAACCCTTTAGCTTTTGCCACAGACTGATTTCCATCCCCTAATGGGCCTCTCCCCTCTCTGCCTCCATGTAGCTGGCTGTGAAAATCGCTCAAGCCGCTGATTGCCGTGACTTTGTGGAACACAAACAGGAAGAGGAGGCTTTGAAGGCAGCGCAGAAGAGAAAGAAGCAGATAGTCTGGGGGTACGACATTTCTCTGTGTTTACGTCCGCCATCATCATCACATCTGCCTCTCTGGGTTCAACTAGCGCCTGCATCAGCTGCTCCCCGTTTTTGTCATGCGCAGATCGAAGCTATCAGTTCAAACATATTCAGCCATTTTCGTATTTCTCCTTTTCTGTGTTGCAGGTTTGAGGCGAAAAAACGATGGGAAAGCAAAAGCAACATGGGCTTCATGTGACCATGTGTCTACAATCGTTTTTTTTTTTTTAAATAATTTAATAAAAGTGTTTTTTTAGAATGATCGTGTTTCTTGTTATATTTTGAAGACTTCACAGTAATAGGGGGGAAGTCACACATTGGCTGAGAAAAAAAAACAATCCACATAGTATGAGAGAGAGAGCGAGAGAGAGAATTATGGAGCATTCAAATTAATTCCTAAGGCGCCCATTGGTGTCTGCATTGTGTTATTTTTCATTACATTTCAGTGATTTGAGCGTTCTGGCCTTTTTCTCTCCCCCCCCCCCTTCAAATTAAATCTGGTGTACATTACTGGATGATGCGTTTATTTATTGCTGTAAAGTGGGTTAATCATGAAGGCGCTCCTTTCTTCTTCTGAGGAAGAGAAAAGGGAGATTAGGTCCCTAATGCAATGTACAGGATAATGTGCGATAGGATTTGGGAGTAGAAAATGAAATTTGGCTGCTGTAAACTGCTGTGAGCGGTCGTAAACTAGAAGTTGAGCTAACAATCGAGGGAGGAGGAGGGGGAGGCTTTTCTGTTGGCCCTCACCCACGCTGGGAGACGTTGCTATTGTTTCTCTGCCCGAACAAGAAGCGGGTGCTGTTTCTCGAAGCCTACACTGCGCGTTGAGCTCCCCAGCATCTGTAAACTCCTCTAAAACCGTCGTTCGTCTCGCTTTCACTTTGATCTTTTTCTGATGTGCGCGCCGATCTTGCCTCCGCAGCTACTCAAGACTTCAGAAAACCGCTCATTCAGATTCCTGCAAGTGTTAATTGCAAACAGCGTGCGAAAAAAAGCACAAAAAAAAAAAAACATAATTACTTTTTATTCATAATGCTTGCTTATATTTTTTTCAATCACAGAAAATGATTGCTTTGCTTCAAGGTAATGAGAATTAAAATTAATCCACCTAAGTTGTTTGCATTGCACATATTTGGTTGACTCGGTCCCCCTGGTGAGGTGCAGCGTTTCCACGGCTCTGCTGCTGAATTGGCGCGAAAGTGGCGGGAAATGAACAAAACATCAGCAATAAAAGTTTGTCTGCAATTATGACAGAAAACACCTTAGCTAAAGAAACCTAGATGTGACATGAGCGTGAAGACAGAGTTTAGCAAAAACGCAGCTTTTTTTTGTATCATTTGACATAAAAGTGAGTCTGAGGCGCTGTCAGATGGAGAGAATTGCTGCTAATTAAACTATTAATTATCTCTGTAATGAGATGCGAGTTAAAACTGTATTAAGCACATCAAAGTCCGACATGGGATTTCTTCACTTTGATGACTGCTATGAAAAATATATCTTGACGGAGGAGTGAGGAAACATCAGAGATGATGCTCATTAATTGGACAAAAGGCAGCAGAATTTGGGGAGTCTTTGAAAGTTTTGGATAAGAGCGACGTTAATAGTTTAATAGTCTCTTTTATTTACAGAGAGAATTGCTGGATGCAGGTATAATGATTGTGACTTCACAGAGACAAGTCTCTCTTTTTTTCTTTTCCAATTCAATGTTATTATTTTTGAGCTGTTCTCGGATCCCATTCATCATCAGCCCGAGCAGCCTGCGAGACTCAAAAGCCAAAAGGCATGTGTGCGTATGTGTTTCCACATGTACAAGCCATGTAGTCATTTTTTTAAAGCTAGTGGTTGTCAGTGAACATGGCCGGCGCTGATCCCAGAGCGGCGTGGCGCTGTATCAATTGCATCTCACATAATTAATCTCTTTGAACGCGGGGTAATGCCTTGAGCAGAGATGATTCTGCTTTTAAACTGGAAAATCCACTTTCCCCCCTCGTCATGTCGAGGAGCTGTTTTCAATAGTCTATCACTGCAGGCCAATCTTAGCCCCTGACCTAGGCGGTTTGTTGTGAGACGCGGAGGCAAATTCCTTGGGCACATGTCGAACCACTTCTAGGAAAAGTGTTTGTTGTGTTGAGCGGAGGTGATGGTGGTGGGGGAGGAAAAAAAAAAACAACAACAATCCCATTAAATGGTTGGAAAGCTGCTGCTATTGTATGAAAGGGAACATGTGTTGTTGGTAACAAGACATCAGTGCTATCACTCGCTGCTATCAGCCGCTGGAAGAGGATTAACTCAGAGGAAGGTTCTCCGAGATGCAGCTGATAAAGGCGAGCGATGCTCAAAACACCTCACACACCTCAGACAAACAGTCTTTTTTAATGATCTGCTCTTGTTGTTTTGTTGTCTAAATACAATTACAACGTATTTCGCTTGAAAACAGAAATCATTTTAGAAGTGTTTTCTGGAAATTAAAGAACTTGACAAATACTTCATGATAATCATTTTATGTCTGTCCATATTAGCGAGTGTGCTCAGACAGTGAAAGACTCTTTCAGCTGTTATATTTTCCTCATGAGTCATCAATCAAATGAAAACTGAGCTCTCTCTCTTTCTCTCTCTCTCCCCTCACTGTCTGGAAAAAGGTGCTGTTGTGTGTTGTTTCCAAAATGCAAAAGACAACAAGTAAACAAACGTTCATGGCTATTGATGCACCAGAGGCTCAACTCAAGGCCTTATTGCCTCCAGAGGACGTTAATGTCTCAGTGTCCAAGTCTGTCTCCAGATCATCTTTGGACGTTCTCTGACGAAGAGTTGCGTGATCTCCCCAGGGGACAAAAATGTTACTTCCAGCCCCTGCCAGCTCCTCCATACCCTCGCCTGAACACCGTGGAAGATTTATTGCTGTTGGGTTAGCGTGCGGAGAACCTCCCGCTGCGTTGTTCATGTGTGGAAGAAAAACTGCGAATAAAGTCTGGACCCAATTCTTCTGATTTCATCCATAGGTCGTGTCTGTAAACGGCTTTTGCCGCCCAGCAAAGGTGCCAAATAAAGAAGAAGGAACTGTCGCGCTCATCACTGCTGATCAGAGCCGATTGAACGCCTGTAAACTGCAGGGTCATGTGACCCAGGAGTGAAAGTACATTAATCAAGTCCCACTGCAGACAAGGGTCAAAGGGCCATGGCTTTTTTGACTAGTGGAGGATGGGCTTCACAGATATTGGCTTCCTGTTTTGGTTGTGTTTTGCTTCGGAGTAAATGATGAGCACACAGGAGCTATATTTGTTCCCCTCTCCTCAAAGTAACAGCAGCGACAGTCACTGTGGATGTTGACATATTCCTCCACTGATTTAATGGCCTGTTTAATTCTGGCACGTCGGCGGCCCTCTCAGATGTTTCACAGTTTTAATTAGTATAATCACCGCTCTTGAAAAAGGCCACAGGGTTGTTTAATGGGTCATGTTTGTCAAGATGCACAGAATTATAACACAAAAGACCTGCCATTTATTCAGCGCAACAGTCGTCGGGCGATTACGGGCGTCGCAATTGATAATTAGAGGAGGAATTGATTCATCTGAAAGCCAAAATGAACCTCTGTGGTGTGGGGAAATTAGCCTGACAGTGTTTGGATGAGCAGTGTTTACACTGCTGTGTGGCGGTGTGGGAACACTTTACCACTCCAGTGCTAACTGAAGCAACGTGCACACACTTACGGCTGTTTCTGGATGGAGGCGTCGGGGGACTTTTGATGTGACATCTGGAGCAGCAACTGGATATTTTGCGTAATGACAAACCTCATATGAAATTATGAATACACTGCTTCACTCTGCGGGCGACTGCCGCGCGATAAGTGGAGGTTATGGTTCCAATTTTCAGACGGCGCAGTACAAAGTGCTTCACGCAGCTTCCTGAAACTATGGGAATTAGGTCAAGCTAACATTTACAATTTGATAAAGTCTGTTTAAATGCACTTGGTCCATAATTAAAATCCCACAGTGTATGTGGGTTACATATACACCCTGTTAATTGTTTCACAGTCAGAAACTGCTTGGAAAGCATCTATTTTATCATTTAGCATAACTTATAGAACAAAAAAAAAAAGAAAATTTCAATTAATTTTCTTCTTTTGCTATCGTGAAATAAAAACATTCCCACACGCACAAATATGCTGAGCGTGCACTCACTATGCATTCATCTTCCCTCCGCAAACCACATACTGCATTTTATCTGAATGAATTATTAACCAAGTTAATGAATATTTCATTTTTCTTTATGGAACCATTTAACAGTCCCAACAGAGGTAATGACATCTTGAGCAGCGCCAAGTACCTGGAGGATCATTCAGGTTAATGTGTGCCACGCATCAGGATTCATGGAGATGCTGGAACCGTTATTGTCGTCCCTTAATTTAAAGCTCCCTTTCATCGTAGTGTACAAACAGTCCTTTCACCGACCACAGCTTGTGTCTACACGCACACTGACCTGAAGCCCCTCGGCATCTTAAGAGAGGACACAGCGGGATCTGGAGCAGCCAGGGGGGATTTACACAGAGCAAATGAATTTAAAGGTGTAATTAACATTACCATGATTTGCACCAGGAAAAGACCTCAGTGCAGTTAGTCCAGCCTGTTTGGTAATTTATGGCCGAGTTCCTATATGAAGAACGCTCGCTGACTGCAGAGCAGGTAATTACAAACACTGGTTTGATTAGAGGTGGGTGGGAGGGGGTGGTGGGGGGGGGGGCTGCTGCAGACTTGTTATTGATCAATTAATACAAGTAATACTGTAGTAATACTGAAACAGGCCAGTGTCACAGCAAAGAACATTAACACTGAGACGTAAAGGTCATTGCAAGACAACTTTTTTTCGTCTATTCCCTAAAAGTGAAGCAAAGAATGTTAATAACGGAAAATGTCAAAGTAAAGATCAAATAATCTTTTAAAGGACAAATAAAAGAAAATGACTTGAATAGACTTGCCCCATCCAGAGAATTTGCATTGGTGTTGTGCCTGTGTTTCCTTGCCATCATCCTCTAGCTTACACACTGACACACATGTGGACTCTCTGTGAGCAGCAGTGTCGCCTTGTCGCAGCCTTGTCTCACACTCGACCAGGACCAACGAGCAGGGAACCAATTTGTGTCCAAACCCCAAGGAACTCCAAACTCTCCCAAGTAATTCCCTCCTTTCCAGCTCCTCGGAAACCTTGTCTCCACACAAACAATAGCAATGCTTTGTAAAAGTGACTCTAAAACCTCTGCCAAGCATAATTTATCATTTGAATGACAATGGAGCACTTAGCACTGCTTAAATTATTTCTGTGCTCTATCTGCTACTTGACTGTCTTTGTGTTGTAACAGCGGGCGATCATTAACGCCGTGGAGCGATGTGGCACTCTCTTATCTCGGGCCGGGTCCTCAGAGTTTACTCTAGATGGAAACTGTTCGGCCACGACAGAGACAACTTGTTTCTTTGACTCGGAGGCCGGGCGGAGTCTGGACTTATTGGATTTAAGTGTGAGTGAACAATAGAGGAAGTAAAGTTGTGCACTAATGGAGGATTTGTCATGGGAGAGGCTTCATGATTCATTTATCTCAGGCACTTTTAAATGGGCAGGGGGTAAAGACCAGTGTTAATTATAACAGTGGTCAGGAAAATGACGTACAGAGGTTAAACATGAGTGAGAGAAGAAGAAAATGTCTTTTTAAACTATTGACATGCTGCTGTGCATGACAACGACACAAACTTTGGCGGCTTGACTCTATTCTTCCAAGACCTATGCTGACGTAGGAAGGCACATGTGCTTTAAGCTGCCCTCCAGGAAGCCATATGACATTTATCTCCCAAATCAAATATTTCCGGAAAGGTTTCTGTCTGTAAAAGACATTTGATAGAAAACTTCTGGTGGAGGTTCAGTGAAAAAAATAGTAAGATGGGAACACAACATCTTATTTTGCAATATGAAAATAAATGATCGATAAAACACACTGCCTTTAGTCGTTAGAGCTGAAATGTTTTTGAAAGATGTCATTTGAGATCCGGTTTTTCTAATATCTTCTGCTGGAAGCTGCAGGAGCCTGTAGAGTCTGCAGAAGCTGTTTGGAGTTGCTCCACAGCTCCACCTCAACTGCTTGTCCTGTAAATGTCACCACCTTTCCATGTTCTACAGCAGTGTCTCCGCTCGAGTAAACTCAATGACGCATTTATGTGTGTGATGCTCAACCAAGATAGAAAACTAGAAGTCTTTGTATTAATTAATCCATCTGCAGCTGTATGTATAGCTAACTTGGCTCTGTGAGATGCCTACAAAATCCTAAAGCTCTTTAACTTTAACATTTTACATCATGCCCATAAAGCAAAGTATCAAAATGATAAGTTACTATTTTCAGAGTTAGGTTCAGGTTAGAAATATGAGAACAGGATCAGTCAGTAATCTAGCATATTCAGTCCAACTTTCATTGTAAGAAGGCAATTTCACTATATTTCATAATACTACAAGCTATTACAAGTCCTAATATAACTGGAATAAAGGCGTGATTTTATACTACTTGTAATGTTACAGGAGACATAGCTGAAGATCACCTGTGTTTAAATGAGGAAAGTGGAATAAACTGTTAAATTATATGTTAGAATATGTTTCACTACTTTTGAAATACTTTGTCTGTTGTTTCATCAGCAGATCAAACAGGATCATAATTATCAGGACTTTGTAAAGATTGTGCAAGAAACTGTCTGTTCTGAAGAAAAAGGTTCTGTAGAGGAGGACATGTTTGGTAGTGATGGACTACATCGTAATCACTGGCTTCATCTGTGTGTGATACAAAGGGGCTTTGTCACGTCTATATCATATATGAAACTGGAGCGTGGGTTTTCCTTGCTGCTTATTTCTTGAAATCATCTTTTCCTGATTAGATTAAGACTTATCTTTTTCTAAGACATGGCTCTGTTACTCTACCCATCAGTCAACAAAATGATTTTTATATCTATTGAGAAAAACGAGACTTTAAAGATCGAAAGGATTTACTGTAACAATAAATGATTTGGTAGAGGTCATCTGAAAAACCAAATGTCACCACATTCTCATCAGGATGTGATCTGACAGCAAGTATCGTGTTCCCGGGCAGACAGGTACCAAATTCCTGCACCGCGCGGCTTTGTGGCCCATCGCTCCCGTCTTGTTCCACGTACACTGATAACTGCCGTAATGAGATTTGCCATTAAGAAAGAAAAGAATGAAAAGGACCCCGACCATCTGTATAGCTCGCCATGGTTAAAGGCTGAATGCTATCAAGCCATGAATTCAATCGCTGAATTATACCCTCTTTGTGTGCGTGGGGCTAGTGAGCACCTCGCGCTATATTCATTTCAAAAAGGCCTCAATTTAATTAGTTCTCATATGTTGAAAAATTCATGAATTTGTCTGCAATTCCCGCTGCCATTGTTGGGGCTGACTTAAGCGGTGGTGTTAGGGCTTTGAGGCGGTTTGGAGGAGAAAATAGCCCCCCACAAAAAAGAAACAACTGTTTATGTAAATAGACACTGCGTGTTTACTTGGTGGAAGAAAGCGAGGGCCCTGAACAGAGTGCTAAGCTTAGCGTGGCTCTGCCAAAGGGGACCTCTCACCATCAACTTCAGTCTTATTAAACTGATTACCAACTCCAGCTAATTAATCAGAGACAGTGCCCTTTCTTGTCATGCAGGGAGGGAGCTCTGTGTGTCTCACAGAGTTCCTCGCTCGCCGCCTCCCCCTCCCATCTGCTCGCCTCTATCCCCCCCCCCCCCTTTCTCCCTTCCCCCCCCCCCCCCCCCCCCCCCCCCCCCCCCCCCCCCCTTTCTCCCTTTTCTTTTTCCCGCTTTGATTGAAGTAGGGGAATGGTAATTTTCATGCATCATCTGGGCCGGCAGGATGGGAGGACAAGTAGTAATTACCTTAAACAAACAAGGCCGAGATTGCTTGAGAAGCTACCTCTTTATTCAAGCTCGCTAAAATAAGAAAACAGACCGAGAGCATAATGGTTTCAAAACACATTCTACGGGCCATTTTATTCACTGTGTTTCCATCACAGATAAGGGGACGACCAAAAAGTGTGAAGCAAAGACGTAGAAGGTGTTTAGCCGGAGTTCAGGTGTGGTAGCGTTGGCAGTTCAATGCTTCTTAAATGTGGAATATTTCACCGTCTATGGTAGAGAGCATGTGGGCGTGCAAGTAGGGAGACATGAGATATGTGAACGCGTACGTAAATAATACATGTGTGTTATGCTAAGCAGGTCAAGATCTGACTCTATGTCTCGATTCAGGTTGAGAAGGAAATAAATCATTGTTCTTCATGTTTGTTTGGACAAACATGATGCTGGCTACATGCGTATGGTGCGGGTTATATAGCACAAGCCTGCCCAGTGGATGTCAGTGGTCCCAAGTTGTCCATTTAGCCGAGTATGGACGAGGATGGAAACTGTTACAGAGCGGAGATGTTTTTTTTTAATGAAAACCTAATAGAGGATGTCACCTCATACACAGAAACATGACGTCTGTATGATGAAAAAGATTTGCCAACAGCTGCAAAGGGCCAGGGAGCAGTTAGCATGAATGTCTGGTTTGTCAGTGAACACATGTGCATTGTGGGTAAGGGGCTTGACAAGCTCAGATCCCTCTCTCCCAACTCACACTTCCTGCTCTTCCGTCTGCTTGTGTTGTCTTTGTCTGAGCCTGATGTGCCAGCCTCCTCCTCTTGAGGGACTAATGCAGGCCCCCGTTTTTTTTTTCCTCCCGCAATCTCACCAAGTGTAACTGGTGCCCCTATTGCTCCTAATTAATGCGTGATTAAAGAGTGAAATAAGGGATTCTACCAGTGATTTGTTTTTTTTCCAAGGAGTGAGAAATTAATCCCCTTTGGATCTCTCAGAATCATTTAAGGATTCTCCTTGTTCTGTTTATCAAATAAACCAAGTAATTAGAGACTTTAGATAAGTAGGCTAAATTGATGCCCGCCCTATGTCTTCCTGAGCTAGTGTTCGCTGATAGAAACAGCTGTGTTGCTCTGGTAATGTGTGGCATTATACTTGTCCAATAACAATGCCCTTTGTGTTTGGTAGTCGGTAATTACGCCGGGGAGCCTCTTTGACCTTGGTAAGCACGTCTATCTCACTTGTGGATCAGTGTATTTCATTTCTGAAACCACAAAGATGTATCACAGGGGAGTTTGCTGACATCCCCGTGAATGTAATGGAGAGCGCGGACTACGTTACTGGCAATGTGCGATTGTACAATATGCAATAGCGCAGTTATCCAGGCTGATGATACACGCACAGCCTCGAGCTATTTAACGGCGTAATCCCCAGCTAACTTACTGTAGCTCTACTGTATCTGCCGTGAGTTTTTATTACAGGGGCTCCGGCTTATCTCCCCACTCGGTTTTATGCAGCTCGGTTTCGAAAGAGGTCTTCAAATGGTGGAAATTTGAATTTAGGCTGCGCGACTCAACAGGGAGACACATAAGGTGAGTCCACAGCGCCCTTCATCCCCTGTAATGGAAGGTGTCAGCCATTTCTGGGGTTGCATCAGTGTTTCCAATACGGCACCTGCAGCGAATGTCCAGCCCCAGACCTGAGCAAGACGCTTTGAAGCCGAGCAGCAGGGTCGGGCTGTTTAAATGACATCATCTTGACCGGATGAAAGGGAAAGTGTCAAGTTTCTTCATCACAAATACAGATTGAGGACGCTGCCCTCTCCAGTGGCGCAGCTCGGCTTTTATTGTGAGTTACTGCAGTTCGAGTAATAGTCTGCACAACTCTGCTGGTGCTGGGTTTAACGTAGTTGGAATTACAAATTAGTACCTTTGAATTTCACGTTTGAGGGCATGATTTGGAATTTGGGCCTGTAAATGCATAAATAACTAAGTTTTGGACCCAAATTATGTGGTATATATAAGATATGCTGCGCTCCACACCTTTCTTAACATTCAAGAAAATGTCTTATTAGTCCAGACAATAGATGGATAATATGTCTCCACTTTCTACAATCCAGAAATAAAGTCGATATTCTGAATTCATATTTTGCTGATTATTTTTCCAAATCTTTAAGTTTTATTCTGATTAACTGAATTGAACAAATAGTTTGATGTATAAGCTGAATATATATTCCGCTTTCAGTCTATTATGTATGGCATAAGTTAATGAGTTCCAAAGATGGATTATGAGTCGTTAGTTGGCTTTTGCCATTTAATAGTTGAAACATACATAGGTGAATCATTCTTGAAATACACTTACGAGCCTTTAATAATATTAACTCTTTTAAGTCTATAAACCGCATGTTCATCAGCCGTGTTTACCTTTTCACTTCACTTCACTGAGCTCTTGTTTTTCCTCCGCCCTGCCTCTCCTCCTGCTTCCCTTTGTTTTTCTATTTCACTGACTTCTTATTCCCGCCGTCCGTTCTCTGGGCACACTCCGCCCGCCTGTTATTCTTTTATGGCAGGCCCAGCGCTGAGCCTTCCTCTAATTAGATCAGGAATTATGGTATGGATTAGGTGATGAGGGGGCATGCCAGTTCCTCTGACCATGGTAGCTATTTCAAGTCACCGTTTCAAAGTTATGTGCTTAATGCCCCCCCCCCCCCCCCTCGCTGGCTTTGCATTATAACACAGCTGCAGGAAGAGTGACAAACACTGTTAATCTCTTGTTTACTGGCAGTCCATTACAAAGGGGTAAAGCAGGATTTTTTCTCCAGCGCTGTAAACACTCAAAATTCAGCATTGTCCATTACCTCTTAAACACAGCCGATAACAAGCATCATTAATTAAACTGCAGGAGTAAGTGGAGTTACATAAATTGAAATTAATAATCGGGCGTAAACAGAAATAGAACGCACGTCTCCGAATTGTTTCTCGGGAAACTTCCAAATGGAGCCACGTAGATTAAAATAGGTTGGGCTCCAGTTTTGCCCGTGATGTTTCCACCAATCCCAGGGATAGGTTTAGTCATGGAGTGCTCTTTTAATTTGTTTGCCACATCCTCACATTTTCCCCAGAAAAAAATGATCAAGTAGGCATTTAATTACTTTAAGAAAATAAATCACTTCCCACAGCCATTGTGCTGCTGCCAAGTCTATTGCACATAAGCTGCAAAGAACATGAAATATTTTGCCACTTGTGTTTGAAATACGCACCGGTGAGTCAATTTGCGGCACACAAAGGCAGGAAATGTTTGTGGTTAGTGAGACGGTGGACACACTGCTTCCTGTAATGGCAAACTAAAGCTGGTTTTATAAGCCGTTTTCAGACATGAGCTCCGGATAATGTCTGCAGACTGGGTCCAGACTTTCTCCAGAGTTTGCTTTTCACAATGAAGGAGAGATTCTCTTCTCGTGGGCATTTCTATTGGAGTCCTCTACATGTATGGGACTATTTTGTTTGATCTCTCACTGACAGTTCAGTGTTTTCCAAGGGTTTGATGGCGAAAGTCTCGAGAAAGTCACACATTGACAAGATGGAGACTGATGGACTTAAGTGCATTTCTGAAGGCATGTTTCATACTTACTGGAACAAACCTCACAGGAAGCTGACAGACCATCTTTATGAGTAAGGCCCTCATTGCCATTATGTCATATCCAATTGCGTCATCGCAGCTGGATTCCTGCGTGCGTGCAATCACCAAGCGTCAGCGAGAGTTGTAAATATCTGATACAAATCAAGCCGAGCATGTTGTGTTTTGAGTGTTGAAATTACATGAAACACCAGGGACTCAGAGGACCGCAGCCCGTCTGCCTGGAGACACAGGGGCCTGTAGCTGTGTTGTCAGGGAGAATCAAGTCACGACATGCCCATCATCACGTGTCAGCAGGCAGACAGGAACTCTGTCCCCCCCAAAATCTTTTTAGAATTCAATTAACTTCAGACTTTTTAAGGAGAGAGTTTCATCAGCGGACAACAATATGATCCACAGTGTCCATTCCGTTTGATTTGTGCAGGTGAATGCGGCACGAGGACCCGTCAGGGACGGCTGGCACTGCAGGCGGCTCAGATCACTTTCATGTATTAATAACAGCCGCACTGGGCCGTAATTCCACCGTTGGGAAAACACCTATCAACCTGATGAAGACTGATAATCAAAATCTGACAGAAATCTGCAAAAAAAAAAACTCCCAAAAGGTGACACCCGAGTCCCTCGTGAGCCAAATTGAGCGATGGGTTGGACAAACATCTGCCACAGTTGAAATCCATATGGCTGTGAGTTAATTGGCACGCACAGGCCCGGGCTTGACGTGAGCGTGGATACATAACAGCCTGTGTGGGTGGGCAGGGGTGGCTGGGGGTTTGGGGTCGAGACTCAGTCCCCCCTCTCGCACTGTTTGACACGGGCGCCCCCGAGCTTATCGGAGAGAGAGAGAGAGAGAGAGAGAGAGAGAGAGAGAGAGAGAGAGAGAGAGAGAGAGAGGGGGGAAATCTTGCGGCACTTCCTGAGAATGGCATGTTAAATGTCTCATTAGCGGCACTGACCTCAACTTAATCTATCGCTCATTTCCTTAAGGGGAGAAGTATTGGGGCCATGAGACAGCGACTAATCAGAATGACATGAAGTGATTTTTAAAGATTTAAAGGTCTTTCCATGTTGGTTTTTGATATGTAATTTTGTAATTTCGGTGCATGATCTGACATAACAGGAGTGACCAGGGATGCAGTAATAAATATTCACAGTTTTTACCACGCAGGAGGCTTGATTCATTAGGACAGCAGGTCTCTTGAGGGAAATCTCAAAGGCTTTTCTAACCATACAAGTGAAGGGGATAATGCAGAAAAACACTCAGGGAGCTGGAGCTAAAACCTCCCCGTACTTCGCTGACATCATTCGCATTTTAATTTATAACGTCTTCTCACATTCATTCACGGCAAAAACAAATGAGGTCTCCTCGTCAACAAATTGCCACAAGCGCTCCACCCCCGCCAGCCGCGGGAATTCCCATTAAAGGTGGTTTGAGTCAGAAACGGCGCGCAAATAAATGACGTGCTCCTGGGAAATCACAGCAACAAGCAGATACATGTTAAAACTCGGGAGAGGCTCCTCATTTGAGCTGGAGAGGGCTTCCCGAAATCCAGATGTGGTGAAAGCACAGACGGGGCTCAGGCCTCCTTGCCAGTAATGAAGCAATTAGACAGACAATTATGAACACCTGTGACGCTGATTGGCACCATGCGGCTCCGACTCTTTCCGCGGCGCTAAAGACGCCTGAATGTTGCTTAAGTTAACCTCTAACGAGGCCTGTAATGACGACGAGGGCCAAAACACACCACGTCGATGCGTGCGTGCACACACACACACGTTCTCTCTCACATAGACTCACAGGCGGTTCGCATTAGGAAGATGGGCTCATCCCACACGACCGGTTGCGTCATGTATTATTGAAAGCAGCCCTTCTATAAACACAACTCCAATAAATTGGGGTCTCAATTTTTCTGATTCATTAAGGTTAATGCAGTTTTAATTAGTGCTTGATTTGAAGCCTATTAGACGCAATTTATGAGTCCTTTTCGGGGACCTGCAGAATGACGCTGCGTGGGATTAATACGATAAAAGGGACAAGTTAGAACTGTGGTCCCTCCTGGGTTCGTTCGCAGACTCAGGGATTCCTCTCTTTTCACTGTAACTGCTTGTTTATTTGCACAACTGCTTTCAGGCACATTAAAACAATCTAATGAATAGAGAGCTTTGGCTTCAGGGATTGCATCACCCATTGGATGAACAAATGGAATGGTGGTTATGGCCTGATTAAAAGGATGCTCAGGAAATAGGTTTAAACAGCTGAGGGCTCTATAATTATAAACCATATAATAGGGTTTGTGACAGTTTTTTTACCTACCAGACCAACTTTGCTGCTCAGTCCTGGTGGTGTTCTGGCTGGTTCTGGCTCGAATCTCTGATATATAGTCATATGTCAGCGATTTATGATCACTTGCTTGTGTGTGTGTGTGTGCGTGTGTGTGTGTGTGTCTGTGTGAAAATATTGCAGTGCACCACCCAGAGAGAACTCACTCATCCAGTGGCTGTAATAGACCAAACCATTTACTGGCTATTTTGAGCTTCTCTTAGAAGCCAAAGAAAATATTAATTCTGGAGAAGGCTTGTGTTTTATAAATGAAACTTTCTGACCCTTTCTCCACCCGATCCATTCCCATACAGTCTGCAAGTATTGCAAGGAAGAGTAAAACATGGTATGATTCAACGAAAACAAAGAGTGTGTGTTTGTTACGTGTCAAAAGTGATAACGTCTTTAACAATTACAAATCCTACAAGGCTTGTATAGCTGGTAAGGGGCACCGATCTCATACATAATGTCCACAGTAAATAAAGTATATGTTGACCAGAGGAGACTAAAGTGTTAGATTAAAAACAATAAAAACTTATTTTTGGAATAATGTTTGATCATTACTAAATCAACCCTGATCTACTGGTGAAAAGTAACATCATGTTTTATCATAAGCAAAGTATATATCTTATTATAGATTTTATATCCACTATTGGTGGATAAAAAATGCAAATGGTCCTAAAATGGATCCCTGAGGTACACCATATGTTAATTTTAGTTACAAAATCATGTCATATTTTTATTTAATTTTCTTTGCTATTAATAAATACTGAACTAAAAGGTGGTGTATTTAATATAAAATACAATTGTACAACATAAGAAGCCAAACCTTCATCATTATCTGTTTACCACAGGTTACAGATTATATTTGCTGACAGATACACACATACATACATTTTATCACAACTTAATCATCAGCCATTTACACCTAATAAATGCTAAAATAAATGTATCAAATATATTAAATCAACTTTGTTTACATCAGCACTGCTATTGCAGTACTACTTTTCTATCTGGCCTTTGGAATGATCACATTTCTATGATTTCTACTCACTCAACAAATAAAACATATTTGTCAATGAGGGGTAACAACATGTATGATAAAAAAAAGATGGGTGTGATTCCTTAAATGAAACCTCTGGGTTCCACTGTCACCTGCTTTAATTCCCTGTATTACCTGGTTATCTCTCCAAATATTGAGAATAGACGCTTAAACCTACAAAGACATTCAAACACGGCACAAAGCAGCGTGATCATGCTTTCAGCGGGAACATCTTTCATTCAGCTGGGCCACACGGGTGTTTTGAAAGCATCTCTCCTTGCTCTTGTGCAATGTAAAACATTTAAACCACAGCAAACAGTTAATAGCCCCCACAGCTTCAGCATGAGTGATAGTGAGCAGGCTTTTGAAGCGGTATCAGTACTGTGGAGATGGCTGAAAATTACAGGAAGAGCGTGTAGAGCTGAACTGCTGACAGCGGGAGTCACAATGCATTAGCAGATCCTCCAACTGGCTGCTCTTTCTGCATGGCATTCCTGCTGTACGGCCTGGAATTGTTAACACACATTGTTTGACATTGTCACAGCAAGGTCCCCCCCCCCTCTGTGGACAGGAAAATTGCACTCGGACGAGGTTATGAGACAGGTGGAACTCCTACATTTGGCGCGCAGGTTGTGGTGGAGGGCTCTCAGTTTTGCATGTTTGTAAATTGCCACCAGAAGTGAAATAAAATGGTCCCATCTGTAAACTGCAGCTCCACGGGCCCACTTCAGAGGCTGGAGATCAATTTTAGTGCGTTTATTCTCTGAGAGAGGCACACAATGGGAGTTTGCTGAAGATCAGTTTTCAATTGGATAATAGGGTTGTGAAAAGAGGGGATCTAGAGGGCATTGCTTTCGCACATTCTTATTGCTTCATATCTGTGAAACATGAACCGTGCGCGCTGTGGCCTCAACGCTGCCATATGCCTTGCCCCCCCACCCCCCCAGAATCAAATTCAATTCTCACCTACAGGACCGTCACATCTCACACTACAGTATATTGTCAGAACACAGTGAAGCTCTGCCTAATGAGACATTCACTCATTTAATCAAATTATTACTGTTTTCTTTTAATTTTACAGTCATCTACACTGAGTCGCTGCTCACTTCAAATCAAAGCAAGATCTATCTATCTCTAAGTATCTATCTCTATCTCCCTGTTATTTGACGGTGCTAACAGCAGTGTAGATGGCAGCTATTCGAGGTGTCTGAGGGGCCATCCTCCTCCTCCTTCTGTCCTTTAACCCACTGCAGCCACTAGATGGGGTATGATAACCACACAGAGGCTCTCCCAGTGGGACCCTCCAGGCTCGGTGGGTGCTGCCGCTCCAGAGAGTGAGGTGAGGGGAGGAAATCGTCTGCCAAGTTCACCGCAGATCCCTATCAGCCTCTCATTTGCCTTACATTGTGTTTTTCTCCCATTGAAATTATTCGCAAACTAATTTTATGGTGAACCCACACGATTATGAAGTGTTTATTGGATGTGGGCACTCCACTGGTACTACTGCTGAGGCACTTTTCTTGCATGTTGCTGCAGCTATAAGATTGCTCATTAATTAATCAGTTTATTGCAATTAACAGCCCAAATTTTGAACATCTATTTTTTAATTGAATATGCATATGCCACTTCCTACAAGAACAAGTGGTTTTGTCAATGTGTGGACATTTTATTATGTATTAGTGTAATAAAATGATTTAATCTAAAAAATCAAAATAGTGTTACTTTGATTGAAAAGACATGAAAAGACAAATGTAGTTTGATGTTTTTCTTATTCAGTTTAATAGTTTAAAGACCAGACGATTCGACTTTTGTTTTCCTGGGAAGTAAAAAGAAACAACAAATGTCTGATCTTATCTGAATTATCAGCTTTTATGTCCAGATTAAAATGAATTTAAATCTTTGCTAGTTTTCAGGCAGTTATAATAAATTGATTAAAAACACGCAGAGGGTCTTAAAAGCAGCGCTGTTTTACCGTGACATCACCCTCTCCTCTCTCAGCGTGGATCATGACCTAACTGTGGAGCAGGGAGGTTAACATCAAATGAACTTTTGTTTTCCTCTTTGAGAACGTCACCCTCTTAGTATCTCAAGTCCAATGTGACACATCTGACAAACAGATATATATAAAACTTGGAGCAAAATCTAACATGCTACAGATTGTTAAATAAGAAAATGCATTTGTTGAGTAAAGATTATACGAAGATGTGACGATAACCATGAAAATAAAAAATAGTTACTGACACTACTTTGTACACTGACTCACTTTAGAGGCATGAAACGGCCGTACTGAGACCGTACTTGTGTGTGCTGTTTTAGTGGTGCCCAATCTGCCGCTCAGGGGCCCCCGGAGGTCTCAGGGGCCATATGCTGACTAATAAAACAATAACACATCGGTACCAAAAAAAAAAAAAACTACAGATGGAGAGGGAAATGTTCATTGAATTCATTAATAAATCACAGCTGGATTATGATGAGCTGAAACCATGTTTTTATAAAGCGGCCCACTCACTCTCTCCCCCTCCCTCTCTCTCTTTTGCATGAGTTCATATGATTGGTCAAAATCAGTCGGAATTCACAACACGTACTGTGCTTGTACCTGCAGTCCTTCAAATGGTTAAACAGGATTTAGGGTAAAAACTGACCTCTTATCATTGCATTTAGCTGCTTTACTTCTGAGGACTATTTATGCTACTGTATTGTTGTACCAGAGTGTAAGTATGTGTGTGACAGAGAGAGAGAGAGAGAGAGAGAGAGAGATCGTCTGAAAAACATAAACAGCAACATGATTTTCCTGAGCTCAGTAAATCATTTCAGACAAATTGAAAGTGTAATTTGTGTTGCCAGTCACAGAGGTTTTATTTTTTGATGCACAACTCTGGTAATACTTCTCATATTCTGCAAGAATGTCTCTGAATCACCTTATCCTCTTGGAGACATAGCTTTGAACTGTGTGGGTATTTGTGGGCAGATAATTGTTTTGCATTCCCTCAGTTTTATTGAGATGTTATTGAAATTGAAAAGTATTCGCTACGGAGCCTACAGTAATAACTGTGAGGTAGTCATATTCTAATGATCGGGGTACAGGGAACATATTCTCCTTTATCTGCATTAATGGTTCACAGAGAGTTCATGCACATCAATAGCCAAAATACATTTATTTTACTTGGGGCACCTATGTCAACAGTAGTTACAGGAATTACTCTGGATGCGATCCCATTATAGGATGTCAAATATTTTGATGCCATTGGTAAATGGCAGCACGGCACGGAGGACAACAACTGGATGGCAATTCTGCAATTTCTGGATCAGAATAAAAAATATACAGCCTGTCTGCTCACCTCTGCAATCTCAGGGCTCACCCCAGCCGGCAATGTAATACTGAACAATGAATTTTAAATAAAGTCAAACATTTGCTTCATGCTCCTCCACAGTTTAAACAAGACATTTCTGATGGAGACGTGTGGATTTATTGTAAGTAAGAGATATAAGAGATAACTTAATCCCCAATTGGATTGTAAACCCCACCTCCACTTCACATGGCTCCACCCTGTCACACCACGTTCTTGACCTTTTGTCTCATTTCTCGGCGGGTAATGAATGCTTTCGGACAATTTCAGGCAGAAAGATCTTGCACATAGTCCGCAGCATTGGAATGTCATATCAGAAAATCACCCAATCAGCATGCTGGTGTTGAGAGCAAACAAAGAGCGAGGCCGCAGCACGCACAGGACAGTGGTGGACTGGGTCGTCTGGATGTCAATATAATAGACTGGCTTATGATGTGTAAATAACACACCACTTAATGGTCCTCTCCCACTCTGTCAAAGCATTTTGAATCACATGGAGGGCAGCGTCTTCATCTCCACAGGCTCTCGTCATCCACTATTCATCCAGCTCGGCTCTTTCATCCGCAGAATATTAGATCCACAGTGCGCGTGCACACACACACACACACACACACACACACACACACACACACACACACACACACACACACACACACACACACACACACACACACACACACACACACACAAAGAGACGTGAATTTACTGTAGTATTGTAAAATGTACAAGTATATATTTATTTCTTTTTGTAAAAGGATAAAAGTGAATGTATTGAAACAAATTAAAAAAATATATATATTTTAGTTGCACCTTCTTCATCTTTTTTTAATTGTATTTGTATCCTTACATCTATTTTTCTTCGTGTGTATTGATGTACTATTTGAAAACAACATATATTAGAACTAACAAAAACACCCAGTACAACACCGCACATTGAGAAATTGAGCATCAAAAGCTAAAGTTCAACATTAAATTGTTATATTAGCATTTTGCACATAACAAAAAACTCACTTCCATGTATCTTAAAATGATTGTTTGTGAATTATTTGACGTAATAAACTGGAATACTCAATGATGGTATGTGACTTTATGCCAGAAACTATTGTTGTGTCAGTTTTTAACATGTACTTGTGCTATATTTGACATTATTAATGTTAAATATAAATATGCCATATGCAGGATGGATAAAAGCTGAATAAGATACTTTTATTATTCACTTCTTGTTTGCCTCTTTACTTTTCTAGAAAAAAAATATACCTCAATTATTCCCAACTGCCTGAATGTAAACATTAAAATCCAGCATTTACTAAACATAATAATTAATTCTGTCAGATGAAAAAATACATGCAGGGTGGCACATTTAAAAAAATATACCCCAGAGTCATCATATGACACAGGGTAATATTTTGTGAGAATGAATAATTACAATGCACACTTTTTTAAACAAGTGTTTGATGTTGGGTGAACTTACAATGGGGGAAAATACCATGACATTTATTACAATAGCCTTGAAATTACAAGACTAAGTCAATGACACACCCTCGCTGTGTATTTGCTTTATTTGTTTACAAATTTGAACAATTTTGACATTAATACAATACAATGCCTCCTGTGTTAATTTCACACTCCGCGGAATGCAAATGAGCCGAAGCTCTGTAGTTAAAAGTTAGTGAAGAGCGTCGTCTTCCTCTGTCCTGTTTACCAAAGTAAAAGCACACACACGCACACAGAGATGCGAGGCTGCTGCAGAATCAACACACACAGGTTTAAGTTGGTTGTTTGAGCTTTAGTCACTTGGATAATAACGTCCTCGATGACAAGCCATTCACATCTGCTGATGACATGCGGCAAGCGTCATTACTGTCCCCTCCATTATAGACCTGCTGTACATGTGATACTCTCCCTCCTGCTGTAATAAATAGATGTGACCTCAGTGGACGTGTCACTCAAGAGCGCTCTTTGATTTGGTCACTATATCCGTCAGACCCAGGAGACACCAGCGGTTCCCACATCCACTGACCTTGGAGCCTCCTCAGAGCCCCCTTTCCGAAACCCGCTGTTCAAGGTTGCGTCCAATCTGCATGTTGTTTTTCTGCATTAACAACCGTCGACCCTCCTTTACCTCTCAGGAAAACTAACACCTGAGTGGGAGGGGTGGCGTGGTGAGGGGTGGCGTGGGAGAGCAGGTAGAGGTGGGTCAGATAAGGTGATCAAAAACAAAGCAGAAGGATAGAAAATATAATTTTACCTCCCCCATAATCCCAGGCTTCCAAGAATGACCTTTGATCTTGCAGCATGTGTGGTATGCTGAGCCGCCTGCTCGTGGTGCATGCCGCTCTGATCCTGGGAAGCAATCACCGAGCGCGCCGCTATCAGAAAGGCTGCTGGGGAAACACTCTAAGCCCGAGTCTGGAGGTGAGCGCCGAGCAAAAAAGCAAATGTGCAGGGATGGAAAAAATAACCAAGTGCAGCCAACCACACAGAAAGCCTGATGGGCCAGAGTGCTGCATGATAAAGGTAAAGAGGATACTGTATCTACAACACAGCCCGAGGGCCGCCAGTGATTCCACACCACTCGAAAATGGAACAATCTTAACTGGTGAAATATTGGCTAAAAGAAGAGAATTGTTTCAATTACAAACTACATGACAACACCAGTTTGTTTGACTTTAAAAAAACAACTTACGAGCATTTTCCCTCATGTGGAAAAGTCCTCTGTGTGGAGTTTGTTGTGTTTGAAACAACTTCAAAAAACACTTTTTTAAAAATCTATCCTCCTTAGATAATTGACGCAGATGACTTTCTTCAGTGTTTTATATGTTTTTAAAGGTGTCAACTCCAAGCAGCGACTCTCTAATCACCGCCTCAGCATCTCAGTGCCTTGGGCATAGCAAATTCCCCCCGCATGTGCGTTTATTTGATTGTTTAAGAGCGATTTCCGGAAACCAAGTTTTGGACGGGCAGGAGCTGCCTTGTAACAATTATGGGGTTAAATGGCAGTTGGCCACACAGGAGGGCATTTGCCTGCTGGCAGCGCCTTCCTGCTCAGAGGGGTCAGAGGTCACAGACTTTTCAGGAAAAGTCCATTTCTCAGGCACTCTGAAACAGGTGGAGTCCAGGACTGCGCTGTTTACTCAAACAGCACGGGAGAAATGGGAGAGATTAGACCAACCTCTCCACTCGGTGAGAGCGACTGGAGCGGCAACTTTTTCGGGTCTTTTTCAGTCACGTAAATGTAGCGTCATGTCTGATACTGATACCAGTGTTTCCTTACACATCATTCCTGCATAATCCAGAGATCGTCATGTCTTTTTTAAACTCTCGGAAAGACACAGTTTCGTCTGGTTCATACTTGAATAAGTTGGATTTCTTGGAAAACAAACATGTTGCTGAGAAGATACAAGTTCGAGAGTGTAAAGAATGAAATTATTAACCTAATCTAAGTTTTTGGGACCACATGTTTACATCTTCAATCAACAGGAAAAGGTTCATACGCTGAATTAAAAGAAAAAAAGGGGCAAAAGGCAACTCCGTCGAATTCGACCCCTCAGTGCTCTCACTATTTGGATTGGTTAAATCGCTGGGACCTGGAGCTGAACCCATCAGGAAGGGCTTAAGTGTTTAGGATTAGGGATCTAAAAGGCATTTGGAGGCCCTGAATCAAACCCGCAGGACCGGGGTGGAGGAGAGCCCCGGTGTTTGGCCTGCGCTGTAATCAAACAGGGGGAGCTAGGACCTCAGCACACCTGCAGGAAGGGCCCACAGCAAAGAAAAAGGTCCCGGGTAGAGGGTCAGGCAAGGTGGCGTGGGCTCTCTCACTCTCTCTCTCTCTCTCTCTCTCTCTCTTTCTTTCTCTCTCGCTGGTTGCAGAGTGACAACAGCTGGGGCCGTGTACACGGTGGTGTGGCCCAAGGGCAAGGTCAGCGCCGCGGACCGGGGGGAACAGCAGCCGGATTGTTTTCACTCCACTAGTGAAAACAGCAACCGTGGAGATGCTGAATGTGCCAGCTGTGGTTGTGGATTTCAAGTCCACAGCCTGACCCCATATTAACACTATGAAGGGAAGCTAGATCGCTAATGACCACTGGCCTCTGGCCTCACCGGGGCTCCTCCTATACGGCATCTCGACCCGCGGACATACTGTGAGTGCATGCAGAGAAAATCACGCATACGTTTGCAGTATTTAATGCATACACTCTGTGTTTACAACATAAAACTAGATCACCTTAAATTCAGAATTATTATTATTATTATATTATGTATATTACTTTGATGATAACAACAACAAATTATTACTCATTTTAATACCACAGCTGCTGCTAATTCTACTGCTGGAAAATAACTTCACGTTTTAAAAACCCAGTGAAAATATGTGGTTAAATTTCAACTAAATTTCTGAGCTAAGTTGGTGTGGGGTTGCAGCACACACACACACGCAGAGAGTCAACCTGAATCCATCCATGACAGCGTCAGGATTCACACATGTCCTCGGGCCTAATTGGTCTGGACAGTTAACATCAAAGAAGCCGGGCTTTATATGCAATCTGTTCGCTCCTCTGCCACATTCTCATGCCAGCGCCTTTTTTATATGTTCAAACGTTGTAATGAAGGTCATTCTCCATCAATTCACTTTGATCTAAAATGACAAAAATTTAGCATTTTAATAAAAAAAAATAATAATTCACCGTCGTTTTCACTGCTCGGGTTTGCCATCTAGTCCCTCACTTCCTCTCACCTTTTACATTTTTTTTTGTCTCCTCTTTATTTTTTCCCGCGCCCAGTGTGTGAAAACAACTCCCACGGCTTATATAGGGTAAATGAGACCATTCTGAAAAAATAGATGACAATAAAAATATGCTGCGAGTCTCATAACGCAGCCCCTGACATGCCCTAACACCTGCACCAGATATATAATTAAAGTGTGAGAAAGTGCCATGCTCTGTAATGATTAGCTCTTTTTAAAGGTAGCACAGAGTCAATTATGTGCAGAGTATGAAACTCATAAAACTCACCTCGGTGGAAATCCCCTCATAGCAAACTAAAGATTATCATTTAGCCTCTTCAATTTGGGGGGAGGGCTGCTGACTTTGTTTATTGCCATGCCAATCCAAATCAGTGAGAAATGACTGCTCTATAGCCTGTTTGGAATTCCCTCATAAATAACACATCTGCCCTGAGATGAAAGTTGCACATCTTGGTGTGCTCGGGCACCGTCTGCTGCGACGGCTCGGTGTTTTCTATCAGTCTCTTATAATGAGAAATCAACTGTCTGCAGATCAGCTGCTGAAAACGCTGTAACGAGCCATGAGCGCTAATACTTGAGGATCAGTTGCACTGGATGAGGCGGCTTTATCCAGTTATTAGGGTAATGTAATGGAGTCTCCTAATCCAAACCCACCAAACCCTTCCACCGTAGGGGGCACAATAGCGAGGCAACACGTTATTCCCGACACAAAGCCGCATTCCCCGCTAATGTAGCAGGACACTGCGGTTCGCGGCCTGTTCAAACAAGTCCTTCACAGTATCGCCCATAAAATGATTTTCTCCCTTCTTTCTCTCTCCCCCTCTTTTTCCTCCCTACTAACAGTCTCCCTCCAACAAACGCTCTGCTGGCAAGGCACATTCTACGCTCCTTAATGCCAAATTAAACCCCAACTCTTTTATTTTAAATGAGAAAAGGCAAAAGAGAGTGCTGACAATCTTGATTAGGTCAAAGAGAAGGAGGGGAGAGAAGAGGAGCAAAAATTAAATGGTATTAAAAAAATATGGAACATTACATTAATGCCGTCCGGCACAATTGGTGCTAATTGGCAGATAATCCAGGAGCTCTGGGCTGCCTAATGCCGGGGCTGAGTATAGGAACAAGCTGGGCCTCTTGTCCTCTCCCACCACAGAGTCCTACAAGCCACGGGATGGGGTCAGAGCGCGGTGGTGGGGGAGGGATTAGCGCTGGCATTGTTGGCTCTTTCCAATGGAACATGACCTTGAAAAGAGTTTGGTTCCCCCCCCCACCCCCCTTTTTCTCCCCAATATTCCAGCAACATGAACTTTAATAGCAGCATAATGGGCAGTTTCAGCGTGCCAAGAGAAACACACGAAACACAGAGACACCCCAAATAAAACCTGACATTCCAACACCTTTGAGTCTGAACCCACTCGGGACGGACCCCTCGAAACAGAGGTCCCGCTATATTTACGCAACACAGGGCGCTTCTCAAATTAGGATTATGTATGGATTTAAGCGGAGTATAATACATAATTTATGCACGCACACAAGCTGAAAAAAAACACTCCAACATTTTTGTCAGAATGGAATGAAAACAGTTTATCCTGGATGCGGCGAGTATTAGAGCAACAGTTTTAATAACACTTTGTGCTCAGAAACAGCTGTTCCATCTGCAACAATAAGGTTAAAGTGTGCCAGAGCGAGCGGCGATCCAAAGTGCTGTGGGAAAGCCGGTAAACGCCATGTGTTTTGAAAATGGTTCTGATCATTTTTATCCTAATCCCTTAATTGGGAGTCAATGTGGTCTCCAGTGAACACACAAAGCCGCCGCCTGGAAGGAACCCGGGACAGAAAGGAGTCCTTAGAGGGGACCATCTACACCTGGGCGCTGAGCGCTGCTTTTCACCACTCTGAGGAGAATTTCAAGCAAGTCCTTGGCTGTGAAAGTTCCCATGTTAAAAGCACCACCTCTTAAGGTACATCCGAGAGAGATGTATTTCCACACAGTGTTTGAAGATTTCCTATTTGCATGAGAAAAAGGCCCAAAACTGTAACTTGTGAACTGATCAAAAGCCGGGGGCCATTCTCAAGTTGAATGGCTTTCCCCCCTTTGACACGAAAGAGGCTCTCTTGAGGCGCCTTCGCGGCGGTGGCCTTGGAGGTTAGGAAAATGTAGCCTCTCAGACCATACGGTGCTATTCTCTGGAGTCTGGACAACACTTGAGTCTGCAGCAAGGAGCCGCTTCGCCGCAATGGATCAGTACTTCAATGGAGGCTGCTAACATTCCATAAGAGGGCTTTTACTATTCCTATGGACGGCCTTTCATGTCAAGAGGAGTGTGTGTGTGTGTGTGTTTGCATGCATTTACATATGTGTATCTGTACATGGTAACAGCCAGTGTTCTTTCAAATTATTATAATAAATGACAGAAAACGCTGAGTATCAAATGTAATCGACACCAAACACACTGTTTCCAGTTTAAAAAATTGAATTTTAACACTGCTTGTGTTGGCGAAGTAGTTAAATCTCTTGTTTAGAGTTTTGAAACGTAAGAAAGGATAGCCATGTAAAGCAAAATAAATGTGTTAATCTGGGTCTAGCAGGTCACACACACACACAGATATTGTATGTTGGCGCAATCCTGTCTCACAAACATCTTCAAAGTGGAAAATAGAGCGATAAGAAGCCAGGGCATTTGTTATTCTTTCCAGGTCTGTTCAATGCGTTTTGACTGGGCGCTCTGCGCGGGAGAGGAGCTGCAGAGCCGGTCAGCTTTGACTCACACCAGCAGCAGATGCGTCCACTGGGCGGCGGTGGACGTGTCCCCCCTGATTGACGGACGAGCGAAGCTCAGCGACCATCAGGCCAATCAAGCCACAAACGCAGACACAGACCTCTCCTCTCTGCTCCCCTCCAGCCCTCTCCCGCCCTGTGACTCAGCTGGTTTCACTTAGAGAACATGGGGAGGGGGGGGGGTCACGGGGTCATACCATGACCTCATCAAATTAGCCCCAACCGAGTGAGGTGTTTAGCACGAGTTAAAACAAGTAATCTGAAGGACATTAAATGCAAATGCGACGACCATATGCCCACTTCAAACACGGACAGCTCTCATCCAGCCGTGCCCCCCCCCCTTGCCCTCTCACATACGCACAGCGGAACCGTTCACATGTCTCACAGATTGGGGGGCTGTTAAGATGACAATGGGTGCCTGTCATGACGACCAGGTGCAAAACATTTAAACCGCTGGCCGACTCCTAAGCCGTTTGATATCTGTTCGAAGAACATTTGCAACAGAAAAAAAAGTCCGCAACCGCATTACTCTTTGCCTTTGAGAATAGATATCTCTTACAAATATGAGCCTAGATATCATGTTTCATCCTGACCTTAAACTTGGAATATGGAAATAAAGGGGGAGATGCTCACAAAGGTTATCCAGCAGTTCAGGGAGGAGAAGAAAAAGAAGAGAGAGAGAGAGAGAGAGAGAGAGAGAGAGAAAACGGAGAGGTAATGCCTCTGCTGTGCTCCATAAACGCTATGCCATGTGCCCCTGTTAGTGGGAGCCAGGGCCTGGTCAGACTGTGAAGATTATGGGTGAAGACTGATTTTGCCCCCTCAGGCGGTGGCTGTGCTGGGAACATGTGGCAGCTCATATGTGCTAATAAGCACCTGTGGATAAGGGGGGGTGGTGGGGAGAAAACCCCCGCCGGGCTCTACAGCCATGCCACCTGCACAGACCTCCACTGTGCCTCTGACTCACAGAGGGCCGGGGGAACCTGACAAACACACAACGAGGGTTCAGACGCGCGGCGCTGGAAAACTGCGACTCAAAACGCTAATCTGGGTTCGGTTTTACCATAACCTGCGCTTGTGCGTCACTGCCGGCCGAGTATTTGTCGAGCAAATAGCGACGCTTTTAACTTTCTACAGGTGCTATTGTTTTCTTGGAGGACGCGTGCGCGAAAGGGAAAATGCAAATAACGCGAGTGGAGCGCCACGTGAAGCCTCAGTCACACGTTTGTGCGATCCAGCCCGTAACGCTGTCACCAGTTCTCCGTTGGAATAACGCATTCAAACACGCTGCAGCTGCAGGAAACGTGAAATGCATCACTTCCTGTGCCAATGTCACCTCAGCTGACATGAATTTAAACGAACCTGCCACTGATTGATTTAAATATTCGCAGCAGTTTTGGCTCAAAAAAAAGCTCTTGAATGACAACTGCGCTAATGTGACTGCAGCGCGTACTGTACACCGGCCGAATTTACGGAACTCCCAATGACACAAAAATAACGCTTCAGAAAGTTGTCATGAGTAGAACATTCAGGGCCCACGGAGACTTGTATAAAAGTCCCACTTGTTCCGAGTCGATAGTGTGTGTGTGTGTGTGTGTGTGTGCAGGTCTGCAGCCTCCCTCTCATTCAAAAACGGCACACAGCTGCTGACGAGGAATGTGAGAGCAAAAAGAAGACATTGTGGGAGAGCGCTCTCCTGTCAATCAAAAGAAGTCTTATTAAATTTGTTTAAGCTGTGAAAGCATTTTGGAGAAAAGAAACAATGTTCCTCACGACCACCACTTTCCCTCCGACAAGGTTTCCAATCAGACAAATTTTGCTTCATGCTAAAGATGGAAGGAGAATTAGATTTAGATTTTCCAGTCCGAGAAAGAGAGAAAGTAGTGCATTGCTGAGTGACCTCCTACATCCGCATGAATGGATTCTTTCTCTTTCCATCCTCCACTGATAAATAGATATCACAGTGCAGGGAAGCTTTGTACAACGTCATACCAGCCCGGTCTGTAACGTAGGAGATGAAAACACCTAGAACTTTAAGGTCTTGACGATCAGCTCTCTCTCAGCTGTCCTCACTGGATGAATGTTGCTCGTGTGTTCTAGCGCTCCATAAACCACATTAAACCTGTCACTGTTTAAAAACTCTGTAATCTTCAGAAATCTGCTTTATGAACGAGAGAAACTAAAAGTCGAGAGAGCTCATCAGGCTCCGCGGATTTATGGGACTTCATATGCTTCACATCTGGATTCTATATATTAGGAAAACATATTTAAGACACCTCTTTGCTACGCTCTGCATGCTTTATTGACAATTGGGCCGCATCGCCACAAATTTCCTCCTCTTTACGATTCAGGGGGTGGAGGGGGAGCGGGGCCGCTCGCTCGGCCCATGTGGAGATTGCGTGTCTGGGCGCTACTGAGAGGCAACTATCACCAACATGAAGTAATAACTCCACTCTAATTCAGCCCAGACACTTTGGAAACGGCTCTCAGGCTCTGCGGGGCAATTTCAGACGATCTATATAAGCAAATGAAAAATATTTATATTCAATATTAGAAAGAGACTTTTATCCAGAAGCCGTATAACCGTCCTCGCTCCAAATGACAGTTCAAATAAACTTTTGCTGATTTCTTGTTATTCCTAAAGTTAGTTAAGACATTATTAATAAAAAAAGAAAATTTCAATTTGATTTTTAATTGAGCAACACCGCGCTCGAGAGCCGGTTGATGTTAATTTGGTTTCCAGTTAAGGATGTTTGAGGAAATTAGCCTGTGTCAGCACAAGAGTTATCGACTGCAGCAACAGCCCCACAGTGAGATACTGCACATGTGCGTCCGCGCTCCTCCGCTCTCAACTTCAACAGCTCAAGTTGGAGACATCACAAACACAGAGCCGTCATTACTGCAGTTAATTCACGACTTCAGCAAATGACTGAGTGCAAATTAATGATTCGTTTTCGTGGGTGAATTTTCTTTTTAAAGAACCATAAACTTCAAAATGTATCAAACAATTAACACTATGCCACTCTTGCCTGTTTCTCTTGCTGACTTTGTTAAACTTGAATAATTCTCCCCGCTTTGCAATCTTCTGCAATTTGTACCTGAGAGATACTAATGCATAAAGAAATGCATACCTTTTAATAAACTAAATAATAATAACACATCTTTTATATAGCACTTTTCAAAGTTTTCAAAAACACTTAAAATAAGCCAAGATAAAATTATAATTTAGAATAAATGTAAAACTGAAGGCAGAGCTTCACAGAAGAAACTTTTTCCCATGAGATTTTTTTCACAGAAACAAAAAATAGATCATAAGAGCATATATAATTAGTAAATGTGAAAACACATTATATAAATGCAAAAAAATGTTTTTTAAAGGTGGTGCTAACAATAGAGCAATCTTTGATCTTTGAATCTTTATTTTCCACTATCAAACTGGTTTGGACATAATGGTGTCAGAACCTCAGGTGAGAGCCTGGGATCTTTTTTAAAATTCCAAATGATTACGTATGAGACATTGATCTTGCACTAATTGAGGAGTTTATGTTGTAAGCAACCACTAATAAGAGCCCTTTGCTTCCAAAATAATCCCCCCTGAGCCCCATCTAATAACATTTCTCCAAGTCTTTCATTAACTAAACAAAGGACGGACTTCCGCAGTTTACATGATGATGCCGATACATTTCTGTGAGAACCACTCACTTTACTACTGGGGACTGTGTTTGCATGTTGGCTCTAAAAAGGAGAATGAGCCCCACTGCATGTCAGATCCCCTCTGCTGTGTCTCGTGGGCTTTCTGCTCCTTCAAGGACCAGAAGTCTTTGATGGTTTGGTACACGGTTAAGACTGGTACCCTCCCCTTCTCCGCTAGCTTTGAATAAATAGCTTCAAACGTAAGGGATGCTGATCGGCGCTTTGAGCAGAGGAAGCATTGCAAGAGCATGAGATCAACCCCTGGATTATTCTGCCCTGCGCTGAATGGCAGCCCTCTCCAGCTCTTGGCCCGGGTATAATACCCATTGGTTGCCACAAGGAACACTACTTGGATTAAGTGGTGCCCCTTTCACATAAGCAACAAGTGACAAAGGAGGAGATTGGGAAACTAACCTGCTGTTTGGATAAATAAAGGTACTCTATCAGCTCTAATAATTGCTCCCCCCCTCTCCTCTCGCCCCATTGTCCCCTGACAAGTACTTCTTGGCCTCCGTCTAATTGCTGACAGATTTGATTTTTCAGCGACAGCAGGAGCTCTGTTTGTGGCCTTTGCACGGTGTAATTACTCTCTCCCTCTCTTCCTGCTGCCACCTATTTTGTCCTCCGCTTTCCCTAAATCCTCCTCTCGCTTCAAGTCTCTTTGAAGCTTCAGTTTCCCGCTCCCTCAAAGGCCTTTAATAGTTCAATTCTTATCAATAGTAACATAACAAAAGTTCAATATAATGCGTGTAGAGTGTAAGTGCCGTAAGGAAGATTAAAATTTAGCACAGTTGCAAAAACATGACTCTTATTCTTTATTATAATTATTGTGATAATAATAATAATTATTATTATGATTATTATTATTATTTTCGCTTTATTATCCAGTACTAGATTTCAAGTGCATTAATATAAATTATCCCCTGAAAAACATCCAGGTAATAAGTACTACTTCTTGTGATTTGTTTTCTGCGTATTCTAAACTCTCATTCCCAAATGTCAAAGACTTGTTAATTTTAAACACAAGTGATCGTATTTCCTGAATAAAATATATGCTGTTTCTTTAGATGTATAAAATGTTTCTATCAATGTGATGAGTAGGAACAGCCTTGAATGGGTGTATAATATATATCTTCAGCCAGGATAACACTTTTGTCTGCAGCAGTAGGAGTTGCTATAACCCACATGCCGCTCACTTTAATAAGTCCTGTCTCTCCTCTGGACTGTGGGGCTGCACGTAACAGGCGCTGCTACCCCATGGGAGAGCTAGAGGGCTCACTCCAAAAGCAGCGGAGCCCAGGAGAGCCTCCACATTCACCCAGGCAACATTAAATAGCTAATTATCCCGCTAACAAAAGTGCACTTTATTTTCACTTAACACAATTAGTCATAAACTGCGTTTCCCGGTTCCGAATCTACACGAGCCTCCCGTTCTTCTGCCAATTATTCATAGTTTCGTGTTCCTATCACGTTCAGAGTTTCAAAGCAAACATATTTTCAGTGCTGGTGTCTGTTTTAATCATCCCACCCACACATTTCATGGATTAGTCATTCACATTGCATGAAATATGAACTGGGGTGCTGCTCTGCCAACTATATACATATGTATTATGCAGGATATTTCTATTGGGGAGTTTGAAAGGGTTAGGTAGACACTATATATACACTGGGAGACAGAGAAAATCAATGATTCCTAATCCACTCAACATGCGGCGAGATAATTATGCATTCCATAAATGATTAGCAAAATACAGGAATATTTAATCCCTCTTTGCATTGATGTTCTTTAAACAGCTAGGTTCACCGGGGCACATGATGAGCATCAAATTGGCCTTTCTACTGGAAAATAGCATATTCGTGGCAAAAGCCACGGTGAATGTGACTCTCTTCTGTTTCGCACGCGCCAGAATGAGAGGTTTTTAACATATTCATAATTGGAAATGGATAACTATTTACAAACAGATGGAAAGGCTTAGAGAGCACAGTTTTGTTGTCAGAATCAATTCAAATGTAAGGGATTAACTGTCAGGTGCGGGTTCTCATGTCACTGATGGTCCCATAGAGGCAGACTGCAACTTCTGATGAGGATGCAGGCACTGTTCAATATATTGATCATCTATCCAGGCAGCTTTGTGTGTGTGAGAAGGATTTACTGGAGGGCCACAAAGGGGCCAGAATTTACACAGATGGGCCAATGGGATGTCCAACATCAGTCCTATAGCTTTGAGCAAAGCCACACATTAATGAAGACATTTTGGAAATTGTACTGTGTTTTTTTTAAATAAAATTGTCATATTCGTTTTTAGTAGGTGACAGGTTTATTATTTATTATTATTTATTTAGATGCCAGTGCCCCTCTCGAAACGGCCCTGGGTCATTTCTCAAAAACCTGTCACCATACCGGTCACCAATCTTTGAGTGAAGATGGGACAGCTTTGAATAAACAGGTGAACAGCAGCAGTGGTGCAGCTTCAGGGTTCTGTGGACCAAGTCCAGCAGCAGGTCTTCACTCGCTGCATCTCAACTACTGCGCCCAGACACACCGCAGGCCAAACACTGAACTAGTACTTAAAAACTCATCATACACACTAACACCAGTCGTCGCAAGATCCGTGCATTAAAGCACAGTCCTTGCTGTGTCCATCACAAAAGGCCATGAGCCTCAAATTGCCAATCAGCAGTGTCAGCTCTGCTTAATGTCATCTGTGTAACCTTTGGTAACTCAAGAAAATGAGACAATACTTCAGCATTTCTCCATCACAGACCTCGACCTTTGTTGTCACAGCGACAGCGTAACAATGATTTCCTCTTTATCAATATGCCATCACCTCACAGAAGTACGAATATGGCCGACATCAGCTGTAATGCGCTTTGCTCCCAAATGTTAAAGGAACATGTGAACCCAGGCTTAAAAACAAACTGCAGATGAAGACTGAGCAAACATCTGGAGGACACGTTAGCCCGCGTGAGGATGTGTGAGTGGAGATTAGAAGGCGTTAGTGACGTGGCCTGGAGAGGAGGAAGAGGAGAAGAAGAGGGATGATGACAGAGACGCAGTGTGTCTGACCTGAGCAAGGGACGACTCCGGGGAGCGATGACCAGATACCCTGAGCAGTTGGGCTGTTTACCGGTGTCATGGTTCTGCAGCAGAAAAAAAGAGGAGAAAAAAAAAAGAGTTAAGAGAAGTCTTGTATGTAACTCAATGTGTTATCCTCTGCACCACCAATGCTTTAAGGTTACTGACATCCAAGATGAGCTGTGATCAGCTATTATCTGACCTGACAAGTCATCCATAGAGTAATCTGTCAAACACTGTCACTCAGGGTTGTGGGAGCTCACACTTCTTTGGCCTTTAGCAGAGAGAATACAAAAGGTCATCTGTTTGGGCGCTTGTTACCCACAGATGGCACGACATTATCTTTTCACTCATGACCTTCCTGACATTATACTGCCAAGGAAAAAAACATTTAGGGCAACACTGCAGATTCTTGGCACTATTTGCCATTCTCGCTCTCCATACACACACGACTACGAGTTCTAGTAAGATCATCTCTGGTGGAAAAAGCACACACCAAAATAATCTATTACCAGGGAGGTTGCGTTTTCAACAGCGTTGTTTGTTAACAGGATTACACAAAAACTAATGGCGTTACCAGACATGATTTCGGATTGCATGGTGATGTCTTGCCAGAGGGGAACACATCGCTTCACTGCCGTTTGTTTATTGGCTGGATTTAATAATGCATCAAGGCCTCATCTGCTCAAAATAGACATGCTGTGACATGGAGGCTGCTGTGCATGTTGCTGGTCAGGACACGGACAAAGTTTACTTTTAAGACAAAAAAGGATTACATCATTATATCTCAATCAGTGCAACACAACTTACTGTTTCTGTAATAAAAATATGGTGAGATACCGTCCATGAGCCTTTGGCCTTTGTTTAATTATACTAAAAATGCTACTTAAAAACCTTATTACAAAAATACAGGGGTTTTACCATTTTGAAAATTCTAACATTTTCCTATAATATCAACTCCTTTATAATTCCTAGCTATAAGTTATATAATACAGAAATATATTTTCTAAATATTTTTCCACTGTCACTTCAACCCAATTTCATTGATTCTGTATTTTTTTCCGCTGCTCTGGCCCAGTGTCCCTGCAGGAATCAGGTCTGACTCTGCAGTGTTGTGTTGAACACGTGAGAACGTGCAGGAGAAAAATGTTAATTTGATTCGTAATATAGGCAAATTGCAATAAAACTGTGCAGACTGAGTAGGTGTGTGGGATGTTCATCCTTGTAGAAACTGGTAATAAGCTGATTCCATTTTGCAGCTCGCTTTGAAGGCTGGTAAACATAATGATACAGCCCACTCATTTTCTCTGTAGGGCTAAGGTAATACTACTTCCGATTTTTGTGTTCCTAATGCACGGTCTACCCAGACGCAATATTTGTTTTACATTTAAATGTTTCACTGCTTGATACAGTTAAGAAGTGTATTCATACTGTGCATCCTATTGGCAATGCAAATGTCTGTGCACTATATATTCCACCTTCCCGGCAAAGTGATAATCTGGAGAGACTCATTTAGAGCATGTTTTACATTCATTACTTTAAATGACTTCAAATAAATTATGTTGCATTTTTATGAAGAATTCAAAGTCTTCAGCAGGGGGGGTTTACAAAGTAGGCCGTGTGTTACATTTTCAGTTGAACGGAATAACAACTGACAGGGGCTTTCAGTGCGTAACATACTTTCTGCAGTGTCGCACAAGTGGACTGAGGAAATCCACACACAAGCCAAGAGAGCACAACATAATGCATGCACCATGTGCTACACAACCGCCAATTTCTTTTGGACATTTGCAAACCCTCTGCATACGTTACACGAAAGCATACTGTATAAGGGGTCTGAAATAGCCTAACCTCTGTTCTGCCTTTCCCAATTCATTCAGGGCTGACAGTTTTCCCTTCTCTCGGCATACATGCTCTTGTCATTAGCATGCCTCTGAACTTTGCCTCGCAATGTCTCTCCCGAACAGTTCACATGAATTATTTCATCCTGTACAGGGCTGACTGCGGGGCATACACATGTGGGTGCTTCCTCTGGCCTGGGTAGAGTCTTTTCAGACCGATGCAGGACAAACACCTGTTCCCCTGCCCCTCTGAACATGACCTCGGAGTGTGCTGCTGACATTAAACTGTGCATGTAAAAATGCACTCATCTGGAGGCCTGCGGGGACGCGGCGAGGCCGATATCTGTGTTTCTTTCTCTTCCTTTGATTTACAGAACATTCTCCACTAAAGACTTTTCTAGGAAGTCACTGCTCAAAAACATGGCACAACAGCTGTTAGTTCACAAGTGAAACAAGTGCGATGATAGTCGGATGCAAGGGAAATACAATTGTTCAGATATTTGTATGAATTTATGAATACAAAAGAGAATAGATAAGGTGTGACCAGTGAATTAATAATTTAAAACCTGCATTTTAATCAAAAAATGTCGCTTCCTCTAAAATTGTTGGTGTTAGGTGCTTGTGAGAGTGGAACATACAGTTTGTAATTGACATAAATGACATTAAAAGTTGAGCGGTGACATCAGCAAACCCGCACATCATGCACCAACATTTTCTCAGACTTTCCGAGCTGATCGTCTGTCTTGAGTAAGCGCTCATGTCAATTTTTCCAGCTGAAAACTAATTTGTCTGATTATTTCGCCACCACATGAATGACCGATGTGATCTTCCTCTTTCAGTCACTTCTCAGAGATCAACCAGCTGAGGGTTGGGAGAAAAATCAACCTAACCTCAAGGATTTGTTTAAAGATTCAATGCTGAACAAGATACAGCATGATGGAATCGTTTTTTTCCCTTCGGTATTAACGTCTGTGAACCAAAGAAAGGAAGCTAGTTTTCAGTTCAGTCTTATAGTTCATTGCTCCATTCCCCTCACACTGCAGATCCTGACATTTGGCTGTAACATCACCAGTCTGGAGTTCACCAAACTGGAGGCGGTAACACAAACACTGGGGTAGAAAAAAATGCTAATTCATTTTGCTAATAGGCTGAATCTATGACTTGGAGCAGCCCAGGTTCTACAACCTGCTTTGCAAAAGGCAGAACATGAATGTTGCACAGTGTGCCTCAGTGGTTCAGTCAAATTAATGAAGCAAAGGGGGCGAGTGATTGAGTGATTACTGGTTAGAGAGTAAAGCGCTGTGCATATAACATGATTGACATGCAGGGACAAACACCTCCTGCACAAACAAAGCTGTGCTAATTGGATGGTAGGACTCAGAATCTTGATTTTTCAGTGATATTTCCTCCTGCTATTATTCCTCATTATCAAAATGCCGGGTTCAGATCTCCCCACAGCTTTTGTAAATCCAATTTTTACCTTGTTTTTTTTTTTTTTTTTTTTAACTTGAGTGTTAAGTCTGGAGTATAAAGAGATGATACACCTCTTTATGCTCAAATTAGAGGGTAAAAGCAGGATTTTTAAACATGGGCTAGTCTATCTTGGGGTTTTCCCCAAATGCATCAAAAACTGAGGCGTTCTCTCACCTCGCTGTCTTGCCAAAGAAGCATGATTGACCAAGGCGTCATGTTTCCATCAGTGCTGATTGAAGCCGGAGCCAATAGAAACACACGTCAACTGCAGATTCACATAGTTAATGCCAATGCATGCATTCCCATTTCAGGGAATTTTTCACCAGAGGAAACGGGGCGGCACAGTACAGCTCACCAGCCAGTGAGTTGTGGATGTTGTAGTTCTTCTGTTGTTGAGGTTACAAGGTAAAAATCACCACATTTAGGGAGTCACCGGCCTGACATGTTGCCCCAGCTTAGCAGCCCCTTTTAGCTGCGCTCGTCACGCCGCAGTCGCACATCTGCACCTATATATCAAAGCCGTGCACGAAAAAACATTCCTGAGAGCAAAGCGGTGGTGATTTGTGTGCCTCTCTCCGTCTTTTTTTATTAAAATTCATCTGTGATCTAACTGTTCGCTCGGCTAAAAGCTATACCTTTTAAATAAGTCATCCGTCCTGAAGGTCGACCTGCACCACATTAAGAGCACCACTGACATCACAATGGTTTCCCCCTCTCCCCGCCGAGCCGCATGCCTCTTTCATATATTTTCTCTTGTCCCCAACAGATGGACATTCTTGCAGGCAGATATTTTTTAAAGTGTTTAATAAATGTAATACAACCTTTATAGTGTTGAAGAAAAGGGGACTAAACCAGAACCATGTGCATGTGCTGGATGGCGGCCGTTAGGGGCCACAGCTAATACAGTTGAACATGTGGACCAGGGCCATGCAGGCCGGTTCACTTAAATGTTGGACAGTTTATGACCTTCAGCATGGTTCCCTCCAAAGGCAGAACGGGTACTTACAGTACTACTACTCTAATTTATAATGTGATGCTTTGTTTTTAAATCCATCTAGGTAATAAAAGGATACAGCTGATGTTGGAATGCGGCGTCTTTCATGTTTTATCTCACAGGAGTAGTTCAGTGGTATTATGTTCCGAGAGGGGCAAATTATGAACGTGTTTGACTTATTGTCAAATTAAGGAAGAGTCTCTTGACCCTGGCGGAGAATATGCATGCCTCTGGTCATTATTTCATTCAGCTCAACCTTCCACTGCTAAGCACAACAGATAATAAAATACTACTGAAGAGGAATGCGAGCGGTGATGGGACTGGATAAATCACAGAAAAACGCTTAAAAGTCCAGCAGGAGCTGTGTGGTGTGAATGCTTATGTGCAGTTTGAGCAAATTCTATTTTCCTTTTCACATTTTGTCAGCTGGATATTTTAAGGAAATATAAACTATAGTGGGCTAAAATCCAAAAATGATACAGAATTGATACATGCAAAACACCATATAGCTGAAAAATAAGAAAAGATGGATTTTATATAGTCCCCTAAATATTTATCAACATGTGTTGATACATGTGCATCAAAGACATTTCCACACCATAACTGCAAGTAAATAACCAAGATATTTTTACATGTCTACGTCCTTTTTACACTTTTATGTGACACCATAATATTCGCTTTGTGTTTACACCCCACTGTAAATACAAAACACGAGTGCGAGGTCCACAAATGCATTAAATGCTATCTGACTCACATTTTTCTACAGCCTAATATTTCACTAAGCCTTAGCATTTCATTCAGAGATGTGTTCTAGATAAGTGCAATAATCTCAGTTTGATGGATGGCCCAGCCGGAGCCTCGGGCCACTGGTGTGTACATACTGCAATGGTTGCAGCAGAACGATAAAAACCAGCATGGGCAGGTGTGTTTGGTTAAGATGCACTTGTCAAGTGGGGTGACAAGCATGTCTGTGTTCATTCAAGTGAACCCCTTATCTGCACCTCCATGTCCCACTCATGAGACAAAAGCACTTCCCATGTTTGTATGATTTACCTCTCAAGTAAAGTGCACCCCCGAGCACACAAGCACACACATCCATACATGACTGTCTCTTTCAGAGAATGTGTTGGCTCAAACCATTTATATAGCCTCACATTACTGTTCAATCGACAGGTTAAAAAAAAACCCCAAACCTTTCTTTATATCGTTCAACACCAACAGCTGAAATTCTACTATTTCTTTTCTTTAAAATTTGACATTGCACTTGGCAACATGGCAATTAATCTGAACAGTCAGAATTATTGACGTGTCACTTGAAAAGCACCTTAAAGCTCTGTTCTGACATGTTTCATGTTTTTCATTTTGACTTTTTCACGTAGTTGTTTGTTTTTACATACCGTTGCGGCCACGCTTTCTATGGCGGCTCAGCTCTTCGGACCACCTTTACAGCTTTTTTTCGTCGCCGCTTGAACTTTCACCTGCGTGCGGAGGAAGTGACGTCACACTAGGAAGTGAAGCTCGCCGCTGGCCGACAGCAGTGAAGACACAACAACAACAGCAGCTGGCTGGGGATCTGTGTGAGAGGCAGCGTATGGTTGTGTGGAGAGCTGAACGTCCTCCAGCCGCTGAACATGACGCCGAGGTGAGCAGCTGTGTGAGTGACACAGAGATGCTGTGTGAGTGCCTGCTAGCTCAGCAGCTAGCCGCGTAAAGCTAACGCCAACCTGCTGTGTGTCAGCTGCTGTGACAACACCGGCGAAGCTGAACGTACACCTCATGAATTGAAGAAATATTACTGGGGAGGATGCACAGTTAGAGGGATATCAGATATGTGTTATTGGGCATGTAGCTGCATCAGTTCTTAATATAGTTTAATGTTGTGTTTGTGAATTGGGTCCAGTTAGCTTCAGGTGAGAAATGAAAAGCACCCATGCTCCTCTGAGTGTGGTACGGGAATTTTATCTTAATCTCAGTCAGAATGATCAAAATTATTTAGAATAGGAAACAAGCTTAAAATCACCCCACTGATTCCATCACTAATTCATTGGACCAACACTAAATGTGTCAGAGATCCGCCCTCTGAGTCACTCCTCCATTCTCAGAGAGACAAGGCCCTTTGTATTTAAACTGTCACCCAGCAATATCTTTCTTTGTTATATTTTCCAAAGTAACTAACAAACCCAAGGATTTGCATCAGTATTGTCTTATACTCTTTTAAATCTCACCTGCTGAAACCTATAGAAACCCTGTTCAAGTGACGATCTATCTGAGATCACTGGCTGAGTCATTACCTGATCTCATGAGTCATGTTGTGCTTCTGGTCAAGGCTTTGATGTGTTTCTGTTTCTCCCTTCTTGTCTTTTCTAGATGACTCACCAGTGGCTTGGACATCTGTGAATCCATAAAAGATGAGGCCTGCTTGTACTGATAGCTACTGTAGGAACAAACCACACTGACATGGACAGCAAACTCAAGCAAATCATGACTGACATCACATTCACTAAATAACCAAACTGCATAAATCACTGGGTTAGTTTTGAATGGCTCTCAGTCAATAACCAGTGCTGACAATGTCACTAGGTGAGCAGTCTCAGAAGTGGTTTCCAACCCATGTCCAAGCCACGGTTCTTCAAGCAAGCAGTTTACAGCCTAAGGGCAAAAATGGCACCAATGATGCCTACACTATCATTCAGCTGGGCAAGGAGAAGTACTCGACATCAGTGGCCGAGAAGACACTCAATCCAGTCTGGAGGGAAGAAGCCTCCTTTGAGCTACCTGGCCTGCTTATGGAGGGCAACCCTGAAGTGTACGAGCTCTGTCTCATAGTGATGCATCGATCCCTGGTCGGGATGGGCAAGTTCCTGGGTCAGAGGTCCATCAACCTGAATGAAATCTTTGATAACAAGGAGAGAAAGAAAACTGAGTAAGTGTCATATATTGTAGCAGATAAGGCTGAGATTTCAGCGTATGTGGTTTCAGACATGAACTTTCAAACATGACAAGTGCAGAAAGAGATTGTTGTCAGACGTGTTGCTTTACACTACAATACATTTCATTTAGCTGACACTTTGATCCAATGCCACTGACAATGTGTCACAGTGAACCACGATTAATCATTTATGCTATGATTCTTACTTCCTCAAAAGTTCCAGCTCATGCTTATGTTTCACTGTACTGTTGTCAAAGGAACAGACTTTTCAGAGGAAATGGAAAATATATGCAGAACTGTTCCAGTCATAAGTGCATTACAGATGGGGATGTATTAGTTGTGAAGCACTGTCACATTCCCATAGGCTGCATGTGTTATAATCTATCTCTGCCTACATGTGTGTTCTGAGCAGTGTGTTTGTTATATTCTGTATTCCTTTAGGTGGGCAACTTAGCTCTTTTAATACAGAGTGGTTTGAATGTCCATTGCATTGTCATTTATTCTCTGGAAGGATCTGGAAACCTCAGTAGGTGAATTGATCCAACAGAAACTGCAGAGTTCTTTCTCCTCTCCAAAAACATTACACACAATGAAGTACATTCATACACATTTATTAACCAAACACAGGTCGGGCATGATTTTTCTTTTATTGTGTGAGGCTGTGTAATGCAGCTCCCTGTTGTTAGCTTAATCACTGACTTGGAGTCCACCAGTTGGCAGGATCGAAACTAGTGGAGCTGGCTAAACATGTCCTGTCAGTTACTCCTGTGCGTGCTGTTGTTAGATGTGCAATGGGGATGGCCCTTTCTTTAGAGCCTGGGTTTGACTCTTCCTGTTGTTTTCTGAGTTCATTTGTTTTTGTCATGCTTTGCTTTTGTCTGTTTGTCTTATAGTACAGAACTCAGGAGATGGGCAGACGCTTTATGTGTCTCTCAGGAGTGATTTTGGTGGCAAGTGGTGGATGTTTTTTAACTGAGGCTTCATCCATGCATATTGCAAACCAGGTATTATAGATGTATAGGTGACTTATCTGTGCTGTCCACCCCTACCGTTTATCCAGGGTTGCTGAAATAAGATCTGTCCCCTTGTAAAATTACTGTGCTGCTACAAATGAATGAAAGTAGAGTAAATGAATAGGACACACTTACATACCATCACATCCTGATGAGGCAGTCTTCTACTCGGCCAAAGGTGAGAGTGTTGACCCTTACAAGTCCAGCACACACATGTTTCTTAACCCTACATTAAGCAAACAGCAACAGAATAACCAAACTGGATCTGGGGCTAATTAGGTCTCTGCAAATTTCAACATGGAAAGACGTTACCACACTTCCTCTCTGCCCATCAGGTGGGAGAATCACAATATTTTATAATCAGTGTGGATGGGTTCTATTTGTTTTAGGTGCCTGAGCCCATGCAGCTCGAGGCCGTGCACTTTTTCACCAGAGGTTCTGTAATGGATATACTCGCATCGCTTGTTTGGCCTAATCCCACATGCAGGCATTCTTGACAATGATGCCGGGACCCTCGACACTATATCCACACTCCACAGTGGGTCTGTGTTCACTGTGGATCCGTCCGCAGTGTTTTTGAACTGACATATTGGGGAGGAAAGCCTGTCTTGATATCTGAGTAGGCAGCCCATAATTATCGCACACCTGTGTTTGTTGATTGTGAGGAGTTTCCCAGCGGTCCGGGGCCGAGTGGGAGGATTGTGGTTCCAAGCACACAGAGGTTTATCTTGGCCTTGAGACACACGTGAGGCGCAGCCCCGGCCCCACGGCAGCGGCATGCTGTGGCCGCTGATCATACTGAGCGTGGCGCGCAGCCTGGGAATTAGACCCAGCAAGGCCTTTCATGGCCGGCCTCCTGCGCCACGAGACAGTTTAGAATAGACCTCGACAGCTGCGGTTTTTAAAAAGCCAATACCAACAGACAGATTACTGATATTTCATGCTGGAATTCAAGAAATACTGAAAGTAATATTAGCTCATTGTAAAACTTATGCAGTTTCGCAAATATGTTTCCAGATTGTCTATTAAATTGAACATTTTATTATATGAATTAAACTGCACCATAATGGATGCCACACACACACACACACACATCCGCAGATTTACATTGACTGGTTTCCTATAGGACATTGTCACAAGCCCTAGAACATAGAGGCTGCATCTCATTAGCACGTGCGGACTCCTCTGGTTGCCCTGCAACATGGCTTTGCAATATCCCAATTGCTTGTTGTTGCACTTCTGAACAAAGGCCAGATTTGTGCAAATGCCACTTCATTTTGCTCAGAGTGAAGGCATAAATCCCATTACTTCCAGTTGGAGAAGCAGAGAGGTTAAACAAATAGAAGCCTCGCAGCAGCCTGAATTGCTCTATATTATTCAGCAGCAGGCCGTCTCTTGCGCTCAGTTTTTCAAAGAATAATGTTTATCCTCTGAATGATAAATTGCATTCTCACTTGTGTCAGGAAAAAGTTCAAATGATTTAAGCCCCTGCGTTTGTGTGTAGCCTTTGGATTAGTCTGCTCAAATTAGCCTTTTCACTGGTGTCCACAAAGAAGTAGGTAGAGCGCATTAGAGAGGATGTGGCCAATTTTTTCCCCATTTGTCGTATTGTTTGATAGTGTAAGGACTTTTACTGCGTTCTGACTTTATACACCCATCTGCCTGAATTATGTGTAATCGACTCACAATTCTTCACGCTCTTCTCTCACCGCAGCTGGTATTCGCTGGAGTCCAAGCCGGGAAAGAAGAGGAAAGAACGAGGCCGCATCCAAGTCAGCATCCAGTTCATGAGGAACAATATGACGGCCAGCATGTTCGACCTCTCCATAAAGGAAAAGCCACGCTCGCCTTTCTCCAAGCTTAAAGACAAAATGAAAGGGCGTAAACATGACAGCAGCTTTGGCGATACATCTTCAGCCATCTTGCCTCGCTCTGCCGCTTGTGACACGGAGCCCAGCAGCCAACGGTCATTTGGTCCCGACCCACAAACCGAGCCCGAAGTAAAGGCCAAGAGACCACTGCTGGCTGGGGTCCATAAACTCTCTGCGGCTCATTCCATGTCAGATCTCATCGGGATGCACTCTCGACCCAAACTGGACTCCATAAACTCAATGGAAGATAGTGGTGAGGACCAGGGCATTAGTATTGTGTTCGTCTTGTTTCACTAGAATGGCTCCAGTGAAACATCATACATGACCTGTGGGTAAAATCCAGAAAAGTAGTTTTAGTTTCCACACAGTTTGCATTTCAAGCATGCAAAACACAGCGAGAGGATCTCTGCACTGATGCATTCACAACAGCAACCGATCATCCACATTCACATGAGAGGTGGAGCAGCCAGGTGCAGAGGCAGGAAGTGATGAATTAAGCTTGTTGCTTATTATTTACTTATTATTTATTATTTTGTCATTTAGTGGTATTGGCATTAATCATAATACCAAAGGAATTCAGGCAACAGAAATTTCTAATAGTCATGGCTATCAACCCATTCTTTCAGATTCACAAAATTAATTAACAGTTTTGTTGAATTTTTAGAATTTTAAGACTGTGATCAGTTCTTTCCGTAGAATTTAAATATAATATTTATTTTCTTCACAACTTAATCGCTAATGTCCTTCTTTTGACTTCTCATCAGGGAGTACAGGTGGACCTCACAGGCGTTCCCAGAGCGAGATGCCAGGCTATCAGGACGGCGAGGCACACAGTGACCCTTTTACTGATATCAGTGACACCCTGCCACAGAAGTATGCCACGCTCCCACGCAACCGCAACCCATTTGAGGGGGAGCAAGGGCAGCTGTGGGACCGTACAGAGCGGAAGGAGAAAAAAGAGAAGGTCAGCCTACTGGAACGCGTGACGGGAAAGAAGGAAGGCCGCAAGACCAGCAACGGGGGCCGATCAGGCAGCTCTGGAGACCTGCGCTCCCCCAACCCCTTCAGCGGCGAATCACAAGCAGACACTAACCCGTTCAGCTCCAACTACAAAGTCCGGTAGTTCCATTTTTGTTATTTATTCTGCGTGGCCTTTTTCTAATGTATGAGGTGCCCGAGGTAGTTTCTGGTTTCTTTTTAAAATCAGTTGATCCATAAATCATAGATATTAAAGATGTTTCAATACTCATAGCAGGAAATTCCTCCGATATTACAGTAAATGCTAGGTTGGGCATCGGTGAGTAGGTCAATTAATGTACCGATGTGATACCACATTCAAAGTATATTAGCTTCACCCTGATACGTTTACAATTTTCCTCCACAGTAGTCGCTACTGCCAAGTACTTTTTTAGAGCGGCAAAGAAGCAGTGATTTCCAGGAGTGTAGCGTTAGCCAGAGGTTAGCGCCAGAGGTTATAAAAATGACAGCAGTTTGTTAATATTTCCACTGGATGGTCCCAAAAATAAAACTGGAATTTGCACAGAGTGCAAGACTAAAGTTTCAAGCTATTTAAAGAAAGTTATTCCTGTGTGTCCATAGATGTATTTTATCCGTGGTCTTTTGCGGTTATGGTTTTCAGTAGATCATAAAACAAGTTGTATGACAGTCATTCTTTCTATGTATGGATTTATCAAAGGGTTTAACCTGACTCAGGACAAACATTGATAGCAGTCATTATTTTGAAAGCATTGAAAAACACATCTTTAACCCAACAATTGGATAAAATTTCAAACTCAATTTTCAAAACACAGCATACCTAAATCCCTTCAGTTTTATATAATCAAATATCTCTGCTCTTTGAAAAGAAATATAATCCAGAGACACAAAAATGGATTTAAGTCTAGTTCCTCATATGGAACACACTTCCCCTTGAAGAGGGGTTGGAATGCCCCTCTGACTGGTTAGAATGTACAGAAACATTCTCATGTGTATTTACAGGTTCCTTTTTTCAACATATTCCACAGGTTTTCATGAATCACTGTACAGCAGTGGATCCTATAGTTTGGCAGTCCCTCTCTAATATGTGCTCTCCCTTCTTTCCCATATGTATCTCCAACTCCTGCCCCATGAGACAACCACTGCACTGCAGGATATTGCTTACTGCATTCTCGTAAAGTTTGACATACCTTGTTGATTGAACCCCCCCAACCCCCATTCTGTTTTTCAAGAATTGTTTAAACAACATCTCAGAACTGGCTGCATCACTATTTCCTGCGTTTCATAAAGAGTTGGTGAGGGCTGTGGCTAAGTTCTGGTTTATCAGAGTGGAAGGTGTCATTAGTGGCTCTTTAGAGAGCCTGGGCTTGATAACACAGCCCTCTGAGCTATAGTAATGAGATCCTCTGCAGAGATAGACCACCCAATTAACCACTTATCTCTGGAGGCACTAGTCCATCATCTTTACTGCTGCCTTTGTCATGCAGTATCTCAGTGGTCACTTATAATGTGGTGCCGGAACATAAAAAGGTTCAAAAGGGCACAGTTTTTATTGATGAGCTTATTCACAACTGCAGTAAAAATAACACAGAAAAGGGTGACGCACTGCAATTAATCAATATCCTAATTATATTAAAAATGGACAGATAATCCTGATATTAACCAACCCCGACCTAAATCTTGGCTTGTCAATTTTTTTCCAAACCTGTCTTGGGCCGAGTTCAGTTAACATGAGCTGTCTCCCTGACACTCACACTGTTTTTTTCCCCTTTTTTCACTGAGTGCATGTCATGTGTTGTGTAAAAATTAAGTAGATAACTCAATGTGACAGAACCCAGAAATATGAGGAGGCAACCACCTCCCAGGCCAATGCCAGTTTGCCCACAACTGGCACCAGTGGAGCATAAAACCATGCCAGTGTCACTCTGTGCTTCATCTCCTCATGTCAGACCATATACAGTACAATAAAAGATGGAAAGATATCACAAAACAGGGCAGGCTTTCTCCCCCAAAATGATTAAATAAAAAAAAAACACCGATTTAATACCATTCACTTTCCAAAATATAAACTGTAATGTCTCTATTTGTGCACTGACTTTCTGTTTATTTGCTTGGCAGAGAGAAAAAGTCGACAGGAAAAGAAGACATCACCTTTGGCCAGAAGAAGAAGGACGTGAACGTGAAGACAAAAGTAAGACAGGCATCCTAACTTTTTCTCTGTTTGTCAGGTGATGCTGTCACACGTTGTCAGTGGCCGCGACGGAGACGAAGGAAACAACCTGGATAAATGACTTCAGCAGTTGCAACTGTGTCATTACTCCTCGTGCGGTGTCAAGCATATTTTTAGTTGAGAACACCAAGTTTCATTTGTCAGAGCAGCTGGTGACATTGATCTCTGAGACCTCTGAAAATTCAGATGTGCCACTCAACTAATTAGCAGCTGCACACATCGGTCATCATGTCTGATCCGATCATAATTTGAAGTGGTGTGAAATTTCAGTCTGTAAGGTCAGGCACGGTGGTGTGGCACCGGTGCTGTAATTGGAGTATTTTTTGTTGTTGTTGTTGAGGAGAGGTAAAGTAAAGTGTAGTGTGTTTTGTGTTTTCAATGATCATTACATCATTTGTTCATTACATTTTACACCTAGCTGTATATTCTTAACAACTGATTTGCAATCGTCAAAGATCTAAAATCTGTGCAGACTATTACGCAGCACAATTGGTATATTATGAGGGTGCAGCAGCCTGAGTGATGCCTTAACGAGAACGAGAATGCTGATAATGGCTTTCCTCACCTTTCTCTGGGGGTGTTGAGGGCTGTCGGTACCACGCGTGCTCCCGTGCATGCAGCGGTGCCTTGCTGAAATGGCAGCTCCCGTTTCCTTCAAGGCCCTAATTAACCACATGCGGTGGGGTGGGGTGGTGGTGATGATGGGGGTGGGGGGGGGGGGGGCAGTGAGAGATTTCAAGGGGGGGGGGGGGGGGGGGGGGGGGGCAGTGAGAGATTTCAAAGCACCGAGCATTTAGATTCTCAAAGCTGAGCTCATTAGAAACTGTAATGACACAACTGGAGAATGCCACGTGGGCGCCTTATCTTCTCCTCACGACTGATCGCGGAAAAACGGTCATCATTACTTTGCCAGTTCATGGTCATTTCCAGGCCTTTGTCACCAGCTGCTAAAGCTCCTGATTATCATGCTGTATGTGTGTATGTGAGAGAGAGAGAGAGAGAGAGAAAGGGAGCATGCGTGTGCACGTACACATGCTGTATATGAAACCAACATTCACCTCCTTGTGGCCGCCAGCTCTCTTGCTGCTGCGGTAAATAGTTTGAGTGTAGTCTTTCTTTGTGTGTGAGGACTGGGTTACCAAGCTCTGGTCTTGAAATCTTCCTTACATTGGACACTTAATCTCTATAGCAAATATTTCATTTTGGTTAGCCTCTGCCCTGTTAGGAGCGATAAGATACCTGGTAAGCAGTCCCGCTCCAGGTCGCTCCCTGCATTGTCTCTGGCCAGCACTAGAAGCCTGAATGGCGCATGCGAGTGGAAGCAGATAAGTGTGGTATTTTAAACAGGGTGAAGGCTTTTGCTGCTCTATCCGTTCGGGGGAGGACGAGCAGCTTCGAAGCGATAAAGTGGTCCCTCATTAAAAACGATTACAGCTCCCCTCGTACCCACGCAATATGATCTGCACATACTGTACCGTCCAAAGAGATTGTCCTCACGCAGCGCCACTGGGCTTGGGTTGCATCCTTGGTTTGGTATTTATTAGCCTGACCTTTAATTGCAGAAATATGAGATTACAGTATTTTAGACTACATCTTTTTTGTTAACTGCTTAGAAAGGTCACTTGACACATAAATCTAAAGCCGAGTACACACTACAGCACTTCCTGATGTGTATTAGTACTGACGACATGACTGACTAGTGACACAACAGTCTTCAAAGAAGCATCTTTGCACATGAATCAAGTCGTGCAGAGTGAACTCGGCTTAAAGAAAGGACTCAAGATGCTAGCTGCTGGCTGTAGAGTCGAAGTCAAGTCCCATTAGTGAAGTTAAAGTGCTGATTTGTAACAAACACTGTTTGACAGTTTGAGATCATAACATCTGCCACATAAATCAGCGAGATGACAGCGTGATCTCCCCGGAGAACAGTCTCAACGTAACAGCTCTCGTTTAGCCTTTATTAGCAACAGAGAACAAGAGATAAACACATGACAGTTTGTCACATTAGGTTTTCACAGCTAATTGGTTTATTTTCTCTGTCGTATTTGTGAGCGCACTCAAAGGGTAATTTTACTTCTGCCTCTTTTATCAGATCATGACATTTCAGAGAAGATCACACAACAAGTTTAGTTGAGTTAACAAAAGGTTTTTATGCATGTTGTGGTGATTGTGGAGCTTGAGAACGCAAGAGTTTTGGTGTGTCGGGGTTAAACTGAACCTTCACTTTTTTTTTTCTCCCCAGGAGCTGACAAATGAAAGTGTGACGGCCTATAGCAACTTGTCCTTTGAGGAAGTCGTGCAGGAACTAATCAAGCAGAAAGAAGTGGTGAAAAAGAAGGATGCCCACATCAGGGAGCTGGAAGACTACATCGACAACCTCCTAGTACGCGTCATGGAGGAGACGCCAAGCATTCTGCGGACACCCTATGAGCCAAAAAAGAAGGCCGGTAAACTGAATAAAAAATAGTCTGAAGCCAAGAAACATGAGGATTAATATTTACAAGTAAAGTGGGAGCTAATGTATCAGTATCACGTGGTAAAATAAGGGGGAATAAATGGGATTGATCAAGACCAAAATTTAGGGTTGAGATATAGTCGAACATTTTTACTTGATGGAGATGGTTCTTAAAGACTTTCACAAAAGGTTTTGGTTATTTTAGTTATTTTAGCCCCCCCTTTCTTTGACATTCCTGTACTTCCATTTTCAGAACTTTGGATACTTGCAGTTTATTTTTAGATCCTTAGACAGGATATCTGGAATTCATCAGCTAATTCAAATCAACCCAAACCAATATTTTGTGACAAAGATGAAGTTTAGCTGTATTGAATGCACTTGTGAACCTACCGAGGTCTGTGTGTTGCGCACAGCTGCCATCATCTGTCCGGAGGCTCTTCAGGTGCAGCCAAATTCCTGTTTACCAGATGTAGCTGCAGCCTCGCGCTGTTTGCTGAAAGACAGAGATGAAGCTTCAGGTGCTGTGTTCACGCTCGAGCACAAGTCCTAAAAACAATGCCCGAAATATACTGAGCACGTTTAGCGGAGGCAGTGTTGATTTTGTTGCGAGTCTCCTTTTTCTGAGGCTCTCTGCTGCAGATGTGCATGACCTCTGCTCTCCTGAGTGATTCATACGGATTCTTAGAAGGAGAGTTATGATGAGAAGTTGCTGGAGGGTATCCGGTTTCTCTCTAGCTTACTGACTTATGTATATCATTTTAAAGAACAAATGTACATGCTTTTTGTAGTTTGCTGGCTTTACATTCTTTATTTTGTCTGTGACGACTATCAAATGACTTTATCTTGGACCGTGGAGCTCACGTCCACTCATAGAAGGTAATCGTTTTACTTAAGCTTTAAGTGCAATAATCATGACCTAAGCATTTTGTGTTATATATTCTGCTGGAAATGCTCTTGTTTACATTTTAACCACATCTCTTAATGTTGATTTGATTCTTTGGAAAAGCTTGGGAGTTCTTTGTTACAGCCTTCATTGATTTACATGCCTTTTTTTTCCCCCTAGAGTTTTAGCTGGAGATTGTACTGAAGGTACTGAGCTGCGCGCGTGCATATCTTCTAAACAAGCTTTATTTATAGAAGTAGCTCATAGCACATTTACTTATATTATTTCTAATGTACGCTACAGTACCCCAATCCCACCTCTCTCACAACCTTTTCCACTGTTACAACACTTTATAGTTGGTATACATCCAAAAAGAACAATTTCCACACGTCATGGACAGCTACACTTTTTTATACATATACTTCATATAATCATTCATATGTTTACCGTTAATCTTATAACAGCGCCATGGTCAACCGCTGTTTGTTTTCCATTACCAAAAAAGTCCAAATTCACATGAAATAAAAGTCTTTGCCAAGCATCGGCCATGGCACTGACGGTCTGTACATTATGTCCTCATTTCACAGTTGGAGTCATCTCATACATCGCGTTAATCTGTGATGCTAATGCCATAACGACACATGTTGTCTCCACGTTCAACAGCTCTGTTATTGTGTTTCAGTTGCTGCTGAACTAATGTTATGTTGACCCGTGGAGCAGCTGTGGAGTCACACTACTGGTATTATAAGAGCTAACTGATCACCTTTATAGGTTTGAGTCTCACAAAGAGGCCACTCCTCGTCCATGTTCAACAGCAGTCATTTAGTCATGTTTGGGGTTTACATTTTTAACTATTTTTTATTATTACTTCCTGGAAAGCAGCTTCATGAACAGTGTTACACGTGCTTTGTGTTATCTCAGTTACTGTCCTTTACTGAAAACCAGTTTAATGATGTATCAACAACCTCTATCCGATGCTGATCTTCCTCGTCCTGTTGCTGGTATTAATCCTACTTTTTACACCTTCCAATCTAAAGTCTTCTGACCTTTACACTGTATGATACAAAACCACAGGTGAGAGAAAGTGCTCCACCTTTTCTATAGAATGTCAACAGTCAGAAACAACTCGATTCCATTGGTTATGAATGTTGCACCGATGAGAAACACTTACTGTCTTGTGCTGAATATTATGATTTCCTGCTGCTGCGATAGAAGTTATTTCCTCTGAAGGTACGTCATCTCTCTTCTGCACTTGAATCCTAAACCTCGTCACTGAATGTATTCTGGTAGGGTTTGAAGCGCGTCATTCTGAAGTGTATAATACGCAGTACAATAATCAGGCCAATTGAACCTTGCTTGCCTTTGAAGTATTTGGTGTATCCAAAGAGATCATTTCATGGGTGATTTTCTTTTTCTCTCTTAGTTCTTCGTTTTGTCGGGAAAAAAACTTTATTCTGGATAGGAAGTTACTGTCCATAACTTTTGTGCGATGACGTGACATGAATCCTGGGGAAATTCCCTCGAACTGGAAAAAGATAATTTGATCTGCACATATTTTTTTTGTAAAGCCAAAAGGTTCGAATCAGTTTGTAAAACCCTGAGTATTATGATACTAATTAAGAAGACATGTGGACAGGGGTCTGTTTTCCATTCTAGAGAGACTTCTCACTGAATGCCTTCCTCCATGTGTTGAAGTGTAATGCTTACAGACTTAAACAAGTGATGTTTTATTTTATTTTATTGTTAACCATGGACCTTGCTGAGCTCTTCATTCTCGGCTACGTTGAGCGAGCGTAGTTACCTCACCTACCTTGACTTCTTGCACACTGTTGAACGTTTGAAAATGTGCTTCCTGGGGATGAATTCATTCTGATTCTTCAAACGTCATTGAATTGAATTTTCAAAAGTTCAAATAAAAGTGTTTGCCGCTGATGTCTGATTATGAGTTAAACTGACATTTGCCAACTTTGATTTAATTGCAATAGTTTTTTTTACCAGATCTTTTTTCTTTTGTGGCTGGAGTAATTCCTCTTGTTAAAAGAGCATGTGTTCCCAAAAGTGACATTTTAGTTGCGGTGATACTGTGCATCATAGGAGAAAATGGAGCAGGTGATTTACACCCACGTCTCCGATGTTCTCCCGTTGGTTCGCTTGAATGATGGAATTACAAAAGATAAGGCCTAAGAACAATTGATGTTGAACACATTTGGACCCTGAGGTTATTTAGTTCAAATGAAAAACGGGGGGTGAGTACTTTGAATTAATTAATTTTCCCTGCCATTTTATTTCTTTTAGGTTGATTGCTGCATTGGCTTTATGCTTTAATATCATTTGGTTCTTTAGCAGATGTCAGTCTGAAAGACAAATCTAAATGAAAAGCATTTTCAAACCATTCTGAGCACAGCAGCGCAGTGTAAAGCGGCGCACAAAAAGCCTGCATCATTATTATAGTTCTTCCTTGCCTCTTTGCATAGCATTTGTCATACAATTAATGGCAGTGTCTAAATATGCAAAGCACCGAACATGCTTGGAGGCAACATTTCCTCCACGATTGGCCTCATGTTATTATTTAAGTTACAGTGACTGTGTTGCAACAGCGTTCAGCGAGCGTTGTAGGTGAGTGTCCACCCCATCCTAAAAAATAAAAACAGTACAAATCCCTGGGGAAATAAAATTTCCCCCCATGTTGACGAAGCATGCATTGAACCTTTTGATGAAGATGACATAAAGCTGAAGTCGGATCTCACAATCCTCCTCTGGCAGTCTTTTTAAGTCCTCTGCTGATAATATGATGCCGCTTGCCATAGGCCACATACAGCTGCCAGACACTAAGACTTAAGTCCCAGCTAAATCTCCTGACGGTGCTTGTAATGTGGCACACAGTTTTTGAAGGAAATGATGACTGTGTTTATAAAAGATCTTGCCAGTTAGCAAAGCTTCATTGAGTTTACAGAATTGTAAGGATGCTGGCGCTCGGAGGCCGACACAATTAAACGTGTGCTAATTTGAGTGCCGCAACATGGCTAAGACCTAAAATTAAACATGTTGGTCGAGGCATGGTGCATTCAGGTTCATGCCTTGTAATCTAACAACCTGATGTGAGTCTGTATTTGGAATATTCTTATTTCTGCATGTCGATCACATGTTTTTATTATGTAACGTTTTGTATAATATTTGCAAAAATTTTATGACATTCTCCTGATCTAGAAAACATTAATTCCACTAACTGTTTATTTTATACCGGCAACTCTGAACTGTTCCATGTGTACAAATGTACCTTTTTCAAATAAGGAATTAATGAAGAGTTTTCCTTTTTTTTTTCTTTTTTTTTCATATTTTCCCATGATAGCGAATATGCAAGACTTTCATACCTGGTTGTTTGGTGACAGGAATGTATGGCTTTTATATTATTGTGCTTCTGGAAACACTGGGGTCTGAATGCTGTATTATGACAACAGTGCCGTGCTGTTCATGGCGATTGTATGTAAAGTGCCAACAAACACGCCGACTCATGAGAAGTTTGTGATTGACTCACTCTTAATGTGCTTCATTTTGAAACATTTACTTTTACATATTGTCACCACCACAATGATTATGATTAAATTCCAACGTGTCACTGCACGTGGTCTGAAAGCTGTGACTTGTCCTTTTTCGCACACTCACAGTAACATGCTGTCCTCCTTTCTCTGTCAGTGAGGTTATATTTACATCTCCCTTTGTTTGTTTATTTGCAGGATTGCGCAAAAACTACTCAAAAAACGTATTCCTCAACATTTTGTGGAGAAACCAAGAAGAAACCATTGAATTATGGGCAAGATACAGGCAGCCTTTTACACTTTAATATTGATTGATAAAGCATTTTTCATTGAGTCAGAGAATGTTTCATAGAACTTAATGGAAAAAAAACATGGCATTTAGAGGGAACAGAGAACAGGGAACTAGTCTGGTCCATTCTTATTCAGTCTTTTTCTTTTCCAGCCAAAATGATAAATATTTTTACAAACAGAAACTGAAGGGGTTTTATACATCTGGCATCTGGTTCATCTTAAACTCCAGTTGAAGTCGTATGCAAATTGGATTTAAAGATAAATTAGGAGCCGCTGTTAATGAACTATGATCTCATTTAAAGCATGGTTAGGGTTTACTTTTTCTTCTTTGTGCTGATTCATGTCCTACAGCTCTTCCTTTAGTCCTGGAGAAATTCCCACGCCTTACTGAAAAAAGGGAGCAGTGAACTGAGCTGCCACGATAGCAGCTTGTTAAAGTCCACTTGAGAAACGCTTGTTCACCAGCTTGGTTTGCTTCTCTGCCATGCTGCCACACAGGAGGTTACACCGTGACCCCTGTCCCTCTGATGAGTGTAGCTGCACCTACACGGCGGAGCAGCTGCTGACGTCTCGCCACGTTAGATCTCCCGATGGAAGACGCGTCGCGGTGGTTACCACGGTTACCAGGAATATACAAAATTACTCACAGCGTCGCTTCTTCTACACACACTCCTTGAAAGGCAAACGTGACTGAGACAGAGCAAAACCATGGGTGCCGTGCTGAAGTGCTGGATTGAAACGTTCCGTCTGCAACATTTCAGGCAAAGTTAATTTAAAGATATTTCTGCCTAGCAACAGAATGGGCTGCATCCTTCGTGATGAATTTTTTATCTCCGTGTGTTAACTAATCTGTCATGGGAGACACTGACCACGGGGAAGTGTGTAATTGGGCTTTATGTACGTGTCACCTGTTGTATTCATAAACTAATTGGCACACTCCTGACACATTCATCTGCATATAGAATTTCACAGGTCCCAGCTTTTGTATGGCGGCGGCACGTGCCGTTCGAGTGGCGGTCAGCTCCCTGTGCATTATATCATATTGCTGTAATTTGAGGAAATATCCAACAAACGTGTTATGTAAGATTGTGCGAGCGCAGAAGGGCCCACGCGTGCCAGAGAGTGCCACCCACAGGTCACCTGCACTCCCCTTTAAATATGGATGGGCGTCGCATCAGGGATCAATGTCACCCCGCACGCGTCGCTGAATGGAAGCGCCTCAGGCAATCATAGAGAAACTTATTAAGGCGAAGTTCAGCAGATGGATGAGGTGTTTTTCAGGGGAAAGCCAGATCTATCTGGGCAGCTGGGCTGAACTTGTAGAATGATCGGGGGCCAGATGTCAAGGTTCACCCCCCCTGGAATCCCCAGAGTACCAGACCCCACCCATTCATCCGACGCAGGACTCTTTGTTGGAGAGTCGACTAATCTGAATAGGTGCTTGGGATAAATCAGGTGTCGAACGTGCGGCAGATCCTGGCGTCCTGTATTGTATTGATGGCATTGTCTTCCTCTGATAGCCGCCACGCGTCTGGTATCAGGTGAACAAAGCCAGATGACAACCAGAGGAGAGAGGGAATCTGTCAACACTGAGCAGCCAAGAGGGCGAGGGATTCAGACTTCACGTTTAACATAGATGTACGGTCACAGTTCATTCTGCACAGTGAAAAAACACCCAGATGTATATTTTAATCCTCTTGTTAGGGAATCCTTAAAGGTTCTGTGTAAAGTTTGTGGTGTATTTGGATGTTGCAGCCGAAAACATAAAAAACTGTGGTGGCATCATTTTTAATGAAAACTCAAAAGGTTATTTTAGTTTGTCCAGTCTGAACAACTATTAAAAGAAAAAAAACATGGAAGCCTCGCTAGAGAGGTGATGTAGATGTAAAGCAGAAATTCTAGGCTAAAGAAACAACAATATACATATTATAATATATATATTTTTTAACTTTGAAATGAATATACAATTCATCAGGTTACATTAGTTTATCCAAAATAAAACAAAAATAACATTTTATCTCAACTTGTTACTGCTCTACATCTATTTAACACATGGCTACTCTGTGTTCCGTACAGGCCCGGCTGTTTTGGGGATCAGGTTGAATTCGTGTCGGACCTTCCGTGTTCCTCTGGTGAGTGACTCATCTCTTTGTCATTACCTGAAACAGCACGTGTCTCGGACTTATCACCTAAAAGCGAGGAAACACGAGCTGTCAGCAGACTATAGGTTTGCATTTAGACTTGTTTAGCATGTAATTGGCACCACAAAGAGCCTGTCAAAGGATCATGGTGGTGTGAGAGCCGTGTGAAACTCTAACTGATGATCTCTGTTGGGTATTATCAAGAGTCAAGAATGACATATAACCATGATCCAGCAGGGAATTGCCATTACACAGTGAAAGCCTTGTTATTTCCAGACGTTATGATCATGGCTCAGACTTCATATGTGCTCTCGGTATGTTCTCTCTGTGTGAGAGGAGGTTAACATTCCCCTTATCTCTGAAAAAAAATCTCTGTCAGTCGTGTTTTTGCTGTGGGTTATTTTGCTAAGTTTGCCGTTTAACTGTGATTTGTGATCTTCCACCTCGCAGCAGGCGGGCCGCGCTCTGCTTGCGTCGAGCACAGTTGTAGTTTGCAGTGGATAGATCACATTAGAACTTTACTGCAATAGCTCAGTAAAGCCATGCTAAAACTAGAGTAATACAATCAATCAATCAGTCATCTCCTGACTTCTTAGCACAGGAGAGCTCTGCTGGAATGCTGCTAAGCTGCAGATGTACCAGCCAAATTATTCCAGAGGGGAATTACCAGGCCATAAATCCAGACGTCAGGAGGATGCCTGTAGCCTATTTCACGGTAAAAAAAAAAAAAAACCATGCAACTTGTTTCCATTACCTTCATAAAGAATGTCTCGCTGCGCGCTGCTCAAACTTATCGCCGCCGACAGATCCGAGCATGTTTGCATCCAAACGCGGCCTGGGATCGCTGGGGCCTTAAACAAAACATGATGAGGATCTGCTGCAGTCATTCACCGTGTCCTGACAGGTCCTTTAAAATGAATGACCTGCGACTTGACAAACTGTGAGCGCAACAAATAATCATCTCCCGCTCATTCATAATGTTCTGGAAATCGGAAGCATGCTGCAGCCTGCAGCTAGTGTGACATTCCCCACAGTTAAACATCTATCAGCGTTTACATGCTTGATATTAGGATCCAGGATCCTTGTACCTTGTTTCTGGTGTAAGTACCAGGCAAACAACATCTAGTCTGCACAGAAACCACTGGCATCAGACGGCTGGCAGGCACCGCCTTTCATTATTGCTAATTAAGATGTATAAATATGCTGTCTGGCACTTGACACGTCTTCGCACTGGGCCATTTTTTCCATCAAACTCCAAAAAGTGCCAAGGTAGACAAGGTGAGGGCACGAGCGCTGGTAGTGATGCTGCAATGTGTACTCTGCGGGCACACTTCAACTCAGCTGGCATACATCTGACTGATGCCTCCGGGTGCCAGCAGCTAAACAAGCCCAGGTTTGAAGGGGCGAGCGGCGCATGTTTGGGCTGAGCTCCGCGCGCTCTGCCAATGTCTTTGAGTGTCTGGCTTCACGGGCGTCTGCATACAGAGCTCCTTGTTGAGCCGCGCTCGCTGGTCATGTGGAACGCCGACGGCAGCGTGCAGCGGGGAGGATGTGACATCACTGCACGCGGGACCAATGCAAAGAATGAACCTGATACTTACGGCTACTTGGTGTTTTTGTGCTGAGCTGAACATTTCAGAGAATTCCCCCTGCCTGCCACCACCTGCACTTTCGATGGATGTCACTGCGCACGTGTCATCTCAATGCAAACAGCCAATTTAAAATGATAACATTGGAAATGGAAACTCAAATACACTTAGAAAAGGGCTTTGTTTGATAGAGCAGCATGAAGCCAAACATCTGAGCCAAATACAATAACTCAGAGGCAGAAGTATCAGTACCCAAACATCAGTGAAGTCCATACATCTCAACAATTCTATGAAAGGAAAACAGCAAAAACTTGAGCCATGTATTAGCAGGAAATGTGCTTTTCAGTTATCATAATCATTTTGTATGATAACAAATATTTCTTCCCATTGTCTTAATGCAGCCCAGTTCAGGACAGATGTGGGGTGTTCTGCACTCCGGTCCTCCAGCATGTTGCTTTAATTTCACGAATACCATACATTTTAGTTATATTAGCTCTGATGTTCTTCTGTTTAACAAAATATCCTGTTGACATGCGGCTTGCAGGGGCAACTCTGGCTTGTTTGTGATTCTAAGGAAACAACATTCACTGAGATGGGCCTGGGGTTGAGAGGTCAAGTGTCAAGACAAAGCTGACAGCTTAATGTTTGGGAGTGAAGGTCTAAGCTCTTTGCATTTGTTTTGGAGCTGAAGTTAGATTTTTATTGGAATTTTCAAAAAAACTGAATATTAAATTCTGTCTGAACATTGTCCGTGGATTGTGGCTGCATGTGAATCCTTTGTGTGATGAGCACATTGCTGTAATTGAGGGTCATTGAACAAAGCCTGTTATTCATCTGCGGTGACTAATTAAAAAAAAAAAACAAATTATTAGCCAGTTGACCAATTAATAACAATCCCTTAATCTACAAAAAGTGATCAGCAGGAGAGATGTACTGCTGTGAAAGGAGAAGCTCCATGAGCGCTCTGCCCCCGACGAGAATTAAAAGGTCTTTAATGTATTAATCTGAGATTATGCTCATGGAGAGGATGACAATACCCCAACATACGAAATCATACGTTGTTGTTCCTCGAAATATCCCTCTGACTGCTGCATCTAGTTCCTCAGGCAGTGCATGTCACGAGCGTGCCCGGCTTTAGTTAAAAAACAAAGTCCAGTATAAACCGTATGTTTTAGAGAAATCAAATTCACAACACTCACAGCATGCCTTCAAATGCACCGTTCACAGTTTGTTTTTCACTTGGACGCTCGCTGCAAGTAATTGTGAAACAGATCTCGGAACAGCTCGGCGCGTGTGACAAATACTGAGCTCTGGACCATATGGGCGATCATCATCATCATCATCATCATCAGCATCAGGACTTTACGTGTTCTTTTTCCAGCCTGCAGTGTTTTCAAAGTGTCATGTGGCTGCATGAAGGCCTATCAAGCCTTGGCTGGTGAGAAGCTTGCTAGTCTCTACGGACCTCTATGTTGGGGGGGTAACATGCTTGCAATTTGCAAGTGAGATGAGATGTCAAGGTTTTGGAGACGTGCAGGTGGCTCAATTTGTCTTCCCTGTGATGCAGCTGAGGCGCAGAGTACTGGCAGAGAGTTGGTAGAGCTCGAAAAGTCTTTCTGAGTTTAGCGAGTGCTGCAATTAATTATTTTGCCCAGGAGAGATGAAGTTGATGTCTTTATCCCCTGACTGTAATTGCTGGCTGTCTGTTGCTCTTCACACCAGCAGAGAGGAACATGGTGAAAACGTTTGTCAACAGAGAGGCCAGTTTATTTGTGGGGCATCTCTCAGTGCTTTAGAGTGCGTCAACAATCCAGTTGAAATAGAATCTAGAAAAGAGGATATATGTTACGTTTGCTGTGTAAGAAATCATGGATGTATGTTTGTGTTTGGTTGTGACTCTGGGGACAGGGAGCAGACGTGTCCAGTGTGATCTTAAAGGGTGTTTCCTAACACAGCATGGGTAAGGTGTGCTGGCCCTCTTTCATTCAGTGCTGTGTAAACCAACGTCAGTGTTTTGAAATAAATTATTTGATGGACAGGAGGCCAGTGTAAATATATGATCCACTTTCTTGGTCTTAGGGACGACTCGGGCAGCACCGTTCTGAATCAGCTCCCACCGTCTTATCTTTTTTTTTTTTTAGAGAGAAACCTGTGAACACAACATTACATTATTTAAGTCAGTGGAAGATAAACTAACAATATTTTTTCAAACCTTTCTAATTGTCCAAATGTGCCTAAACTACACACAAGATTTCTGGCCTGGTGTTGTTGGTGGTTTTATTTTACAGATTGAAGCTGACAACTGCTAATAATTTAGAACAAGGAAAGGGGAGTGATTTCTACGACAGGAAATTATACACTGAAGCAATAACCCACGACACTTTAGTATAAATAAATGTCTTCGGAGTCGTGAATCCGTCTCGAACCCCAGATTGAGACTTTTTACAGAAAAAGTTGCACCAGCAGGCACTTTGCAATAAAGAGAAATAACTGGATTATAATGCATTCGACAGTTTTCACCTTGCGAGTCTGTTTGTGTCTTTATGGCAGAATTCAGAGAGAAGCCTTCTGTCGTTCTGTCAGAGGCAGATTTTAGGCAGGTGTTTTGTGCAGTTGCTAAACTGAACAGGTGTGACCGCACCACCTTGTTGATTTGTTGATCCACAGAAGAATAATCAGCGTTTGAATAATCACCAACTAAAGTAAAATTTAACAACAAAAATTCTACAACTACAAATATCATATTTTTAATGTTTTATTTTATCTTTGGGTTTCAAGTTTTGTTTGGACAACAAATATTTATTACATTTATTATTTTTTGGGACAGTTTTCTTGCATTTTCTTCAATAATGAAGTAAGTATTGATTGAAAGTATTGACTGAAAATGAATGTATAATAAAACTAATAATTAGACTCACCATAGCATGGATCTGAGATTTATTATTTTAGTGAAAACATCAATGGGTGTTTAATAGATGCTTTGTTTGCTATATATTGGCAACTTGCATTCTGAGCGTGTCTTCTTTTGTTTGGACTGTGTTGGACACCAGCGGCCTGAGGACGTGGAGATGGGTGTTTTAAGGAGACAGCCAGTCACGGAGAAGTTGTTAGGCTAGGTGCTGGTTCGTCTGGGGGTACGAGTCTGAAACATGCAGCCCCCTCTCCCCGCGCGGTGAACCAGAACCAAGTGGAGTGAGGCTGGCGGGCCACAAGAGCGCCATTGTTCTTCACATTAATCAAACTGAGGAAGGGCAGGTAGCATTTCCCTGGCCCACCCCACACGCACACCCTGCCAACCTCCATGAATGGACTGCTTTTTTAGCTGGCAGCGATTGGCCATCGGAGCTCTGAGAGGATGTGTGTCTGTTTAATTAGTGTGATGAGCTCAGCGGAGTTTATGTGCAGTGTCGGACACCAGGTATTAACCCCTCGAGTTTGACCCTGCGAGGGGGGTGGCCGACCTCAATCTTGACATCTCTTTCTTTCCACTGTTCTCGCTTTCCTTCTTTTCATTAGAAAAAGACAGATTAGACAGGGGACAGCTGGCTGCAAGAGGGGGAGACAGATCTCAGCCTCAGCCTTGGGTTTTCACCGGTCCCCTCTTTTGTAGGCTGCGTCTCTTCCCAAGAAGAGAATAATTACTGTTATGATACCTCTAATGATGCTGTCATTAAGATGCTGAGTTATGGTCTGCTGCAGTGCTGCTAGCCTCCCAGGGCTTTAAAACCCTTTCACTTTAATGCCTTTAAATGCATAGAAACTGACACACGTATGGCGGATTTCTTTGATGCGTTGATGGACGCATCGTAGACTTTTGACAGTGTGATTTAAATCATCTCAGACTTATCAAAACGAAGCTTCGAGACAAAAAGGAGCTATCTAGACACATTGCAAACCATAATTAGAGCTGTGGTCTCCCTCACTCTTTACCATAGACGGCCATATAAATGACACATAGATCATTCAGCGGCAGCTGCCTTCCATACGCGCTGGGTGAGAGCGTGCGACGTGTTAACATCACCCAGGGGCACTGTTTTCTAATTCATTTAACCACAGCAGTGTTTTCCTAACAGCTTCAGTTGGCAATTAAAAACCATGAAAAGACACAAAAACATTCTTACCATGCCAGGCGCACTTTCCACAAAGGTAAAACAACCACTTCAGGCACAATCAAAGCTTAGGATATCCTTTATCGGATTATGCACTTTACTAGTTCAGTGGAACAAACATTAGCACTTGAGGGGCATCTACTTTAGGATTATAATACCTCCCTCGCTCACAGATGTTTGGGCTTTTTTTTGCAAGGACAATTAATTAATTAAGTTTTCTGTCTTTCTCATATTCGGGTTAATGGTCCAGAGAAAGTGTCGTGGTTCACGCAGGAGCACACATCCCAAAGTTAAAGGGCACCCAGAGGACACTTCCACTGATGAGTTATGGTAATGATTCAGGAAACTAGTTTGGATTAATTCCATAAATGGCTTTTTCGTCAACTTTGTTAAACCATCTGGCAATCATTTTCAAAGTTTTTGAGCTCGTGTGGCCCCGTGCAGCCAGGGGTTTTTATAGGATTACAGCGTAAGGACATCCTGCACAGCCCCTTGTGCAACCAAGTGCAATACATACCAGAGAAGAACGTGAGGAATGACTGGAGGGACATTATATACATTTTGAAGCGAACTTTAAATGATGAAATGTTTTCTGTTGATGAACAACGACAAGAACTGGGGGGAAAAAAACAGAATCCCAGTTTTCTATCAGAGTGAGTCAGGCTCGGGGTTGTGTTTATTAATATCACTCTTGCCACGATGGGAGTGAGGAACAAAGAAGTGGAGTCACAGCATGTCAGCGCTCTAAAAGGCAGTGTTTGCTGCACCCCCTCTGAAAACACTATTAATTGGATTTAGATATTTGCAAAATGATCTATTTAATGGGATTACCACTCGTATAATGATCTTATTTATGAGGGAAGCAATCCAAGCTTTGGGGCGGGCTGATAATGCATTTCCAGCTCTTTGGCAGTTAATGTTGTGTTACAAGGAAAGATAAAGTGGGAGTCCTGTTGTAAATGAATAGGTAAGTTAGCCCACTGAAATGGAGCTGGTTATGGTGGCGGGTCAGACGGGCTTGAGTGGACGCGCTTGCATTCCACTGGCCTGTCTGGACGCTCGGCTCAGACCCGCTGAACTCCTCACAAGTTCAAGGCAGACGTAAAGAGGGAAGGAGAAGGGAATGCAGAGAGAGATAGAGCCCCCCCCCACCCCCAACCCCCCCACTACCACCTCAGCAGCATAATGGTCCTTTCTTATATCTTTATCCACCTCAATATCTCGCTGAAGCTTTTACAGACCCACTTAAATGCCTGGAGGTAATGTCCTCTCCTCTCCCCTCTCTCCTCAATCTCTTGATATCAGAAAACTTCAAGAAATGCTGTATATGCATACATCTCGGGTAAAACAGCACAAAGAGAATATTTATTGGAGCTCTTTAAACCCCCCCCGCCCCCCCCACCCCCCAACCCCCCCACTACCACCTCAGCAGCATAATGGTCCTTTCTTATATCTTTATCCACCTCAATATCTCGCTGAAGCTTTTACAGACCCACTTAAATGCCTGGAGGTAATGTCCTCTCCTCTCCCCTCTCTCCTCAATCTCTTGATATCAGAAAACTTCAAGAAATGCTGTATATGCATACATCTCGGGTAAAACAGCACAAAGAGAATATTTATTGGAGCTCTTTAAATTGCTGTTTCGTGTTTGCCAAGACATTTAAGCTGTTTAGATGTTTTCCCTCATGGAGGTTTGAGCTTCTTTTTGTATCTTTAGTCTGTTGAGCCACTAATGCAGAGGAGAAAAAAAAAGTATATATGTAAATGCACTTCTTTCACGCGGAGAGCGCAGACTTTAAAACATTACCATTTCAATAAAACATTTGATTTATATGTGTTTAAAAAAATAGGTTATAATCTCTTACTTTAAAAGGATGTATTCTCAAATGAGATTATGCTAATAGACTCCAATTTGCATAAAACGGGTGGAAATATTAAACGAGATTAAAAATTCAGAAAATTTAAGAGTTTTATTCATGCTGTTAGTCAACAAATATATTCATTCTGCCAGAGAATATTAGAGCCTAAATGTGACATTGTGGAGAGGGAAAAAAAGCAGAAACTGTGCTGCTGTGTGATCACTGACTTACTTGTTTAACACTAAATAAACAGTATAGACAGTATATGGCACTATATATTAACATCCCCTGTGAAGTAGTATTGTATTTGTCCTGTGTGTGCTGCTGCTCGGCCCTCTGTGGTTTTGGGCTCTTTTAAGAATTAGTCTCAGGTGAGGGCACAATGAGGCCCAATGTGGAGCCTGTGACAAAGACTGAGCCCTCACAAGCCTCCATTCAGCACATTAATCTGCAAACAAGTGTTTTTTTGTGTCTCCAGCTCTAATTTTCCTCGCCATCGTTTTAGTACATAGATTGAGAGCGATTCAGGTTGTGTTCTCAAGTTCCACACACGCATGGCCCCCAGCTTTGACCCCGTTCCTTCCTCAGCCTGAGGCTCCTCCAGTGGCTCAGCTGACTGTGAGGGTCGATGAGAGCTCCTCTGCTCAGAAAATACATCAGTGACCAACCATTGCATGAGTCATGTTGTTTAAGAGTCGAGTGCAAAATATGCTTTAGTATGTCTATAAAAAATGATGTTACACTAATGCAGTTAGATCATTAAACTAGTTAATGAAAAGCTGCAGTCAGTACAGTGCATATACCAGCGCCAATAGTTCCATAAGGAAACCACATATAAATTCATTAGATCCTAATTTCTGTTTGGATCTGCACCAAATTACATATTTCCATAAATATCAGTCCTCTAAGCGTGTCTGATTTTTTTTCCATCAGCATCCAGGATGGATTCTCTGAGTGCAGTGTAAAAACACAGACTGTATATTTTTTTTAAAAGAAAGTGAAAATCTACATCTTGCCATGAGCCATCAGTAATGTTATCTGGAGAAGTTAGTAAAATATTTCTATTGTATTTTGTATTTTTATATTACTGAAATGGACGTTTTTTTTCATTTTTTTCAAGATTTTTTTAGGATACAAACTAATCCATCTCTCACTTACAATTAAAAATTAGGAAATAATACAGGAATTAAGGAAATTATTGAAATGTATTGTCTTTAATAAACACGTTTTTTAAAGTAGGCTAATGAGTACACACAGGAACATTGTCAGTACTGTACCTATACAAACTGATTTCCTTTCCTTTAAAACAATCCAATCTGGTGAATTAAAAAACGAGAGCGAGACTATCCATTAATTCACATCAAATCCGTCCACTAGGAAGCTGGTAATTGGTCATATGAAATATTCAGCATTCCTCTAAACCCATTTTAATGGCATATTGAGAATAAATAGTTTGCCTTTTTGGAATGAAAGCACTTTGGCTTGTCAATATTAGTACAGTATATTGTGATAGGAACATTATATTAACAGGAGAGATCAACAGCATCATGAGATTTTTTGGAATTCTTACACAGGAACCATGGATGATTAATCATCACAAGGAGGATCAAATGTATTTACATGTAACTGTGTTGATCCATTCACATTTTCTAGCGGTTTCGTTTTTCCTCTTCGCCTTGTGTGTTCTGTGCGCGTTTGTGGAAAAATGGAGCCATAAACACTCGATAACCTCAGCTGACTCCCGGGAGCCCACCCCTGCCGTGAATCCAACATGGAGCTGCACTGCAGCCCCTTACTTGTTATGAACCACACACTGCCCCTTGTGGCGCGCTACACACTGAGATTGAGATTGTGACTTGGCAGCAAGATCCCCTCTTTGCCCCGAGGCTTACACATTTGTACACTCATTTATTTATTGGTTTATTTGAATAGCTCTGCTATTGTGAACTTTGGATAGGTTTTTATTTTCATTTTGTCACGCTACAGTTCCGTCCAGAGCGATATTTCTTACATCTGGCAGCGGCACTTTCTGTGACAGCTCTCCTGCCTTTTCGGTTTGGGGTTGAAATTATCTTCATGTTATGCAAAAGTATCCCTCTCGTAATAGCAGGGTCAGAGAGCCGTGTATTAAATTAGTGTGAAAAGCTGACATCCCTGTTACGGCTCATTGTAAAATTGCTAAGCTTTAATTGACTGCAGATGTGTCCTTTCTTCTTTATGAAGGAGTTATTACTTTGTAAATAATTGCTCAACGGGTTACTATTAATGTATAAGTGAACCCTGCCTATTTGACCTGTGCTCAGTTTCTTTAATTGAAGCAAATATATTAGACATGTTTGCTATATTATGTGCGTTTTTGAAGTTCCAATTTTGTTGATATAGATTTATGAAGTGTTGGCAACTGAGGTCACTGGCCTATTAGAGATTTATGAAATGCCCATGAGGCACCATGTTTTAAGCTCAATAACTCATCCCAGCCACTTTTATTAGGGTAACAAAGTGCCATAAGCTTGATCAAATACATGCTGTGGTTCCCAGTCAGAGATGATTTGCAGTTTCCAGGTCATCTGCTCGGAGACAATCCCTGCATGTGTAAGAATCATCAGGATTCAAACTGTTGTGCTTACGCTGGTAATTGTCTGAGGAGTGCCTATAATGATAGAGTTGCTTTAAAGCTCATAGCCCCTAAAGTCTTTTTTTTTTATTTCACATATGGCCGCAGGAGAACAGCATCATTGTGAAGTGGAGCTTTGGCCAAACATCCCGCTGGCAGTTTTCCTGAACTCCTCTGAACGCTGACATCAAAATGCCGAGAAACTGCAAAATGGTGGCGTTTAAGTGTAAAAGCGAGTAAAGCATGTGTCTGAACCAGGCTGAGGTTATAATCTCAGGGTGACGGGGGTTGTAGATGTGAGGTGTAAAGGATGGGGATCAGTTTTTATCACTCACACAGGCTTATAATGTAGGTTTCTTTCAAATGGGAGGGGTGGGCGTAAGTGTTGTGTTCTGGCGGGCAGAGACAGTTAATGTCCCAGATCTACAGTATGAATAAAGTCATATTGTGAAGTGTGTGGGCTGATATGCTTGGCAGTCAACCCTGACAAGTAGATTAGCTCTTACTGGGCCACCTCTGAATGGCGTGCACACGACTCAAGCGTTTCCAGTCACAACGCTACATATCAAACATCTAACGCCCAGCAACACAGATGAAAGCCCATCAAAACATGAAAAAAAAATCAAAAAAACCCTCCTGTATGTTACATGGCTTCTCCACAGCGGCAGTGGTTAACAGGAGTCAAAAATTGGCATGTCTAAAAAGTGGGATAATGATTATAAATGTGACAGGCTGAAAACTAATTACAATTGTCTCACTGTGTTTTCCAATAATGCCTCTAACATTTCTATAAAACTCATTTAAATCTTCCACAAGTCCAAAATTCAGTCTTGCTCTAAAGCCATTTGGCACATTTTTCTTCAGTTTACATTTAGAGAGGATTAGTTGAAGAGCTGAAAATAATCATGCCAGATGTCTGCTACAGCGAGAAAAACCGCCTCCCCGGTGGGCATTTGATTTTATTGAGTTTTTTTTTTTTTTTTTTTTTTTTCAATTTTAAGTGAATACACTCCAGGATGTTCATAATACAAGACCTCACGTTGCGAAGTCGTGTACACAAACTGAATATCATGTCACATTTTACAATAACAGCTGAAAACAAACACGCCCTTTGCTCCCTCGGACGTACGAGGAGGAGTTCAAACAGTCAGCAATGGTCCGTTTATAGCCAAGTTAAACACAACACATAGCTTAACTGGGCAGACTGGTGGAACAAACAGCGTTATAAATAAGCCACATTTCAATGACAGGTTCAAACACTAAACCACATCTGAACACTTTATAAAAAGCCATCGAGAATGTCGTTTAAAAAAATTAACTGTCCGTCACATTGGCTCCTTCAAGTGTCTGAGATGATGAGCAAATAGTTTCCCCCCATTGTGGCGTCATGTGGAACAGATGATAGAGATGATGGAATTATTAACAACGGGTAGATAAATAGATGCAACTGCTCTTCTTATTTGCCGAGGCCTCGCTGTCTCCCTCCTGTGAGAGTGGGCCAGTGTTTGTTGGATTTGACTCTTAGCTTTAATGAGCTCCACTGGAATGCAGTGTCTCCCACATGTCTTGCAGAGGACTGGGCCATCTTATTGTTGCCACATGTTGGGCTTCTAGTGACTCTTCCAGGCCTGTGTGGTCAGCCAGTTCAAAGAGCCCAGGCTCATTTGTTATACAACTTTATGTAACAGCGAGCCGATGCTGCAGCGTGTCTGAAGAGGCAAACAAAGGAGCGCCGCCATTCTTTCTTTGTCCTAACTGGCTCTGCCCGGAGAGACTTTCGGGTCATCTGTTTCTCTAATTAGCATGTTTGCCGGACGATATGGGTTATTGTGTTTCATCGCGGCAGCAGAAGTCCTTTATTTGAGTCCGTTGGGCGTTTGAACTCCTGACAGTAATATTTGTTGGATGGTTATGGTGAGCGGCAGTAGTTGATCACTGTCATTGGCAGAGTGGTGCGCCGTGCCACATATGGCAACAATCTGACATGGTAATCCAGTCTTGAGGTTATGAGCGACGAGGTGTGGTTTCCCTGAATCAGAACTACTCTGTCAGTCCCTCTGTTGGCCGTCTCTCTGCAGGAGTCTCTCAGCCCCTGCTGGTGGCTGACAGGACGTCTCAGCACCGGCACAGAGTCCGGCCTCACGAAACCCCGGCTCTGCTTGGAGGTTTCATACCTGAAAGTAACATTCGCACTCATTGTGAGGAAGAGGAGAACGATGGAGGAAGGCTCAGCAGCAAACTCTCCAAACTACTACTTTGTTTTAAACTGCCTGCACTTAGACCGTAATCAAACTCATGTCCATTTGTTAAAGTGGGCCAAATTACAAAGGGTCTTGACCACTCGTCCTCACCACACACTAACTGCAAATAACCTGTTTTTCCTTTTTCACACACCAACTCCCCCGGGACATTTTCAGCTTCACTAGACTGACAAGTCTTCAGGGACCAGGTCCACTGCATGTGCTGGCTAGTAGGCCATTTGCAATAATCTCCTTTTTACCGTTTAGAGGCTAATTATGTAACATTACACCTGCCTCCCTGAGCCTTGGCTCTGGCATAGTGCAGAACGGGTTGCTTTTCCCCCACTGCTCATAGGGGTGGTTAGAGTTTCTTAATGAGATTAGCCCAAAGCTCAAATCTGCTTTGTGTCCCCTTCGCTATATGGCGAGATACTGGATCAGCGGAATCAAAGCTAAGAGGGGGAGCCATTGGAAGATGCAGGCAGCCGACCTCGTTTCTGTTTCCCCACCAACCCCCCCTGCGTGTGACTTGGACAGGATTCGTCGCTATCACACATGACATTGTGTGTGAGCTTTGCATAAGAAATATCTTTGTCTCACTGCAGTGTTTGCTTGCTTCACTGTTTCCGTGCTTTCCCTTTATCTTGCTGTCCACTTCCTATTTGCTTTTGGATCTCACTTCTCAATAGTCGTTGTCAGAATTTTGGACAGATGGGTTAAATATTGAACAAAATAAAAGACAAGCTTTACCACCAGTCTGGCACATAAACTTGTCTAGCTGCAGTTGTTGTACTACTGTCTATTTCTACTTAATTAACTCAAAATATCTTGTATTTTCACAACTTCTAAGGCCAGGCCTGAACTGTTATATGTCAGTCACACCACAAAGTGCAAGACAGAGACTATATAAAGACACAACTACACCACCCACTACAGCCCATCTACAATGGGAGCCTTTCTTCCTCTAATTTATTGGGACCCTAATGTACTTGTGACTTTCAACCCAGACAAAAGATGAAAAGCCAACAAAGGAATCCGGACAGAATAGCACACGCACACACACTCACTGTATACACACGCTTCAACGGGGGACGTAAACAACTTCAGCTGAGAATTCCCAGAGTGAAAGCGAATTCTCAGTGAACGCTGCGAGATAAAACATGTAAATATTTTGCCCACTTGCTCAGAATATGATGTTGATTAAGAGAGTAAAGGTTAAGGTTAGGGAAGGGGCAAGGATTAGTAGTATGGACAGCGTCTAGGGTTACCATAACAGCCCGGCTGCTGGGACTAGTAATAACAACAGAAGTAATAATAATCACAGACTAATTGATTGAACCCTGAGGCTTCTTTTCCAGAGTCATATTTGAAAAGCTTAATGCCTCCACTATAGCAGCTGTAGAAATGCATCAGTTGCTAGAATATAGATATATATATATATATTTTTACAATTCTAGACTTTACTTCTTTACTGTTTTTATTTACTTATCTATCATTTTGACGCCGAGCATTGTGGCCCCTCTGTATGAGATCCTATCACGGCATTGTAGTTTGTTGAATTTACAAAGAAGCCTCGAAGCCCTGAAGCTATATACTGCTACGGAGAGCTATTTGCTCTGCGTCAGCGGAGTATCCTGTCATGGAGAGAAAATCCCGTTTGAAGTATGGCCCCCGTCTTTCACACTGACGATAATGCTCCTGGCTTTATCATGTCCTCCGTGCAAAGCCCATGTCTTCTCTTTTGTCCAGCTCCCTCTCCCCCACTCCTGCACACCCCCTGGCTTTCCTCTTTTGTGTCACTCTCTGTCACATCGCTACCCGTTTACTGTGAGCAGAAACGGTCCAAACCTTATCCCCCGGAGGCATGCTGGGAAGTGTAGTCAAAGTCGGAGGGGGGGCAGTTGTATTCCCTTTTTAAGGACTTTGCTGATGTCAGCTAGATGAAACTGATCAGTCGTGATCAGTGATTAACTTCTATTATTTCTCAGAAAAATAAAAGAGTCCTTATTGGCTACAAACACTCGAGCAGAGGGTGAATATAAATGTGTCTTTTGATTTTATTTGTAAGGTTTGGAGGGTGACTATATTCTTAAGTAAATACTTAGCATTTTAAATTAGATACATTATTAGTATTCATTCTGCTCCTGCGCTTCCTAAATCCACAGCTCAAATGCAAATGCACCGCAGTCTTTTCCATCCACGGCTTTGTTGGCCTCTCAGAAACCTTAAGCCGCTATCTTAAATAGAGGCCTCTCATGGCATATGCATGTGCAGTATCTTATCTGGTGATCACAATCATTCCCTAGGACATCAAATATTTAAACAGGCCATACAAACAAGAGACAGGAGGGGGGCCATAGAAACAAGCCCCTTTTGAGGGAGCTGTGCGAAAACAATAAATGTGTTACCAGCCCTAAATATTTTCATATTCAATGACTCTATGAGCCATATGATCCCGACATAAAGAGGGTCTGTGAACCCTCTCTCTTAAACTGTAGCAGGCATATATTACCAGGCTTAGAGCTTGGCAAGCTCCGTATCCCAAAATAGATTTCAACAATACTCTATGAGGATGCATTAAATAAATCTCTGCTCGGCTAATCCGTGGAACAGTTCACATTTTCGAGAGAGACACTCCGGTAGGACAAAAGCGGCGCTCTGCTCGCCGCGCCTTCATCTGGGGACAGACACGCATAAAGAGAGATATTTAGACAGAGGGGAGGGGACACGGGGTGAGGGGGGGGGGGGGGGGGGGCCCCACTAATGTCTAATGTGACAGAGAACCCCCCACCTCCCCCCTCAAAAAAAATAAAATAAAATCTTCATTGTGCTCTTGCACTGCGAAGCAGATTCTGTATCACCATGTATTTTTTTTTCACTTTTTTCTCGAGCAAGTGCAACTTAATCTTTAAGGCAAAATGTGGACACGAGGGCCATTTTGAAACATGTTCTAGATAAATGTTAATCACATTAGCATTTCCCAGACTTCCGTAAATCTCCATAAATAGCATGCTGAGGTTGATCCCTCTTTTTTGCCCATTGAGGCAAAATTACAGTTGATGAATTGCTTTTGCCATGCATGTAGGCTAATGAAAGCTTTGCTCCTGGGCCTTCCTTAACAAAGGCTCGTAATTTTTCCACTTTCCACTAAAATAAGAACCTGTTCCACTTTTAATTAATAGTTTTACCCTCTCCTATTCAGAAGTGTACGCATAGTTTCAAATTAATTCTTTTTTAGGTGAGGCCTGATTATTAATGCTGAAGTAACAAGCCCCTTTGTGCTGAAGTAACAGGGAGGTAGTTAGCCTGCAGGTTTATATGTTGAAGAATTTCATCTTATGTCACATATCTACTTAGCACCACTCATGACACTGCTCCTCCGAGACGGAGGCGTTTCATGACAGGTGGCTACTTCATTCACTGGAGATCATCGCTTGCAGATTTGCTCAACTAAATATACAGCGCCATGCTTGCATAAGCACTTGGGATTAACCTGTGCTGACTTGGTTTTCATATAAACTAGAGCCACAAACAACCTTTCAATCGTATTCCGTATTTTAGCGCAGCACATTAATGAAACTTATTTAAAAAGCAGGTTTGCTGGCCGACTGTGGAGAGATGCATATTAGTGCAACCTTGCTTTAATTGTGTTCAACAGTTGCTCCATATTGTTTTTATGTTGCTTCGAATTAAACAGTGTTAATGGCAGTATTAGGTTAATAGGCAGCAATTAGTATGCATTAGGGTGCACGCCACACATAATGAGCTGTGAATACTCGCACAGCTTCGTGTTTGAGAGAGAGCAAATACAGCCTCATCCAGCCCTGAGTGGTTCTGGGATATCACGATCCCATGACGATCTAAGTGAGACTCGTACAGGACCTACTGTCATAATCACCGGTCTCTTACTGACAGGTAGGATATTTCTTTGTGTTGCCGTATCTGGAAATGTTATGACATTCTGTCATTGTATGTAGGATTTGCCGAGCAGCCATCCTTTCATTTAAATCATTTAACGTCGTGGTGTTTGGAATAGCTTCTGTATTCTTTACTGCTGATAAGACGGCAAAGAGAAATCCAGATTGTGCGGTGACAATCCATTTCCTCTGTGTACCTGTGACGTGAGGTCAAAGGTGGGAGATTTGTATAGTAATTTTGTATTTCTGTTTCCAGGCTGTCAGAAAGAATCGGCCCTGACATAGAGCAGATGCAGCAAAGCGAAGCGGCAGCCACACTTAAGCACTGTGGGTGATTTCATACCAATTAGTGCAAATCATGGAGTACTTAAGATTATTGCCCAGTGAGTTTAACAACACTTTGACACCTCCTCTGAAACTGACCCCTCTTGAGTTTATTTTTCCCCATAGATTTCTGACTTCTGTGTGGGTCGTAAAAGTAATTTATCCAGGCTGGGACGTCTCGTTTCACCAGCTCCAGGTTTTGTTTTTTTTTCCTTTTTAAATATGGCCTCCAGTGACAAATCTGGCTTCTATCTAGGGCCGGGCCGGTCCCCCTCATTTGCTGTAAGGGAAGGGGTGGCTGAGCTGGGGACAAACCAACAGCCCCCTTCCTGCTGCCCCCTCTTCTCGGAGCTTTAGCGGAACTGCTCTGGCATGAAGTAGAAGCTGCCGTCTCCATGGTGACAAGTCACTTCAGCTCTACCAGCTTTACCCAGCACGATGAGCCTGAGAATTGACCGGCTTAAAAAAAACAAAAATAACAACAAATCATTGAGAGAAAATATAGCATTTATTTCGTCTTTCCATTATGTTGGCTGGTAAAAAAAACAACCCTAATGTGGTGCATTGGCTGCTGCCACGAATAATGGCTGGAGAATATGCAGTGAATAGCCGCTCTGATGGTGAAAAGCTAATGGAGGGAGTCTTTGGCAGTGAGTGTCTCATTGAGTCGAGACAGAGAGAGAGGCTGTCCCAGAGGTATGGATGGGGCTGCTGTGATAGTTGTGAACTATCCCTGTGTTTATGTGTCAGCCAACAGCCTCCGGAAGGAGACTGGAGACATTCTCCACACTGTCTTGCAGACAAGAACTGGTCCCCCTCAATTAAATGAGTTAATTTGAAACCATAAGCTTGTCCTTAATTAAGAAGAGCTTAGACATCTCCTGAAATGAAATATCTGAAATGAGCTATATTGACGACATACTGTTCCCCATTGTTCGGATGTTGGCTTCCCTCTCCTCCTCGGTTAGTGAAGATCGTTCGTACGCGGGGCTCAGTTCATGCACGACGCAGATAAATGCCAAAGAGACACATTACCTCGGAAAAATGTGTATCATTTTGAAGGAAGTTTCAGTTTCAAAGCGGATCCATTGTGGACTCCCGCCATGTCTCCTCTCACACAGTATTCCCTGCCTGCCTGACTCTGTGCATCCCTAGTGCCAGAGAGAGGAGGATGAGAGAGGAGTGGGAGAGAGGGAGAGAGATTGTGGCATTAAGTAAATAATTTGTATGATAATTCATTACAGCGCAGTCTTTTTCAACTTTAATTGGTCTAAATGAAGAGACATTTCACACCATTTAGATAAAAAAGAAAAAGGAGGCCAGCATAATGAAAAGGGGCCTGCCTATCGGACTTCAGAGGTTTGCTCTAAATGAAAATGTAATTGCAGGCGGAATGGTACAAGAGGAGAGACCCGCGCTGCAGATCCGGGGGTATCTTCAGACAGCCGAGCAAAAGCTAATGACTGAGCAATTTGGAACATTTACTCACCCCAAAGACTCTCATTAAGTCAATCACAGGCTTAGCCGAGACCCACTCGCAGCGTCGGAGCCGGCCCCGCATTTATTCCAACATCAATCAGGAGGGGCCGGCTTCTTCTTCTTTCAGAAGCCATGAAAAACGCCCAAGTAATTTATTCGGGATCTTTGAGAGGATAATGGCCAATTATTTGTTTATAACACTGGTTAAATTTTCATTAGGCAGATTAATGGAATATCATGTACTGTCAACACTGGACTGAGGGGTGGTGTGTCAGAGATAAACGGCCAAACAGATGATGTCGCTCTGTTAGTAAATTGGTTTTTCTGCAGCCTTTTTCCTCCATATGAAAATTTAAAGGTAGACAAGGCACAGGGGGGTTGAAGCCATCTCCAACAGGAGTGGAGTCTGAGAGACGCAGAGGGGAGGACATTGCGATGAACTTCACCCAGCTGCAGGGTTTTGTTGTTCTTACAGCTTGGCAGCAATGTAAAACTTCAGCACTATATTTAGCCTTTGAATGTTAAATATTCTCCGACGTCTGACTGCGTGCGGGCTCTGCTCGCATTTACACACATTCACTTCATCCCCACCCTTAAATTGCCTATTCTATCAATCATGCACAATCCATAGCCAATCCCTGGGAAACATATTTCACACAGCCACCATTTGAAATGATAATTTTTTTAGAAGCTAACTTTTTTTAATGAACAGGAAAAAGCTACTTTGGCAGTGACTGTGGGTGATAGCTTAATCTGACATTATGCAGGCGACACGAGATACCTGTAAGTGACAGTTAAGAGTGAAATGACAACTACAAGGCAGGCGGCCGAGTGATTTGCTGACCTCATACGATGCTGAAAGTTGATAGAAAGCAGTTTGAACCTGGAGTTGTGCCTTCACAGACCTCCACCTGAAAGTGATCTGGGAATTGTCGTTTGGAGCGTTGCATATTTGTGCTTCAAATAACCTCCCTCCCCTCCCCCACACGCTGGTTTTTGAGAATTGAGATAAAACATGGCATATCAAATCTTAATATGCACGCTTTACCCACTAGTGTGCAAATGATGCATTGCAGGTTCGCACTCCCAGATTTCTGAAAGCAGAATTTTAATGACCAAACTGACTTGTAGTTTAGCTTTTTTTTTTGGCTTAAGGTTCCATTCTAAAGAAATGCAAGTTGTATTATAAAGCTTCAACAGCCTGGATCTCATTTCACCATGAATCTGTTAGCCTCACATTACATTATGATTACATACATTTCAAAGAATGTGTCCATCACTTTCCTCTGCACACCTTTGCATTCAGTGAATGGGTTAATTTAGACTCCTGGATCCCAATCTGTCCACCTTCAGGCACCTAAAGTGCCTACTAGCTGCCCTATCAAAACAATCATCAGCTGGAGGAAGTTATCGTTGGCCTGGGCTATCTGTCACCCGGACACCAGCAGCCAGCGGGACACAAGGGCCATTTAATTAGGCCTACTGCTCCTCTCTGGTGTGAAAGACTCTCAGGCCCCTTTGATTCCCCGCTGCTCTCCCAGCAGGAAGTGGTTGGTGATAATTGACACAGGATTTCCTTGTTAACCAGCGGCAGACTCTGTGGATTAAAGTGACAGAGATCTCCAGAAGAAAGTGGGGAGCAGATAAGGGGGAGGCGAGGAGGTGCAGTGAGGGGAGTGGTGGGGGCAGCCGCTATTTACCGCTCTTGAGAAACCAGGGAGGAAATAGCAATATCAGACTGGTGCGCGGTCCTGCCGCGAGATGTAGCTCCCACTTATCTTAGCCATTTCAGCTTGGCTGATCAAAGATTGGCTTTCCTTAAAATAACCTGGGCCCAAGGTTGAGTACATGCTTCCACGCCATGGGTTTTTTGGCAAATTATCAGTCTTTTCCAATCCCCCCCCCATAAAGCTGCATGGCCGTTTGCGGAGGACTACAGACATAATCTCATTTCATTTGTACAATTATACACTATCATGGAATAAAAGCATATTTGCAAATGACGTAATTTACCGCTTTGTACCAAGTGGGTCACAAGCCTTGACAGAAGCATTATCATGCAGACAGGAGAGGTACCCAGTCGGCTGGAGGACAAAGATGCAGCTTTCAGAGGACCTAATCCACTTTATTTATTTCTAGATTTCCCCTCTGCTTATCCAACTACACCAGCAGACATTTTACAAGTGCTCATTGGAAGGTTTTAACATTGCCCTTCCAGATATATATATAGAATGAGCTACTGTACTTTCTGTGAGTCTCCATCAACTTGACTCCCCCTTGGATAAAAGATATACAACAACCAGCAGGGATGGCTCTTACTCTCACTTTTTAATCATACAGTTTGTAAACTTGTTACCAAAACAATTTCACCAGGAGCAGCCTTTTCGTAAATCTCTAGTCATCCTGTCCTGTCTTAATAAACAAAGATGACGTATGCTGTCACACACCTGAGAAGACGCTCCGCTCCTTCAATGCCCAGTCTGCCCAGTCTGCCCAGTAAGACCCAGGTGTGGTCTAAAATGTTGCCCGGTCACTTTCACGAGCTTGCTGATAACTGAATGGGGGTAATGGTGAGCCTCCAGCAGTGGGGCTGGGTCAAAAGCAGGTCCATCGTATAAATCAAGGCAGGAATTCCATTCTCTCTTGTTCCCCAGCCAAAACGTCACATATACATGCAGCTGTGGAAATGTGAGAGGCAGAAAAAAGGAAGCTGTTGCTTTATTACGGCAAACCTCAGAGATTGATCCTGTGATTATAGATCTATGAGGACAATGATGTTTGGAGGGCTTACTGGCATATTAAGTAATGGGAACATCACTTTATTAACGTCAGCCATGTCCTCCCACGTGAACAACTAACACACAAGAAATAATAATTCACAGGGAATCTGCTTTGTTAACATTTCAACCTAACTTGTAATGCAGTCTTCTGAGATAAATATTTACTTTTTTAATGTAAAGCACAAGTCAGGAGCACAAGTCTGCAGCTGAGTCACACCTCGCCTCTAAAGTGTGAATGCAATATTCCACAAACATGCTGCAGAAACTTCCCATCACTGTCCACGCCGTCTTATCTGGGCCCCCTTGTAGCTGCTGTATCTTAACCATGCTGTACGACTTATATAAATGAGCATTAACACGCTTCAAGGTCCTTGATTTCTCTTCAGGAATTACTTTGTGGCAACCAGGGGGGACAAGCTGGAGATTTGTTCCCTTCAGTCTAAGGTAAACAGGATAGACAGGAGGGAAGCCGTCGCACAGCCAGCACATGCTCTGCTATCAAGAAAACGCAGCAGTCTCCATTCTGACTTTGTCATAACCAGAATCGCTGCAGTTAAATTTAATCTGCAGGCCGATAAACTCTTTAACATTTCCCATCTGCCGATAGTTTGGGAATGACGGGTTCTAGTTCAAGTTCATTCAATGCATATTGAGCACTGGCCGCGTTTGAAGAGTGGCCCTCGGAAACAATAACATCTGTTAGTAAATGAGCCATGAGCGTTGAAGTGGCACAGAGAGGCAGCCGTGTGGCCTGAGTCAAGGCAGCGTGACACCATTCAGACGGAAGATTTACTGAGTGAGAAGAGAACAGACCTAATGCACACTGACCCAGGAGCAGGTGGTCCAGTGTTTGATACTGACCCCGAGTAAATGCTTTTATTCATCTCAGTGTTCGACTCTAACCACTCTTCACTAATTCATGTAGACAGTTTACTTTTAGTTCTTCCGAGTGGCAATCATGATAACCAAAGCACTTTACGTCAGAGACCATTGACTATTGTATATAAACATTACACGCATCCACTTCCGATACACTTGCTCCAAATAACCTCATTCTGTGTCAACTGTCAATCATATCATTTAATTCAAACCAAACGTACAATAAATACATTTTAAACACTACAAGAATACGAATTACTTAAATATGCACTTGACACACAACATGACTTTTTAATTTGTCTTGTGTCCCATCCATTAACATTGAGGAGGGGGGATTTATGACTTATACTGCAGCCAGCCCACTGATTAACACGTTGGCATCACCTTTCAGGAGATGAAAGACAATGAAAGACTTGCATCCATGGCCACCTGCTTTTAAGACAGCAGCCACATGATGTGTAACTTTCCTTTCCCCTCTCCCCAGTCAGGCGGGAAAGGGGGTCATCTGCTCATGTGTGCAGCCGTACAGCCATTTGGCCTAATCTATGAGCGTCAGCATTAAACTCATTATCGATATAAAAAAACGGGCTACTTTCCATAGTCTTTGTTGCAGTGGAGTATGTTTTACAGAGATACTGTGGGGGAGCCCCTAGTTCCTGCAGGGGAGGAGTATTCATGTATGAACTGCTCCTCTGGGATGCAGGGGATCGCAGTGGAGGTTGTCAACTTTTCCTCAGGCTTGTTTTGATGTGTTTCCACATTAATTCCCAGTAAATAACATTAATCCATATTATGCACATTGATAATATATGCTGCACTTTTGCAATATTTGCCTTTGATTGTTTGCTTGTGTATTAGTGTATGTGTGGGTCGGTTTCGGTCATACAAGCCCCGAGTGCGGGTTTAACTATTTACAGAGAACATTACTGACACTGAAATAGAACAATGGTCTTTTAGCTTTAACACCGGTTTCTGAGGGAGAAGATTTAATGTTTGTGTAAAACCACCGACTTTCAGTGTGTAGCTAACAGACTGATAATTAGTGTTAATAACAGAGACAATATAAGGTTCTGTAAGTTCATAGCTAAAAATATTCTTGCTGAATACTTTTACATTTTGGGCAGTTCTTGCTGAGACAAATACTTGTGTTAAACTCTATTATTTATTCAACTAAACTCAGGTTAAGTTGTTAACGCTCCTTTCATTAAATAAAAAGTGTGTGCTGCATGGTAAAGTCTCCCTAATTGTTAGAGTCTTGAACATAATTGCTTCTTATAGAAGACTGTGGAGAAAGCAAACAAGAGGGACTTAGGGAAGCTAATAGTTAACAGTGTGCCACAGAGCTGCAGAGATCCTTCAGAGGACAGGGAGGAAACGAGTTCAAGGGAGGAGAAAGGCATGACCTCTCTGGGCCACGCCACCTTAGCCGAAAGATTAACCAAACAGCGGCCACTGACAAACATCCAGGAAATCAGAACCACATGCTTGAAGGGAGGTGTACTGAAATGCTTATTTGTTTTTGCTAAATTAATGGGGGCTAATTGATAATGTCATTACATCATGGGAGGGGCATGGGGAAGGGCAGGGGTAAAAAATCAAGGAATGCTGCACATCAATCCTCTTTGAATACCACAGATGCTGCACTCGGTCTGCCCATGAGATTAAGATCTATTCCGTTAACCAGGAGCAGACCTGAGCGTAACCCACCGGTGCACCCTGTGCAAGACAGAACACATCACATCTTTCACAGGCCTCACTGAGGTCTTCCGAAGCCTTCCTGTGTTAATCACGCATCATTTACCACAACGCAAACCTCGGAATGGTCTGACTAACGACAACTGGTCGAAGCAACTGTTTTTAACATTAGTAACTTTCTCAACATCTGGGCTGATTCATTTTTATCACTGTGCTCATTTTCATGAGGCGGTTTTACATGTTAAATGATTCAGTGAAAGTATACACCTGGTTTCATATTTGTCTGCCACGGGTTGGTTACAAATAAAAGCTCATATCTATTTTTATGGCCTGGATTTGTCATTTAGGAAACATTTTTCTAACAAGAATCAGTAGTGAAGACAAGGACAAACAAAAGAGGACTGAAAACTCCTGTCCAGTAGGGGGAGTGAGTGAAATCAGGGCTTTGTTTAATATTGGAAAGAAGTAACAGAGGCCACACATGACTGGTAGTAATCTATGGGATAGCATGCTTGAGGTGGTGTTCAATCTGAATTTATTTCAAAATGTTTTGTGTTAAAACTATCACTGAATCCTGGATGGATGGTGAATGTCGTCATTCCTAAAGGAGGATGCACAAATCCATAACAGCCAACAAATAAATAACACAAGCTGCTCCCGAGAGACTGAAGATGGGAGCCAGGTGTGGAGGGGAAGGGTCCGGCTCAAGACAGGCCTGCAGCGGACTGACTGCTTGTTTTGAGTTTTAATCATCCGTTGCTCTTAAAAAGGAAACAAAAACAATTTATAAAGGTTGTGACTTATGTGGGGCTTAATTTACTGAGGTCGGAGCTCATTATCTGCTGTTATGTGCAGGTACGGTGTGCTTCTAGAAACTTCTGACGTAAGAACAATACAACTGTTTTACTTTAATATTTTGTTGCATGTGTAAACATTAGGCATCAATGGGATATACACAAACTTCCAGATGTATTACAGATACGTCCTCTGTCAGTGGGAAACGTCAAACATCATCAAGCTTTCCACGAATCCAGAAAACATTTAGCAGAAAGACGGCAATGTACTTGTATTTGTATTTGTGTTGAGCAGCGTCGATAAAGAGATTCTGTCATCATTAACTCAGATCGTCTCAAATCTGCTAAGCACACAATTAAAGGAACAGAGCGTGGTCAGGAAATCAGCGGCGGACGGGACGGAGGCTCTGTATCTGCTTACAATCAACACCACTCAGTGTAGTTCAGAGCTTCAGAGCAACGCAGCTGTGGGAGAGAGGATGGTGGCTCATGTGCTGTGCCGGTGATTTAGGAGACAGCAAGGAGGTGCATAGAAGGAAAACAAGTTCATTACAATTCCATACTTGCATATCACTCCCCAAAGACCTGTCAATGAAGACAGTGGAGAAAGGAGCAGGCCCCATCCTCTCGTCAGAAAAAAAGTTATTAGAAGGAGCCCCGGGGTGAACATGTCATTTACAATTCTTTCCGAGGGACCCTTGACCTCGAACTCTCTGGGGTCACTACTTCATGTCAAACAGTTTGTGTTGCTCTGCTTCTCGCCAAGCACCAAGTTTCATGCTTTCATAAGCCGGTTTTGTGCGTGTATCTGTGTAGGTTGCAGGGCTGCTGTGATGGCAAATGATTACAAATGTCTCCGTTCTAGCATAATTGGATCAAACTGACTCAGAGCTTATTGAACATGATCTTGGTTGTTTCGGAGCAGATGGATTAACAATTAAATTTGCTTGATAATTCCGTGGAATACACCTTGAACGGAAAATAAGACGCATTAACTTGAATAAATTACATTCTTCCCACTGGGAATATCATTAGGGAAGAATTCCTTCTTATATCCTCCCAAAAGACTTTGTCTTATTCTTCATCTTTTAAATGGCGGAGAAACATCGGCAGTATGTGTCATCGCTTTCATGCTGGCTTCTGTCTCATAGTTTGTGTAACGCTGATCGGTTGCAGTCTCCTGGAGCCGTAACTTCTGGTTTACACAAGCTATCAATACAATATAAGAGATATATAAGTGAGAAGTATGTGCTGCACCTGAAGCTGCTGTGCCCGTGCACGAGCGATACTTTTCACGTTCAAATCAACTGGCAAGCCATTAAAACTGGTGCAGAGCCTCCCAACTTTGACTCGGCCTGTGACTCACCCACTGCACAGCGATAGGGCCTCACCCCTCAGTTAGCATATTAGCTTGACAGAGGAAAATAATTTGTCACAACCTTATTTTAAAGCACTATGAATGTCATACTGTGTTGCTGCTCTTAATTGAAATGTAGTTGGCCAAGCGAGGAAATATATGGGCACACTGGGATGGTGTCGGCAGGATGTTTTATGGTGATGCTAACCACACCTGGTTAATATTAGCATCCTCCTTACTGTATACTTTACATTCCTCATGTCAGTTTTAGTTTGATTTATCTGAGAGGGGTTAGAGGGAGATAAAAATGCAGTTTTCCTTTCTTGCAAATCAAGAGATTTTCTGATAACTAGGAAGTGATAAATACATAAAACATTTTTTTACTTTTTTTTACAAATTATTTAGGTGCAAGGTCGTTCCTGAGATAACTGTTGGCATTGCAATAATACTGTGATCTTGACTTATGGCTAGCCTCTTGAGGTTTGTCATCTGCAAATGATTCAGACCACGGGACTAAGCCATTTCATGTGGCTATAAGATCTTCAGAGAACTTTATTTAGAGAGGTTGGTTGGAAGTCTAACAGCTGCGTCAGCGGAAGTAATATATACATTGCGTGTGCTCATCTTTAGGGGCCTTATCTATCATTCCACGAGCTCGTGTTGATCACCGCCTGAACAATAAAGCTTGACGTTGGAGAACAGACGCGGTTGTAAGAGTCACAAGAAACTGTGCAGATACGCCATGACTTCTCGTAATCTATGTTCTGTACTAAAAAGGGTTGATATTAGTTTGCCCCCCACCCCCCCCAACCCCCTTTGTGAACCTTGCCACAACCCCAGGCTCCTGAACCCACTTGTACATTTTAGTCCTTGATAATAAACCAACATCTGCAGAACTTACAAGTTCTTCAGCCGAGTTAATTGAGTAAATTGAAGCAAGCTGCAGAGCAGTGCTGATCTATGATCCCCTGGTGAGGGCCCAGAAGGGAGACAACAGATTTACTGCGCGGACAGTGGGCGGCCTTTTGTTCAGACTCTGGTTCATGGGAAGTTTGAGGTCAGTTGGGATTAAAATATCTTAGGGAACAAATGGAGTAATTTGAGTGCAATATAAGGAGCACTCTGCCAGTTTTTTTTAAACCAAGAATCCAGGTGTGATTTATTTGATTTTAAGCCCCGTGTCCCTTTTTGATCTCTTTTTTCTTCTTACCACTCCGTATTATTTGGGATTTCTAAATAACATGAAGATTGGCCCCTTTTAACAAGCCCTTTAGTTCTGGTTGACATAACCGAGAGAGAAACAGCCATGCATGTAAACACAAACAAATACCAAAGAGGAAATATTTGTCCGTTCTCTTGGGGCCAATATTCTTTGGCCTCATTAAAGTGGTCTACTTTTTTGATTGTTGAACTTCAGATGCAGACTCGAGATGCTGTGTTCGGTTACAATTATCCAAACAGTTTATTCCTCTTTTGTCACGTCTCCTCTCTCGTGTTATTTTCCTGCCAGAAAGTGCACCGGCAGATCACTTCAGGACAGAGGGAGCACAAGCTTTGGCAGCGAGGGAACAGCACCCATGCTAACACACCTAAATGAACAGGGAGAGGTGATATGTTAAGTAAGCATGAATATCAGATTCTTTCGGAAGGGGCCGTAACATTTTTAGTTTGCAGGGTTGAGATCTTGGTCCCCCCCCCCAAGGAAGGTGGCTGAGGTGGTTCTTTTACACGGTGATTGTGCTAAATTGAGCATTAGGCAGAAGCACTCAAGGGCCTGGGTTAAAAGCAAGTGAGGAGATGTGACTGACATTAATAGCAGCACGAGGACTGAGTGCAACATTCAGTGATGTGTACAGAAACTGTTTATTTTGTCTCACAAGTTTTTATATGCGTGATGTGTGGGTTTTAATTAACCACTCGCTGTAGGTCTATTTTCAGCTCTGACGCTTAGTGGTCAGAGCTGGATGTTAACGATGAAACACTTTCCAAATTTAAGATAATTCGTCATTTGAACTTTAAACTCTAAAGAAGAAATAATGTTTCACATTAGCGGTGGACGTAGTTGCCCGTAGTCTTTGTAGTTTTCAGAGTGGGAGGCAGCCATGTGACTCAGAGGAAGACAAAGGCTGGAGGATTTAAATGTGGATTTGAGTCTTGAACAATGGAGTGATGGAGCAAATATGCCTCAATGGCCCAGAAGGCCTCTTACCGTGTAACAAAGAGCCGCTACTGCAGTGCAGTCTACGTTTTCTGACGTTGAAACCACCGATGACGATTGACTGAGCCACTCTCCACTTGCTGTTTTTCTCTTATATTCCCCCACGTATTCAAACATGTTTTCTAAAGGTTTTTTTCCTGATCATTAACAAGCCTGTGACAAAGTGTGTTCTTAAGTGCGTGAGTCTTGGCCATGCTTTAAACTTCCCTTTTATCAGACTGACGACAACAGTCCAAAGTCAGCACTCAAGCCACTCATCGTGCTGCACCGTGCATGTTTATTATATTATCTATCATATCTGGCTATTTTGGGAACAGCCGGTTTGGCAACAGTCTATTGCTATAGCTTTGACAGGCTTTGTGTTCGCTTGGATTAAGTTGACTGTACATGAAACGTGCACCTGTGCATTCATCACTGTGATTCATGAAAAAGCGCACGTGGAACAGTAGATGACCCGCAGACTTTGAGTAAGTCCAGATGCAAAAGACGATCGCCTGCTCCTGGCCGCTCATCGGGGCTTCTGTATTTTCACACTTGCAACTCTGCGTGTCCCGGACACATTTATTTCACGGAGACGTTCCGCTGGATGTCACTGAGTCAAAGATACGTCGGCTCGTAAAACGTGCTCATGGATTCTCTGTTATCCCACAGTGCACGCTGCACGTCTACAGAGTGGTGCACAGTACTGCACGCAACGAGCTGCAGCGACCATAGTGTTTATGTTTACATTCAGCCAGTGGCATTAGAGTCAAACTGCTCTCCTGGTAGTTCAGGTTCTGTCAAGTTCACATTTGTGTCAGTTTAAACATAAAGTTTAACTGCTCAGTATTCCCACAGTCAAATAGCTGTCAACAACATCAAGCAGTCATTCGAGAGAGCTGGACAATATTTTTAGTTTATTGCCGCGAACAGGATGTGGACCTGCAGCTGCTGCCCCAGCTGTCTGGAGCTGGAACGTCCTCTCCCAGTCTGCTGCTGTTATTGCAACACAGCCACATGCATTGCAATGTACAAATAACCTTAGCTGGTGGGGAAAATTGCCCTGAGGCATTTCCTCAGCGCATTCTCCGGCGAGGCATCTTCCGATTCTTGGCTTCGTGTCTAATGCGCTTGATAATGTCTGTTAAAAGTTCCCAGGTCCAGGTGAGCATTCACAGGTGAGGGCAGTTAGAGTGTGTGTCACTCCCGGGGGTTCATCCATTAAAACCATCACCTATGCACATTTGGCTGTTACCTTCTGAGCTGCCTTATGGTACGCACAGGCCATCTAACCCAGACATTCACTTCTGATTTAAATATAAACAGCTGTTTCATTCATCAGAAATATGCTTTATTTCACAGATAACCTCACAGACCTCAGATCAGAAATAACCATACACACACACACTCCGTATAAGGTAAAGTAAAAATTAAAGCATATGTTATAGTCACTGGAGGTGATTTAAACATTTAGACCAAAGGTGGCTCCATTCCCAACTTGAATTGACAACCAGATCTTTTTCCCATTCCTTGCTGAAGCACACACGTCTCATTATCTTGCCCGGAATACGAAGACTACGTTCCCAATGCCAGTGCATTTCCTCACGATTGGACGCAAATGATAATTAGCCATGTAATATCAATGGGCTGCCAGCCACACCGTCTCTTGAAGCCTTTCACGGCCAGTTGTGGCCAACAATTGGCCCTGTGCCGCCCTCATTCACATACAGTGGACTCAGTGAGCGAGTGCATGAGGGTTTCACAATTGGAAAGGGGAGTGGGAGTGACTCACACGCATCAAAACAGGCCGAGAGAGAAAGAGCAAGGGAGGGAAGGTGGGAGGGGAAGGGGTAAGGGAGGGTGAGAGAAATAGCGGGCCAAACTCGTTTTCCGCTTGATGGGTTAGCTGCAGAGAATGTGCCTTCACTAGGTAAATGATTAAGGGGGGTGGGAGGGGGACCTATGCTGCTCTGCTATTATGTGCTTCAAAGGTCTCCAAAGGCAGGTTAAATGAAAAGCAAATGTGTTGCCCTGCTGCTCAAATACCTCAAATGTTTTAGCAGGTGCAGGCAATGAAGAGGCGGGCAGCGACAGCGATGTGCTGCACCTTGCTTGGGAATCGTGGATCCTCCTGTTTGAGGGAGACGGATAGCGTCTGACCAGCGAAGGGTGAGACAGAGTGATACAGGTCCAGTGTCTGCCAGCACGGCGGAGGTCGGGCTCTGCTCAGTGTTCTCGCCACTCTGACTTTCATCTCTCACTCAGGTGGAAGGCAATTGGGTGCAGGTGATGGAGCTGAGGCGCTGGAGATTGAGATCTCTTGGTCGGCTTTGCTCATTTGTCATTCAGGATAATAATAGAGGAAGGCCTGTTCACATTTTGTCCATAGCACGTATTTCAAGAACCTTCTGGAGGATTACTCACCTACACACACACACACACACACACGTGCACACACACATTTACATATTTATAGTTGTTTTGAATCTATGAAAACTTCTTTTGGCGTATTAAATCATGAGGCTAATTCCTAAAACAGTTCCTAAAAGAGTTTATTTTTAATAGTGTATGGGAGGGGGCAATATATGCAACCTTCTGTGAAACAATGGAGCTTAATGTGAAAGAGGAAATTTGTGATATTTGACTTAATCCATAAGAGCAATTCTGTAACAAACAACTGAAAGAGAAAGCACGGCATGTTGCATTAGCACTGATCTGCTAAGATTTACACTGGTGTAAGTGACATACAAGCAATACTGTGTTGGTTCCCAGTAAGTGTTATTGATGAGCTCAACCCAGCGCTCTGGTATCCGCCTGTTAGTAAGTCAATTACCTCAACCAAGCATATTTAACACAAGTTGACGAGGGCGCTCTGATCTATGAAGCTGCTGCTGTACATGGTCAGAATCAATAAACCCCCTCTGGGTTCACCTGTTCCATATCAGCACCCTCCATTACATAACCACATGCAGTGAATACAGGCCTCCTACTGGAAGAGCAATTACCCCGGCTCGGTCATTATCACCTCATAACATCATGAGCTCTCTACATATCAGCCCCGACAACAGGGCTGTATATTACTCAGTGTTAGGTCATAAAATGCATCTGCCGCACTAATGCAACGTAATTTGTTCATTACAGTGGGTGTGAATATAATAGGTGTAAACACTGATAAGCGCATGTTTGATATCTATTATTCTCACGCCTGTCCTTCAGTACTAAACCTCATGGTAATAAGATAACCATGATATCAGAGGGGGAACATACCTTCTTCTTCTTCTTCACGTCTCATCTGCAAAGAGATTTAAATTAGTATTTGCTTTTCATAAATGGTTTGAAGAAAAGAATAACTACCAAATTAGCTCAATATCATTATTTCATACTGAATGAGGAAATTACTGACAATTGCTGAGACATAATCACTGGTCATTTTGTTAATGTTCATAGTTTCATTGGGGGAAGGTAACCAATAAAGTAGTATTCATAAATTATGATTTATACATTTTAGAAAGTATTTTATGTGACTTTATATTTATAATTTACACTATACGTGAGTACTTTAATTTTGAAACACTTCATCATCACTTCCTTGGTATTGTTTCATCAAGCATAAGAACCACTTGTACTACTGCATAGCACATGGTAACACTGATATGCAATACAGTTTTTTTCTGTTTTTAATGAAGTCTTCTGAATAATTGACATAATAATGAAAATAATAATATAATGTTCTTGCATTTTCCATAAGGTTCTGACACGTCTACCGTTGAAAAATTAACTTATTTCTGTTGCCATTTAAACCTTTTTCCTGGTAGAACCATTTCTGGTCAAAGTGCGATGAACACCAAGAAAGAATTTGTGTTGTTTGCTTTGCTCACTGTCTCTTAGCGTAGGACCATTTGTCAGTCCACATCCAAGGAGTACAGGTGTTGATTAATCCTCTCGACATTTTCCTGAGACATTCTTTCATTTGTATTGACATTCTTGGAGCTGCCTGGCGAGTGGTGGGGAAATGAAAGCGCTGCCATGGTATTTTGGAAGCCCCACAGAAGTCAGACTTACACGGGCTAGCTGCTGTGATGGCCTACATTATGGAGTTTATGGCCTGTGGGGGTCTGCTCCCGCTCGCCCGACCGTAGGACCTCGTGAAAATGACGCTCACTGACGGGATCAGCAAAATGCCAGACTGCAGACAGATACTGGAGTAAACTGCTCACCTGGTGCAGCCATGAATTTAATAACCTTTGTAAAAATAACCGGTGGGGAATAACTATGCTACGAGCCTGATCATTCTTTTCTTCTAGAGAACAGTAAAAGCAAACCTAGACGGGAACACCATTGCAGCTCTCCCACTCCTTTTACTCTTGGCGCTGGACACATACGCAGGCGGCTGCTCTCGCTGCCTGCCCTGGTGCAGAGGAGAGTTTCTATTGTGGTCATGTTCTCCAGCAGAGCAGTAATTAATCGCAGCACTGATGTGGTGTTACACTGTGGTCGACACAGCCCCACCCCCCCACCCCCCAAAAAAAAAGAATATTATGGTGGTTCAGCCACTGATAGAGGCTTTCTGTTCATTGAAAAAAAATAAAATAAACAAGGAGAGAAAATTACATGTCAACACATTACTGACATGATTTTTTTCCTCCGCTCATCTCATTACTAGTCTACAGCAAAGTTGTTGCCCAAGTGTCAGATGGAGAACAGCTCACAAACTAATTTAAAAGTTCGATCACGTTCAGCAGTGACTTGTAACAAAGTCACACACAAACACACAATAGTAGAGTTATTAATTCAAACCAACACACACAGTGTAATATAGCTAGTGTACATGTACAGAACCAGCACATGATGAAAAGCTGAATTAGCTCCCTGCTGAAGTGTTGAATAAACGCCCCTAAGTGGATTGTTTTTTAAAAAAAGAACTGAGCTTGATTGATGCTTTTTTCTTCACTGAGAGAATCATGTGCACTTTAGAGAATTTAGCTGGGGGTGGAATATTATGCAAAGAGGCATCTCTACCGAAAGGTTTTTTTTTTGTTTTTTTTTTTGAAGGTCAGGTTGAGCGCTCTCTGATGGAGCAGCAAGAGGAATCTTGGCTTGTGCACTTATCTGGTGTGTAGAGTTTGTGGTACTTTCCTCCCTCTTTCCTCCATTTCGCCTCTATCTCTGGCACCAAACTTATCAAAATAATATGTGCAGTAAGATCATTTTTGGCTTGCGCCTGACAAACTGATATAAATTTCAATCTGACTCTGACAGAAGTTTTCGTTTTGCCAAGAGTGCAAAAAGAAGCATGTGTGTGTGTGTCTGTGTGTGTGTTTGTGTGTGTGTGTGGGGAGGTGTACTGTACATGTCTTGTGAGTTAAAAATGAAACTGTAGAAAAAGAGTAGTTGGCCAAAAAGAATTTGATGTATTTTCAAACAACACCCAGCGCGAACAAACATTTTCAGTAAACCACAAATTCTTTCACGGCTTGTGGGAGCCAGAGCGCTCCCTCTGGTCCTCACTGCAGAATCACTTTAATGCCTCTGTTATTATTCCTCTGGATCATCATTATTATTATTAACACTACCACCTGTTGGGAACCACTCCAGATGAGCTGAGAAACTGTGTGTGGAAATATCCGGCGTCTTCAGTCCAAACCCCTGTGGGTGGAACCCGGGTAGCCTTTACCCAGGCGTCCACTGTGCACTGCCCTCCATGTCGCAGGCGGAGACACAAGAGGTGGAAACCCTGCCCTGGCTGGGATTCCACTGGACGGTGTGCCATCGGCGCCCCGGTCCAGCTTGGCACGGGCTGCAGGAGCAGGAATCTTGCACCCTCATTACACCTCAGCCACTCTAATTACAACCTGCTCAAGAGCTGTTATCCTACACCTCACGATGACAATGACAGCGCCTCCTCTTAGAGGCCTGACCGGTTTTATGTACTGAGGCGCAACACAACACCCGTGTAAATAAATGACGCCGCTGCTGGTAAGAAGACACACAATTAAAAGGAACTAAAACATGCGATCTTTTCGCAGGCAAACGCTTTCCTGAATTTAAAATATATTTAAAGGCCAAATGTTGTTTCCTCTCGACTTCTGACGAAGATGATGGTAAGGAGGGTTTAATGTATTCAAGGCGACGATGATGAAACCAAACAGAATTCTTTCTGGCCCTTCGCTCGGTTTCATGGGGGAGAAATCCATTTACACAACAGGCAATGAATTCGGCTGTGAATGTGTTCCATGGTGTCCTATCACACACATTATTGTTTGAGATCCTGTGTTATGCTGACAAATCCTCTCGTGGCAGCAATCACCTCAGCGCCTTCCATGAAAGGGATGTACATATTCCTCCACTTATTTCAGAATTTATTGTGTTCATCACTAATCCAGCGATGGGTTCCTCATGTAATACCCGCCATCTAATCATTCTTAGTACTCCGAGGGCTTGTTAGACAAGATCCTGTAGACTGTAATTGTTTTGTCAATTGATCCCATTGAGAAGTAGAGATAGATTAGAGCTCGGCTGACAGTGGAACGTAATTCTGAAATGTAAAATATTAACCTCATTGCTATTATACCCTTACATGTGCATGTGTATATTTATATACATTTATTTTATTTTCTATTTGTTCAAATTAAAATCTGCTTGAACATGAAAAATGGCCCATTCAGGGGATAGAGGCTGCATCTGTGTGAACACCTTGCTGCTCCTTTCTGAACGCAGAACACACATTGTGCCTGATGTCTGAGCTCTGTGACAGTGAGCCGCAGCTGCTTACTGTATGTCCTCGCTGAACCTAAACATATTACACAGCATAATGTTTTTATAAAAGTCCACATTAGGCCGCGCAGCTCTTAAAAGGTTTATGACGACCATTTAGCATCGCGAGAGCGAAGCTTAACATGGCCATGTCAAGATAACATGCAAGCATCTGTGTTGTTTTCATTGGCTGTCAGCACAGATTTTACAGTGGCTGCAGGGAAAAGGGGCATATGTGCTTAAGATGCTCCTGCAAGGGCTGTCACTGCAGGAGAGCGAGGGACGAGGACGGGGAGGCGCAGAAAATAGAACAAGGGAGACAGAGAGCTCCCCTGTCCAAAAAGATGATAAGGAAGAATAGAGCGCGGTGGATAATTTGACTGGAGTAGTGGGGATAATATGGGGCGCACTCTTTTATTTGAGACGGCAGAGCTCCTCTCATCGTCTCTGCCGCTGCTCTGTGAAAGGAAAGTGCACCGGAGACAGAGACAGAGAGAGAGAGAGAACTAGACAGAAACTAGGTGGAGCTATTGCTTACATCTGCAGCCACTGGCGAGGAATCAGGGCCAGGAGCGGGGAGGGGGAGAAGACAATGTTTAGGAAATGAATGCAGGGCTGGGTCACAGCCGAGAATAAGACCTCAGGGGCGAAAGAAAAGGAGAAGCCCTGTGAACTGTGCACCTGTCACACAGGATCTCGAGGGTCTCAGACTTAAAGTACAGCTTTAGGCCTGCTTGTTACTCCAGAGGAGGGCAACATAAGAAAAAAAAAAAAAAAAGTCTGCGTGCCTTCGTTCTTTTATCGAACTGGGGTTGCACTGCGCCCCTAAAGATGACACCCGACAAAAATTAATCTATAGGGAGATTGTGTTGCAGTAATGCTGAGTTGAAATTTGCAGACTAAATTACTCCAAGGCTCTATCTCCCCCATCACCCATGCATCATAAAAGCAGGGGTTTAGCATGAGATGAATAATCTCGCTCCAGCATGCCTCTCTTCTCCTGCTCCCCCTCACGCCATAATCGTCAGAAGGCAAGCCAGCTTAGTCAACCCTGTGCTACGGGCCAGGATAATAATTGCTGTATTAATTGGTGTTGTCCAGGCTAGACAGAATATAAGAGATCCCACTGGGGCTAATAATTAATGTTTTTTTTTTTTTTTACCCTCTCTCTCTCTCCTCCTGTTCTTCCTCTAACACCACAAGCACCAGCATACATACACACACACACACACACACACACACATGCATACACACACCGTCTCTCGCCGCCTTCATTTGCTGTATCATTAAGGAAGATACCTCCACCAATCTGAGGAGCAGGACGATGACGTCTCACAAGTATTTTTAGATAAGGCAGTGGACAACAGCACTATCACCCGCGCTGATTATGTTTATTCTTTAATCGCACGCTTCAGAGAGATGTGTATTATCATGGCTGTTCGCAGTTGTCTGTGGGGATGAGGAGTCAAGTAAAGGCCTGAAATAGAAGCCTGGGATAAACTCAATTACAATGCCTGGGTGAGAGCACGATGCCAGCTGAGTGCACTGCAAAAATATTTCTGCTCCAAAGCCAGTGACGATTCAATCTGACGCCTCTCCCAAATGAATGCGTTAAACAATCGCCCGCGTGGAAAGTATGTGCGTAGGCGTGCACTATATTTTAGCAGCCTTTGTTCTCCTGACCCAGTGGCTGTTGTGCTACTGCCCCTCCTGGTGTGAACCTGCTTAAGTTCCTTGTTGAGGCCCAGTGAGTCAGCCGGAGAGTGACTGCCAAAGAGGAGCAAAGCGTTTTATGAAAGGCACACAGGAGCTCATGGCAGTTTTACACAGCCCTCCACCTTCAGGAAGCAGATAATTACAGGGTGCATTATGTGCTGCAGTATCATGTCAGAAAGTCTAGTGACTGCACAGGTCTGCTGAATGCACTGTTACAGCATGTGTTCCAATCTTAAAATGATGATTATACTCTGTCAGCCTTTTAATGACAGACGTGGGGATTTTTGTTTTTTTGCGCAGCTGGTATTTAGCACATATCTCAGTGTGGTGCTTTCAAACACGTCTCACAATTTAAGGGGAGAAGGGACGTACGGTTGGATCTGGTTTAGAGAAAATGGCCTAATAGGGATCTCTCTGTTATTTTCAAATAGAAGCCCGACCGCACACTAACTTACAGATCTGTCACAGCTTTCGTTTGCTGACCTCCCATGGTGCACTTGTTCTTTCCCTTTTCTTTCTTTCCTTCCTTTTTGGGCGCTGATTGAAGGTCATTCAAAAGCGAGTACCTGTGCAGCGGAGATTAGGCGGCTCTGTATTAACCGGTTTCATTTCAAGTCATTCGAGGTCGTATCTGCCGTGTCACAGACGCTCTCGCCCAATCGGTCTCCTCTGTTGTCCTCAACCCAGTCTATTTACTGTAGGCCTTAATTGTGACCGCAGCTTTAATAAGGCCCAGACCCGAGTGAAAAAAACAACTCCACCGTAACAACGTGCTGGGGGAATTGGTCCGAGGCGCGGCTCTCCAGCAGGGCCGAGAATTAGGACTGCAGAGGCCCTACTTTGTTAACAGTCCTGACAGGGTCATTTGACCATCTGCTTTAATTACAGGTACTGATGCACTCACAAGTTAATGCTTGTGTGTCGCCTGTGCGAAGGTGCAAATTAGTTTCCACTCCAGGAACCGGGGTGTGCCACAAATCACACTAACGACATCAATTGGCCTCCGACATCCAGTTAAATCAGCCAAATTGTCCGTGCTAATCAATTTCATTAGTGCTCCAGTTGTTTTCACTTTATGAGCCGATTCCATCGTTAGTCATCTAAATACAATCCCACAAGTCCTTAGACAAACATCTGTGTTTTACGTTTTGGGTCCTATTGTTCTTCATGTGAAGATTTATGATCCAGGACAAACACTGTGTTACATGTGTACACATGTAGACAGCAGCTCACAGTGTTGCCACCATGGTTGCTATTTCAAAGGCAAAGGTTTATGAAGCCTGCAGGGCAAATTAAACAGCTGCATTCCCAACATGCCTTGTTGTGTCACCACACTGGCAGTTAAGTTAATGGCAGCCTCGCGCTAGATCGAGTTCCCAGGTTCAGTTGGACCTGATTTCATTTGAACTTGGTTGGACTGTAAAGTCAAACCCAAACTGCATCCAGTTAAACTGACAATTCTGGCCCCGTAATGTACCTCCCTGCTCCGGAGGCTCTCCCTGCTCAACATCTGCAGCGGGCCAGCACCTCTGGTGAGGGCACGGCACAGGGGGAAACCTACAGTATTACTTTTCACTTTTCACCCGTGCTCACCTCTGACTCATGGGTGTTACCACTGTGAACTATCAACTAATCAGCTTTCCACACATATCTGCCCGACGACGCTGGCTGGCCTGTTATTGGCTCCTCTGTTGAGTCAGGGCCGAGAGAGAGGGGAAAAAAAAGTGAACTCTGAGGCACTTAAATCAAGCAGTCATTAGCAGAAGAACAGATTGTCTTTTCTTCCAGTGCCTCTGTCCTTCAGATAAACAGGTCTGAGTGCAGACATATGATCCCTTCAACCAACACAGCCCGTCCTGACCAATTGATGGGAGGAATAGTAATCAGGCTGCCAGTTGCATGGACGACACTCTACACTGCCCACAGGATGCTCACTATAAAACACTCTGAATTAAAAATGTAGCGTGCGTGTGTACATCAACTCATCTCTATGAAGTGGGACTGTGAAACCCTTATAAGAAAATTACACTCACGGATTAAAATAAGCACGGGATGCGTGTGTTCTGTGTTCTCCTTGACACTTTGAAATCAGGAAAATTAAAAAAATAAATAAAAAAAGTAGGTGGCTCTTGTTCTTGGCAAGCGCTGCCTAATGGTGTGTTTTCATCCAAGCTAAATGTCTGTCTTTGTGATCTCTTCCTGCAGGAGCCTGGCGTTCTGTCAGCCACCCAACTCAGGCAATAACTGTCATTAATTAGTCTGATAAATTACGTCCAAAACAATGACATGTTTAAATGGTCCAATTTAGCTCAAATCCTAAATGAGATATTACATCAAAAGCCAGCCGTTTCGTGAGCCCATTTAAAGAGGCACGCCGCCTTCCTGAAAGCGTTTTAAAGGTTACGATTTCCTCAGATGATAAAGCAGTACCTTTCAATGAAATTCTAATTAGTAATTTCATGGACTTTGTTACCAACCATATCTGATTAGTGCACATTTTCACAGCCCACTTTAATTAAGCGCACTTACATTACAGTTTCAAACATTCGCCACTTGAAGACGGAGCTCAGTGCGTCAAAAGAAACTTACTTTGTAAACACACAATGTTGCAGTTTGCTTTTTTAATTAGATTAAATTCCAATACTTTTTGGTCTGTTTGTGGAAATGTATTTTTTTTCCTCTTCTGCAGCAAGTCTTTGAACAGAATATGTGGCAATAATAAGGATTTATTACCGTCCATGATATTGGGTTAATGTTTGATATTATAAAACCTCAGTACATTTGCATTTTACTCTCACTTCTGTTTGAACTTTAACTCAGCTGCATGTTTGATGATTTAGACATAGTTCCAGATGGGGCTGATTTGTTGGCAGAGGTGTTGACAATGAAAAAGGAGTATACGTGGGAGATGCGTCTGCGTCACAGGTCGATGCTTCAACATGTTTTTATGCACACGCTGGAATCACATCGCAGTTTTTTCCGAGTAGGTTGTATGTGTCCCGTCCCACTTTGTCAAAGCCAATTACACACTGCCGGTGTGCTGCTGAGGCGTGGGGCTGTTGACCAAAGAGCCCCGAGACATAATCTGATTTCACTTTCATTCAAATCGTTTTCCACTTTGAGATCTAATCCTGGTTTACAATGTGAACTCTGACCTGGAATATCAACCGGACTGGAGGTGGTATTTAATGTTCATCAGCTCTCGATGTGGGAGTCTTCCCCTCATAGTGGAGTGCTTTTGACACAGCCTTCACCCAGCTGCCCCGCACTGGGCCCCAGCGGACTCTCTCAGGTCCCTAACCACACAAGTGTTTCCACGGTGGCGAAACCGTTTCAGTCTGACTGACATCCCAGTGTTGGGGTCCAGAGTTCTAAAAGTGCACAAAGCGTGACAGACCACCTTGGCCCTACCTCCTCGCCCCATCTCCTCTTTTAAACATGGAGTCCACCCTGTCAAGTCACATGCTGGAGCCGTAATTTAGACTAATAATTACCAGACATCACCACAATGAAACATCAGTGTCTGAACTTCTTTGGACCAAACTGAATTTTAATACGTTTGGAAAAGGTTGGCCGTAGGCAGGAACCCAGCGCGCAGGGGAAGGCATCGCACATGTGGAAGCACTTTGGGAAGTGATAAATGATTTGAAATCCACAGCGTCCCTGAAAATGGAAATTAGAGCGAACAGGTGTTAAATGGGAACCACTGGTGCATTTTGAACAGGAGAAAGAAAACCTGGGTCTTTGGGGCCAGATGTGACAGGACTACAGGCCAGGGATGGGGAGGGCGTTGCTGAGTGGTCATGGCCTGAGGTGTGCAATGTGTGGAGGGCCCCATGCGCTGGACCTCCCCTCCAAGAAATAACGGATCACTTGTGTCAGCTGTTCTTGGGATGGGGTGGGGGGGGGTCTGGCTTCTACCCCTCTTGTTGCCACAAATAAACTTTTCTCCGGGGGGCAATCGATAGATACGTTAGCAATTTAGTTTTAGCATAGATAACAAATGGGAAAATGGTGAGGTGTTCCATCTTAAGAATATGATGATAGCTGCCTCAGCATGCTCGTTCTCATCACCTCTGGCATTATTGCTAATTTGTCTGGGTGCCGTCTTTAACATGGATAATTGCCATAAATTGCAGCTTTATTCACAGAGGGTCAGAAAATGGCCAAGTATAACAGCCATCGAGCGAGGACGACTAATTTTCCCCCTGCCCTGCCTCGTACGCTCAACTGGAATTTCTAGGCCAAGGGGCCAACTGAGCCGTAACCTAAATGCCCATGATTCCATTCACATCGTGCCTGATGTCCGTTCACCTTAGGGGCCATTTTAAATGTGATGACTCATTTACATTGTCAGAGATAATGAATGAATAACAAAACGGCGAATGTTGCTGGCGTTACAGAAACTAACTCAAGTAGGTTGGAAGAACATGGGATTGAGTTTCATTGTTGGCGGGACAATGAATAATCTCTAATTTTGGACAATGTATGCTCTGACGCAGTTGACAGTAAGCCATCCTTTGTACCCACGTAAACGCTGTGCACCTCCACTCTCCTCATGCACACACCTACACACATTTTTCCTCACTGTTTGTTCATGAAATGTTCTTTTTTTCCCCCCGTTCCCCTGTCAATCTTGCTTCCTCTGCTGATTTCATGGAAACTTTCTCGGACTCAACTGAATTGTCCTCTCGCTTTTGCTTGAAACCCTCACTTTGTTTTGTCCCAGCTGTCAAAACAAGAGGCATCAGAACTTGACGCGTTCGTCAACTCGGGTGATGTCAATGCTGCCGCTATGCATCGCCTCAACCTGAGAACATCCCAGAATAGATCGCCGGGCTGATGATTGTAATACAGATCTATTAAACAGCCAGCTGTTGAGACTCTGTGCTGCATGATAGACTTCATGCTAATAGAGTGGTACACTGCGCCCAGATGGAGGCTAATCTATACATCAACATGAGTTAACCATTTCATTAACCCTGCCGGGCTAACCAGTGCTGTGGGAAGCCTCAGCGGCTGCATTGTTTTGCCATGACACCACTGTATGGGAGTTTAATTGGCTATTCCATTAATAACATGGGCAAACTAATTTAGTAGAACCTGTCCTCTTTAAACCACGGGAACAAAGAGTAGGAGGGTGGAAATCAATCTCAGCTTTGTGCCTGAGCCACTGACCCGTTCATGCTTTGAAGATTGCTGCTGTAAAAAAAATGCATCTGAGAAGTTATTTAACTACAAACAGAGCCTACCTTCCCCATTCCAGCTGCATAATCAGGCATAATAAGTGACTGCAAAGGTCCACTTAATGTATTTCTAACACTGGAGACCTGCTAATCCTGTCAGGGGGAATGAAATGGAAGGGGTGGGGGGGACCGTGCAGAAGCCCAGCCATGGAGCTGAGCATTTAACTCCATAACCATGCAGGCAAATGCCTGGGCGCCTTTCACACAAAAAGAGAAAGAGAGGGAGAATAAGCCTAGCTTCATATTTCAACCCAAAGTGGGGATCCATTTTTCCGCTTTAGTGGCCATCGAGGAACAGTGGGAATAACAACAACAGCAGCCGTGGCAGTAACAGCCTGTCTCACTGGGTTGAGTCCTCATAAACCTATGCCATTATCACTCTCTTTATGGGCCTTTAAATAGAGAGCCCCTCAGATCAGCCATGTGTGCTCGCCGAGGTGAACGCCAGCCCCCTCACTCCTCTGACATTTGCAGCAAGATGTTGAACGCTTTCTGGATCGGCCTCTTTGTCAGGAATATGTCTCCTCACAGACATTCTGCAGGAGGAGCGTTATCAGTCCTCTTTAGAAGAAGTAGTGTCTGTTGTTTTATGAGCATTCTAAACTGAGGTTACAATCCACTACATTTCATTTTTAAACTCAACTTGGCCACTTGCTGATTAGCTCTTTTTGGTCATGACGTAGCTTTCGAAGTTCCCTTGTCATTTGTCTCGCAGTACACTACTGCAACTACTTACGTGCTATCTGGGAGTACCTGTGTACACCAGTATCCAGCCAAATTTGTGTGGACAGCGATCATTATGGTTTGAAAATGCCGCTTTCAAACGGACGCATGGCGGTATTGATGTGGCCTGACATTTCTTTATCAAACGTTGGGAAGCGAAACCGGACGCGACCAGGAGAACACGGTTAGCCTCTCGGAGCACAGATTCATAATGGAGGCAAAAAAAAAGGGAAGAAAACAAACAGTCCCAAATCAACAAACACACTGAGACTCATCAGATATCGCATTTTCCCCGAGCTCTGTTTGTCAAAACACCTTTTATGGTGGTCTTTGAAATTCAGGGGCCCCCATTAACAGTTCAAGCATATAATCACATTTCCGTAATGAGGTATTAATTAAGCGAGGGGCATCTATTGGCCCGCTAAACAGCCTCATAAACAATTGACAGGAGATTTGCGATTTTTGACTCCCTGACACCATTAAACAAATCAATATTGGGTTTTGCAGATGCTCTCCGGCTGGCTCTCTCTGGTCTTTGCCAATCAGCTCTGTGGAATACTAATGAGGGAATTAACTGCCTCATATTCTGCATGTGTCCCATCAAACAGATCCTTATCAAGCGAGTCTCATTTGCATGGGAGAAGACTGCTTTGTAGGTAAAGATTTCACAATATGTCACTCATTATGCCTGCCCACCCCACCCCATCTCAATCGGCTATCCCTCCACTTGTCTCTTATTTTCCCTCAGACTCTTGAATACCACCGTGCCCACCACACGTACACAAACACTGACACGCTAGACATCCACGCGCTCTGGTCCTGCAAAGACACGATGATGTAACACAATAAACAGAATGGTGGTTTTTCAAGTGCCGTGTTTATCCTCAGTATTTCTGCTGAGATCGTATCCTGCCACTCCCACAGCGTGTTCGTCTTTGACATAACTGCCTGTTTGTTGTCGCCTGGCACTGCGCTCCTTTTGAGTGCTGGAGTAATCTCATTGGATGAATATTGCTCTTAGAGTACCTAATGATATTTGCTGTCTAAATTACAATGCTGCCACCCAAGCCTGCTTTTCCACTGAGAGCTCTGAGATAGCGCCACACAGTGCATGTGCTGTGGCACCTTTAAGCTACGAGAAGCCTGCGGGGAGATCCTGCAAATGGAAATATTACATTTTCACATTCTGATAATTATAGTTACCATATGTGAGGAGTGTGAGGGAGCAGTTTTTGTGCGTGTATGTGTGATACTTAAAGATCTTTAACTTCTAGAATCGCTCTGTAGAGCCATTTATGGAATGGGCCTGTGTTTTGTTTGTTGCAGTGCTCGCACACATATGCAAACTAGCACGTGCTCTGAGAGTGCATTCCTTCGCCAAAGCTAACGCCGTATCTCGCCATGGCAAAGCACTGTTTCCCATTAATTATCTCGACTGTGGCTGCCCGCCATTTTCTACTTTGTCCCGCCACAGTTTCATAATGAACCCAAAAAAATATGTGTATGCTTCTCGTTGTGACATAAGAGCTCTCTTATTGTGGTGCTCCATTGCTGTATTGCATAGCTCTATTTAATGCTATTTGCAGCCTGCTCACTTAAGACAGAAAGCCCCATAGTTTCAGTGTGGCTATACCTGCAGCTATCTCTCTCATCCTCCTGGATTCATTCAATCCATTTTGATGATAAACATCAAACGTATATTTTAAATGTGTAAAATACCTTTGACTTAGATTTCTTTTATCACAACATAAAAAGCATTTCTATAAATAAACTTAATGACTGGTGAATTGGATTTAGCTGCCTCAGTCTCAGAGACCTGGTGTCATAACTGACTGGGACACTTGAAAAGAGCTGCCCATACAATAAATACGCCTAAATACATTTACCCATGTTTCCTCACAACATTACCTTCCCCAAGTTTAGGTTTCAGCAGGTGAGCTCAGGAAGCCAGAGCGTCTAATTTAATCTATCTTGGGAGTGCTCCCCGCACCGCTCACCCCAGGAAAATGAGTGACAGGGGATGGCCTGTTGTCTTTGTGCTACGTGTGTGGCCGCGGGGCGGTGAGTTAATGCAGGAGATTGACTCTTAATTGCAGTGGGGAACGCTCATCTTTTCTCATTAATGAGCCGGAGCCAGAGCCTGGAGATTTTCTCATCACACAAATACACTCCTCAACCGGCCAGGTTAAGTGGTGTTTAGATTATTAGCTTCCCTGCATATGACTTTTTTTTTTATTTCCCAAGCACTATGTCTCAGATTGGGAACACAGGCAAAATACGAGAGAAGGGCGTAAAGGGAGGAGGGTAAGGGAAGACAGTGTGCACGTACGTGTATGTTTGTGTGTGTGGCAGACACATGTGTTAGACGACTCAACCTCTCCGTGCAGCCTAACAAGGCAGAGGAGAGGGGCATTTATAGGATCACATTTCATTTGCATTTTGTCCTGCCTCCAGATCAAAAGACAATCTTAATTTGAGGCCTGCACCAATAGAAAGTGAGTGTTTCCTGATGGGTACAGATGTTGCGGGCGAGCCAGGGGAGAGGCAATAGAGGAGAGGAGAGAGGAGCGGAGCAGAGCTGCTGGGGTCTCCTTCCGTCTGCCTGTCTGCGAGTCTGGAGATGGGGGGGTTAACCTCTGCCTAAGAAACGACCACTGGCTCCCCATGATGCATAACCGTGAGGGATTAGAGAGCACAAAGCAGCAGACTGTTTGGTGGAGCACTAAAATGTGCTCCTCTGGGGCTCATTGAAAAATGATTGCCGATTAAGTGTTTGAAGTCTGCCAAAGACGAGTGTTCGTTTTTAGTGGGATGACGATGAAACTCTATCTTTCCTGCTTATGCAGGCAATTTTTCCTCTCTTTTTTTCCCCCACTAACTGTACCATGATGTGTGTTCTCTTTTCGCGCCTGGAGTTTAGGTTGCCAAACTCATTTCACCTCTTGGACCCCAGCTTGACTGGGAGCCAGACAACCAAAAGTGATAAGAGTGAATTAAGCTGTTACTCTCCAGCGGGAATGTTATTATACCACCAGAGAGAGGCACTGATTTCCTTATGAGAACAACAGGTGAGCTTGTAGAAAATAACTTGGGAGTCTACCTAAATAGCAGGTAATACCTGGTCTATAGAGATAAATGTATGTTTATGGAAATAAGGGTATATCGTTCCGTTTCTCAATTCACACATGATAAATTGGGTCATGTCCTAACACTATACTTGAAGCACCATAGTAGTAATAAATCCTAAGATGTCCTATTTAAGCCACATTTGTTATTGCTTAATGGTTTTATTTCCCTGATTTGCAGTTTTCTTTGTTGTTTACACAAGCATTACGTGCAGCATTAAAAAACCCAGGAGGAGAATAATGAAGTATGGCTTAAAGTCTGCAGCGATGGGGGGGGGTCAGTAGAAGTCGCCCAGCAGAGGCATGTGGAACCGTGCTCCCTGTGATTAATTGAGGCCTTAAGAAGACTAATACTCTGAAGTGAACTGGAGGAAATCATTTGTGCGAGAGACAATGTCGAGAGTGATGACAAACATAGCTTAGTCTTACCCCGGTTGCACCTCAATTCCCCACAATGTCAGCTTTGAAACTGCAGCCCTCCTAGATATATTATCATGTTACACTCATTTGTTTTCATTATTGCATCAAAGAGGATTCTGGTCACGCAGCGGCCATTTTCTTGCTGTATAGAGAACAAATGCGACTCAGGAGTCACACTGGGGTTATACAAACAGTGAGGAATCTGCAGTTTAATAAAGGCTTGGATTCACATTCTTATGTTACTACCTAAAGAGAGGAATAGCCACTGGACTTCAGACTGAAAAAACAGTTGTTGTTACTTTGTCCCAGGCTAACATCTGAAGAATCCATAGAAAGTTAATTCAAAGCGACTCCCTTTTCTAAAATGTCCTGCCAATAAACGTTAAAAGGGACTTGAAAACAGTGTTTTCCCCAAACTAGCGTCAGTAAACAATGACAGAGTTTTGTTTAAGAGCTGTAAACGGAGCTGAGTGGGGTATGTTAAGTAGTCTCACAGAGGCTGGAGGGCGAGGGGTGAAGGGAGAAGCTGGCCTCAGCGGACAGGTGGAGGTAAGCTGAGAGCCGTACCACCCAAGGGGAGGATGAACTTGAGATGTGCCCTTCACCGTCCTGTGAAGGTGGAGGTCAGCAGACAGCCACGCTGATCAGGCCGAGATGCCCCAATCGGCAGGAAGGACCCCTCTTCCCTGGGATGAAAATGAAGCCACCGTCAGGCCCGGGTCAGTCTCAATTAGGACTCATAAAATATAATCAAAACCTCAAAAGCTGGGCAGCAATACTCGGGTGGTCAGGGGAGAACAGAGCACATCTTTGTGCTGCCAAAGCTTTTAGTCATGCGTAAAACAGACACACCTTGTTCCAATGACTGAGATGCACCTCTGCTCGGAAAACATCGACCCTTAAAGTTACTGCCCTTTGCCAAAATCTGCTCCGAAGAACAGCAATTCCTTCATGAAATAATCATTCACACATTTAAAGTGTCAAAACCTGTCCACAGGCCATTTCCCACATTATATGGATCCTCTATGCAAATCTCCCTGAGACATCAGAATATGGTGATGACAATCTGTAAGCCCAGAGGTTGTTTGTTTTCTACCAGCATCTCTATCTGAGTCAGGTTCATTGTTTGTTTTGGAAATCCAGTAATTAAGACAGCTGAAAATGTGTATTTCTGTTGTCTGGGGCCTGCAGCTAGGATTACCAGCATTTAGCATTGTCGAGTGTTCCCCGCCCTCCTTAAATAGGCTAGATAAAAAAAAAAGAAAATGGAAAGATGAGTTTGTGTCATGCTTATACACACAGCAGAAAGATTCTATTTATGTAATTGTTACGTAAACACATCTTATCCTTTTTGACAAGAAAAACATGTTGTTGCTAACTGCTAATGATAACAACTGAGTATGTAATTAATCATTAAAAAGTTAATTATGAATGAGTTATTATTAGTTATTGGAACATGAATAGATTCTGTGGTAAAGTTTTTTTCCTGTGCTTTTGCCAGACCAATATAAACAGACATCTTTTGATCTCTGAAATATCTTGACGTGAAAATGACTACTGGGAAATACAGTATTTATGCTGAGTGTGCTTCAAAGCTCACGGCTGAAATAAATCACAGATTGTGAAGTGAAACAATTACAGCTACACCTGCGTCGAGGTTGCGGTTTTGACACCAAAGTGATGCATGATGCCAAGAGGTATTTGGAATGGCCATTGGTTTTTGACACTCATTACCCCGGCATTACAAGAACACGTCAAGCATGAGCATATTTCCCATTTCTGCAGCACAGTTGAAACAAAGGGTTGCATTATAGCTGAGGAATCCTCAGACTCTCCCAAGGCCTCACTTGCCCCTGGGCTGCACCCATGGGTGTCATCTCAACTCAACGGCTTATTACACGAGCCCGTCAAAGCCTTGGCTCTCAACCTCTTGCTCAATGACAAACATGATTTGAGCTGCTTATGACCGGCTGCACAGGCTCACTCGCTCAGAGGAAGTTTTTTGTTAACGCCGATGTGTTTGAAAGCAGATCAAGGTGATGTGTCAGATTAAGCAGGTAATAAGTCTTCTTATCTGATTCATGATTTAACTCACACGCTGATACACACACTGATAATACCTGCTACAGGTTATAGGCTATGCAAAGACAGACAAACTACAGGTTCACTGATGTGGCAGTGAAAGATTTTTCCTTTAAATAATTATTTGGCACGTTGTTCATTGTAAAAATAGTGACAGTTGAAACAGACAGGAGCGACTAGGGAGGAGAAGGGGGGGCGAAGGGCGACAAAGACGACTTTGTCTTTTTAGTTTCTAGTGGTGATGTTCTAATACCAATACCCGAACTTTGTGTATCCACTGATTCAGCTGTTTTTGAGCCGGAAACAATTATAGCTTCAACTGAGTGATTGGCACATAGAGGTGTGTACGCTTGTATACGCAGCATTAACTACAGCATGTCCGCTGCTGGAATCAGTATCAGAACATCTGTAGTTTCTAGCCTGAATGATGGCAGAGGGATTGTAGTTAAACCTCATTTTCCCATGGTTCTTCGCTTGGCCTCGAAGGGCTATTAATGGAGTCAGTGGTGATTCCCCTGCTATAAAATAATCCAGAAGAGTAGGCATCTCTGCTGCTGTCAGTCCAGTGAAATTATTATTTACAGGAAGATCCCGACATGATTGTGGCATGTTCTCCATAGTAAGCACATTAACACATATAGCATGGCTGTGCCGTGTGAATAAGGACTCAGCAATAGAGTGTGTGTCAGAGGAAAAGTTTATTTTCCTCATACATTCCTGCACCTTAGCTCTGTCATAAGCTATTTTCTGCTCCGCTGCAAATCCTAATTGATCGAGCTCAATCTTAGCTTTACATTACATGGGCAGATGACATCATTTGATACTGATATTTTGCACTGCTTTCGCAGGCTAATGTTGTTTTGCCGGCTTTATGGCTGCGCGGCGTCTAGACAAAAGGCGTATATGTACACAGAAACTGAGTGTATAAATGTTTAGACAATCATTATTTTAATTTAAAATTTTTAAGGTTGACTTACCTTTGGTGCAAGGTGCCAGTCATTGTTGGATGGTGGCGGCGCGGGTGTTATGTTAAGGCCTCCAGCGCCTTGGTTCTCTTTCCAGTTCACATGCTTCAGCAGGCTAAGTCAAGAGTGAAGAGACAATAGTGTAATTTATGAGATAGCTGGAGATCAGGCGCTGCTGTCAGTCCTGGCTTCTCTCAGAGGTTCGACTGTGCAGTGCTTTATTGTCTCAGGTATGAAGCAATGATGGAAGTAATTTTGCACATTCTCGTCTGTGCCTGGCATTTTTGACAGTCGGCACTCTCATCAAATAATCCCTTTATAATCCTCCAGCATTTTAACGCGGGACATGAATAAATGAAGTGGAATACTTTCTTTTATATAAAATGTTTGTATAAAAACCAGGTATCTCTTTACTGTCAGTTGGCAATTCTTTTTTTCCAAAACTGCGGTTGTAAACCATTTGTCAACCTTTAGAATGCTCTCAGTGTCTTTAACGCTCACAGCACCGAGAGAACATTTTCTCCCTACATACCATCGTCTTTCTTTTTAACAAGACAATTAAGACTCTCTCAAACATCAGTCAGTGCAGGCTTTACTGGCATTCATTTCTTCAGGGTAGTACAGCAGCCCCCCAGAGGGCCTGCTAAATCAACCTTAAGACCTGAGACTAGTGCTTTAACCCCTACTACCTCTCTCCAGCTCCACCCCCTCTCAAAGCCTGTCCTTTAGACATTTACTAATAAACAACAGGTCAGCACCTGCGATGGCAGGTGATTTATTTGACCCTGAGCAGCCATGACGAGTGCACTGTGAGGAGGGCAGTGGGTTGAAGAGGGGAAGATCTTCAGGAGAAAACCAGCTCCACTGCCCCGGAGGCCTGGAAGTCAGTGCCCCCACTGTAAAGCACTTACCCGCTTACTTCGTTCTGCTTCTCATCTGACTGTTTTCTTTATTTCCCCACTAAAAGACAGAGGAATCGTTCCCCTTTATCACCATGAGCTCATAAAAAGCCCGCAGGATGGAATAATCGCTTGTACAGCAGGCGAGGGGGGTGTCAAGGTACGTCCCCAGTGTGTGACATCACCGAGCCTCACCACTTAGTCCGAGCGCGTCCCAGATCACTACACCCAGTCTCCTACCTGCCAGGCCAGTCACACAGGGCCACCATGTCATGGACCAATGATAAAGGATTAAAGCATGTTTCCCCTGCATCTGTCCAATGGATTGAACTGATCAGACAAGGTACAGTGCAGGATGTTGTCCAAGGACCTAACAAGAGCAGAATTATTGAGTAACAGGAAATTAAAAAATTCCTGCAATGCCGATCCACTACTCTGAGCAATTCTTTTGCAATCTGGGCTGCCCCTTCCCTGAACTCCAGCCATTGGGGGTTCATTTCTTGTTGTCGCCGGCACAATATCTCCAACTGAAAGAAAGGCAGAGGCAACACAAAGTCATTGTACTTTTCTTACAGCGTTGTTATTGTTTTTTTGGAACATAACATCCCTGGGTCTGCTCCTGTTGGAGGCTTCTTCCTCTCACCACGTGCAGCTCATTGTGCTGGTGGAGTTTTCTCTATCGTGTTGCAGGAGCTCTCCCTTACTCTATACTTTGTGATAATGCGCAACACCAATACATTTGAATTGAATTAAACCTCAGTATAATCTGTGATGATTCCCAGTTCCGCACACAAATGAACCTGGGCAACAAAATGCAGGGAAGTTTAATGAGCGCATCTAGTGTGATTCGAGGTTGTCTGGTTCATCCATCTGGGGTATTTACTTAGTTCCTCTTGCCAAATGCAGATAGCTCTCGAGCTGTTAATTCCCTGCATAATACATGGGATAAAGGCCTAAATGTTCCACTGTTCCAATCTCCCCTGAATAATTACTCTGAAATTTTATTCAAAATGTATGCCTCTTAGAGTCTGATCCTTCTCCATGAATTACAAGCAAGGGAATATCTCACGAGTCAGGCCTTCACCAGACCTTCATGTGTCTATGTGGGTGTTTCCTTTTGGAGTCTGGAGAGTAACCACGTTACCAAAACCACATTGTTTCACATTACAGCAATCATTTGCAAACATGCGACTGTCTCACAGCTGGACGAAAGTGGAATTCCTCAAGTGTAAAAGACAGCAGAGATAGTCGCTCCTAGTTTACGTGACCAGATGGAAAATGATTACACCCCGAAGCGACCTCTGAGTTAGACGCTGTGCTTTTATGTGGACATTATTATGAATTATGTGAGCACATTACACAACCGCCAATATGTTAGAGCAGTCAGTGTCTGTAAAACTGTAAGCAGGTGTGAATGGAAACTGAACAGAAGGACCAAAGTGACCGCAGGCCCACCCAGACCCTTTAGACTCTGTAACGGCGACCTCAAACCTGCATGAAAAATATTAACGAATGCAGGAGAAATTACAGGTGCATTACCTCAGAATCCAGCGACATGTGGGAACAGTTAATGCAGCGCCGCTAATGTGTCCTAGCTGGCTGCTCTCATTAGGAGGATGGCCGGGGCAGGAGGGGCAGGAGGGGGAGGGGGAGGGGGGGCACCGGGTGATGGAGAACTTCCATCCAGCCTATTTGTTCAAAACTTAGACACGCTGAAACGCTACATGAGGATCTCGTGAATTCACTTCCTCCTCCGAGGGAGTCAGTCCTCACAAAAAGAAGAAAAAAAAAAAAAAACCTGCAGCTGGGATCACGTACGTGCTCCATCAGTCCTCTGTTACCTCATTTTAACCCTAAACAGATCAGGGTCACAAAGTGCGAGCAAGTAGTTCATTCGTTTTAACCTTCTCGGGGGCACCAGATGGGTGGGGTTTGCTCAACTGGAACAATCCAGACAGCGTCACAGAGTGTTTCATTCACAGGTCTTTCCTGCAGCAGTCAAAATATTGTGGTATTGCTATGTTAATGTTTCATCTCCCTGAACTGAGGACGAGACAGAAGTCGTCAAAAAGGTCAGAGGATGAAATGCTGACACTGAAGAATAGTCTGCAGCTGTATTATTTTTAAACTTTTTTTTTTAACCACAGAAAGTCTTGAGAGGGTGGTGTTGTTTCCTTTTTTATTTTGTGTGGACAAATCCAGAAACATTAGAAAGTCAACACTTCTTGTTTTCTGTTTTTTTATTTCCTTACACCAGAAAGTATTCAATGTACTGCTGTGTGCCTAACTCTTCATACATGTAAGAGTTAGGCTGTTTCTGGCTCCGTCATGTACATTAGTACAGCAGTCTCAACTTAATTCCCTTCCATCCAAACAATAATTTGGATTAATTGCCAAAGAAAATCTGCCCTGCAGATGCATGACAGTGAACTCCTGCCCCGAGAGTTTGTATGTGTGTGCATTACGATGGTAATGCAGTTATTTTTCCCTCTGTCACAAACGGGAGGACTCGAGTGGAGTGTGAGTTGTGTTTGAAAGGTGGTAAACCTGCTGAGGCTCTTTAATTTCCCCCCTCTTCAGCGGCGTGAGGGATGGTTCAAAGGGTGACTCTCTGACAGGGCATGTGATCGCTCCTCCGTCCTTTATCTGCCTCTCCACATTAGCACGTAAATGAGGCTGCACTTTGGGTTTTGGGAGCTGAAGCGTGCGCAGTGTAAACAGGAGTTGTACTGTTATCGTTATTGGACAGATTTCTGACATCCTAACACCTCGGTTTCATTAACATTCAAAAAGGGCTGGGATTTTGACACTGCCTCTGTTTATACAGATTTCTGAATACTTTGCAGTGGGGGATTGTGTACAAAATGCTGTGTACATGGTATCTCCAGCACTGAGTTGGGTTCCACTCCATATTGGCAACCAAAGCATAGCATTGTAAACAGACGTATGTCTGCTGAAGTTGCTGAAGTGTTTCTTTGCTATAGCTATAGCAACTTAAGAGGATGCAACCTGGCTCTAAAGACAACTTGGATGGTGACTGATCACAGGGAAAAGGGGGCGCTAGCGTAAAATGGATCCAATATTGTAGGTCTAATTAGCTACAGTTCCATATTTCAATGTGGTTTCCATATCGTTGTCCGTGTGTATGCTGGAGTGTGTTCTCAGGCCTACCGTGGGGTGACTGCAGGGTCCTGAAACTCCATTGTGATTCGAGCAGAGCTTATCGCTTGGGAGAGAACTGGCAGCCTCTTAAAAGGTATTATATGTGCTCTCCTTCTCCTTCCCGCTGCCTGACAGGAGCCCTTGGGATGAAAGGGAAAAGCATTGGAAAAAGAGACATCGGTTCCCGACATGGGGAAGTCTTTGTTTCTATTCTCTCCATCCCAAGTCTCTCCAGGAATCCTAATTTCCACCATTCACCTACCTATAGGCAGATAAAAGCTGGTTGAAGGGGGGGGGGTCCTCAATTGAGACAGCTTGTAACCAGTCTGCACAAAGCTGCCGAGTGAGAGGAGGTTGGAGCACAGATTTCAAATCGCTTTGAATTTGAACACACTGGCTAGCGAGTTGTTCTAAAGAACATTTTCACAGAGGCTGATCTCGAACCTGGCTGGGAATCTCTGAGCCGAGGGATTGGACGGGAACAGTGACACACGACATGAGAATCCCCACGAATCCTGAATATTCCCAGAAAACCAAAGAGAAGATGTTGACACTGCTTGTGAGGGGCTGAGTGCGCCGTAGCCTTGTTCCTCATTATGTTGCTTTCTTGAAACCACTCTCGTTAAGGCTGTTTTCTTTTCGGGCTTTTGATGCTTAGATGGTGATGTCCAAGTTCAGGGAATGCCAGGCCTGGCAGCTGACGTCCTTAATACGGCTGTTTGGCATTAGAATGAGGGAGGGTGAAGTCCGTGCCAGTCTCAGGGGAGTGGGAGGTGTTAACTTCTAATGGCTTTCTCTGTCACAGCCCTGACATCTGCAGGGCTCCCAGCTAAAGAGAATGAGGCCTTTTTGAAAAATTAATGGAGCTGAATGCATCTCACAGCAAGGAAAGGGCTGGATTAATCAGCACATTAAGGGCTAGCTCCGGATTGGAAATAATTATTGGAGCTGACAAGGTGCAGAGGTGCCAGTGCCAGCTCCTTTCAGGAATGCATTTTAAAAAGCAGTTTAAAAAGCCTTCAGATGTTGGCATTATCTTGCGTGACCAAATTAGGAGCAAATGAGAAAAGTTTATCTGGCATTTTGGAGTATTGAAAGAGCTTAGGCTTTATAAATTATACAGTGTGTGTTTGTGTGTGTGTGTAGGTCTGCGTTCGTTGCTCGAAAAGAGTGCAAATGTGTTTCCTGCATGTTGGGGGGAAGGGATGCAGGCAGTGAGAATTATGGGTAAATCCTTTTTCCTGAAAAAAAAAAAAAAAAAAAGGTTTCAGATTAAAAGTGGGAGGTTTGTTTTTTCTAGAGGGACGGCACAAAACTTTAAAGGGGATTAATATAAATGGGTGCTTGAAACTATCATACTGTTTGTGCGAATGAAAAGTGGATGTCTTAACACCCTGAAAGAGCCAGACGGTAAACTGATTACTGTTGACCACCCATGAAAAGCATGAAGAAGGGGGGAGAGCAGAAATGATTTAATAAGCGTCATGTTTTTCTGCCTTTCAGAAATAATCCGCTCTATTTTTTTTGCCCTTCCTTCCTTCCGGGGAAGTGATTGGGCCTGCGTGACAGTCGTCATTAATATTCTCCACTTTCCAGATAATAGGTCCATCTGTACAGAATAAAGGTGATGTAAGCCAAAAGATATTTCTGTCAAATCTAAATGATTGCCATTTTTTTTAAATTCATTTAACATTTGTGTGGAATAAATCCTCTGATTCTAGGAGTGGTTAAGTAATAGTGCACTCATTGAGAGTCATGGATATTGTGATAACCAGCCATCTGTATGGAAATACGTTCAAATGTCTGCAAGATTTTCTCAGGCTAGAAGGGACTGGAACTTTTAATTTACTGTAAGTACTACAAGTGAGGACATGAAGTAAGTTTTTCCAGTCGGGCAAATGAGCCTCTGCTTTTACAAAGTCTACATATTTTATACGTTTTAATTTACGAATGATTGCCGCCTTGCACACATATGGCTCAGCCCTGAAAGCAAACACAATGCAGCCAAATGGATAAACTGTAAAAAAAAAAAAAAAAAAAAAAAAGTTTACATCTTCACAGTGATATGAAGACACCTTTGAAGAGAGGCGGCCCACAGCATCAAAGGGGGCTCTGTGAGGAATGCCAAATCTTTGGCCCGCCGTTTGATCTTTAAAGCCCCTCGATCAGATATGTAACCTTGGATAGAGATCTCCATTATGGCTGTTATTCTCTTTTAACTGCAGCGGCTCTCCAGGTAATGGCAACACACTCAGTAACAAATTGGAGGGGCTGAGTGGCAGCAATCGTCTTTACAATCTTTTTTCCGCTTCAGTGAAAGAGTCACAAAACTTCAGGGCAGCGGCGGAAACTCGGATGTGCGTTAACCTCGGCCGCGTGTCGATGTAATTCGGTTGTCTCGAGCGTCGCGGCCGTCGTCTGCGCCGCAATTACACGAGGCGTGACGAAAGTCGAACCCTGGAAAACAGGTGGATTTGCAGATGCAATCAGGTTTGCGATTTTCTCAATTCAAGGGGTACAAATTTGATTTAACTATATCCAGGGGTGATGTATGGGAGACGATATTACTGAAAAGGCACGCAAATTGAAAAAATAAATAGGAAAGAGATCATCTTAATTACCTTGAAATTAGACTCATATTCCATGCTGCAGATAGGAGAAATTGACATAGGTTAGAGATTTCATTTGTTTATCTGGCAGTTGAGTTGGTGATTGCCACAGATTGCGCATTATAGTTTGTATTCTCTTACGCCGTGACACTGAAATTGTGTTTGTTTCAGAATGTATTACATTATCAAACCAAAGGTGTGAAAAAGACATATACACATCACCATTGCTTAGCATTGAATGCTAAATCATTTCCAACGGAACTGTGTGCGTGTGTGCCTGGGTCTGCTCCGTAGCCTGTGGGTTTCATGCTTAAGCTTTTACATTTGTGAAATCCAACAGGATATTTACCACCTGTAAATGCTTACATTTACGTGAAAGTCTAATTTCCCCAAATCCATGTGCGTATGATTGTATTTCTGGGACCTCACCTCGGCTGCATGGCCTTAGGGGCTGAGGCTGGGGCAGGACTGCTGCGCTCTGTAACACTGGAACTACTGAAACTAAACTGCCTTGGACTCGCTTCTTGTCTCTTTTTTACGGTGCTTATCAAGAATTACAGTGGAACTGTTGAAGTGCTTTTGTGTTTCTAAGTGTTGTTCGAAGGAAACCGGACTCACTTGAAGACATTTCACCACTCATTCGGAAAGGAAGAGATGTGAAATTCCATGTCCTGGATGACAGAGAAACTTCACAGGTTTCGTTTTGTAAAGAGAGAACCTCCATTTCACAGACTGTATAAATATATCAACGTGTTTCATTTTGTCTTAAATCTCAAGTCATGACACACTGGAGGCCCGACGATTCTAGAAATCAATTACGCCTTTAGGAAATGACAAACTTCACAAAAGTGGGCGTTTCGGGAAGACATGTCAAGCTTGTCATTATTGCCTCTCCCACCTATTATTTCCCCCTCTGTCCTATCTCTGAACCGCGGCCATGGCCCCAGGCACGGCATTCTGGGTAGTGTTTGAACACACCACTTCTGTTCAAAAGCTGTTTAGATCCAGAGGATATTTATGGATCCCTTTTGATATTGTTGCATCCATTGTGGAGTGGAACACACACACTCACACATGTTCTCTCACCTCCTGCACTTCTCCTGTGGTCAAAACCTGCAGGTCAAAACCTTTTTTTAAACATTTCAAGTTAGGTACATATATATATATATATATATAACAAAAAGATCTCGGTGTCCGTTATAACAGCTGGCAATTAAACTTCATCTTCCAGAGAGAGTTCATAATGGTCAAAGGTCTTAAACTGGAAGCACGGGTGCGGGGTGGGTGCTGATGGTACAGCAGAGCAGCAGAGAGGAGCTGTGAAAAAGGGCAGCTGCCAGCCATTTAATGAGGGAGCAGGGGATGCTGCCCCCCCCACCGCAGCGCAACGCCACTTAATGGCACTGCTAATCCCTGCAGAGACGGCACTGTACACACAATTACGCCGCCCTCCATGTGGCGAAATATTCCAACAACACTTTCTCACACCCACTGTCACCAGTTAGCTGCTCGCAGTCGGCACATGGTTTCTGACAAATGTAAAAACGAGCTGCCTCTTACAGGTGAGTCTGTGATCGTTAGCTCAGGCGAACGCTGGCGCTTCGTCCACTTTATAAGTGAAGATGTGGTTTGATGGTGTAACGAGCTACAGAAAATCTCATTCATTCTGTATTAATGGTTAATGGTTCATTAGCCTATGGTCATGTTCAGATGTTTTGTAAAGTGAATAGTTCCTCACCTGTCAGCTTTGCCTGGAATTCTGACCCACATTTCCCCTCACACGTTTTCACAGAGAGCCTCGAGCCGCGGCTAACTCCAGCCATGTGCATGTACAGGCCTCCGTTAGCTCACTCGTCAAACACTTTGCTTATATATGACACCAGCAATACCCCTGTCTATGTTTGAGCAGATTCTCATCAGAGCAGCCCAGAGAGAGAACATGAATTTACAGCAGTGCTCACCACACGAAACAAATCTCACATCGTCGTTGTTGCAAAGCGTAGGTCGACATGTGGAAATTGATTTGCAAGTGAAACTCAAAAGCACGAAAATCCAAAAACCACACTCCACAGAAAACATTCCATGTCTGAGTCTGGTGGTCTGGACGAGAGGGAGCAGATCCTGAGAGGTGATGTGTCCAGAACTGGTAAAACATCTCAACAGGAACACGAGTTCGCACTTAACACGACTCATTTCAAATAAACACGTGTGCAGCAACAATCAGATTCATTCCCAGCTGCGAGGAGAGATGCTTATTCGCCTTGTCTGGGTAATAATTCACAGATTTGCTGTCTCACAGTACACACTCATTCTTCGACTTTAAGCTGATACTTTGGTCTCAGTGGGACTCCGGGGCAGCGGAAACAAAATCTTTATGATGCTCTACCCCTCCATATGTTCTGGTTTATGAGCAGCTACCTCAGCCTGGGAATTCACCCCGTCATGTCGGGACAAAGTGGGCATTTTCTCCATAGCTGAGAGGATATGCCCTTATATGTGATGTACCCACCTGCCCAATACACACACAAACACAAGCGCTCGTCATCTATACACACACACACACACACACACACACAGTCACACAATCCTTCCTTCAGCCCTCTGATCCAGATGTGCTGTGCTCCCGGCGTGGTCTGAGCTGCCAGCTGAGCAGAGGAGCATTACCTTGGCAGAGAGCAAAAAGGCCCGATGGATTAATGCTCTCGGACCATTTTTATTGGGGACCTGCATCTGCGACTACTGGCCACATCCAGTGGAACAGGCCCATTAGCAATTCATCTGACACACTGGTTCAGATAATGAAGGGTAATATTAATCTCACAGGTTGACACTGTTCCTAAGTTTGGCGTGTTTTAAATTCTGACAGCAGTCACTGATTGCTCATCAGTCTCTATTAATGATTGGTCCTAATGGAATGATCTGCGGCTGCACAGGCAGCGAGCAGCGCGAATCATTTTGCAGTTATACGTTAAAGGAAAGCTCTTGACGAGTCTTTCGGTGCATGGAAGGGAGACGGAGGGCCGAAGAGGGCGAACCTTGAGGGGCGTATTTCTGTATTTCTCTCAAAGAGGATTATGGGGGATTTTGTACACAGACACTTCTCAAAACCAAAAGGAGGCCATGGTGAATCCTCTAAACAGTGGTAGATGGGTTTTTTCTAATCTGGTGCCCTTGCTGTTATAAAAACAAGAATAAAAATTGTACCAGCAATACATTTTTTAGCCTAAACTGCTCTACAAACACACCCATGTTATTGGGTTTTTTTTTTCTCTGCTTGAAAATATGCTATTACATTTCATTTGGGAAACATTTACTGGTGTTAAAGACAAATCAATGTGATCTTTATCCAGCAGCACACACTGAGCCACCAGTGGAAACAGAAATGGAGTGAAGTGCTCTCGCTGCAGTTGCCCCCATCATCTTTGACAAATGGAGCAGCGATAGAAAGGCCTCTTTGAGTGAGTTGTAACTTTCGGCAGCCCCTTGCAGGTGTGGGTGATCTTTCATCCTTCCAGCCCTCCTCCCCCTCCTCCTCCTCCTCCTCCTCCTCGGCATCCTATCTCTGGCCTCCATCAAAAGTGAACGTGATGCCTCAGGTTCAGATTAACTCCACTTTGACAGACCAAAGGCCTCCCCTCCTCCTGCCCCTTTCCACCTCAACTCACACATCTCCTACAACAGGGGAAATTAGGGCTAGTTTAGCAGATCTTACAGCACCACTAAACACCGCCCCAGATCGCTCACTGATTGCCTGGCTCAATCCATTGTCCCCCCCCCCAACCACCACTCCTCTTCGCTTATCTTTGCCTTTGGCCAAAAGCAGCTTCACTGCTCTGAACTCACCTCCCATTTCCAACCAACACACACACACACACACACACACACACACACAATCCTCCCTTCAGCCTGTCCAGAGAAAATATGTAACTAACTTATTGTGAATGGTCCCAGCAGGGTCAATAGATAATATCAGTTCAGGCTGTTGCGATGTCACAACGTTTTGCTTTGTGTTTTTTTTTCCCCAGAAGAACTCACACAAAGTTAATGTTTCTTTTAATTGTGGATTAAAGCAGACAGTCTGCTGTGTTTATGACAAACTGCGAGAGCTCCTTTATAGGCGATTATCCGTGCTTCATCCCAGGCAGGCTTCAGTAGTAACAGATTTACCTGGAATGGGATCAGTCCCAACACACTGTGGTTACCCATCTCTGAAAAGGCTGTGTTGATTGCTGGAGAGAGATTTTTTTTTTTAAACTGAATCTCACAAGATGCATATTCTTTAAAATAAAACCTCTCTGAGTGTGACTCTCGCAGTAATTACGGATGATCAACCTTTGTGGCAAAGTGCTTAAACGCCTGTGGTTGGGTGAGCCCTATCATTTGTCTCTCTTGTCAGTTTCCTGTTTTCTTGAGCAACTCCCCTGACCTGGCTGGCAGGGCCTGCCTGCCCCAAAGAGCACTTTCCCTTTCCTCGTACTGCGTCGGGCCATCAGAGGAAGAAGGGAGGAAGGGAGGAAGGGAGGGAGGGAGGGAGGGAGGGAGGGAGGGAGGCAGGGGTGAAGGAGGGGTCTGACTTAATCTGACCCACTGCTCAGGTCAGTGAGCTGCTTACTGGGTCTATCCAAACATAGGGGCTTGTTTTGCTAAAGCTGTGGAAAGAAGAAGTACCCTCTTAAATCAATGCTTTACTTAGAGCTGTGCACATGCAAGGTTGTTATGCGTGAAACCACAGGAGGCAGAGCTGGCACACAACCAGCAGCGTGCTCCTCTCTTTCTTACTCCCCTCGCCGTGGAGGCGGAGAGGAAAAGGGAAACTCGCTTCCGTGCTCGGCCAAAAACTTTTTGAACGCCAATATTGCTGAATTGCTGCATTTTTTAAAGTCTGTGCAATCACCCCCCCCCCCCCCTTACAATTGTTGTGGTGCACTAAAATGCAGCATGTGCTCGTCCAATGACAAAGGCTCTGAAACGCGTCCAGCTGGGTGCACTTATTCCGCCAGAAGTCCGGCCCTGATCTAATCGTGACGCTGCAGAGCAACCGGGCCCGGCAGCTCACATGTACGAATGTTTGTCGTGCACCGCAGCCTGCGAGCAGTTTGTGTTTTCACTCTGCCGTTCAGGTATCATATCAGATCTAAAGAGGAATGTCAAAATCAGCCAGATTTATTGTTCCTGTTTGACTGAGCATTTGCAAAGGAAAAGAGAGAAATGTTTTCTTTAGCTCGAGGAGGCATTTAAGGCATCTTTGAAGTAGCTGGAAGCAGGGCAGGGCACTAAAGGGCCTTGTTACGGAGTTGCACACCACAGAGGTGAATTGTCATTTAGATTGAATTTTTATGAGCACCCAGAGGCACTTCGACAAAACAGACCTGAGGTTCTTTGCTGTCGTCGTGAAGTCATCACGCCCGACACTGGAAAGAGAGGAATTCACATTTCTCGTGTTTCCTTCTTCTGAAGAGGTGACTCAAACACCTTGTGTGTGTTGTCGATCACACCGTCTGTGATAAAGAGCAGTAAACTTGGATCCAGACTGCGCGGGGCCTCTGACAAACAAGGCAAGTGGTAAAGGGCTCTTGTTGTGATTGTAAACAAAGGCTCTAATTCATCATAATGGCTCTGTGGGTCCAGTGCACTGGGAGATGCTCTGGCCAGTCTCAGTAGCTTAATTATCTTTCTAATTTGTATTAGCACTGGCTATCCTCTCAGGGATAATTATGTATCTAGTGTGTGAGCGAACTTAATGAGGTTAACTTAAGTCTTTACATGGAGTAAGGGTTCAGTCACCTTATAGTGGGAAATAGAAAGGGCCCACTGCTGCTGTGTTTTCCTCATGAAGTCTTGCGGATCCCGGCGGAGGGTCGAGGTAAACTGAACTTGTTCACATGGTAACACTAAAGCAGAGGAGACAACAGGAAGTGTGGTTCTGGTTGAAGGACGGCGTGTTTAATCAGAGAGTGGCGCTCTACGCTGGCTCAACCTGGCCCATGCTGATCTGTTGCAGATAAAGGTCAAAGACTGCTCCTATCAGATCAATACACCCTCTGCCAACCCCCAGCTGGTGACATTTCCCAGAAATCTCCACAGCTCTTCCAGCTGAAAGTCACTGTGCACTGAAGTGAATCATGTTGAGCAGTTATTGATAAGGCTGATAAGAGCTCGAGCTCACCTCTCGAAATCATCTGAATTCCCAAAGTCTTGCGATCGTGTCGTTTCCCTCTCGGTTCATATATGACATACAAAGCATCACCAGCACAAAAACCACATTTTCACTCATGACTAAGAGTAATCCGGAGCTAAAGAGCCTTCATTTATTTGCTGCACCCCTCCTATTTTTGCTTGCTCAGTACTTAGCTGTTTTTACTGCAGCTTAGGAAGGGAAACCATCTTATCTGTGACTGGAGGGATTTATTAGTGCGAAAAAGATAATTGCTATTCATAGGCCACTGGGGGCTGATTTACAACCACTAATATTTAGGATTCCTAGAGCCGGTTTTCAGCCTTTTTTTTATCTGCAGCCCTGCCTGGAGCACAGGGGGGAGAGAGGTCAAGATGGACGGGGAGGGATGGGCGGGGCGAGGCCTCCACTCAGAGCAATTTGGCGGAAGACTAATGTGTGAGGAAGTAGCCGACATGAAAAGGTCTCATCCACGTAGGTCTGCCCGGAGCTGACAAACACCTGTTCTACTTAACCGCTAATGAGTCTGCAGCTCACATCGCTCTTCTTGTCCGTGACAGCCGACCTAAGAAAACAAAAGTGTTGATGAACTAGACAAATCTAGGACAAGGCTACTTTAAAATGCCCTCTTTAATGTTGAACATAGGAAAGAAACATCTGAAATGGAACCTTACTATCGTCCCTCTGGCTTCTCTGGTTTGTGACCTGCCAGTGAAAACCTGTCTTGTCCTCATGAAGGTCATACCTTGGTTATGTAGATTATATTAACTGAACCACAGGTAGCAATTTTTTTTTTTTTTTTTAGTTTGGGAAAGGTTGGTTGCAGGCGAAGCAGGAAATGAAGAGTTTTGGGCCTGTCTGTCCACGCTGATCCTCCAGCTAACCGGGAGGCAGCAGGGGCTTCAGCGAGAGCACTCAGATGTGAGGTCATGGGTTCAAAGCCCAGGTGTTGTGCCTTGCAGCAGGACACTTCCCAGTCTAAACAGTGTAAATGATTTCAGAGAATGCAGAGGTTAACCCGAGATCAAACAGAGCCACCTCTGAAGAAAATCATTCTACTGTATCTGTCAAGGACATCAGTTTGTAAACACACTGATCTGGGTTATTTGTGTGTGTGTGTGTGTGTGTGTGTATTCAGAGTTAGGATCACCCCAAGTTTTCCCATTTGTCAGATCAGAGCTGAATCAAATAACAAATTAAAATAAATCTCACCACTGTCCTGCAACATGTGTTCATGATTGTGATCACCAAATTTCTTTGGCTGCCCAAAAAAACAACAAAACCCGACCTGGTTTGATGACATTTGCGAAGCAGCATTGCATCATGGGAGTGGGTTGTGATGATCATCACCTTCATTGATGAAAATCTACCTGACATGAGAGATGTAAACCATATTCATGGATGAGGTCAAGTGATGCACGTTATTGTTTTATTATGAGTCACACTGTGACACTATAATCACACTGCACCGGCCCCCTCTGAGACCTCCTGCGGGTGGTGAGCCTACTGGAGGCCGGACCCACGTCGCTCCTTCGGGCTCAGCCCGAAGGAGCGACGTGGGTCCCATGGGTAGAGACGTGACCACCAGACGCTCGCTTGCGAGCCCCGGCCCCAGGCGTGGCTCTAGGGCAGGGCCCCGGTAACGCCATTCCGGGCAACGTACACGTCCTTGCTGTAATATTTTGATTCATCAGGGGCTTTTGAACCGTTCTTAGTCTGATCCGTCACCGAGGACCTGTTTGCCTTGGGAGACCCTACCAGGGACATTAAGTCCCCGACAACATAGCTCCTCAGATCATTCGGATTCTCAAACCCCTCCACCACGGTAAGGTGACGGTTCAAGGAGAGGATAGTATTATAATAATAATAATGATAAGAACAATAATGATAATAATAATGATAATAATAATAAATTCTATAGGACAAAATACATGACATTACTCAAATCAATCCAATTCACAACAGACATTTCTTTTGAGATTTCAATGAGGAATTGTTATTGTTATACACACACACGTCAAAATGTTTGGTCCGGATATAAACTGTGATTTTATAGCTCTCTGGGAAAAAGACGTGCACTGCACTGAGAGAATCCCAAGAACATGCAGCTGCCTCTTTTTGATTCTTCATTTCATTGATTTAATTTCTCATCCTTAAGAGATGTCACTTTGTCTGGAAACGTATTCATCCTGCATATGCGACTCTTAATAATGCTAATCTTTTTGCCAGAGCAGAAATCTCATGGAGGGATAATCTGAGATAAATATAGTTAATTGAGGCCAGGTGAACTTTCTTTATCAGCAGCACAGTCAACCAATCTGGAGTAAATGCGATAATTAGAACGGAGATGTCTTCACCGAGAACAGAGCGCGGTCCTGTCCCGGAGCCATTTCCCTCAAATTATATCTGATTTCACAACACATCAGAAATCTATAGGAAATTAGTGGGCCGGCAAATGCCGTAATGTTTCCTATAGAAAAATGTAAACATGATCATCTGGAAGAAATAAGTGGGACACGTTCAGATTGCGTGTTTCTAAGATGACACTGCAACACTTTTATATTAACATTACAGTAAGTGCAGAAAACAGGAGGAAGCGTCCTCCCTGAAAATGTATGAAAAGCAAGCACTCCTCTCTCTCCTTCATTTACTGAGCTAAGAAAGGGTGCTCTCTTTAGCCATACATGCCGCCCGTGCTCCGCTGAGCCTGACCACTATTAACACCCCTGAGGAACCACGTCCTAATTACTCATTCAGCCTAACAGAATCTCCTTAATTACAAACTTCATTAGCCTGCAGGACTTTGTTTTTCTCCAGAAAAGGAGGGAGCAGGGGGACAGCTCAGGCCAAGGTGCAGGAGGAGGTAAAGCGTAGTTGCTTTAGCACCTTATCCCTCTGTGCGTTTCTTCTTTTTTTTTTTCCAGAGGAGATGTTAAGACCTCAGTCAGAGATCTAATTAGATTCATGGTGAGAATCAGACACCTTTTAACTAGCCTCTGGAGTCCCCCCCCTAAAAGGACAGTGAGATCCAGGGTAAGAGAGGCACAGAATTAAATGGACCCACTGCTGCCTTTCATGTGTGAAGTGGTCTTATTCGCCATGTCCTCACCTCCAAATACAAAATAACCTGCAGCACTTACACACCCTGCTGCCATTATCCCTCGCTTATAAACACATAGGACAGCCCTGGGGGGGTTAGCTGTAACAAGACCGTACACAATGGCTTTTGGCTTTTGCAGTAATTGGACTTGAAAGGACGTATATTACCAATACCTTGTTTCCTGTGTTCTACAGTCAGTGTTGCACTTGTTTCTCCTGACTGCTGTTTCATGGTCTGAAATGATTCATTTGAGATGTTCGCGTAGATTATCGCCCATCACAGTGGCCCCCCAACTCATTCCTGTCGCGTTTACGGTTCCCATGTCCATGCTGTACGCAATTACATGGTAGCCCCCGCTGCAGGTGGAGAAGTAATCGTTTCACCTTAAGCTTCCATAAACCCAAGAAGTTATGCTTGTTATTAATTAGAAGCTCTCAGAACCCTCCACTTGAAATCTTTAGACAACGTTAGCATCCCTCTCCTTCAATGGCTAAGCTGTGCAACGTGCAGGAAGGAACACCGAGAGTGAATGATTAGCATGTATAATTTGGGTTTGTTTCTCAGTGGAGGTGCTAAGGTGTTCATTGGCCCGTAATAGATGTCACAACCTGAATTACTACCACCAATCATTTACACCGCCTGTCAGGGAAAGCTCCAGCTCTCGGAGGAGTCGCACAGAAAATGGCTAAACACCTTTTCTTCTCTTTCTACTTTGCTTAAACATGGCCGCATTGGGTGTCACACACATCAGCATGTTGTATTTTACCCTGTAACACATTTCCAACACATGGCTCTGCTTCTTTTTTTTTTTTTTATGACAGGGAACTTAAGAACTTCTGCCCCATATTCTCTGTATTACTTCCATGCTTGGCAACGTATGCTTCAGGACGCTGTAGCATTTTCTTTTCCACTAGAACAAGCAGAGAATGCAGAGATGCCCACCAGCTAGCCGCAAAATGCATATGGAGACACACATGCACACACACACCCACCCCACAGAAAATATTGTTTGTGCATGTTAGTCATGTTAAAACCAACTTCAAGCGCCTGTCGAGCAGCGGGGATGAGGATATTATGTCAGAGCTGACCAGAGAATTGGCACAGCTTTGCATCCATGCCGCAAATAACTTCAGTATTGTATGGAAAGCTAATGAGAGCTGGCAATAAGAGTTTGCTCAGCATTCAGTGGGACGCCGGGTGAGGCCGAGGAGCAGCTAACATTTCAGGATTTACCATAAGTGTCAAAAAAAAAAAAAAGAATCCTCGCTATTACCGATGTTGTTTGGTTATAAAGTTAAATGTTATTCTCATGTTTATCCCTGGGGAATTTGGAGGAGGGGGGAAAAACACATGTCCCAAAGAGAGGAAAATAACATAACTAATGCTTCGAACTCGTGTGGTTTTAAACGCATCCTTTGTAAATGTGGTTTCTAAGGCTTTAATATGTTTCATGTCAATACACAGATCAACACAAACAACGCGTTTTATATAATAATATATATAATAAATTATTATATTCTATTAATTATCCTTGTTTAATATTTTCACGTAAGTCTTTATGTGCTTCTTCTTCTTCTGTATATTTGCTGAAGTTGGGATGGTGGGATGTTGCAGATCACCTTGGTTGTCACTTAACAGTCCGTGCTTGTTTTTATCTTAACAGCTGATTTGTAATTAATGAGGCAAAAACCTGTGTGTGTGAAATAGTTCCTCTAGTTGATGCTTCATCTACATAACATGAAAAAGGAGTACGTAGTTCTAATAATAGCTTCACTTGAGAAAACTTGTACATGAATAGCTGAAGTCACAAGCATGAACAAAACTCATCGGAATAGCTGAGGCCACAAGATGAATATTATTTACTTGTGAGGTTTATTTTAGTGTAATGCCCCACTCTTTCACCACCAACCTATTTTAAAGCACTTCACGCAAAATCCAAAGCTCTGAAATTACATTTGAAATGTGTCACAAGTTCAGTCGACTCTCACGTTGAAAAGGAATAAGGCAAAGCGATGCGCCATCCATTATCCAAGTGCACACAGGCCCCCGTCCAAAAAGTCCACCACTAGTATTTCATAGCGCCTCACTTTCCAGACACTAAGCACTCAACTGCTGTCAGACGCAGCCAACGGAAACCTGATATTCCGTGTGTTTTTCGGGGGGCAGATATTTTTCCCTCCCAGCGACCAAGAGGGGGAGACATAGCGAAGTTCACATGGGCGCAGAGGCAGGGAGGCAGGTGCCCACAATTTCACCTGTCTGCTCAGTAAGCCACACACCAGCAGCTATATTCCATTTCAGCTCTAATTGTAGCCACATTTCGCAGGAGTGTCACAGAGCTGAAACCGGAGAAGAAAAGTGGACAGAGAAACTAGTTTTTAGACGTGAGCTCATTTTCATTGGTCGTGATCACATCCTGTCACAGAAAGAAACAAAACACAAGCAGAAGAACTAGGGTTGGGCCGGAGAGAGCTGCGGCTTCGACAGGCTGCAGCCGGCCCACAGCGGGAGGCAGTAAAATCTGCAGTATTACTTTCAAAAGTACCTGCCGTGGCACACAGACCTGCCGATGGGGTGGAGGGGACTCGCAGGTCAAGAGACACAGAACAGTCCAGCAGGCACATGTGATATATTTAGTGAGGCCATTGTTTGTTTTATTTAGGGAGCGAATTGAGGATTTTCCAAACTGCAGGGCCCCTGAGGTATTTTATCAGGTGTACAGTCCACCATATGTTACACATTAGCGTGCAGAGGGGATGGCTGCTTGCAGATACAACCTATAAAATGTTTGCAGTTTGGAACTTCAGAGGACAGGGGGTCGACATTTGCTCTCCTCATGGCTGGTGGATAAGTGGGGGAAAACACTTATATGCAAATGAAACTGCATTGCATTACAGGCCACCCCCATCATCATCATCAAAGAAAATAAATGTGAGGAATCTATGGCATTTCAGCTGAATATTAATGCAGCCCAAATGGGTGTTTACTGCTAAGGCCAATGAAAATAATAGGAGGTAAAAACAGCCAGGCTGTAGACTGCGGCTTCCTCAAACTGAGCCGTGCCTGTGTGGCGTGGTTACGGCACGGAGCGGGGCCGGGTTCAGGCAGATGCTGGAGTTGTCCACGCAGTCTGCGAGGGGCATTATGGGACCGAGGCCAAGAAGAAGCCTGGAGAAGACGGAGAAAGAGGCGTCTGTGCAGGTGGAGGAAGGAAAAAAAAGAGAAAAGTTTAGTGTTTGTGAATCGCAGCATTGGACGTTTGAGACGGTCGTTCGTCACTTGTAGGGCCGTGACATCTGGGCTGTGGCCTCAGCGAGCACGGGCAGCGGAACAGACTGCAGAGCTGGGTGTGTCTCAGCAGCTTGTACTGTGGCTCTTGGCTTTGTTCATCTATTAACAATCACATTCTGCTGCCAGGCTCAAAGCGTGTTGAGCCTGCTCTGAACATATCCTGACAGCTAAATAAATAGTTGTATCCAAATGTTGCTTCACATATTTGCTGAAGTCATCTGACATTCTTCGCTTTTTTTTAATGAAAAACATCATTGCGTCTTTGTAGTGTGATTTAGACAACAGAATGACTTGATAGCACCTTGGCCAAATTACTCAAATCACTCAAGTCCATGGAAATAAAATGAAAAAAAAAAAAAGTACCGTGCGTAATTCTCTGCGCTTGCGCATTCGACGCTACAGGAAGTAAGTGGAGCCGCTGCCTGATTGGCTGCGCTCCTGTGGCGAACTGGAAATTGCCGCATTTGGAAAACATAATCATCAGAGCGTCATCATCACGGCTGCTCCTCCCTGGTTATTAATAATAAAGAGAGAAACTGGATGCGGGGCGTCGATGTTTAATTTATTATTATGTCAGCTAATTGAAGGGTGATTGTATGGTAATTGCTCATTAGTCCTGTATATTTATCGCTGTACCTTATGTCAAGGCCAAGGGAATTGTGTGGGCTCCATTCTCTCGTTTCAGGGATCAGTTTCAGAGGTAATTTGTGCAACAGGACAGATCGGGTTAGCGGCGCGGGTCAGGGCCCGGCCCACAGGTGATACCACCTCTCGGTCTTTAGATTTATTTCAGCCGGTATGCTTGGAATCGAACCAGCGGCGGGCGGCCAGCGGGCAACGTGTTGACAAACCACCCAAAGCCGTCCTTTCACAAAACACTTCTCCCGATCAATTATTGACTTTCAGCGCTAATGCGAGGCCTGTCCCCTGCCTGTGCCACCATTCACATTAGCGGTGTCAGCCGACGTAATTATGCCTACTAATTGCAGATTAGAGGTTTTGGGTCAGTGGGGTCACTTGATAGGAGCGACTACTCTTTTCAGTAACGGATAATCATTTCGCGTTGCAGGCTAAATGTTTAATGCAGCGGGGGATCCGGTCCAAAAATGCCAACCCCCCCCCCCCCCCCCCCCCCCAAAAAAAAAAAAAAAAAAAAAAAAAAAAAAAAAACGGGCTCGGGTGGTGAAGAATCGGGGTTGTTCGGGAGCTGTGCGGTGTTTCATGGAGAGTTTGGCCCCTGAGCGGGACTCAGGCAGCTTAAGTTTAGATAAGCGGGTCAGCAAAGGTCCCGCACAGCCGTGTGGCCCTTTTACGCACAGTGGAGAAGTGTGGAAGAAGAAGGTTGTGGTGTGTGTGTGTGTGTGTGTGTGTGTGCACGCTGTTTGAATTCTGTCCAAACCAATTAAATTCACGGGACCTTAGTCTCAAATTGCGCTTGATCGTCCTTTAATAGGATCTAAGCCGGAGAATTTTTAAGACGCAAAAAATGCATGAAGAAAATTGTGCAAATGCGTGGTTTACAAACCTACACGAGCAATGCAATTATTTCCCCCATAATTAAAAAAAAAAAAGTCAACCTAATTTCCAGTGAAACCACCTCTCAAAAAATGCAAAAAAAGAATATAAAAATCACAATTTTTTCACCACCAAATGTTTTTTCTTTAAACATTTTTCTTTCGCACCTTAATCATAATCAATCTTTTCAATAATCCTGATCGTACTTTTTTTGTTCCCAGATAAACAGAATGATTCTGAAGAAATATTTCCGGGATAAATCCAATCAGGCGGTGTGAGTCCCTAATGAGCAGTCCTGTCTCCTGTGTGTCCATACAGGCGCACATAGAGGGTGAGTCTTTGGGGGGAGACAGGGGGGAGAATGCACCAAATTTGTTTGCGGCGGATCAAGGCTCACCGCCTCCACTGCACTTTCTTTATCTTAATTCCAACTTGAAAAGATATAATTATCTAGTTTGAACAGGACTGCTATCAAATCCTTCTTTATAGGCAGGGAAGGGAAAAGCTCGAGTGGATTGAGGAGCTCTGAGCCGCTCCGTGTTGCCCGAGATAGGAGTAATGAAGTTGTGGAGTCCGGAGATACAAAGGGCATTAACCTCATTAGCATGAAACCTTTTCTTCTAACTATTGTGGGACCCTTTCAGTCCTCTAATCCCCCCTATTTCAAAGCTGGGTTTGTAATAAAGCTTTTAGGTTTTTTTTTTTTTTTTTTCTAAGCTAATGGTATTCTCTAAAGATTTTTTATTGCTGTTATAATCTATGGGCCGATTAAGAATTCCCTCCTCAACCCAAACCACATAAACAGCTGTTTTTAAAATACTTTATGTAACAATAAAACAAAAAAAACATGCACCTTGCACCAGAAAACACTCAAGTTGCGTTTGTATGAGGAAAAAAAGGAGAATCATAATCCTGTTTCGATTTAAAACTGAGCTGCATTGTTTTGCTGCTGGCTTGTTTGTGTGTAAATAAGGAATCGTGTCCTTGCTGTAAATATTATCTCTCTCTCGCCCTGTCTGTCTTTTTTTGCGTTCAGCCTAAAGGCTGCCGTGGAGAAGTCCAGTATAATGTTCCCGTTCAGTCCACAGCAGCAGCGTGATGGAGCCTACAAGACAAGATTTGAAACAAAGATCCCATTTTGCGGGCACACAGCAACCTCCCCTTATCGCGTCGTGAGGGGTAGTCAGATTGTGCTAAATTATGTCCAACCAAGCCCCCTTGGATCCGTGGATTAAGAGATTAAAGTGGACCACTGGGCAATGCACCCCCCCTCATATTACTCGCATGATAATTGCCCAAACTGATTTGCACCTCCACAAAAGCTTGTGCAGAGTCTTTGTAGCTGCAGCGCCTCTCAAATAAACCAGCCCAACCTGGTCCAGTCCACACACTGAGAGGCAGTGGACAGCAGATTACAGGCTGCAGCGTTTTCCTTCTGTCTTAAAAAAAAAAAATCAAACTCCAGACCTCACAGAGCAGCCCTGCGTTTCTACCCTCCTCCAGAATAAGAATAAAGATCATCGCCCTATATCCTGCCAGAGGCCTCCGCTCTGCTGCGCCACGCAATCAAAAGCCTTTATATTTTACCGCGCGCAACATATTGATAAAACTTTATTGACAAAATATTGACAATTACATACTTCTTGGAAGTATACTTTGTGTTAAAATTGTAGCAAACTTAACACAAACACAAAACGTATTTACATTCTGTAAAAGAGGGTTCAACAGAAACATTAACTTTTAGCATTTCTGTACATGGAATACGCTCAGTGCTTTTTTTATTCTCCTCAATTCTTGCATTTAGTCCTTCTTGGCAACTTTCACTGGAGGGTCAAGTCCTGACAGAGAGGCTGCGTGCGTGGGGCCATGCACTGCAGCGACACATTGGTAAAGCTTTATGTTAAAGGAATGTCCTGATACCTTCCCTTTAAGTAGCCTATACTTTAATCTGTGGTCTGATTCGCTTCTTTTTTTCCCCATATATAAATCGAAATTCGCTTTCTGCTCTCTTTTCTTTAAAGGAAAAAACACTATAACGCAGCACCGCTACTTCATATGTTTTCACAATCACTTTTACACGAGAATTATTAATTAAAGACTGCACACTTTGTAAAAAGGAAGAAGCACGACATCTCTCAGTTTGAAAATAGAGTTAAAAACAAAATTGATCTTTTTTTTTCGTCTTGGTTTGAGAAAAAACTTTGTCAAATTAAAACAGCTAGCAGGAAAAAACTATACCATGCAATTCAAGTTTTACAAAAGCAGTTTGGTGTTTTGGTATCTTGAGTGGAAACGGGTTTTTTTCTCTTGTAATTCATAAAAAAAAATCTGAAGTGCAAACGTCCAAAATGAATTGGAGAAAAGAAAGAATCGGAGGTGGTGGATGGTGTGGGGCTGTAGTGGTGGGGTGCAGGTAGGTGGACTGAGACACTGTCAGTCACGTCTCCCCGGCTCGTGTGGACTGACGGACCCACACGGTGACAGCAGTGCCACCAGCCGGGTTTCTCTCACCCTCAGCTGCCGATCCCCGGAGATCTGAAATGTGACATTGGCTTGTTACCCTCTCATTGTCTCTACACGACATCCGTTATCCATGTCCTCCTCCTTCACACGGACGATCATATTGTCTGTCTCGAGTTTTTTTAATCGTCCGAAGTGACATCAATTTCCTCTGGGCTCCCTTGTTTCGTCGCCATTCTCCACCGGTTTATGTGATGCGAGCCTTTCTTCTTCTGCTGAGACTCCGAGCCTTCCTCCTCCAACTTCTGTCGCTTGAACTTCGTCCTCCGGTTCTGAAACCACACTTTTACCTGAGGAGGAATAAAGGAGAAGGGAAAGAAAAGGAGGGAAGAAAAAAACAGGTATCAGTATCATGAGATAAACCGCGATTGGCCAGTGCGTAAAAAACACGCGTAAAAGGGACGCATTGTCTGGATACCAGCGCTAAATACAGACAGTGGGAGTGCACTGTAAACCGTGCACATGGTGGTTATAAAGCAAAACAAAAAACAAAAAAAACATCACAAAAACACATGTGAATACAATTCTCATTACATCCCCGCATTTCAATAATGAAATTATAATTGTCAAACCACATTTATAATATGAATTTGTGGCCCAGAGAGTGGAAATCAGTCAATACCGTTTTAAAATAAAATGACATTTCATCAGTACAATATGCACTTAAAAATAAAAAGTAAAAAAGTTGAAATAAACTAAAATATTTTTTTCTGTAGTGGCATATATTAGTTACATTCTTGTAAAACTTTTACGCCTCACCTAAAGTAGGTCGTGATATTTTTTGCACACAATAATAACAACAACATCTTAAGTATTGTGTCAGCCTTTGGACTAGATGTAGGATAAATAAGGGAATCACATGTCTCATGTCGTTAATTTAACATATATTTTCACACACTCCTTTAAACCGACCCAGCTCTGATAATGAAAGGTACCGTGGGGGATTAACACCTAAATCGATAAATTGTCTGCTCCTGCTTTGTCACTCGGCGGCCTCTCTTTTAGCTCCTAAATGGCAGCCGAGGTGCGTTTAATAAGCCTTCAGTGGACTAATTGAAGTAGGTGACGGTTCATTTCTCCCTTCAGCTCCAAACAGGCCGCGCCGTCCGAGGGAGACGCGGCGGACAAAAGGCGACCGGCTGATGGGCTCAAACGGCATCTTAAATATGGCAGGGGGAATTCACTGAGCCCGCCTCTGCTCTTTGTATCGCCTATCCCATAAAATGGTTAACTGGTTAATTTGCCCTCCATTTTGAAAGGCAACATTCTCCCCCCAAAACAAAGTAATTCAACCCCTCCTGAAATGAGGTTAGGCCCATACAATGACGGTGGATTGGATCCAACAGAAAGCCTCTGTCTCCCATTGACAACATGCGTTTATAAAGGAACAATTAGGTGGCTGATTATTTAGAACGGTTGTGTTTTAAAAGATACTGCGCCCTTTATCTATGTGCGTCAATATATGGGCCTGCTTAAAGGCGCATGACGCACGGTGCCACGTTCAGACAGAAGTAAAAATAACACTGAAACAACACGTTCAGTCTGCACCAGCCATGATGGGAGAAATATATTTTTTATGATGACAGTAAAATGACCATAAAATGCAAGTTAGTCCAAGCATCACACAGCAGCATCGAAATAGGAATAAAAAAAAGAACACTGGCTCGCAGAAGAAATAAGAAAAACGACAATGTGAGGTGAAAGGGGAAAGAAAGAAAGACAGAAAGGAGCAGGTGTTTCTTACCTGAGTTTCTGTGAGGCTAAGGCTGTGGGCGAGCTGCTTTCTTTCTGCTCCCACCACGTAATGGTTTTTCTCGAACGCGTGTTCGAGCCGCAGGAGTTGCGAGGGTGAAAACGCTGTCCGGATTCTTTTGGGCTTTCTGGCCAACGCGTTGTGCAAAAGAAAGCTCTCTGGACTCGTTTCATTACCTGCAGACGAGCAACAAAACCAGCGCGTGTCAACATGTGCCATTTCCCCCTCATTCTTACAATCCTATTTTTATTACAACATCCCAGAACAAGCAGCAGGCCTGTGCGTCCAACTGTGGAACAATGGCGCACCGAGGGCACGACTGGAAATATGTCATGATGGTAGAAGCTGGACACCCGGCGATAAAAGCAGTGCAACTATTTAAAAAGCGTGCATTTTTAGAATTATCAATTTGACTGTTCATGTGAGATTTGTGAGGCCAATACACATAAAGGACAGAGGGAAACAAAATAAAGCGGACGTGTAATCCAGAGCCTAATTTAATTAGCTCCAAAATAGTCGTTGTCAACAAAATCGCAGGTAAAATGCAAACAGCACAAAAACACGTTTGAACAATCATGAGGCTAAAAACACTGGAGAAATTCATTTAGGAAAATTCCCTGCAAATATGACACATTTGCTGAATTTAACCAGAAAACGACAAATAATAATACTAATAGTGGAATACGTTGAAAGAGTAAAAAGGCAAAAAGTAATAATAATTGAATTTCCTCACACCTCGAGGGGAAGTACGTCATTTAAATTTTTATTTAAAAAAAATACCGCAAATTTGACCCATATGAGCCCTAGAAAATTAGCAGCAGGCTCAATTATCAGCCACATTGTTTTTCTTATTTCACCATTCGAAATAAAATTTTATTTTTGCAGTTAATGTTAAAAGGATATTTTAAAAAACAAAGCAGCAGCAGTGGAGTCGTTTGTTTGTTTTTGCGCATGGATATAAATCATGTGCTATATATAACCTGCAGACTAACAGTGTACAAACATGTCAGAATCACGAGTGCTCTTTTTTTTTAAGACACGTCCAGCTGCAGACAGCTGCACAATACACCGGGGCAACAATTATTTCTTAACGCCACATTATTCTACTCGCTGTCGAAATTATCCCAGGGCCACTTTAAGAAAATACATCTTTAAAAAAGCGTCTGTTCGGGCCTGAGGACTGAAGTTGGTTGGCTTTAACTGGTCAGCTAACACATCCACACGTTTTTAATCCCACTCGCTGTCTGCTCTGTGGCCACCGATGGAGAGAGGGGAAAGGAATCTGCCTGCCCTCTCCAGCCGCTCGGCGTGTGTCGTGCGTAAAAGTGAACCCAGAACCCCGAAGCATGCTCTCTTGGCTCACTTACCTTGAAATCTGTGTCCCAAGTACCTATATCTATGTAATAGCCACGGGTAGAAAGTTGAAGGGTCCCTTTGCTGGCCGGCAAAAAGAGGGTGCGGACTGTGAGACGAGGAAAGCGGATGAGCGGCCAGAGCGTGCGGCGGGGCCACCGGGTGCACCGGGACGGAGTTTTGCGGATGAGAGACCGCCTCGGCGAACACCAAGTCCGGGTTCGAGTAGACTCCCCTGCCGCCGGAGTGAAAGCCGTTCAAAAAGGGGTTCATCTGTCCGGAGTTTGCATAGCTGAGAGCCGCTGGCCTGATGGGCTCCTCGGAGCGGGACGCCGGTGCAGGATTATCCTTCGCCACTAAAGACTCTATAGTGAAACACCTCTTGGGTGTAGGTTGAAACATGGTCTGATAGTCCAGGTTCCCCAGTTTAAGTTGAAGTCGTCGCGGCGCTCTCGCTTAAAAAATACTCCACACCCAAGAAAAGGGGAAAGTTTTCTGCGCAGTACAAAAAAAAAGAAGTTGGAGAGGGAAACGGCTGCTGCGCCGAGGAAGCCAGAAAATAAAAAGTGCTCGGCTTACTCCCAGACTAATCCATGGATGTGATCGTTTTCCTCGCCGGGTTCGTGCAGGCAGATTTGTTAGTTCATGAGCCTAATTAGCGCTGCAGTCCCATAAACAGCTTCCTCTGAAGGCTGTAATGGCATGGTGATTGGTCGCCGCCGCTGCTGCTCGCCTTAAGGTGGAGAGAGGGGGAAGACGCTTAAAAAGTGCGTCAATGGGGAAGCAGGGGCGCGGAGAGGCGGACTCGAAGCGCGCAACACGGAACGGATTCGTCCAGAGAGGAGCCCCCAGCGCGCGCGCACACACACGCGCTCACTCACTCACTCACGCGCACATATCTCCAGGACATTTAACACACTCAAGCGAGCGAGTATAGGAGGAAAAAGCTGAAGGTAGAGAATGTTTATTTGTGCGCGAGGCCTGTGACAGGTTTCAAACTTATTCTCTTCAGCGTGAGAGGGATTGTGAAATTTCGCACAACAAATGTGGCGCAAACAGCACATCAGGGCCAGGGTCTGTTCCCCTGGTCCGTGTCACCAGGTTGTGCCATTACAAGGCCCCTCAATGATTCCTCACTTGTCGACCTGCGTCTGGATGATTTTTTTTTCTCTCTCTGGATTTTCTGTGGAGAGTTCGTTTCCACCCAGTCTCCTGGTTCTTGCAGGATGAGGTTCACATTGAGCTCTTGTCGGACTGAATGTCTGGGAGACACCGGAGACACAAACAAGCGTGAGCCAAGATTTAGGGCTTGATGTCAGCTGATGTTAGAGGACTGACTGTGCGTGAAGACTGACAGAGTGTTCAGGATCCACCAAACACCTTCCCACCGATGAGTCGCACCGTGTCACAGTTATTCATGGCTAAATGCTCATGTGTCTAGTGGAGCTGTCACCTCTCTGGTCGTGTGTGTGTGTGTGTGTGTGTGTGTGGGGATCAGGGAGTGGAGAGCAGCAGCACAGAGCTGCAGCCATGGCCGCGCACCGTGGGCCTGTAAACACACTAACCGCACGCCGAGTTGAACCATCAAGAGGCGGCTTACAAATCAAGCGAGCTGTCCACCTATATGTTCCTTTCAATTACTTGGATTATTCACCTATTTATTCACACCTGTCATAACCTTTTTTAGCTCTGATGATGACTCCATGGCGCAGGGAACTATATTTTCTCAATTATGGGAACACAAAATCGAAATAGAACATATGTGGTAATTAATCAAAAATATATATGAATATAAATGTAAGAATATTCGTGACAATAATTACTATAATTCATCATTATTTTTATTTGTACAGCGGTGTCGCTGACTTGTAATGCAGGTGGTACATTTGTCAATGCGCGCTCCACCAGACTTAATTTGTGCGGGCAGTTCAAGGCTCTACATGAAATAGTTTGACGCTTTAGAAATAAATTTAAGAGAGAAGCAGTCACGAGCATCAGCAGATGTACAAAACACAACACTGCCGAGGAGACATTTTAAAGAGTTCTGATCGACACTGAGGGGAGTCAGTGGGACTTTTATTTTAACTTACCTAATATGTTCATTTTATAATCTAGAAAATACTAGAAATATTATCTGATTATATCTGCGTCTTCACCTTGATCTGCACTATTATTACAATAATAACTATTGCTATTTAATTATTGTTTTGTACATTACAGCATTTCGTAGTTTTTAGTTGGACCATAGAAGCAGAATTAAAGCATACCCGTGTTTTTCAAAGGGAGGGAGTTCTGCTTCAGGGCTACTATTGCTGTCATTGTTATACCAGTATGGCACTGGTTTGAAAACTGTCCCCGCACATGACTTCTGGCTTGCATGTGAATGTGTTCTGTGGACTCAGTCCTCACTCGTACCTGCACGCCGCCACACCGAGGCCGCTCCGTGGTGCTGTGAGGACCTCTAGTGGTCAGAACACGCAGCGCGGGGCCGCTGTCCCATAGCTGCGGTCAGAGGAGCTCCAAGAAGCCGGAGCGCGGAGATCCAGCAAGTTCCCTACGGAATAAAAAGCTTTTTAAATTTCATGTCTTTTGGAACATCTTCAATGAACAGTCTGCATCAATCAAATGGTTCACAGTTAACACACTGTAATACACTAACATCACTAATACACACAGTTTGTAGCTATGACACTATAAACAAGTGTTCTGAGGGTCACGGATGAAATAGACTCAGGTTCAAGTCGTAGAGAAGATGAACAGTGCCCACAATGAACCAATGCTTGGTAACAGCAGATAAACAAAAAACAAGAAACATTACAAACCTGAGTCCATGTGGGTGGATGTCTGCCTCTACTGGTTGGACTGGAGATAGGATAGGGTGGAGACGAGAGGAGCAGGGAAAGGAGGGGAGAAAGCAGAGCAAATGTTAAACACAGATAATGCATGGAATTGTTACTTGAGCCGCACCAGCTTCTAGTGAAAATGACAATGCTTACAATAGTATAATGGACAATACTAATCGCAGTGATTCCCTATCCCTCTCTTCTGTACAGAGAATAAAGAGAGAAAGCATTGATGAGACAAACAAGTACGTGGTGAGCAAACATCTTTATTAATAAAGGCTTCATCTGTACACATGCAACCTGGTTTGTTGACAATTGCAGCAAGATAGAAGCACACGCTGGATACTGAGCGAGCCCGATTGACGACTGAAGCAAACTTCCACTAGATTGCTAAGAAGCATCTGAAACATGAGATGAAGAGCAGATTATCAGTGAGGCTGGTTTTTATCATGATAGGCTAGTTGTTCAAAAGAGGCATTTGGTGATACACTGAATTTGCATTGGAAGTTGGAGCAGTACACTGGTTTTCAGTTTAATCAGCTTCTCATGTTAGGCAATAACACTCCAAACCACTGGGGGCACTCACAATTAGGTACATGGTATGTATGGGGCCTAACTGCACTCAAGATCAATAGCTGATGTTTTGGAGGTGGTGGAAAGTTTGTCAGAAAAGCTGAAATCAAAATAAAAGGAAACAATTCCTGGGAAAACTACCATCTACAAATATTTTATCCAAAGGAATAACACACTTGAATATCAGAAGCTTGTAGCTGTTCAATCACCACTGGGGCTATAACTGGATAATTAAATTTGTTTTCCAATACCAATTCATCATTAGAACCGAAGAGATGCAAAAAGAGTTGCTCAGCGGCGGACAGTGGTCCAGCCATCATCATCTGTCTCATTCTTGGTACGACGAGGGTTGTCTTTGTCAGTACGCCAACCCCGGTCTCCATCAGCATCACCGTGTTCCTGTTCATGATCCCTCCCTCTGGGACGGTCCCTGTCCCTCTCCTCCCTCTTATCGTCGCCTCCGCGACGCCAAGAGCTTCCTGAGGAAGCAAAGGTGGTCATTAGCTCACGTTGGTTTTAGAATGTACTGAAGAACGCTGATGCTTGAAAATGTGTATTTGTCCAGCGTGGGTGCATACATCAACACCGACCCCTTCTGGCTGAATACATCAATAAAAAAAAAAAAAAAAGGTACCACCCACTTTGATTTGGGGATTTCATTCTATTTGATGACCTGATAAATCCACTTAAATCCAAGTTTCTAAGTTTGAAGGTGCAACCAATGACTTAGGCTGTGGGTATGTTCAGCCATAACACATTTTAGCTGGATTGCAGATGGATTTTTATTAATATCAGCATTCTCTTCTTTAAGCAAAATTATGATAGATTCACCCATTTTGCATCACTCAATCTTGCTCTACTCACCTCCATCCTGATCTCTGGGTGGGCCTCTTTGTTCGCGGTCATCCCGGCGGTCTCTATCACGGCGGTCATCACGATCACCACGGCCAGTGTCTTCTCTGCGAGAGTCTCTCCAGCCGCTGCCTCTATCGTCATCTCCTGCTCTCCTCCAACCACTTTCCTCTCTGTAAAAACATTGATACATGAAAAACAGCTCACAGAAAAGAAGACCCTTCAAAACCCTACACTTATCTTCCTAGAAATATCATCAACAATTAAGACACAGGTTTTCTGTCAGGCCCACCTTTGAGGACGACGGTCTCTGAAGCGGTCATCGCGGTCGTCTCTCTCCTCTTTGCCCTCGTCACATGCATCATCACGGGGAGGTCCCCAGCTGTCCTCGCGGGCCTTCTCCCTCTCACGCCAGCCACCTGCAACAGAGGCATTGGTTCAACGGCCTGTTAAACATTACATCTAAACACAGATGCTGACTAGTCGCACTCATAAATAAGGGTGGTCCGATCGTATGAGCTGATATTCTCTGTAAACAGTTTGATCACTTTTCATCTTTGCAAACAGGATGGTGTAGTGTTTATCTGTGTATATAGAGCAAGGGATCTTCTGATCCTGTAGTATAAGCTCCCCTACTGTGGTCAGCTGTGTGCAACTCCAGGGTGAGCGTGTGTCCTGCTAAAAAGTTCAATAAACGGAAAAAAATAATGGATATTTGCTCACTAAATTCTAGATGATATACATATGTGGATGACCTAAGATCCAAGTGAAACAGGCATAAAACAGGTGCAAGGAACACCCTTACTGACAAATTTAGCAGAGTCACTTATGAGCTGCACACTTACCAGGTCTACCCAGGGGTTTCCATGGTCTCGCATCATCACCGCGACGTGACCCCTCATCCATGCCCCTCCTACCACCTCCATCCTCATCTCCTCCTCTTCTGGGGCCCCAGTCATCATCAGCCCCACGCCTAGAACCCCTTGAGTCATCCATGCCTCTGCGTGAACCTCTGTCATCGTCAAAGCCACGCCTGGGACCGCGATCGTCATCAAAGCCACGTCTGGGACCACGATCGTCGTCAAAGCCCCTGCGTGCAGGGCGGTCGTCTTCAAAGCCTCTACGTGGAGGGCGGTCGTCGTCAAAGCCTCTACGTGGAGGGCGGTCGTCATCAAAGCCTCTGCGCATTGGACGATCATCATCAAAGCCTCTACGCATGGGACGATCATCGTCAAAGCCTCTACGTGGAGGGCGGTCATCGTCAAAGCCTCTACGCATGGGACGGTCATCGTCAAAGCCTCTGCGCATGGGACGGTCATCGTCGAAGCCTCTGCGTGCGGGACGTTCATCATCAAATCCTCTGCGCATAGGACGATCATCGTCACGACGTGGGCCTCGATCATCATCAAAGCCTCGACGGGGTCCTCTGTCTTCTCCGAGTCGGCGAGGACCATCGCTTCGCCTGTAGGGCTCCTCTTTTTCCTCATCAGGGCCTTCCTGTTTACTATCCCTAGAGGAAGAGTGAGAGGCAGTAATGTTAGTGTAGCTCCTCTTGGGTAGACTGAAATAATTACAACTCAGATGAGTAATCAACACAGACCGGTCAGGTGCAGGACGACGCCATTCTGAGTCCCCATCTGTGCGCCTCCTCCATCCCTCCTCCTTTTCACCCCACTCCTGTGTAACCAAAACATTAAGACTGTGAAACACTCAAGTGCACAGAGCTAATTTATCCTCATATAATGAGAAATTATACATACTTAGTACAAATGTCCACTCAATCTTGAACATTGAACTCACTTGTTACTTGTTACTGATTAAGTATTTTAGAAATTTACTGAGGGCATCACAATATAAAATGTATTTAGGTATCATGTAAAATCTTATTTGAATTCATACCCACCTAGATTTCTATCAATCGTCAGTTAAAAAATAAAGCTAATTTGTACCTTGGACCTGTCCTCTGCTGGAGCCTTTTTCTCCTCCTCACGACGGCGCTCTCGCTCCTCGATCTCCTGTTGACGAGCACGCTGCTTACGTTCCTGCTCTTCGAGCTTGCGCAGACGCTCCTGGTACTCCCTCTCCTCCTCCTCTCGCTGCTCTTGTTCCAAGCGTTCCCGTTCTTCGCGTTCTGCAATATATATATATAGAAAAATAACTTGAGGATTGTTCACACTCTTAGACAAATCAAGATCTAAAACTTAACTGCCAAGTGTCCATTTCCTTTGAGACATGCAACCTCCTTCTCTGTACCCATGCAGTGTTATTACCTTTCTTGAGAGACTCCTCGCGGATACGCTGTTCCTCCTCCTCTTTCTGGCGGTGGTATGCATTACGACGATCCTCCTTACGTTGCCTCTTCCTTTCTTCCAGACGCTTCTTCCTCTCCTCCACCAAACGCTCCTGGAAGGCTTTCAGTTTTTCCTGGAGAGACAGAAGTGAACATCAACATAGCCCGATAAAACGAACGGAGACTGAAAGGTTTCTCCTCTTAACCCAAGGCCTGAAAATAATGGAAGTCAAACTGCATTACCTCATAGATGAAGCTCCTGGCATCAGTAATTTTCGCCAAAAAGTTCTCCTTGTCCTCCATCATCCTGGACATGCGATTTTTGTGCTCCAGAGCCTTCTCTCGTTCAACTTTCATGTTGCTGATCTACAACAAGAAGCACAATTATTACATTGTGAATATTATTCTGAAAGTCTGGAATTTGCTTCATTCAAATTGGTAAAATGATTCACAAAAGTTTTTTTTGTTTTCAAATTTACCCTCTCCTCCTCCTGGAGCTCCCACAGTTCCATGTCCTTGATGCGCTGCTCCTCATAAGCTTTTTTGATGAGAGGAATCTCCTCAAGGCGTTTAGCCCTCTCAAAGTAGTCAATCTGGAGAAAAAAAAAAGTGTCAAATAAACTAAACAAATAAATCAGAGACAGTCAACGTGTCTAGCTCACTTACCTTTTTCTCCTGGTTCTTCAGACGCTCCTGGAGTTCTCTCTTCTCCTTCTCCAGCTGTTCCACCTGTTTGGCCATGATGAAGTCGGGATCCAGCTCCTCCAGATCCTGTTTAAAACAGATTTGTTATTGTCATGATATAAATTGAGTATTGCATTGACATGTTTCCCTAATTTAGTGTCACTACATTTTACCTCAATGTCAATATCTTTGAAGGCCTTGGCCCCAAGTTCAGTCTTCTTGATCTGCTCCAATCTTTCACGGACTGTTTTCTTCTTGATTTGCTCGTGCTCCTGCATGATGCGCTCCTTCTCTCTTTCTTTGGCCTCCTGGCGGAGACGCTCCTCTTCAGCCTTTCGGACTTTCTGCATCTCAGCTTCCCGCTGTTCCAGCTCCTCCTTCTCACGCTGGATGTTCAGGCTCTCCAAGCGCTCCTTACGTTCCTCAATGGTCTGTCTGCGAGCCAGGATGCGCTGGTGATCCTTGCGTGCATTTTTCAGGTAGGCAGCGATGGCTTGCTGGCTTTGCTCCTCACGCTCTTGCTGAAAAGGATAAAAAGCAAATGCAGTTTACATGCTTGTGTTTCATGCCAGTATGTTTAAAGTTATTGGTCACTGACTAGAAGGGGCTGTGGGGTTAGCCGTGCTTAAAAAGCAGCATTTGCATAATTATTGAGTGTAAAAGGGTATAAGAGGTAGGCTTACCAGGAGGGAGGCAGGCTTGATGACCTGGATAGCCTTGGCCAGAGAAGAAGACATGGCAGTCAGCTGATTCCTGATCTGCTCTGAGGGCATGTTCTGTAGGAACGGGCCAACAGGAGCATCTTCTTTGGTTGAGTAGTTCAGGTCAGACCCGAAGCTCAGAGTTCGAGAGGTGTGATCGATTCGGACCTGAAAGACAAAGCACATTCAATTAGTTAGATAAGAAACTGAGTTATCGTAACATGGAACAACACTTGCTGGAAGCCAAACAGTTACAAATGCCATAGCTTTACCTGCAGATCACAGTGGCGAGCAGCATCCACAATGGAGCGCTCCAGCTGGAAGGCATCCACAAATGGAACCAAGGAGGCCAAACGGCTGAACTCAATGCTTTGATAGATCTGTGCAACCTAAAATAGTGAAAGTAGAATTATGAACATTTACTTTAATTGACATGTAGATGTTACTATGTGGATTCCTAAGGAATAAAAAAGAAAAAAATACCTGTTGCAGGAGCCTGAGGATGGTGTTGTTCTGCAGGTGAGGAACATACTGCTGCAGATCAGCCTCCTTCTCAGCCTGGTCTCTGACCCACGTCAATATCTAGTGGAACATTATCTGGTAAGTTATACTGAAAAAGGAGCTACAGTATATTATTTTATTTTATTTCACAGACTTATCTGACAGATGCTGCCACATTTCTCACCTTGGTGACTCTTCCGCTCAATTTCAGAGGATGGAATTCGACCTCCAGCCAGTTGTAAAGTTCTTTGATATCAGGGACAACGTACTGCAGCAAATTAAATCTCACCTAGTATGAAAACATGAAACAAACATTTGTTGAACAGCCAGAATCAAAGATTCCTTTACAGTTTTAGAAGTTATAATGTGAAAGGTTTGACAGATTTTTGATAAGAAGAGTTCTCAAAAGTAAAATATCAAGGTGTTAGGGGGAACTAAGCCTCAAAACCTAAATCATACTGTACCATGTCATTGATAAGACTCTGGCGGGTTGGTGGAGACTGGAGACCCAGGAGCGTGGCCAACCTGCGCTGCTTCTCTACAATGATGCCGTCCATGTCCAACAGCCGAGCAATGTCAGTGCGCTCAGGGGTGATGGGGATGGACAGTGTGGCCAGGAGGACTCTGGTGGACATCCTGAAGGTGGAAAGTTTTATTAACCATTTGATCTTCACAGTAACCCTTTCTAGAGTAAACACTTCTCTAGAGATAACAACCACGATACCTCTGCATCTCATCTTGGGTCAGATTTTTACGCATCTCCCTGGACAGGTGATAGAGGCGGTGGAGGGTGCAGGCGTGGAAAAGAGCATTTCCAGATTTCCAGAATACAGTTGACACCTTGTTGTAGTAGTTGGCCATCAGCTGAGGTTTGGGAGGCTTCTTGGAAAGAGCGAACAGGCCGTGGATGTCTTCAACAGCCTTGAAGGCTTCCTGGAAATAGACGCAACAACACATCAGTACAAATATCCACTTGCATAGTAATCATCATTTTAGTTCAGGACACAAGAAGATCAGACATAAGGTGTCAGTGTTAGGAGGACAGACCTGCCAGAGCTCCATGCTTATGGCACTGTCCAGCTGCACCAGCCGTGTCTCCAGATGCATAGACTGGCTTTCAGGGTTGTTCAGGTTGATGGCAGTGCTCTGGTTGTGATGGCGCTGGATCTGCCCCAGGTGCATACGCAGGTTGTCACAAAGCTTACGAAACTCAGCTTTGCGGGTGTACTGAAGGCAGAACTTGAATGCTGCAGAAAAAAAAGACCAGATGTTATTAAGCATTTACGATACAAAATTCAGGAAGTAATCTTGTCAAAATAAAGTGACCATAAATGGCTAATTTACACAGAAACTTCAGATGTAAATTTGCTAATGAGACAAAAGCCTTAGGGGATACTGTTCCATGTATTGTGCATATTTAATCATAAAAATGTACTGTGTGTGATATGGCTACAAAAACTAAAAATATTGAATTGGCAGAATCTTTTTCATAACTTTAAAAGACATCACGCTACATAAGATTTGTGAAATATTCAGTTTGTGTCGCTACCTTGCTGGGCGATGTCATGGTACAGCCGCTCCACCTTGGAATTATTTCTGAGCAGGTCCAGGCACTGGCGGTACGACTCCCACAGAAACTTCACCCAGGGAGTGAGCAGCAGACGATCAGTACGATCCTGAGTGTCCTCTCCGCTCACAGCGCTCAGCAGCACACTGAAATCACAACACGCAGCTTTTAACAAAACCCTCAAATAACATGATTCTTTATCTGATTGCACTGTCATCAAACATACACACAATTCTGTGTATGACCCTCACCTTTCTGGGGTCTGGATGTTGTCCAGATCCTCAATGTCCAGGACCATCTGCTGGGACTCCCCCTTAGCCGTCTCGGTCTTCTCCTCCGCCAGCTTCAAGTAAGCCCTGACCACATCCTCCAGAGACTTGATGTTCACCTGAGGGCAGAGAAAGAGATGCTGTTTCAACTCTGAATGTCTCTGGTGCATGAAACTACCCAACCTGCACCTCCATCACACACCTGCTGGCAGATGTTCTTGTACTGGTAGAGACCCTCCTTGGCCAGGTGGCTCTTGCGAAGATCCACGCAGAGCTCCAGGTACTTGAGCATGATGGGCTCGTGGATCTTCTGCCATGTTCGATGTTTCTTGCTCTTGATGACATCGTACAAAACGTCCAAGGCTGGCTGCTTCTTGCCAACCTCAAGAAACTCTGGAAAAAACAAACGACAACAACACCAGTCAGCAATGTCCGATAAAATGTCTCTGACATCTGGTATCTCTCCAACCCAACACGGTGGTTGACAGTCGGGCCTGTGGAGATGCTCGGTGTTAAATGCCCGGCTTCTTTAACAGATGGTAACATAATCTGTCGCGTTCAGACCAGAGCTAACGCTAATACAACAACCTATGTTTTAAGTGGTTTTAAGGTTGCAGACACCAGTCAAAGGCACGATAACGAACACGCCGGCTAGCTTAAAACTGACGCTAGCTGGGACATGGCTTCCCCGCCATTCATGCTAGCGTTAGCAGCTAGCCTAGCTTACTGCGCTGCAGCCTCACAGCGACGAGGCACTAAAGAGGTGAATTCGGCTAAAGGCTAGCTGGGTTAGCATGAGTGTGTGTGATCTCAGCGAAACGCGAGGGCGCCTCTCCGCTCACCGTTCGCTCGCTTGAGAGCATTCTCCGGCCGCTGGAAATACGCCGGCATGTTGGTGGCGTTCTAGTGACACTCCAAATGGACTGACTCGAGTGGATTTGGACTAATTTCACCAGCCCATCCAGGCCACGCACTCACTCGCCTCAACGGTGCAGGCTGAGAAAGGAAGGACCTCGTGAGCGGCCCAGCTAGGGTTGCCAAATGCGTCTCACCCTATCCCCCTATCACGAGCTGGAGAACTGCCGTTCTGTCTCAGAGCGCAGACGTGAATGAACCGTCTGTCCTGTTTTATGGTGATATGTGGATGTGGTGGATTGTTGTACAAATCCTAGTACATTTGTTGATTTGTCTTAGATGATGTTTGCTTCCAGGACTTGGCAATTAAAGAATATAAATCAGTAGTACAATGCTATTTTCATCGGGTGCAGTGCAACAAAATCCAACGTGATAAAAGTCGATATCTATGTACTGGTAAAGTGTTTGTGCAAAGAAAAAACTATCTTATAAAATATAAAAATATCTCTGAAATATCTTCATATATATAAAAACAAGGCTTCCCAAATGGGGGGATTTCAACAAACCTGGCAGCTTGGCAGCCCTGTGTGTCTAAAGTTCCCGTATGTGCATGTTCATGATGCCTTCAGGTAACCAATTTAAAGTGTCCATCTTATTCTTACCTAATTTTAGTTTATTGTTCATTTTATTTTGTTGTTGTTCTCATGGCAGCCTTTGTTCCTTTTGTTCGTTGTGGATTCAGACCTATCTGCCTGTCAAGTTTGATTTGGACTATAGCTTTCCTTTGATGTTGCTTTGATCCAACCAAATACCACTGATAATAAAGTACTGTAAAAAAGATCGGAACGTTCAATTGGCAGGAAAAAAACAAAACAAAAAGTAATATATATATATAATTTCAGTGGTCTTGACTCACATTGTGGAAATCATATAAACATGTGTATTTTTTGTAATAAAGACACACACATGAAAAACAAATTCACTATAGCTTGATTATTGACATTATGCGAGTTTTGTATGACTCCATCCTTCGCGTACATTGAACGCACCATCAGCCCCGGACAGACGCCCGCTGTGATTGGCTGTCAGCGGCGTGTCACCTCCTCACGCGCCACTCTCCAGTCCCGGAAGTAGGAAGAGAGAGGAGAAGGGAGTGTGTTGACAGCGGGGACAAGACCTCCGTCCCAGAGACAGTCTGAACTCCTGTCTGTCCTCCTCTGTCCCGGGTCGTGTGTCGGTGTGTCTGGACTCAAGGTATCTGTCAGTCACGCGTGTGTGTCCGCTGTCTCCGGCTCTGTGTGCTAACCTGTGCTAACCTGTGCTAACTTGGTCCCATGGACTCTTTCAGGGATGGAACATGGCAGCAACTGAGACACAGCTCATGTTAAGCGTCGGGCTGATCGGTGAGTGCTTTTAAAAGAAGATGGTGCCTCAGTCACATGACGCCGGTGTGATTTCAGTGTCCCACCAGCACAGCTCCACCCCCCCCCCCCCCCCCCCCCCCCAGCTGTCCTGCATGTCCTCCATTCTTTAATTAGGATCACATCACAAAACCACAGATGAAGTCTAATGTTTCTAAGTTTTTTTGTTAAAAAAAACAAGTTTATATGACTCCATACATTTGAATAAATGATTGAATGTTTTTGCTTTGTTAATTAGCCGAGCCGTCATGTGATGAAGATCAGCTCCCACATGCTGTAGGCCATAGACAGGCCTGTTCTCCATTCTCCGCTCTCTGTCCATCTCTCAACACTATATTACACTTTTTCCCCCCTGCACAGAGAAAGATGTGAATGGAGACACTCTGTGGGTGTGGTGCTTCCCCTCCGTTAAAAAAACAAGTTTATATGACTACATACATTTGAATAAATGATTGAATGTTTTTGCTTTGTTAATTAGCCGAGCCGTCATGTGATGAAGATCAGCTCCCACATGCTGTAGGCCATAGACAGGCCTGTTCTCCATTCTCCGCTCTCTGTCCATCTCTCAACACTATATTACACTTTTTCCCCCCTGCACAGAGAAAGATGTGAATGGAGACACTCTGTGGGTGTGGTGCTTCCCCTCCGTGGACTCAGACGTGAGACAGATCCTCCTCAGTAAGTGCTGTCTGACGCAGCAGGGCCGGGACTTCCACACCTTTGTGTTTGGTCAGTTCCGACGCATGTGGTACTACATCACCACAGTGGAGGTGCAGGAGCCCACAGCACTGAAAAAGGTAGAGCATCATTACGCACACATGGATCCTCCATTATTACCCATCAACTCTCAGCTAGGGACAATGAATCTGGAGCTGAAGCTACTACTTCTATTAAGTATGTATTTTTATGGGCAGCCATTAGTTCAAGAGCAGTTCACCTCACAAACTTTAACAAAACATATCTATATGTTTTTTGTAATCAACCCTAATTACATAATTGCATATTACAAGCCTGCCATAAGTGTATTATTATTAACTGAGAACTTGAAGTACTGTCAGAGTGGGACAAAGTTTTTACAGTTTTTTCTGAAATCCAACAGTCGTATTTACAAATGTATTAAGTTGAGAGAAGAACCAAACCCTCACAATTAAGAACCTGGAACAAGCAGTTGTTTGGACTCATTCTTTAGTAAATGCCTTAATTAATTAAGGAGATATCACATTATATCTGTGTTGATGTCCTCTGTTGTCTGCTCCTGCAGGTCACTCATTTCTCAATAGTTGTTACAGCAAAAGACTTCAACCCTGAGAAGTATGCTGCTCTCAGTAGAATCCTCTGCAGGTAGGGAAGAGTAACTTCTCAAGCTGTGGGCTCATGGGTAATACCATCATCTGCATTCCTTTAACCAGTAGAATGGTATGTTAATGCATGTTATCCAGGATGTACATCAAATATGGCAGCCCGGTGAAGATGATGGAGGCGTACCTCACTGTTCTCACAAAAGGAATCTGTAAGAGTGATGAGAATGGCTCGTTCCTCATTAAGGACTATGACGTCCGGAAGGCGTATCTGGCCGGTTCCATCAAAGGTAACACAGAGGACAGTCATCAGTGTCATTGGACGCTATTGTCTGATTTCACTTGTTAAGTCCTGCTCGCCTCTGTCTCCACCTCCTCCTTAGACGTGGTGTCTCAGTTTGGCATGGAGACCATCATCCTGTACACGGCTCTCATGCTGAAGAAGAGGATCGTCATCCATCACCCTCGTATTGAGGCGCTGCTGGAGTTCACAAGGTCAGTTAGAGACTTACATAAAGGATTTTTAATTGGAAAGTGTAAACGTTTGTTTCTTGTTAATAAAAAGTGCTGTTCTTACCTTTTAATCTTTTTCCTCCCAGAGTTCTGCCGGCTCTGACGTGGCACAGGAAAGACTGGTCCATCCTGCACCCGTACGTGCACCTGACAGACACTGAGCTGGAGGATTTAAAGAAATGTCCCGGTGAGGCTGCTACTGGTTTACGGACCCATTATTCCGCTGTGTGTTCTGCGACCCCTGTGACCCCCTGCTGGAGAAATGCGTTGTTTACGATCGTCTTCTGCACAGGTTATGTTGCAGGGTTTGTGGACCAGGAGGTGAGCAACAGAACCGACTTGTTTGATGTGTACGTGAACCTCCCCGACAGCGTCATCACCGTTTCCCAGAATGCCAAAGGTAGAGTATGTTTAAATTGCCATGTGCCCGGGAGAGGTGCAGGGTAACAGCAGCAGTGTCCCACCACAGAATCCATGGCTATGGGGAAGTTACACAAGGAGGTTGGTCTCCTCATCGTCCAGTCAGCGGAGGACGCCGAGAGGTCCGACAGTCAGGTGATCAAGGTGAGAGCATGCACACTAACACATCCACATCTGTTCTGTGAGAAGTGTTGACCCCCGACATGACGACCCTGCTTTACTGATCAGGACATCTCTGTGAAGACCAAAGAGATCCTCGCCAACCTGGTGGCCCTGGGAGATGAGTGCGAGGACTCTAAAATCACGCTGGAGGGTTTGAAGCAGCATCACTTTCCTCCAGCAACAGAGAACTTCCTTTTTCATTTGGCAGCTGCTGAGCAACTCTTACGGATATAAGCCTGTTTTTTTCAGACGCCGCACAATCCCACAGCTTCGACTCCGGCTCAGCTCTTTTGTACATGTTGGGATAAATAGTGTTTTGTAAAAGCCTTGTACAGACTCCTGCCGTCATCACCAGAGGTTGCATAAGATGCTTATCGCAGTCATTTTTATGTGAGTTAAAAGTGTCCCTAGCATCACATTCTAACTCTTGCTAAGAAGAGACATGACTCAGCATTCTTTTAAATACATTCCTTTTTCTTCCTTCCAACAAATGCCATGAAAATCAGGATCTTTGAGCTCTGATGTTAACGTCGATGACAAACCCTTAGAACACGCTATCGAGCAACACGGAGTGGAAAACCACAGTGACCAGATGTTCTAAGTTTAACTTAAAAAAACACGTGAATTGTTTTTTAAGGAATCAGTGACTTTTCAGCAAAGCTGAAATTGATTCTTACCCTCTGGTCTGATTCTGGTCTTTTCACGGAATCTGTTGAATAAGAGATAAATAGAAGATAACAATTTTGATCGTTTTAACATTTGTGTGATGGATAGTAAGGAGCCACAGTATTTGTCTCAAACGTTATCGTGACACAGTGAAATCTCTAGTTCATCAGCCGGTGTGTTGACAGAGCCGTGCAGCTGTTCGCTCCCACAGAGCACATCTGCCCTCAAACATCACACTGCTGCAGTGACTGAAATAGAAGCAGTTTGTCATGAGGCTTTTTCTAACAGTGTTTTCTAAATAGAAATAAAATAATAATGACACCTCCATATTAGATTTTATCACACTATTTCTGTTAATATTTTAATTTTTTAATTACAGATCTCCTCCATGTTGCCAAAATCATGATTTTGTTTGTGCCTCAGTTTTTCAGATCAGTGCAATACATAGAAAAGCTTATGGAACTTTAAAAACTAAATGTATTTTCATGAACTGTTGATACATTTCCTATTGATTAAAAACATTGAATATTCTAACTAAACACATTTACGATGGTCTGGCTTCTTGAAATGCGTTTCTAAAAAGAATTTTCCACCCGAAGCTGAGAAGGGGCTGCAGTTCACTGTCCAGTCTGTTGCACGGATTGGAAATATTCCGCCGCAGGAGGCATATATTCTCAGGCTTTCCAGTTGTGGTGAATCTAGTATCAGTTGTTCAGAGTCCTCTGTGATAGAATAAGTGTCCGTCGGTGGCTGCAGCCTGCAGCTCCTGCTCCAGCGTTTCCTTCTTTATCTGTAAAACAAGGTCAGTGTCGAGTTCTTTACAAAGTAAATACACAGTCTGTTTCTTACAAAACATAGTGCAACAAATTGAAAAGAAAATGGATTTTTCTTTTTATCTATATTTGGTTGTCTTCCCTTCTATTCTTACCGTTCCCAGCTGAGGAAAGAGACTGAAGGACACAGGGATCATCAAGCCCAAAACAAATGCGATGCTAACGTGACGGAGAGGAGCCAGGAGCCGAGGGTTCCTCTGGAAAAGCTTTGTTCTGTAAAGAGACAGGGTGAGGTGTTACCAACGTGTGGCTTCCTCCAGATAAACCGAGCAACGCCTGACAGAAACTCACCTGTTTAAAAGCAATATGAGCAGATTGGGAACAGCAGCAGTCGTACCGAACATTGCTGTTCTCGATAACGCAGTTTCCCTCACAGCCTGAGCAAAGACAGAGTAGATGAACACGAGACGTTTTTAATTCGTCAGCATGCACCATTTTTAAAAACCTTTTCTCCTGCTGCTTTGGAGACGCCGACAGGATTTCCATTGGAATCAAACACTTGGATCCCTGCTTCTGTCTCCTCGAATCTGATGGTGGTGACACTGAAGAAGGCCAGAGCAGCTGGAGAGAGACACACATTCTCATGAAATCACAGAAGAACTAGAATCAAAGCCCCGCACCAACCAGCGCAGTTTCCATCAAAATACATTTGTTTTACAGACAGATGTAATAGGTGAGATTTAATAAAAGCTCTTGTGATTTTGTGAACTTGGCTGAATTTATGGGACGCTTCAAAAAAAAGGTTACCTGAGAGTGGGATTGGTAATATGGACCTGAAGAACGTATGGCCCAGTGCACTTCTTATATTGAGACGGTTGATGAAAATTTGAGGAAGTGCCTGAAGCAGAAGGCACATTTAGAACTTAACTTTCTAATCTTTACAGTTTACTTGAATAGGGTGAATCTCAGGTCTTACACACCCCTGCAACCGTCGTGTATGACACAGTTCCAGCCATCAACAGAAGCTGCTTCAGAGACATCTTCTTCTGCTGGTGACAGATTAAAGGATTCAATCAAAGACGTAACATATTCAGGGATCTGTTGTGTTTTTACTGTGAATCATTACCTGCTCTGATGAACAATTTCTGTTGACGTGGTTGAACCCGGCATTGTAACTCTGCAGCAACAACTGAAAGAATCCGTTGGAATCGTTGATGAAACAGCCACATGTGAAACATTAATGTGGTCAATGTGCTTCCTTACCTGCCAAAACAGAGCGGGCTTAACCCTGCTGTGAGGTAAGAGACTGGCAACCACCTGAAAAAATAAATAAAGTTTTAGTGTTTGGCCGTCTCAACAAATTCGAATATAAATGCGACACTGCACCTACCAGAGGTGCTGATATTGGCATCACAGCTAGAAGGAGAAAGAGAGAAGTGAGTGAATCAACATGTGGATCCTAATTACAGGAAATATGGGCCATTAACCAAGGTTCAGGGCATTTGAAGAACAATTTCAACACTTGTTTATATCACTTTTGTGGAGATTGTAATCATCGATTAGTCAAAGTCTCGACTCTGCTGTACCTGCTGGACGGAAAAGTAGAGGAAGGACGGCTCCAGAGCCAGCGTGGACGGACGACTGGTAACACAGAGAAAACATTGGCTTTGAAAGAAATCCCCCAACATCTGGACAACACTGCTCGGAGGAGACAAAACATCTGGACACAGTCGAAGACATAAACTGGAAAGAATGACCTCACTGCTGTTAGTACAAGTAATTAAAATTTCTCAAAGTATTCTCCTGTAGACAAGATGAACTGATCCTTACGAGAGCGAGGGCCTGCGCAGCTTCATCCTGCAGAACAGAGATTTAAAACGAGTCAGACGGATGAAGCTAATGAAGCTGACACATGCACCAATGAGTAACAAAACACGCTCTGACCTCTGCCCTCTCCTCCTCGCCTCCCATGAGGGAGTGAGCCTTGTGTATCTCATCCTGAGGAGAACAGCAGCACCTCTGGTTAAACACACAGCTTCTCCCTCAGCACCACACGACTGTGCGTCACTTACATCTGAGCAGAACAGCGCGGAGGGGTCCAGCAGATTCAACCAGATCTTCAGTCGGCTGAGGAAAGACTGGACAAGTGCAGGTCAATGTAAACACCAGAGGAAGTACAGCCACCTCCATTCATATAGTAAACCTGAGGCTCACACACTCACCTGGCCCTGGCTCTGCCAGTACAACAGATTTGGATCCATCGCAACAAATACTGCATGTACTACTCAAACATTACGTATAAATATACGACTGTGAAACGACGCAGATACACAGGTTTAACATGCCGCTTGAGGTCAAGTTTTACTTCCGCGTCCAACCACGTGTTGTGATGTAGGCGGGGTCATGCTGCATTCAGGAGCAGCAGAAATATCGGAGGTAATAAAACTAAACCATCGCATCTAAAAAGTCTCCTTCTATCCCCAGGTGTATGTCGATAGCTGGTGTTTGTATGTGTGCGTTCTATGTGAGTGTTAAATAAAAATAAATAAATAAAAAGGGTTTAAAAAATCACTAGCGTTTGATGCTGAGACATTTTTTCAGCTGCAGTATATTTTAACTATATATGTAGCAGGCCTTTAAGCAACGAAGCAGACAGTCAAGTATATTTATGAAGCAAATAAAAAAAAAAATCAGAGCTGACCCATAATAACAACAGATCAAAAATGAAAACGTAAACATTGAGCCTACTTGTAATATAATTTATTTTTTGTTTGGATGAATAGTCTTATCACAGCTCGTTGATAATTCGTCCCACCACTTGAAACATCTGTGAAAGTTTCCCTCAGTAATATATTTGCTGTTATACTGAGTTCATATTTTACCGGAGGGTCATTTGAGGAGTTACGTCGAACACGTACGTAATTGACGCAACAACCGGTAACCGCCGCCGTCCTCTGACACAATCCAAAATGGCCGCCGCCGTCAGCAACCTGCTCCGGACCTCGGTGAGTGAAACTGCGCACAAACACAGCGTCCACCGACAGCTCGGTCCTTGACCGACCGATAGGGAGCGGGTATCGATGGCAGGAATAGATGACTGAGACAGGACTGACACCGTGGGGCGACCTCTGGTCCACGGCCGCTGTCACACACGCACACGCACGCGAAGAACCGAACAGTCCAAAGCAGAGGACGAGGTTAAGTTAGTGAAATAATTAACTGTCAGTGTGCCGATCTGTATGAAAACTTTGTCTGAATCAACGTCAGTCAACAAGGACTCGAAGTGTCTTTGATCGATCTGTCAAACTTCACCTTCAACACGTGCGTATTTAAACTAAATGCCCTTTCTTCCGGTTCATAACGCGGAGAGATCTTTATTAGAATCAATGATAATCAATTAAAAAAGTACAAAATAGAGAAACTTCAAAATATTGCACACGTGTGTACAGAAGTGCTCAGAGCTTGCATCATCCTGTGTCACATCTCCACACGAGTGTTATCACTCAAGCCGGTCCTCACTATGTGCTCTGTGATGAATGTTTGCACTTCGTTATTCTGAATTTTAATCTACAGCCTGCAGGTAAATATCAAATATCATTTCAAATAAACTCTTCCTAACCAGGATTAAAACACCATTCATTTGAATGGATTCATGCTTTTTCATCATTTTGTTTTTAAACCCTGTTGTGTTTTCAATATGTAAATATGGAATGTAATATATATGTTTTCAATATGTAATAAGGCATGTTAAGGACCTTCATTTAAAAGTTGAACTCATAATTCCCAAGCTGTGATAAACTGACATGTGTTCACCATGTGACGGATCAATGAACGTCTCTGTTTGTCAGGCGAGGTTTGCAGCTGGACGTCTGAACGTCGCAGCAGCAGCTCAACATGGCGTCTCTGGAGCTGTGCGAGCCCTCGCTGCTCCATCCCTGCAGAGAGCCTGTCTCTCCACCAGTACGTCCAAATCCTCAGTTCTCAGACTGTGTCTATGGAAAGAAAATCATAGTATTAGTACTGTTTAGCTTTGTTAATATACATGAATATAATGTAACGAACTGTGAGACAAACCTGTGCAGTCTTGCATTAAGATACAGGAAGACTCAAACTGTGTGTATGAATACACGTGCTCTTTTATCAGGCTCGTACAGATGGGCTCCTGCTGTCACTCAGCCCGCTCCTGCCTTTAAGGGCACAGCTGTTCTCAACGGGGAGTTCAAGGAGATGAGCCTCGACGATTTCAAGGGCAAATACCTGGTGCTCCTCTTCTATCCACTGGATTTGTGAGTAGTGACTCTCAGACGTTTACTGAGATGAAACACACCTTCTCTGCGAGTCAGTGTATTTTAGTTCACTGGAGGTGAACAGTGGTTGCTCACAGAGCCTTGTCCTCGTCTCTCTGTCTCTCCTGTGTCTGCAGCACCTTCGTTTGTCCAACAGAGATCATTTCCTTCAGCAATAAGGCCAACGAGTTCCACGACATCAACTGTGAGGTGGTGGGTGTGTCTGTGGACTCCCACTTCACCCACTTGGCGTGGACCAACACTCCACGCAAGGTACACTGTTAATCCTGACTCAGCAGATATACGACATGTGTGTGGAGTTGAAAGTGATGCTCTGATAATTCATCCTATGATTTGTCAGACTGGAGGTTTGGGCCACATCCACATCCCTCTGCTGTCAGACCTCAACAAGCAGATGTCCAGAGACTATGGAGTTCTGCTGGAGGGTCCGGGCATCGCACTCAGGCACGTTCGTCATGTCCTCGGTTCAAAATATCAGCCCCTATTAAAGTAGCTTGGAATTTAATTTACAGTTTAGGTTATTTGTGATATGAAACTTGCTGGTAAGTAAACCAGCTATTAACTTGGCTTCATTGTTATCAAGATTCTTGATACGCTGTCATTTGTCGCTGCGGTGATTCAGAGGTTTGTTCATCATCGATCCACACGGTGTGGTGAAGCACATGAGCGTTAACGACCTGCCGGTGGGCCGCAGTGTGGAGGAGACCCTTCGTCTGGTGAAGGCGTTCCAGCACGTGGAGACTCACGGTGAAGTTTGTCCAGCCAGCTGGACCCCTGAGTCCCCAACAGTGAGTCCATTCACCCTCTGCACCCTCTCACATTTACACATTTCAACGTATTCAGCATGAAGATAGAAATGCTCATTTCAGAGATCATTTAAGACTGGATCCTTTGAGCTCTATTTGCAGAGCGTCCTAAGTTTGAAATTTAACTGGACATCAGAATTGTGTGATAGCCATGGTGCAGAACTGATAAGATACAGTCCATCCCATATCTTTGTGTTTCAGATCAAACCAACACCAGAGGGATCCAAGGAATACTTTGAAAAAGTCAACTGACAAAGTTTGCATCATCATCAGCAACAGTAAAGGTTCCAAGTGTATAAATAAATAAACTACTTTGTAAAGTTGGATTTAGTCCCGCTCAGCTGAATGCACTAATAAATCTATTCTTTGTAAACGACAGCTCTTAGTCTGGATGTGTGTGTGTAGTGGTTCAGGATAAGTGACTGAAATTAATCACCTGAGCTTCCCCATGAGACGTGACAGAAAACGCACTGAACTGCATCACTGTGTGTTCTAATTATAGCGTCACACGTCGCCTGTGTAGGAGCTTATCTAATAAACTACTCGAACAATATTTACCCTGGGATTCCAAACCACACTTAATAGCCCCTGTACATAAACATGTTTATTTTCTCTTTTTACAGCCAGTTAATATGCAGGTTCAAAATGTCTAATCAGACATCGGTACACAACATGAGGTGCCAAAGTCAACTTCAGTGGGGGAGAACTGGAAGTTAGAAAAAAAAGGCATTGCCCCTTCTCATACAAGTAGGGAAGGTACAGTATTTACACAAAATGGAAAAGAAGCAGTTGAAACACTCCGCAGCACTGTGTCTGTGTGTGATTATGAAAACATCTAGTTTTTAAGTGTACATAAACTTCACTTTGTACAGTATGTTTGTGGAAACAAAGCGACCGCCTCATTCCTTTTTGACATTCACAAATGATGCTTCGGGTTAGGCAACAAAGGAACATAGTGGGACGATGGCTTTCCCAACGCATTTTAAAGCTTTAAATAATAAACATGAAATCAAAAGGAGAAGTGTCCATGACCAAGCCTGCAGCTCCTCAAAATGTACCTTTCACACTTTGAGATTGAGAGGATGCTCACGATCAGACAAAGAGAAACCGAAATCAACAGCGCCGTCTGAAATGAAAATCTGATGACCCGATGGTTTGGTGAAAACTTCATGCAATTTCAGGCAAGATGTAACAGCGCCACCAGCCCCACCCCAAGCACCAACAGAACAAAACAAAATGATTCTTAAAAAAAAGCAAAACACCCTGTAGTAAATCTGTACAACGAAAATACATTTGGGATCTACATCTAAAGGTACATTATTAAGGTTATATACACTCCCCACCCATCCATATATTATCTTTACAAGTAGACTTCATTCAAACCCAAACATTAAGAAAACAAGACTAAATGGGGAAATGGGATCACATCAAACATCCATTTAAAAAAAGTCTGGTCTTATTTACTGTACCTCAACCATGGATCAGTCCCTCTGCTCTCGTCTGTACAGTAAACTACAGCAGGACTAAAATCATCGACTGGATGGACTGCTACTCTAACAGGGAATTAAGAATCGTCAGAATGGGAGGGGGGGAATGATTCTCGAGTGACGACAGCTTCCTCTCGTTTTGCAGTGGAAGCAGGTCTGAACAAACGACTGCACTGTGTGGTCATGAAATTTTCGAGTGACTGCGAGAATACAAAATAGAAATCAAGTCAGAACACGGGCACGGATCCAACTCTCTTATATTCTGACACATAGAACAAAAGGCTTTCAATCCACTTAAGGCCTCTTCACTGAAGAGAGCTTCGCAATTCCAACGATAAACATCTATGTTCTCTGGTCTCAGGTGGGACTGGGTTTTTGAAAGAGAAGCCATGTCAGCCTTAACCATTTGCCCCAACCTTTGTTTGAAAGCAACTGATAAAAACGAATCCTGGTGTTTTGATATTTCCGCCACAGGTTTGCTCTTGTTTCGCTTTGCAGGGCATGGAAATTCATTCAGAAAGAAAAAGGAAAAACTACATTGTACAAAGTGAGATTCTCACAATGTCTCTGCAAGAAAGAAAGAGTAATAAAGGATGACTTGTGCCCGCCGTCGTAGGCAAATCCATTAATATCCCTGCGTTGCTTCTATGCCCCTTAGTCGATTTTCACATTTGTGTAGATCTTCCTCACAAAGGCACTTGTTCCCATGTATCCAACGGCACCTGCAACACAATGTGGTCTGTGAGCGTCTCTTAGGTGGGACTCATGATCACACTGGACAGGAGAAAGGTGAGCATGTTCAGACTGAGCACCCAGATCTCCTACAGACCCACAAGGCAGCATGTATTAGCTCGTGCAGACCCACGAGTGACAGGTTTGGCTAATCATTCCTCAAGATAAGGAAGGAGTGTGACATGAACTTAAAGGCCTTTTCAGAAACAACATGACCGCAACACCACTGCGCTTTGTAGCACATTATTTTCAATGGCCTGTGCCGTGAGCAAACACTCGCCGTTCCAATAGATCCAGAGATCTTCTGATCCCTATACTGCATTTCCTGGAAATGTCAGGTCAAGAATCCGCAAGTACGTAAATGCAAAATATTCAAGACCTGAGTTCTTCCCTCTCACATTATTAATATCACCGAGTTACTGCCTTTCTACAGTATTCTGTCGTAAGAATGAAATCGTCTGGATTCAGTTTTAGGAGCATAATCCACAAGGCTTGTACTGGGATTACATGAATTGGCAAAATGATGTATTACTCCTCTCAGAGTTTCTGTGGCTCAGGGCAGCATCACCATACTAAGTCAAACCAGGACTCACCACACATGATTCCTAGAGCAGTGCTGAACACAGCCATGTAACCGAAGTAGAAGGACGTCTGGAACAGGCCATACATCCTGGAATACATCAGCAGAGCGTTTCAACGACGTGCAAGGAAGGAGACTTTTCTGACTCTTAAAAGGTACTGAACATCTCAGTCGTCCAGGCCATTGTATAACCAAGTGCTAAAAACAGGTTAACAGGACTGTGATTGAGAAAGACTGATACTCACTTAGTTTTGAAGAAATAGTAGTAAAAGGAATACATGTAAACGTAAACAGCAGTGGATGCAGCCGAGAGGAAACTTGTCCACTGCCTGGAAATGAGTGAAAAGCAAAAAAAATCATAGTTACTTATATTTGAGGGAAAAGTCCTGACAGCATTAGGCAAAACACCAAAACACTCACCATCTGTAATCCTCGGCGTTGAGCAGAAAGTACGTGCAGACGATGGTGACGCACACGGTCACAATGCAGAGGATGACCAGGACCAGCATCATGAAGCCGTACACATAGTAGATTTTGTAGGCCCAGAAAGACGTGAAGATGAAGTACCTGATAAATGAGGACAGTCACCGTCACCACGGCTACAAAGATCAGCTGACCACCTTCCACCCCCACCAGCATCACTGCGCAAACTTACATTTCAATGAAGATGGAGCCGAAAGGAAGGATTCCTCCGAGGCAGACGATGACAGCAGGCTCCATGAACCTGATCACAGGATCAAATATGAGTGTTTACGTCAGACTCCCCGCTCGGGGGGTTCAGGGATACATGACTTATTGTGTTTTGCGGAGCAAAAAAGAAAAGGTAGACACAGATTGGAAATTCAAGCACAGTCTGACAGTGGCCTTGAGTCACATCTAACATTTCCGGTTGGCAGCAGACCTCAGCGCCTGCCAGAGGTTGGTAAATGTTAATCTACTCTCAGCTTATTGCTTTGCTATTTTTCATTATCCAGAGAGTTTGTGCAGACAGCAAAACCACTTTCTGCTTCTGAGCTGACATCAAGCACTTGAACAGCGGCCCTTCAACACTTTGGATTCATTTTACGCATTAAGAACGGCCCACTCGCTGCCCACTGATCATTCATTACACTTTACCCTTGCAACAATAAATACAGCATATGCCAGTGTGCTTGAAAGCCCACTGGAGGATAACTACTAAAATGTTTTTCTGATGCTTTTGTAGTTTGTTTATCTTTTTTGGTATCATCTAAATATTTGGGTTTGAATCATTTTTAAGAATTCCCTCTAGGTAAAAGGATTTTTAAATTCTTTTTTTTAAATTGTGAACAATGTGAATTTACCAAATAAATAGCAACTGTATCGACTGTCTGACTGCTCCAGTGTCACTGAGGCACACTGCTACAATTTTCTGTAATGGAGAATGACCTGGTTTAGTTGGGCCACACCTACCATTTCTTCTCGGGGATGGGTCGTGGCACAGCGTTGACTCGGCAGGGGAAGTTCGGCTGCCCTGACAGATTCCTCCCCAAGATTGTTCCCACAAGGTTTAGTGGCAGGATGACGAAGAAGCAGATACAGCAAACAGCAACCTGTAACACAAACAAAGACACAACAGTCAGTCGGGTTGCTTGCGTTTACAGGAAACATCCGGTGTCAGAACTGTTCCTTAACTGCAGCCTTTAATGTTTTATCATCAATTCAATGACATAAACAAAGCTGTTGAATCTGTCAAACCCTGCATAACTCTGCTGCCTCAGACCCACCATGGTGCCAAATGGGATGGCTCTTGAGGCGTGGTAGTAGATAGCGATGAAGTTGATAAAGAAAGCAGTCCCGCACACCATGGCTGGGATCATGAAGGCCCCGATGAACATTTGCTTTATCCATCTTCTGCCTGTGTTGTTATAACAAATCAAACAGTGTCAGATATGAAGTCAATAGAGTCTGTGTCCGGGAAATAAGTCAGAGGAAATACGGTGGTTCTCACCTCCTTGTTTTGCGTACAAACTTCCCCCAAAGTAGCCATTGACAGGGGAGGTGGCAGCATAAACAAAAATGGCTGTGCTCAGCATGGATCCTCTCCTGGAGAGAAAGAATGAGACCAGAGTCAACTCCTATGAATTCCTCTACTCCCTCAGTCTGGACTTAATTATCTCAACTAAGAGGTTTGGGTTTTCATGGCAATTAGTTTATTTACATGTCAGCAGGATCACTCAAAATTTGTTTTTATCCACAAGAACACATACGGGGCTTATATTGAAAAAATAATCTGTTTTAACTGTTGCACGCTTTTATCACTTGATTCCTCTTGTATGGGATTACCCATCATTTAGGCTTTGCTTTAAGCAATTGCACACAACAGATTATTTAATTACAGGGGAGAAAAATAGTTTTCCTGAAGGCTGACATATTTGTTTTTTAGCCAAATGATTTGCTCTTAGGCAACACAGTAATTCAGCGGTAACAAGATATCTGACCCCACCCCTTAACTATCTGTAAATAAGAATTTAGCAGTTAGCAGCAAGTTACTCACTCTGTGTACAGATCCTCAACCATAGCTACGATAATGACGATGAGAGAGACAGAGAAAATCTGGCAGCCAGAGCCAATGAGTGAAGAGAAGATCAGTGGGTGGCTTGATGGCCGAAACACATCACCATGGACCTGCTTCCACCCGTACTCATCTCCCAGGTCTCTATCCTGTTGGGAAAATATTGCAAAAAAAAAAAAAATTATGAAAATATTTCTTAGAATTCTTCATTCATCAAATAAGTGTGTGCTCAAAAGCAAACTGCAAACTTGCCATGTCATCCATTTCCTCCTCTTTACTGTATCTGGCATAATCCTTCCTTAGTGTTCTCATCAGAATCATGGACACTAGACCCACAAGGAAAATGACCATCATGAAGGAGTTGAAGATGGAAAACCAGTGAATCTGAAAAAACAAAAAGAGTATTTGTATGAATGGAGCAGAAACAGTCCAGGCAAGAAATAGCTTTTCCATCTATGGCCTGCAGCAGATGGATTCCAAAATTCATTCAAACTTCCTCTTAGAGAAACAAGCTGGACACCTGCAGCAACAGTTTCATAGTCTGCCAAAAGTTACTAGGTTGGTCCATTCCATCGCACCTTTTGTGGAACAAGCTCAACTTGTCCTCACTGGTATGATAAACATGATATACAACTTACCCTGTGCTGAAAGAAGGATGGGTCCAGGTACTTGTCAAATCTGTCTTCAAATTTCACATCTGACTTCTTCCACTTCACCTGTGATGAGAAAGATGTGCTTAGACTTACAGGTTTTCATTCTTTGCTTCGGAAAGGATACATGCACAAGTAAAATGAGCTTTAGCTGATAAAAGGGTTCATTCTGAACTTACAGAATATGACATTCCAATCCGGGTGTTTGGCACGAGCCGGACTTTCCCCTCGCTGGTCAGATTCACATCAACAATTCTGTTGCCATTGTAGCCAATCTCCAGTTTCTTGTACGTCCACAGATAATGATCCTCTCCATTTTCATCTGCTTCGCCAACAATCCCTGGAAAGAAGTTGATATGCATGAATTTCAGATCCTGTCTGGTAGACATTCCTTCAATTTTATAAAGTAAATAATCAGGGTGTGGAAATGCCAAATAAAGGTCACATGCTACACTTCTTGTTAACTTTCTAACTGCATCATCTATTTGCATCTCTTAAGTTCAAGCTATAGGCTTCAGCTATTGTCAAAGTTTGTCACTGTTTGCTGCTTTAAGCAATGTTATAGCCTGAATCAAAATAAGAGTAAAAAGGGGCTTCAGATCATGGACCTGATTTTAGTCTCAACAAAAGAGGTGATGTGCCATTCAGATCAATTGCAGGAAACAAAGCACTAAACAACAGAAGAAGAACAAGCAGAAGCGGCTTGCAGGATTACTTGTAGTCTTCACCTATGACAATATAATGTTTAAATGGCAGGGGGACATTCATTTTGCTGGTAGAAATACAATAACCATATTACAGTAGCACCTGGCAATGCAAGCAAACCAGTTTATTCATTTTCTCCTTTCAAATACAAAGAGTTGTCTGCACTTCATTGAGAGTTGGTGAACGCAATAGCCAATTTGACAACATTCCAACAGCAGCCACATGCCATGTCTACAAACCAATCAATGTCAACTATAGGGAGATGCAGCCCACATAGATGACGATAATAGGATGTGTATTTGTTAAATGATGTCGACTCCCTTCTTCTATTCTTTAGTTCACACGGATGTATGACATATGAAAGAGTGAAAACAAACCAAACCAGATCAAGTGTAACAAAGACCTTGTGGTAGACTGTGGTCCACACTTTCCGGTGTGACAATGTCATAAATGCAACACCCCACAAAAAAACTCACTTCCATGAAGGGTGCAGTATTTTTGTTGAAATTGATCTGGAGAGCTGTTGGGTCCACTTTATGGTCACTCTGGAGGTTGCAGTTTATGTTGTTGGATTATTTGGCTTTACATAGTAATAAGGAGTTTCTATTGTTTTGTCCAACCCACACATTCTTTATACTTCAGTGTTGTTCAAAACAAACATTAACTTCATCCTACACACACGTTTTTATGAGCTGATTGTTAATTTTTTTCAGTATTAAGGATGATTTAACACACTGTAGTGAGAAGTATATTGAGTGTTTGATGTAAATAAACAATTTTCTATACACATGGACACCCTGGTTCCTTTACCATGCTGGCAAACCGGACATGAGTTCAAAGTCTGTATCATTTAAGCATACAACAATGTGTGGCCAAATGTCACTGACCCACCCACAACCTTCAACATCAGATTGCACAGTTGTGTTTGAGTGGCTATGGGAGGGGCAGTGTAGTCCAACCTGCTATCACTCTGACAGCTTGTGAGAGTGAGAGCTCTAAGAAGAGTCTAATGACAGTGACTCATTTATATCCTCCTTAGTATAAAACCACAATGGAGTGTGGCATCCAAAGCTCTTTCTGCCTGGGAATGTACTGGTACCAAACGCTTTGTAGTTATCTTAATATGTAATAAACTCAAAATTAACTCAGACAAAATGGAAGATACAGCCAGGGAACAGTTAAACTTATGGGGGAGCAAATCAACACAGATCAACACAAGCATGCTTTCATTATTCTGTGATTTCTTTAGTGCATGTCTTACCCCAGATGGGCAGGTCATCGATGTACATTTGGTACCAGTAGTGATTCTTTATGGCGTAAACAAAGGCGTCCCGTTTGGCTTTGTCCAGGTCGATCTCACAGTACGTCGTCTGCATGACTTCATCTGCAAGGATCACAAACGCAACATATAATCTGTATTAGGCGTCAAAATCCCGAGCGGACTATGAAAAAAAACAAACAAACATCCCACCCATCATTGAGTGTGAGCTCAGCACGTGGCAGTGGGTGCAACAGTGGAGTTACCTTTGAACTTAATGTCGAGGCCGCTGAATTCCAGCTCCACTCCCTGCAGAGCCTCGCCGAGCGTCTCATGGTAGTGACTGATGGTCTTCTTGGAGCCCGCGCAGAAGGGCAAAGAGAAGTACTTGTATGTCTCCTGCCGGTTGTGGTAAGGCCCCACTGTGTTCATCCATAAAACGACCTCCTCCTTATCTGTGTACTGCAACAGGCCAAACGCAAGGACTCTTAATACCTCGACCAGCCCTGCTCGTTCTGCTTGTTTCACACCACAGCTATCTGGTATTACAGCTCGACTTAATTGTATGTACTAATGACAACACAGCCACAGCAACAACGGGCTTGCACCCTGCTGTACATTACTTCTATACAGTGGAGTTCTGATCACATCATCTTTCAGACTGATGGGACGTTATCTTATTCAAACGAATGCAAACATGTCAGAACTTGTCTTTCACTGTGCCTCCCTTCATATTAACAATGGAAGCTAATTGACCAAGCTTCAAACACAGGTCAGTCTCCAACACCACAGTGTAACACAGTTTACTAACCTGTTAACCAGTTAATAACGGAGGAGACAGCGACAGGCCCTGACGCTGTTTTAACCAGTAATTCTTCTTCCAGTCAAACATTAGCCATTAAAAACACAACAGTGGCAGTCGTGGTGGAGAGGGAGTGTTTACGGAGGATTTCCACAAGGCTACAAGGCTCAGGGGTTCTTTAGGTTACGGGTTTCTACTTTTTACTAACTAACTCACTAAAGCTAACACGGTTAAGTTGAGTGCAGTTTCCGCCGGTGCTCAAGGAAAGAGTGGAGACCGTGCTAGCAAGCTAGCAGGCAAAGGCTAGCCATAAGCACTTAGGCCGATAAGTGGAGACAAGTTAGCGAGCTAACTGTGTGTCTGCGGGGGAGAGCTAACCAAGAGAGGACAGATAACCCGACGGACTGGAGCTAACACGGTGTCATGTCTGTAAATCCCCCCTCTCTCCGGTGAGCAGCTAGCCGCCGCAGCTACAGTTAGCAGCCTGCACAGAGCACAAACGTCCATTATTTCCAAGGCTCCCCCTTTTTTTCAGTCGGCCTCTCAGACGCTGTCTTACCGTGTGCTCGTGTTCGTCCGCGTCCACCGGTAATAGCGAACCCACGATGGCGAGGAGCGCCGCCGCTGCCACCTTCCACCGGGAGGATCCCATCGTTATCGGAGAAAGTGAGCAGAAAGATCGGGGACGTTAGCTTCGCGGGGCTATCCCACCTTCTTCCTGGTTGTATGACAGAGCCGATTTTTTTAGGATGTTCTCGTACGCATATGGCGTAAGCGCGTCGCCATCGCTCAGCGCACGCACCTCGGATTGGCCAGACGGAGTCACGTGACCCAAAGCGTCCAATCACCGCGGGGTGCGGTTAAAGCTGTGGTGAATAAGGAAACCATGTCGGCGCAGCGTCCGCAACCTTCAGCCACGTCATCCGCCTGCCGGGACCGGAGCTGGAGCTGCTACTGACGGATCTGCTGCAGGAAACGCGAGCTCTGCTCCACGCAACCTGCCGCGATCACCGCCTGCACCGTGACCTGAGGCCTCGACACGTCTCTGAACAATATCACCCGCGTAGTTTAAAATGTTCACACCTGATTTTCTGTGAGGTTCGCATTGTCATGCTCCCTTGAGGATAACACATGGAACTTCTACCAGAGTTAAACGTGCAAAAGTTAGCAACAGAGAGACAATAAGAATAGATATATATCTAACGACCAGAAACCTATAGAGGCGTGAGTTTGCAGCTGAGTTAGTGCAACTCTGGTATATGGTTCATTAGTTATTAACTCATCAGAACTATAAAAATATGTTTAAAGAACATTTATTTAACACAATGTTCCATCTGCAGATCATTTTCAGTTTAATCTCCACTCTTCAAAGATTAAAGTCTTCTTTGAAAGAACCTAACCAAATTCCTCAGTGAGATTGATTTCTGTTAACAGAGAGCATGTATAGGATTTGTGTCGATAAATACAGCCAGCAGAGGGCTCATAATGAAGCAACATCACATCTGAATAATAAATTAGAAGTTGCATTCATAATTTTTTGACAGTAAAAGCAATTTCAACTTAACAAATAACAGCTACAGCTATATTCACCTAAATCATTTTATTTTATTCAACACAAACATTGTAGATTATATATTTATTCATATACAGCAGTAAATCAAAATACTGAAATGAAATCATCTGAAACATGTTGTGTTTTTTCTGTTCCCATTGTCGTGCACACATTACACCGACAGCACGAAGTTCCTGCAGGGGAGAAATGACATGATGAGATATGCTTACAACCACCTGAAGCATTATCAGCGGCATGTTTTCTCACTTAATGATGTCAGGCACACGAGGGTCTCTCCACAAGCCATTGTGCAGGTACCCCAGAGAACCATCAAAAGTAACTATCTTCACCTGCTCTGCATTCTGGGCACTCACTGCCACCTCGTACAACTGGGACAGAAAGGCAAATTAAGTTTAGTCCTCCCAAAACAAAAAAGTTATCCTGCGGAACAGACTATTATCTGTTCCAGCTCTAACCGCCGCCTCAGTTAACATAGATAAGAAGAAGCTCTATGCCAGAAGTACCTGCTGAGCAATCGAAATGGGAACTAAATGATCGTCCTCTGAATGAAGGAAAAGTATTGGACTTCTCATTTTCTTCAAACTGTGGGATCACAAAGACACATATTACAAAACTATACTACTGGCAGCAACAAATCTAAAAGTAATCAGAGTTTGATATCATGCAACAGCTCATATTTGACATCAACCATGGGTTCATGGAAACATACTTTTCTTCAGTAGGAAATACAATCTTGTTTTCTGCCCATGGTTCTGGAAAAAATAATCCAGTGCCTGGAAATTTCCAGTAATACTTTGAACAGGAAGAAATAGAAAATGTCAGGGTTTTGTGTTATGCAGTTGCAGCAGCATGATCATTTACAAAAAAGTTAGATGAAGCTACCCAAGTAAATGGATGTCCTGTGTTTGGTTGTGCAGCAGCATTAAATGTCCCCTCCAAGATGACACCATCAAGAACTACACCTGAAAACAAGAAACTGTTGTCATTTCATTTACAAAATAACCTCCACTTAATTAGAAATTGTCAAGTTTCACTCGTAGCATCACTAACCTTGCTCAATCAGTTTCACTGCACTGTTGGTGCTCACTCTGCACAGAGAGGTGGAAAAGAGCAACCTCAGCCTCTACATTTTGTCTATTACTTCAAAAATTAGCTCAGTGAAGCACGAACCTCTGCCAAGGACAAACATTACATGTGGGTTCCAGTTTCTAGTAATTACAAATCAAGACAATGAGATATTTCATCAGTGTGTGTAAAGATCCACCTGTAACTGCGTTTTTGTTTCCTGTGTTTCTGTGTGTGTGTGTGTGAATGTTGTCAATCCAGAATGGAGGGACATTTGTGAGACAGCAGTTGAGGCAGTCAAGTCGAGCTGCGCTGCTCTTATGATGTGACATGCCTCACTTGCTACAGTCCATCAACCACGCCCTCCAAATGTGGAGGTCTATTTAAGCGAATTATCTCTCCCTTAGCTTCTCATAGCCTGCGTTGCCCTGCATCAGTATCACTTCCTGTTGATTTAGCCCCCAAACTGTATGTTTTGCTGCTGCAATAAATATTTGAAGTATGAGTTGTCAAACTGGAATCTGTTTGTGGTCTACCCCGTTTCACTCTAAGGACTCCCTTTATAACATGCTTCATTCATGAGCTGCATGACTTAAATTTAAAATACTCAATTGAGTAACCAATCCAAATTTTAGAGCAATCTCTGGATCTTTCTTTCTTGTGCTGAGTTTAAAGGTTTTCTGAAGGTTTGTGGTTTTGTTTGGAGCTATGATTTTCATCTCTTCAGTCGTTACAGCTCAACTGCTACAGATTAAAATCAGTTAGAAATGATATCAAAAGTTATCTCAAAGTGCAAACATGGCAGTCTGTTACTTCAAAGAAAGATAAAAAGAACAGTATTGTGAGTTGTTTCAGTCTCACCCGGTGCCGAGAGAGTGTCCCCACAAGAACACCAGGCTTCTTCCACTGCGAGCTTTGACCCAGTTGTACAAGTAGAGGGCGTCAGTGGTCAGTCCGGCCTCGGTCGGCTCCCCAGTGGAGTCTCCAAACCCTCCAAACCAGAGATGGTCATGTCAGCTGCTGCTCACCGCCACAAGGTGGCAGTCTCTCAGAGGCGACCCTGCACTAAGGCTGACCTTAAACTGAACTGCTGTCTACAAACTGTCTCACAACAAGCAAGTCATCAAGCCGCAAGGTGATGGTGAATTATTTGAAATCAATGTGAGACGCTCGTGTGCTACAGTGAGAGGGGAAAGTAGCATAGAGATGGCAAACATATTTAAAGGAAGACTCATAAATCTTTGTCAGCACCAACCTCTGTAGTCAGGCACAAGCACGTGGTAACCGAGTGCACTCAATATCTGTTGACATGAAAAGGATTATTTATTATTATAATGGCTACTGAGACTTTATATTTTTATTAGAGTGCCATAAAAATAATATGTTTGTGCTGCCGGTCACTCACTTTTGCCACTCCCACCCGATGAGTGGCTGCCCTGTTGGAATGATTCACACGTTAAGACAAGTGCCAATAAATTTGTGTTTTTTTAGTAGGAAAAAAAAAGGAAAAGAAAAAATATGTCCAGTGGTGTGGAACGCCTTCGCTCTGCCCCTGCAGGAGCCAACTATAAGACGAATGCATTATTCATTATACCTTGTGCCCGTGTTCCCATGAAGATATAGGAAAACTGGCCTTCCATCGCTTAAAGTGTTCTGGTACCATGCCAAGTCCTTCCCCTGTGCCTCCTTCCACCGACTTTCAGGGACAGTGTGCCTTGCACAGTTTGAAAAAAGAAACCAGATCAGAGCCATGACTGATAATGAGATCATTAAATAACTGGTAATGCCCTTTTTATTTTTGCCTTTCTTCGCCTTCTCTCGATGCTGGAGAAAGAAGCAGTTCAACTTGGCTGGTACTCACCATACGCCGAGGGAGATTCCCTCCTCTGATGTTAAGTACATGTTGATGGTGTGATTAAGGGAGAGGTCAGCAGGTTGGCGGAGGTCAAGGAAGAACGGCACACTGACTACAAAAAGGAGAACAAGAGGGGTGGGCAAGCGGATGATTTACAGTGCTTGTTGGAGGGAGACAGGCTTTTTCTTTTTTACTTACTTCGGTGAGTGTAAACAAAGTGCTGAATTAATTTCGGGAGTCGTGTCACTGAGGCTGGCACCAAGATAAAGACCACAAAGACGACCAGAAAGATTCTTTTCAGCCTCCATTCGGATCTGGACACAGACATAGAGAGAGAGAGAGAGAGAGAGAGAGTTCACTGATCACTCACCATGACAACACAAGGTGGTCTGGTCCGAATATTTGTACAGAACATATTGGTTAAGTGTCAATACATATAGAGCTCTTCATTTAACCACTTATGTAGTTGTCACTGATTATTTTACCTTGGCCAAGGATAAGCTCTCATCCCTGTCAAACATAATGATACAAAAACTACTAGACAGATATTCATGAGACTCCCCCGACAGTATTTATCACGACTAATTTGCCTGAATAATATATGAATGCATTATGGAATACCAACTATTACTCATAAATATAGTTTGCTTATATTAAAAATAATGCATATATGTTATGTATGCATTCTAAAATCCAAAATCCGAGAAAGAGCTTTAAGCATCATGAGCCAGAACAATCATTAAGTTAACGTTAAGAGATTAAGTGGGGATTTTTGTGTTTACTTCTCAACAATTTCTCAAAGAAAAATTCATGGATCAAAAAAAAAAAAAACAAAAAACCCCATTCATGATTAGGGGAGTGATGTCTGTGTGAAGGTTTGTGCAGCTTGACTGAATCTAAAGGGCCTCGTCTGAGTGTCTTTCCAGTTTGTGATTTGAAATGTCCTCTTCAGTACTAGATTGGCCCAACTCTCTAATCAATACCTGGCCAGTCTGAAGTGCCACAAACAAAATCATCAGCGGGCAACACTGCGACTCTTTCAATCCCAGCGTTCTACTTCAACCTTTCCACATCTGAACTCAGCTCAACCCCTGATTCTTCTCAGCTGCAGGGGCCGGACGTCGGGTGATTCAGGGATTGTGAGGCGCATCAGTAAAGGGAGGAGCAGTTCCAGGGTTGTGGCTGCTGTAAAAATAAATACCTGTAGCTGCACGGAGGCAAAGCTTGAGAAAATATGACCTCTAAATAGCAGCTTCCATTAAAGAGATGGTAAAACCAATGCAGCAGTTAGAGACCTTCATGAGGACACTCTCAGGCCCACTGGCATATGCACAGCTGCTCTGCACATGTCTCACCTTGCAGGATTAATATGGAAACATTAATACAGAAGAGAGTAATTGAATAATCTATTAAAGAGGGCAGGCTGTCGGTGGAGTCAGGCCTTGGCTCCCTGAAGCCTGCGGCTGAAAATGAGGAAGCTATTCAGACTATTACCAATTAATGGACAATACATCCCACCCCCTCCATTAACACTCTCATCAGCCAGAAGAGCCCTTTTAGTCCAAGACTGCTTCCTCCACAGAGCTCGGAGGGAAACACAGCGGAGGCGTTCTATTCCAGCAGCCATCAGACTGTGGTCTCATCCGTCCACAGTTGTTCACTTTGATATTCAGATCTTTTCCTGAAGCTGCCAGTGAGCTCATTTGGGACTTTTTAATGAATCAACACCTGCAGCGTGATGTCTTCTGGACAAACTCTTGTTCAAATTCAGAACCACTTTTGTACACTTTGTGTATTTTTAATCAGATAGCAGTAAAAACAGATCGGATGACTTTTCCTAAAATGAACCAAATTTCTCAGATCAAAATCGTACTCTTATATAGGCAGCACAATTCTTGCATCGAAACCTTTCCTGATCAAACTTGCCCTGCAAATTTAAATCAACCAGGGTGGGTCAAGTAAAAACAGTACAGTTGTTGAGGTCAAGGAGGCTATTAGTCTGTTCTAAAAACTCCTGTGGTTGGTGTAGACACTTATATTTTTGGGCTGGGTCACACTGTGAAAGTGGCAGTGAAGTTTTAAAATCTAGAAACATGAAAATGAAACACAATGCAGAGTGACGTTGGGCTGGTGTAGAAAGCACAGATATGTGTTTGTATAGTGGAGCAGGAGTACAAAGTACCAGAGAGCAGATCCATGTACTTTGCTACATACCAGCCACCTGAGCAGTGTCACGTGGAGGGACTGTGGTTGGATCAATCATTGTTTCTTCCAACTGTACCTGTCAATCAGTCAGTGAGTGGAACATGATGTCAGACTCTAAAGTGACTGAACTCCTTGTGAACGTTGGACCTTGAACTTGATTCACTTGATTCGTTAATTTGTAAACAAGTGAAAATATACTCCACAGTTTCTAATGTACAAAATAGTAGTAGAGTATTAAAGTGAACTCACAAAGACCCCTCCTTCCTCTGCTCAGTCCTCTGAGCCGCACTCACTCTGGAAGTTGGAGGACTCTGTTTAACAACTCGCCTCTTCATGCTGTCTCTTTGTCAGTCACACTGATACTATAGTGTAGTATTGTATAGTATATATAATGTATTTGCATGCACTCCCTTCTCCTCTGGATGCAGTCATGCAGTTTTCTGACAGTATATGTACAGCAACACAAGTTTGATAAAAGTTAAAATAAAAAAACACCAGGAAGAGGAGGAACCTGAGCTTGTTAAGGTAGCACTGCTTCATGTCGTTTCAGCACAAAGAACAATAGCTCCAAGACCACCTTAAATACAATGCACTGTGATAGAAATCTGAAAATACCAGAGGCGGTGTGTTTTTTTCTTTCTGCAGAAAGGATCAACACAGAGAGTCACAGGGATCTGAAATGCAAGCATTGTGTAAAGTAGCTCTAAGGCTGTTTGTCTGAGGCACTGCAGACTGGTTCTGTAGCTGCAGTACAAGGACAATAAAGTAAAAAGCAGGGTCAGACCACAGACTGTAGTTTCCGTTTATAAAAGTTACTTTTCAACTGCAAAATGTAATCTTTACACAACCACAACAATGTGTACTGCTCAACTTTTTCCCTTAATCCATGACAGTTACCTGGAGTATCTGTGGCTGCAGTACAGGTAAAAGTTTGCCTCTTCCATGTTAGTGGATGGAACATGGAGCAAACCCAAATAGATCTCAGTACAAATCAAATGCACTTTTCTCCAAGCATTTGATGATATAAGATCACGTACCCCCCCCCCCCCCCCCCCCCCCCCCCCCCCCCCCCACCCCCCACCCCCCCCCACACACACACACAGCTCCATACCAGCACAGTGACTGTACAGCTTTTGAAGAAATTACACACAAAATAACAAGACACCATACACCAAATATTGTTGACTTTACTATTTTACTGCAGCTGATCTTTGCACAAAATGCATGTTTATACGCATCTTTCAATATGATGAAAATATTCTTTATTACAAAAAATACACCCCAATTTAAATTTATATTTAAAATATAAAATAATTAATCTGAAATTATTTCACACATAATTGTCTGTGTTCAATAAATAAAAGAGCTGATTCAAATCAATAAGAGGCTTCTCAGTAACAGTCACTGCCAGGGTGCACAGCAGCTGTTGTGCAGACTGTGAACCAGTAGGAGGTAGAGATGAGTGACACGCTGAAGGAAGAACCGGAGTGAATGACTCACTGGGGGAGGTGACGAGTGTTGAAAATGATGTGAATCATTTCCGATGGCCTATGAAGTCACCAGATCTCAACTAAACTGAGACATTCTGGAGTGACGTTTATTTGCCCGTCGCCATCATCAAGTGCCTGGAATTCAAGGACCAAGATGTAAGCAGATTTAGGTCCCCACAACACCAGATTACCTGGACCACCGCACACCTAAACACACAGATATTCATTACTTTATGAATTATTTAACTTTCATTTTGAGGACCTTCTATGTAAAGTGCCTTGAAATAATGCACGTTATGGTTTGGTGCTATCAGCAAGTGGGTCAGAGCATTGCCCAACCAATCAGCATCTTTCTATAACTCCCCTATAGGAGACAACATAGGACCAGTTTTACTGCATGATACTGAGAGCAGCTCATATATACTTTACATTTGAGCATGTCACGCTGAGAATACAATTTGTTGCGGCCATGAATCCTAACCTCACTGCGCTTTTTCAAATTACTACACACCTGGCATAAAATGTTACGTCCAATTCAGCACCACTTGGGAGTATGTACCGGTCACTGTCTGCCTCGTAGGTTTTTTCATTAAAGAGAGGAACATGTTTCTGAATTCTGGAAGCAGTTACAGTGCCGTTGTGTTTGGAATAAATAGCAACACAAACCTCCACGGGTGAAAACAGTGGGGAAGCTGTCTGGGAGGTTAACGTGAATGGTAATTAAAGCCTGACTTGTTATTGGCAAAAATAACAGCAACATATCCAAAGTGTAATTTCCTCACATCCACCTTCCCACACAGTCTTTAAAGAACATAATCATGAGGGAAAAAATGCAAAAATCTCATTATGCTTCCCATCAAAACAGACTTGGATGGAAGAGAATGTGAGTGTGATAAGGACCCTTCAGAGAACAGAAGCCACTGAGGCTGCAAAGACTAGAAAAGTCCTCTGCATGAGATGTGATCCAGGGTGTGCAGTGCAGGAACGAGAGTGGTTCGGACCAAAGATGTCACCAAAATAAATTAAAGAGGGTGTTAATGCAGATGACCATTTCACGAAGTGAGTATCTTGGGGTGTACGAGGGAGCCAACAGAGAAGGTACCCTTTGGTAGCTCATGGGTCAGGTACACACCAAAGGTCACCTAAAAAAAAACACAAAACATCGTACCTTTCATTCACAAACACTCCGGCACAAACATTACATCTGAGCGAGTCACTGTGTCTGGCCGACCTTCCCTCCGCGGTGAGCCGCCAGAAACATGAGCAGATCTTTTGTTTTGGCCCCAGTTTCCTGGTCTATTCCCACCATCTGGCACCTCCCACATGGACCTGCAACCTTTGTGGTTAATCACACAGGGAGCACGTTCACGTTCGAGGAATCTGCTTTTAACGCACGTGAAGAATTCCACATTTATCTCAAAGTGTCAGCTCACCACAAATCGAGTGTTGCCAATAATCAAGTGTGACCAATTATCTTCCTCAAATGGTTTGACTCCAGCGATGACTAAATTGGCTCGGAAGCGACTAATGACATTCTGTGTGTCAAGGAGCCGATGGCCCTCAGAATGGTCCTGACTGCGGAGAAGAGGGGATGTGGAAATTGCATGTTAGTTTGCCACCCCTAGCAAATTATCCACTGTAACACAAACGTCTGGGTGCATCTGTCCTGGTGTGTGTTTCACTGCATGCTTTTAACCACACGCTCTGTGTTCAAACCTGCGGCTCATTTGTTTCCGAAGGAGCTCCACGCTGGCGCGGTTGATCATGAGATACTGAGCTTCATTCACCAGGGAGAGCGGTGTGGAGGTGGCCGCTAGACAGGAAAGACTTCATATTACTCCAGTGATTTATTTGACTTCAGCAAAACAGTCATGTCTCTGGATTCAACCATGCGCCAGAAAGTCCACATATTCAGTATTAATGCAATATAGACGGTGGAGAATGTAGGAGTACATTTATCAACACTGATCAATATGCAGGCTTATATCAACATACATGAATTAGTAATGGCCATGAATAAACGGCACATTCTGATATGATATTGCAGAGGTTCAATTGAGATTCACGACATCATCATGGTAACATTGCTGGCAGCTCCTTCAGAGCAAGGAGTCATTATGCAGCCGTTCAGGGGCTCATCTTAACACTGAACTACATGTATAAAACAGAAATAAATCAATCAATAAATAAATAAATATCTCAGTGGGGCTGATAGCCTCCTCTCTGTATTACAGTCTCTGATGTACTAGAATTTCATATCGTCTGGGAAAGGTCTTTGCATCAGTCTTTTTGTGTCTGACATGTCCTCACAGCCTTTTCACATCCATCAGCAGCACCTCAGGTTCAGAATACGTTCTTCTGAATTAGATAAAGTGGGGAACACTGAACCCAACACTGAACACTTCTCGTGTTTTGGTCCACTGATCACATAATTCTTATTATTAGCATATGGAGTTGAAGAAGCTAGATATTTCATTAGTCGCATTTATATATTTGTATTTTATAAAACCTGACATTTAACCATTTTTTTGTGATGCTAAGATGGCCACTTTTACCATCTATTCATTGATTTTAGCTATTTTAACCATTTAGGCATCAGCTCATCAATGTATCAAGACTGATGTTCAGATTTTATATATATATGTTAATAAATATCATTATTAGTTAGTCCATGTGAATGTAGCCAGTGACACCAGGTGGTGTTCAGGTGTTGCAGAGGATCTTGTGAACAGATGGTTCTTAATATATAATTTTTTGGAATTGAGTCTCTGATAATCATTCATTCTACCTGGAATAAAAACGACCTGATTTCACTGGATTATGCAACCTCCCCTAAAATTTTCATCTCCTTTTATTACTGACTTGCAAAAGCCGAGAAATACGACATTTCTTAATTTCAAGGAAGCGGCAGCATGTAATACAAGGTCTCATCTCCAACAACCAGACATTTGCAGAGATGTGTGTGTGAGATGTGACCTTGCGCTGCTCCTGTACACATCAATCTGTAAAGGAAGCACAGCAAGAAGAGCCGGGCAGAATAGTGAAATGTTCATACGTTGTGTACCTCCGCTTGGGCTCTTTTTCATGTCTCGGGTGAAAAAAGGACTTAGTCTGATCAGGCGGCATGGCTGTCCAAGAAAGTCTGAAAGCCAGGACGCAGCCTCATCCCCACAGTCGACAGTCTCCACCCTGGGGGGAAGAGAGAGGACGATTATATTCAGGAGGCCCTGGGGGAAATCTACAGAGTTTGATGCTGCTTACTATTTGCAGTGCATCTAATCCAAGAATCACTGGATGAAAAGTTTTGTTTTCAGCCAGTGACTCGTCATGCAGGTATCTGTCTGAGGACATTAATATTGTCTCCTGTCCATTGTTTGTTTTTCCATTACAAATGATAAAAAAACAGGAAATTCATAAGAAGCTGAGAGAGGGAGGCCCCATAATGCCGTTCACTGTCGAAAGCTTGAGTCAAGAACAATGGAGGCAGAGAAATGCATTGATATGAATGAAAGATATGGAGCCAATGATATGTGTGACAGTATCTCCTGCAGCGGCGGCTTTCAGACGGTTTTTTTTTTTTTTTTTTTTTTACTCACCTGTCACCACAAACCTTGCTCTGACACACCTGATAGCTTGTCAGCGTTTGAGCATTGTTTTCCAAAGGAACAGAAATAGTGTTCATCCCTGCAGGGGCGACGGCAAAAAAATCCTTTAATCAACTTAAACTTACTCACCTGCCGGTTAATTGCCTTCGGCTAAGTGGTGTGTTTATTTTCAGTGAGCCACTGACGGTCTGTCTGACCTGACGCCTGCAGGAGCAATTTGTTTGAGGGCAGGTGGACTTGTGGATGAATTAGGCATAAACGCGTCTCTCTCTTCTGACTCAGGCACACGCCGTTTGTGTTCACAACCATCCAGCCTCTGTCGTATAGCAAACCCTGCGGTCCCACCGGCCAGTCGTGGACCTGCATGAAGAGCAGCCCAAACAAAAGAGAGACAGGGAAAGAAATAAGGAGAGACAGAGAAAGAAATACAAGTAATGAAAAGGGACTGGGTGGTGCTGTGCTCAGACCTCATGTGCTCCACATGATTTGATGGGATATATGTAGATGTTGGTGAGCGTATAAGCCTCCCTGTGGCTTTCGGAATCTTGGTGTCGAAATCCCTTCAGTGATGCTTCTGTGGGCTCCTTCTCATGTGCGTTATTTATTTCTCCATCAGTAATTTTGATTGGTGGATCTTCAACTGAGCCCAGGGAGGCCTTCGTGGCTGTTTTGAGCTTTTCTAGTCTGTTATGGTCCACCGTGACCGGTTTCTCCACAAAGCACTCAGCCACAAAGTTTAGGAACTTTTGACAGTCCTCAAACGTTGACATATAACCAAACGACACACGGACCGATCCGGTCGGCTGGCCGTCCACAAGGTCGATGGCGTCACCACAGACATGTCCGGCCTTGAAGAAAAAAAAGAAAAATGTTTTATTCTATCTACTAATGCCTTATACAGACTGCCATTTGTCCTATTCCTTGATATTACCTGCAGGTTTCTCCTCATCTGCTGATTGGTGATCCCGAGGAAGGACTGGCAGGCCCCGGTGTTGCAGAAGCAGCCTGTGCGCACATGGATGTTGTAGAGACTGGCCATTCTGTCCACCTGAAGACAGTAGACAGTTTAGCATGTGTATTACTACCTATATATTGAAACTGTTTATTATGATTATGTACCTGAGAATATCCAATTATCGATCCATGAGAATCCATGAGGTTGAAGTTTAAAATTGGACCCTGTGTGGTTGGACAGTCGAACTGGCCTTCGGTGTAAATCCAAGCCACCGGTCGGCCGTTGCCATGGCAAAGACTTGACAGCAGCATGTAAGTGTAGCGCGCCAAGCCAAACGTGTGCTGTTGGATGTTATGCATGCCCCCTGAAGACAGAAAAGGTCAAAGACAGGGATGCCGTTGATGTTAACCTTCCAATTACTCATTATGTACAACTTGTATGTGCTTAATTATAACTTTGGAAAGTTTGTTACCAGCACCTGTGATGTTATAAAGAGCTTCAAAGCTGTGATTCAGAGCAACAATGTCCAAGAAAGAGACGGTTCCATCTTCAAATCTGCAGCAGAGAGCAAGAAAACATTGCATTTAAGAGTGAGGATGCAAGAACTCCGGAGTGCAACTGTGAGCTCAGTGAATACCGAGGCTTCCGCTGACTTGTGCAGTACTTTACCTGTCAGAAATGTTTGCTGAATGAACATAATAATCTTCTCCAGCAAGGTAAGCTGCTGCTGTGCCTCCTCCAAAATAAGACTTAGTTAGTATGCCTGCCGCGTTGTTACGGACAAGCAGGGCGCCGAGCCCTGTGGGGAAGCCAAACATCTTGTAGAAGGAGATGGGAATGAAGTCAGCGGGACAGTCCTGTAGGTTCAGAGGGGAACAGCTGACATAAGAGGCAGCGTCGAGGAGCACAAACCAGCGACCTTGGCGGTCGCACGCTGGGTACAGGCGCCTTGCTTGGATGCCTTTCACATGGCTAAGGGGATACTTCCTCCCAGAGAAGTTGCTCTGTGCCGGGTAGCAGAAAAGGTGCGGCGTCTGGCAAATATCATCTTCACCCAAAGGCTCATCCTTTGCCCTGTTTTCCACATCCTGTGGGGAGACAGGCAAGGCAACTACCCCCCGGCCAGAAGTCAGCCCTCTAATGCCAACTACAGAGGTATGGCTGTCAGTGAGAAAGCCGAAGAGACTTCCCACTTCGCCCGGAGTCTGCGGCCTCCAGGGAAAGCTCTCTGCCACTAATTTGAGAGCGGCTGTACAACCAGAAGTGAAAATCACAGAGTACTCCTCGGGGTCGGCATTGAAATGCTGCAATACCCTGTAAGAAAATATTCCATTTTTAAACTAATTTAAACCAGCAAAGAACAATCCAAGGGTCTCACAAGGGCCCCGTTATAAAGGCATATGAGGCTTTGAATGGACTTTACCTGAATCTGACCCTCTCTATGGTGTCATGTGTCAATCTGCTGCTGGGGTTATGGCTGTGAGGGTTCCCTGTTGAGGAGATAAACAAAACTTAGACACATGGGTGAGTTCATTGTTCAATGTGCACCTTGCTGATGCAGTTTCAGATGTTTCAGGTGAGTGGCAGTCACACAGGAAGATGCAGGAAGTGATGTATTAATTCTGCTCACAGATCACATGGTTCTATTCCTGGTATATTATTAAACTCTATATATTGTGGTGGAAATTCAGCTTGAGAGTTTCTCAGACTGGAGTTGTTGTTGTCTTTTGGGTCATTTAATAGACCTTTGCAGAGGTTCACCCCCTGCCGGCATGCTAGGAGTGTGACACCCCAAGTACTCACTGGACAAGGTTTTTATACAGAAACATGAAAGGGGGAGACCAGATAGGACGAGCACACAACAAACATGTCATTTAGATAACATGAGGATGTCAGGTCCTCTCTCGCATGGGAGAGGAAGGTTGATAGTTCACATTTAAGGAATTTAGGACTTGTTTCTCTTACTGATAAGAAGACTTGCCTGTTTTATGAGTATACTCCTTAACCCTGTATGCAATCATTAATGAAACACAGGAAAGAGTGAAAACAAAGCTCCTAAGCTAATTTTCCATTACACTATACACTGTATGTCTATGTATTATATTATTATAACATCCTCCTCTGTCGACAGACAGACAGATAGATGGATATTTTCCTTTTTTTACGTGTTTGAAAGTACATCTTAATGCTGTGAGCCCTGTGGATTGCCTGTTTTATGAGTATACTCCTTAACCCTGTATGCAATCATTAATGAAACACAGGAAAGAGTGAAAACAAAGCTCCTAAGCTAATTTTCCATTACACTATACACTGTATGTCTATGTATTATATTATTATAACATCCTCCTCTGTCGACAGACAGACAGATAGATGGATATTTTCCTTTTTTACGTGTTTGAAAGTACATCTTAATGCTTTGAGTCCTGTGGAGGATCCCCTGCTGTGTTCTCACAGGGGCTCGTTGTGACATCCCCTAGAGTTTTTGTGTTTTCACATATACCACCCCTGCAGAACCTGTCAGGAGAATCAGCGTGCGTCTGAACACAGGCTGGATCGGAAATTGCGCATGGGATGTTGGCCATATAAATAAACCCTATGTGAAAAGAGGGGGCCCCTTTATCACCCACGGATTTAGAAATATCCTAGATCCGGCACTAGTTTGACTCTTTAAATTTAATTTATGACAGCAAATTTAATTAAAATTAAAAACAAATAGCACTCCTCCCACCGTAGACATTCCTGGACAGGTCCAGGCCATAGCTCCTGACCGCAGACTCGGGGTACAGAGTGGCTCCTGCGTGGTCCAGGTAAGTGGCTCCTGTTTACATCGAGGCAGCAGCTGTTACAGCGACCAGCAACCACTGTACCGTCACTGCCACCATGTCTGCACAATCTGTACCTTTCGTCCGGGCGAACTCCTGCTCCACCACCTCCTCCAGCCTCCCACCGTATCCATAGTGGCCGCACAGCTGCGGGAAAGTCTCGAACGAGCAGAGTTGGTGGAAGTCCATCGATCGCAGCTGTCTGCCGAGGAGCAGAGCTACAGAGCACAGGCCAAGGCTGCAGAGGCTCCAGGCATTTCAACACACACACACACACACACACGGTCTGGAAAAGTCACTGACAAGTTCCCTGCTCCGCCTGAAGTCCATGTACACACACGACGGTAACTTTGGCCCCTCCCACTTCCTGCAGCTGACAGGAGCCAGTGAGCACATTAGGCCTTGACTGGGAGCGCTGCTGTAATACACGCCCTGCGCCATGTGACGCATTCCCTCCGTCCCCCATGACTAAAGCTGATTTAACCGTGACAGTTCAGAGCGTCAGCTGATGCAAACACACAGACACCGCGTGTTTGTCTCCTGTGGGAACTGTTGGGTTTCTCTATAATACTGTAACAACTGATTTTGTGAAATACCTTGAGACGAGCATTTGTTGTGATCTATACAAATCAAAGTGGATTTGATTTTTGAACAGAAGCAAAAAAAAGAGGCAAAACACACATGGCAAACAAGTTCATTAACAACCTATTGATCTTAGTAATGGAGTTTACACATTGTGTTATTGAAATATTGGCTCAGGACAATAATACTGATGTCAAGTCTTTGCAGTGCATTTTTCATACATACAATACATATACTGTATACCTCAACCATGAAATAATGACTCTATGAAATGATAAGCGATTGTGATTCTTACATTTTTAGTGAATATTATTTTATGTCTTTGTTTTGATTTCTGTTTCCAGATCTATGAGATGCTTCAGAAGTAATAAAATATGGGAAATGGTTCATATTGTAAACAGCAAACAATTCTTTCTGTACAATTGAACAAAGATAAACACCCATGTTTGCTTTGGTTTGTTGCTCCTGTCCTGGCTGTGTCAGACACATAACACATGGAGTAAACACGTGTGAATTATGGTGTTTAAAATCTGATTAAATCCATGAACCAATTTCTTTTCATTTTTCAGATTATTCCCAGTTTGACATCTACCCCTCTTGCAGTAACAGTAATTGATTACACCAACACTTCCCAGTAATCCCATTACATGCAATCCATGACTCTTTAATCTCATTTTGGCACAAGGCACATGAAGAAGGAAAATTAGTCACAAGTGAGCGGCGTGAAATACCTGATCATCTCCTGGGCTCTGAATTGATCTGAAATGACTGTCACACACTTGGTCAGCTGCTGTGTCCTTGACAGCTCTGACAGCTTTGTTCTGGTTGAGTGTGTTTGCAGTTTGGACGCGCGGAGCCACGCTGTTCTGAAAGTTTATCCCCCCCCCCCCATTCTGTGGACTTTTATTGACCTTTGTTCCATACCCTCCAACCAGATGCAGCCTCAACCCTGCAGAAGCCTTCAAAAAGTGAGGAAACAAAGCAACATACTTGTAATTTTAAGGCATTTATTTTCATCTCTCTGTTCTCATGGAGACATTCAGTCCTTCTAATCATAGAACAGAAGTTGTACTGAGGAGTGAGTGTAATGTGGAGCCGCTCAGATGTTAGATAGACGGCCGTGAGGCTCACAGCAGCCATCATTGTCTCTGTGCAACGCACTGAATAGTAATTAAATATGCCACTTATGCTCCACTGATTCATTTCCTTCACATTTTGAGGCTCAGCTGAATACATTTTTTCTCTGTGCAGAAGGCCTGTATTGTATCCAGTATGGCCTCATTACCAGGGCAGAGGGGCTTGGCGTGGGGGGAGGGCAGAGGCAGTGAGTCGGGAGGGGGGGGGGCACCCCACCAAGACATTGTGCTTAACATCACTAAATAACTAAAACGCCACATTGTCCTTCCAAGCCCTCAATTAGTGGTGTTTCTTGTACAAAGCACCGGTTTCATACAGGGAGATTTAGTTTTAGCCCTGTGCAGCCAGGAAGCTCTCTGACGGTCTAATGAAGAACACAGCGGTCATGCAGAGCCGTTCGTCACAGAGAAACATCGGCTAACAAAGCTTCTCTTCAGTGGCTCTCCATGTGTTTTTGATGCCTGCAAAAGGCTAGACCTGGTTTTTTTTCTTGTAGTTGTCGTGGATGGAAGTGTAACTCGCTCTACATGCTGGACGGTGTCCAGGCACAGAGCCTCTTTGCCCTGCCCTCAGGCCTCTTCGGCTCGTGGATCTCCGTGCGGAGGAACGCCTCTTTGGTGGCTGTGACAGGGAGAATTAGGCAGAGATGCGGGTTCACTTGCCCTGCATAGGGGCTTATCTTGGGCTAAGCTGAGGGACTAATAGCAAAGCCAGCCTCCGCTCCAGCCGGTCTGAGGGCACAGGGAGCCATCTGTCCACTCTGTGGATAACCAACAAAGGGGGCCAGCACTGAACACGGGACCACAAAGTAAAGAACGTTCATCTGGAGATAGAGGAAATAAAGACGAGGAGCAAGAATTCTGTATTCAAGGTCAGTGATTCATGCCACTCGTTCTCATTGCAATCCGTGTCAGGCCTTTCTCTAAACCACAGAGGGAAGCGCAGAGCTCCGTCTTTGTGACCATGTTGTTGTCTACAGTAATGTTTGGGTTGCGTCAAATGTAAAGTTGAAATGCACCTTTTTATTCTGCCTCCGCCTTTTAGTTTTTACATGTCTAAAGGACCCTGAAACACACAAGGCTTTATCTTAATACACAACACCTGACTTACATTAGGTTGACTTGATTTGAGCTGATTCCTAAGTCTGGGCTCATAGATTGCGAGAAGGTTTGTAACTAATATCACATTAAACCAGACATGTGATGAATCTGACGCATGGTAACCGTTGTGTTGAGGGAGGAAAGCCATGCTGCAAGGCCCCGTGCTTCTGATCTAATATGGCTCACAAATGGAAATTAATAGAACATGCAGTTAGATATTGAATAAGCAGTTCCTGTTGTGTAAGGAAAAAAAGATGAATTATTTCTAACATGCTCCGTCAAATTCTGGAAATCTGAGAAAACGCATTGTGTGTTGTTTCTAAATCACTATGGCTTATAATGATGTTGAATCACAGTCGCCTGAATGCTTTGTGTTAGCCTCAAATGTGAACACGTTTTTCGAATACGACTCCTCAAGTAATCCACTTAGACATTGTTCTTCAATTCCCTCCTGGATTAATGGCCTGTTTTTTATTGTCTCAGAAGCACTTGTCTGTGTGTCAGGGCTGTGGGTGCTGGCTTCCTTTAGATTATCTGTTTTATCAAGAGCAGTCTGTGGGTGCTGTTGTGCACCAGTGTTTTGTTTGAAAGTCTTGAGTGGGTGCTGACGTGCTGGAGGTGACAGAAATGGGTCAAAGGGGTCTTAGCATTAACTAAACAAATCCCAGGCCATAGGATCAGACAGATATGTTGCTGTTTATAACAAATTCGCTGCAACTTTATAATGATGCACGGAGCGCCTTGAGTCTTGTTAGCAGGAAGACGCCACCTCCACTTATTCACGATATGGCTTGAATGAAGCGTCTCAGCTCTGCAGTGGAATGTGTGAACTCAGCTCACAGAGAGAGATGTTTCATTGTTATCACACTCATGCTGCTACATTTCTGTTGTGTTATCCTCAGAGTAGGCTTGCTAGAGTCGAACTCACTCCTCTCTTTTCTTTTTAGGAGTGGGATGGCGGCAGGGAGTTCTGTATTTTTTTTTTCGTTTATGTGAGTATCTTGGCCTGGGTGGGGGGAGGGTCAAAGGTCAAACCTTTTGGGAAATAGGCTTAGGTGCATTTCGAGTTTTGTTGTTGATTGTTTCTTCATTTGAAGTCTTAACATGTTCATTTTTGTAGGAGGATTATCTTTGGACACAGCAGCCGTAGGCTTACACCCCATGTGTTCAGCCTTTGTGCGAAGCTAAGCTAACTGTTGTCAATAGCCTTATCTTTACAGTACAAACGAGAGAGAGAAGTCTGTCTTAAAAAAAAAAAAAAAAAAAAATCAATCAATCTCTCTGCCAGGGAGCGGATGAGTGTATTTCTCCAAATTGTTGAACTGCTGCTTTAAAATGTCAGAGGGTTAAAACCATGGAGTTGGATTGATTTAAATTTTGGATTAAGTGCCTCACACACTCACCAATCGCGTGCCGCCATGTTACCTCCTCCCTTGTCTCAGCGGGTAAATCTACAGATTTTAGGTTTTAGTTGTAAGTTTGACATGTGACTGGCTGATCAGTGGGCCGACAATCGAATGGATCAATTGTAACAGTGCATTTTTTTAAATTAAGACATTCAAATATTGCGTTTATTATTTATATTTTCACTTTTTTTTTTTGTTTTCAGCAGTTTCTTTTACTTTAAAATTCAAATTTAAACCATTTTCAAATACTGCACTTTGTCAATCCTTTGTCTATCCTTGTATAATAAATGCAATAAAGACTTTCTCAGAACATTAATTTAAGAAACAACATGACTGTCAGCACAACACGTCAGTCTATCTGTTGAGATGCCATAAACCGCCTACACTGCATCAAAGCATTCTTTATTTGTGCTGGATACGCGGCCATGACAGAGCCAGCATTGTGTGGCATCAGTGTGATATTAAAAGGCAGTCGCACACACTCGATCCTCAGGCTCGCACGGCACAAGAGGCTTCCTTTGTATCTAATCTAATCACAGGGAGTCACAACTTGTATTTAGCCGGAACGAAAGACACCGTCCCATGTGAAGATTGCACCTAGTGATAGGCTTATCTCCCCCCTGCTCACAACTCGATCAGAAGACGAACAACAGTGATCCACAACTCTTCAGAGAGCATCAGTCCCCTGATGAATAAAATAAAGAGAGGTAATCTGGCTCCCGCGGAGCGGCTGAGCAACTTCAGAGCAGTTTCGGGTCACTTTACATTCTGCATTTTTTTTAAAAATCACTGCCTCAGACTGATTTAACCATGGTGACGCAACCTTTACCGGCTTCATGAAAGGTTTTACATAGAATGTGGAAGCGCTTTCCCAGGGAAATCTGCCTGAGCCCAGGATACGTTACATCTCCTGCAGCAGTTTGATCGCAATAGACAGAGGAGGAAGAGAGCAGTTAGGAGGAGCAGTGATGTTAACCACATAGCCTCAACAGACACAGGGGGAGGCTGAGGGTTTATTGAAAAATATATTTGAAATCAATCAGAATAAGGTCCCATTTCCGCAGATCATCTATACCACTTATCCTGTGAAGGCTGGTCGGGGGATGGGGGGCTGGAGCCAATCACAGCTGACAAAGAGTGATAAGTCGGGGACACCAGGTCGCCAGCATCAGTGTACACAGAGACCGTAGAGTGTATATACAGATTAATAACATGCCAGTTCAATCAATCAATCACTGGATGAATGGATAAATGACTCAATCAATAAATGAATAAATGACATTTTGCCCCCTCTGCCCTAAATCCTCAACAGGAGCAAGGAAAAACTCTAAAAACCTGGAGACAGGGAAAATGAAACATCCAGACATCCATTCATACAATTAAGAACCTTCTGTTGAACGTCTGTGACCTCACACACATTTGTCTTTTCAACTTAGTCATTAACTTTAATGTCTTGGACCATGTGAAATTCGGGAGCACCGGTTTCAAAGAACTGTCTCAGGCAGTGTCTTCCTTCATCTTGCAGAGTGTGGACTTTAACGCAAAACACAGAGGATGTCCGACAAGGAAGAAATGGCTTCAGATGGGAGTCTGAACGTTACCTTGACGCTGAGGCTGCTGATGCATGGAAAGGTAATTGGCAGACGTGGGAATAGTTACAGTAATCTAGTGTCTTTTGTAGTAAAATCCTAATGGTCGGGTAACAGCATGTCTTTGCCGTTAAAAAGATAACATCCTGCTCTAAATGTGAAACGCTGTACAGAGAAAACCCTGTGTGCTGCCACTTGTTTCAGGTCTGTTGTTATCTTTTCCCCCACAGGAAGTTGGCAGCATAATTGGAAAGGTAGATTTATTTGACAATTCATTAATATCCATTCATTCATTCACTGTGTTATTTCTTGCATCCTTGTCTTGTTTCCTTCACCTCCTCAATCTGATCAAGCTTCCTCTTTCATACTTTCTCACAGAAAGGAGAAACCGTGAAGAAAATGAGGGAGGAGGTGAGGATCTGGAAACTTCTACAATTTAATGTGTTCCTTGAGATTAATTAGAGCTAATTGGTGATAATTACGGCTATGCGTTTCCAGAGTGGTGCTCGTATCAACATATCAGAGGGCTCCTCTCCTGAGAGAATTGTCACCATCACAGGACCCACAGAGGGTATCTTCAGAGCGTTCTCCATGATCGCACAGAAGTTTGAAGAGGTGCGGCGAAACTCACGCACGACAAGCTCAGCTGCAACTTTCCGCAAGTCGTAAATAATATCATACAGTTTCACACAAGGATTTAAGGGAGGTTCTTTGAGTACCCGGTGTGAAGTGTGGAAGACAGCGAGCGCCACTTTTCTTCTGTCTTGCAAAAGGAATAAAGGAACGAAAAACATCCAACAATGTATTTTTGAATCCTCCCTCAGGACATCACTGCGGCAATGACAAACAGCAACGTGACAAGCAAGCCACCTGTGACACTCCGCCTGGTTTTCCCAGGGAGCCAGTGTGGCTCTCTGATTGGCAAAGGAGGCTCAAAGATTAAAGAGATCAGAGAGGTAGGAGTCCTTTTTCATTTCTTGCGTTGTTCTCCACCCTAATGGTGACAGACCCCCCCCCCCACTATCAAACTTTTCTTGTATCTCCCTGCCTTAAAATGCTTACAGGTTTTTGTGCTTGCTGCTCATGAAAATCCCTTTGATTATGCCTGTAAAGATCAGCGGAGGTTGAATACTCGTCCTGAATGGACAATATTTGTGCAAGCCTCCTACAAATATTGGAGCACCCATCCGCTGCCTGGCAGGCAGCTGCTCGCTGCATGTCAAAATGGGTTCGGGGGTAATTTACAGAGTGCTTGAAACTGAATTTCCATTTGGGCGATGCTTGTGCTCTTCTCAGCAGTAAATAGACTTTGTTTCTTCTGTTGTGTGGCGATGTTAAAGACCACGGGCGCCCAGGTTCAGGTGGCTGGAGACATGCTGCCGGACTCCACCGAGAGGGCTGTCACAATCTCAGGCACTCCACAGGCCATCACTCAGTGTGTAAGACACATCTGTTCTGTCATGCTGGAGGTAAGCACTGTCAGGCAGCAGATGATCTTCACGTTCAACAGCTCTGTTGAGGTGTCAAGTGTGTCTCATTTGTTTAGGCAGTGGGAAGAGATACTCAGAAGCACATCTAGGGCATTTTCAGTAAGAACAATGTCTTCCTTTTAGCTTGCACTGTCAACTCTCCATGCAAACGTTATACAAAGCGTTCCCATACTGTTGCTCTTATTCACAATGAATGGTCTACTGGAGTATTCTTCAATCACTTGAATAATTTTTCTTTCCCATATATGTAATTATCTATATATCTGTACTATTTTAAAATAGCTATGTTTTATCTATTTATACACTTTTTTTCTCTATTCTGTCACATTCCGTTGTTGTATTGTCTATGTATTGACTTCATGGTAAACCACTGCATAGCAAAAGGTATTTATATCAAAACTGATTATACTCATGTAACAATTTTTTGATTGCATTCAAATACAGCTGTCAGGTATCAGTTAAAGGTTTAGCATTAAGAATTTAGTGACATCTAGTGGTAAAGTTGCATATTCCACTGAACACCATTCACCTCACCATCCTCTACAAATAGGAAAGAAAAGGTTTGATAGCCTGCAGTTTTCATAAAAAAGGTGATGCGCTTATCCATTTTGGACTATTATAAAAACATGGCAGCCTCTGCAGAGAGAACCCCCTCGATTCATGTATAAATTATTTAAATATCAAGGGCTCATTTCAGCTCAGGGTGACAGCCAGCTTTACAACATTATTAGTTTGAAAAACCATTTCATCAATTTTCTACATAATAATACATCCACAACAAAAACATGTGGATGTATTATTATACAAATAAATTACCTTCAAGACGTTGAGTAGCCATGGCTGGGAAAAGTTGGATACTCCTAGTTAGCATGCAGATACTTGATAAACGTGCCATAATGACATATCTCAGTATAATATTATCACTTTTTATAGCTCGGACCATATAGGTTCCTTCATGCACTGTTAGTCTTGGAAAAAAAAAATTTGATGTATGATCAGAATGGTCTTGACAACTTTGAATCGCCAGAAAAAAAAAAGGTCTATTTAAAGTTGTATCATAGGTCTCTTTAGCCCAAGGTCTCATGTCACGTCTGAGCAGTGACTGGGATATGAAGAGATTCAGTGAGTGATATAAAAAGGGATATAAAATGCCTCGGTGCCATCCTTTTCTCAGCTGTAGCAGTGAATGATTTTTTTCCTCCCCTTTTCTCTTGGCATGACTGCACCTAGTCTCCACCGAAAGGAGCGACTATTCCCTACCGTCCCAAGGCCATGCCTGCAGGAGCTCATGCAGTATTAGCACCCCAGCACCCTGCACAAGTAAGTACCCGTTTCTATTTAGATGCAATGTCAGCCACCTTGGGAGGAAACATAAGCAAATAGGCTCTTCAGTGTCACATTGATCATTAAGTATGTTTTTAGCACATGGAGGTCACATCTGTGCAATTATTAAGCCCTTCATAATGTAATGCTTTGAGCGAAAAGATGATGGTGGCGATGATCTTATTTAAAAAGTGTTCGGCCGGCTGGGATAACATCCACCGACATTCATTATTCCCCTGCCGCGTGAAATTCAAAAGATGTTGTGACCAAAGCATGTTTTCTAGGAGCTGGCTAGCCGCTGTCCTGAATCTGGCACAGTGTCATCTGACCTATCAGACATCTGTTTATATTATTGGATTTCTGGCCATGGTCAGATGAGTGTGTGTGGGGGGGCCGGGTGGGGGGCCAGCAGATCACATTTAGATGAAATTCCATCAAATCTATACACATTAGAGCTATGGAAAAGAGGTCAGGCATGGATTTTTCAGAAACCACTGCAGCGAGAATGCTTTTCATACTCGGTGACAAATTCCCATTTGGAGTGACACGTTGAAACACGCCCGTACCTCTCAGTCACATAACCATGTCTGTACGGGTTTCATAACACTCTTTGTATTCCTCCCAGGCCTTTGCAATTCCAGGGCAGTATGCTCTCGCACATCAAGATGTAAGTATGCTTGTCTGTGTGACTGACATGTGCCCTAATGACCTACTCCTGCCCACTCCTTCCAAGCCACCACTACGCCCTCTGTGTACCCTACTCTGCGAAGATGAAACTTCTACAACCCTGATCTCTTGATGTTACTAACTCTAACGCGCGGTAGCAGCATGCGCCGATTGAAATTACATTAAGGGAGATCTTAAAGAGTTCATGATCAGTTGTACCTTTGTAGCCAGAGATGTGACTGCATTTTCAGATGACTGCTTAGATCAGCCAGCATGCTCTCTAAAGGAAAATTAAACTCTTCATACTGACACCGTCTGTGATGTTTGTGAACTTCAGATTGGCTCTGTTTTGTAGTTGTCAGCTCCTCTGAAATAATCCACTTTGATTGGTTAGCTCTAACTTCCTTCCTACCCTGCAGTTGACCAAGCTTCACCAGTTGGCTATGCAGCATATCCCCCTCCCTTCCCTTGGGCAGAGCAACCCTACCTTCCCTGGTACGTACCCACGGCTCCCCAGGGAAGTCCATCTATCCCTCTGTCTTCACTCCTCTTCGAATCACACCATCAAAACAGCCCTGTCACCTCAGAGAGGATCAAGGATGTCTCCATTCCTTCACAGTTTACAGACTTTCTCAAAGGTTCTTTTGGTCGAGAGTGACTTTAGAGAAAAAAAAAGACCTTTTGTCTGATTTGCATCTTTCTGGACCAGAGAATAAAATAAAAGATTGAAGAATAGTAAACAGAATTGTAAAGGTTTAAGGTAAAGCCACAAATGTAGGTTATTGTCTGAAAAGTCACTTCCTGAAATATGTATTATCCAAAAGACTGAAGCAGACAGAACAATGTCAAAGTTAGAATACAAAGGAAAAAAGAAAGATCTCTGAGAGTGAAATGTGAAAAATGGAAGGAAATATTTACAGTAACGTAAATATTTAATCATTTCTCACTATCAACTCCATTCGCCCAGTCTCCCTGTCCGAACAAAATCAAATCCTAATCTCTTGACCCACCCTTCACCTCTGCAACATTTCTCCCCCAAATCTAACACTGTCTTGGCCAAACCATCCCTGACCTGAACCACCCCATGTACTCATATATTTTGCCACAACTAACTGCGAACAAACAGTATGACCACATTGGCTGCACCGGTGTGATGAAAGACTATCACACACTTTTATGAATTTATTATTGTATCATCTTATTTTATTGTAGTGTGTGTGAAATGTGTTTATAGAATGAATGCTGAAAATGTACGTGTCTTGCCAGAAAAGCAGGGTGCCATATGCCATTGACATGTTCCTAATTTAGCAGTGTCACAGTGATAAACTAGACAAAGTAGGGCAACTTGTCGTGCCATGAAAGTGGAAGCCATTAGTGCCACGCTGTTGTTAGCGTTCCTTGTCCTACTTTGCAGGATTGGATGCATCTGCCCACACAAGTTCACAAGAGCTGGCAATACCAAATGATGTAAGTGCCACCTTGTTTGTGTTCCTGCAGCACTAAAACTCACACTGGTAATCCTCATTACTGTCATCAACACTTCCCAGGAGGAAGGCTAATGAGGAATGTCTGGACTCTAGTGTTTCACCTCCTGTAAACCGAGCACAAAGTATTTTATCCCTTGTCTCTTTCTGGCTCACATAAAGCGTTGCATAAATCCATTTCTCACATTGGTGCACTGACATTATCAGCGATCTTGAAAAAAGGAAAAGAATATTTCAACGTGTAAGAGGATTTATAATACATTTTATGTCAGATGATTCTTTTGGTGTATTTCTGTAGAAATACACAAACAGCAAATAACCGTTGCCTTGGAGTGATATGTATGTTTGCTAAATGCTAAATCAGTATAGAACAAGATAATGACAGAAATCCTCTTTTAGAAGAACTGGAAAGCTAATAGACCTCTACATAATGTCACCTAACATATGTGAGTGTCACTTCATATTAATATAATTGCATTGCTATGGATGCAGTGATGACATTCTGAATATCATTATATTTCTAATCTTTACAATCGTCTAAAGGTGTTTAAGTAATATTGGTACAAAGCAGCACTCAGATGTTTTGTTAATATAAGATAACAGAGCTAGTGTTTTCCTGTGTTGAAATCTACCTGGATCTGTTTTGGCTGCTGTCACCACGGTGGCTTCCCTGAAATCCAATTCCTTGCAAAATACTGAAACATGAGCTGTTTTGTTATTCACATTTCTCCCCTCCTAGTTTATTGGCTGCATAATTGGGAGACAAGGCAGCAAGATCAATGAGATTCGCCAGGTCTCTGGAGCACACATCAAAATTGCCAGCGCCACTGATGGCTCAGCCATGCGCCAAGTCACGATCACGGGCTCGCTGGCCAGCATCAGCGTGGCCCAATACCTCATCAACGCCAGGTAAGACATTACGCAGGTTGCCCACGTCCAGCAGGGCTTCACATCACAGCGCAATGATAACACAGCCAAACACAATACTATTGTATGAGGGCAGAGTTATTGTGCTCAGGGTGAGGCTGGATTTGTTCCAGCTCACTGCTCCATTCTCTTCACTGCATTAAATTCCTTATTGTCTCTGCTCTTTTTTTTTTTAACACTTTCCTTCTTTGATTCTCATGTTTTCTCCTCTCTCACCTCCCCTCTCCTTTGTCTCACCCATCCTCCCCCTGTTCATTCTTCACTCCCCTCCCTAAACCATTTGCCGTCCCCTCCCAATGTCACCACCTGCAGCTTAGAGATGGCTAAATACACCATGCAGGCCGCTTCTGCAGCAACGTCAGTTGACCTCAACATGAGCTTCTCTCAGTCTACTCCTACCGCCTCCACTGCTGCTACCTCTATGGCTGTCCTGGCGGCCCCAAACCCAGCCCCAACCGCCATTAACGTCCACTCTCCTTCCACCTTAGCAACCATCCAAAACCAACACTATGCCGTCCCCGTTTCCAGCCTTCTCGGCATGAAAACTCTGCCTGTCCTGGCTGTCCACCCAGCAGCAGCTTCTAGCCTAGCGCAGGGTTTGTCCCCTTACACCGCGAAAATGCAAACCCCCGGGGTAAAAAAATCTGACCGCCAGAAGTTTGCTCCATATTGATGTCTGATTTTTTTCTTTTTTTTTTACGTCCGGTCAGTGTTAGCAGGCTGGAAAATCATTTTCAAAATGCAGCACGGTCAAATTATTTAACATTAAGGATAAAGGCTTGAAAATGGCTTACGCCAGGGAGCGTGAGTTTTGCCAGTGTAGCACTTGTTTTCCGTAATTCAGGAGAATATTGGAAACATGGTAGCATCAAAACAAAAATGTCCTCAGTAATTAAAACAAGCAGGGGAGGTGAATGTTGACTCAGTGTTATCTTTTTGGACATGCATAACAATTACTGTGGGTAACTCAGGCTTGTATTAGTTCCCTAGAAGAAGATATTTTTGAAATGGAGTCATGTTACAGAGCTTTATATAAAGTCTTACACCATGCGTGTTTTCCATGATGCAAAGATTGACTTAGTTTTTTATCTGTGTGACTAGTTTACAACCAGTTTTTAATTAGAGAATTGATGATAATATGATAAGATGTGGTGCTTTGTTGGCAGCAGGCTGTTAAAATGTTTGTCTTGTACAATAGAAATCAATGTGTTAAGTATCTTTTTAACAAAGATTGCTCCACTCTTCTGTCATATTTCCCCCCTTTCCCTTCACTGTAGGCTCTCATCAATGCTAACAGGCTTGGGTGTTCTGTAGTAACGCTGCACTGTTGCAGTTCTGATGGGATTATCCTAAAAGCCACATTGGATTCTGGTGGATTTCACTCTACACAGTAATCCTGTAGAGCGGGACTGGCCTAACTAACTCATTTGTACTGTTTCTGTACGCCAGAGTATTTCCTGTTTATTCTCCATCCCCAATGTGTGGAATGCTTCAATTTTCAGCATCCACACTGAATGCAGAGCAGTTATTGTAATAAATGTTTAATGCATGTGTTTGTGCTGCGGGTCTACCCCCCAAAACAACACACATTTGTTTATTTGCTGATGGTATGACTGAAATAAATGGGATTTTCAACAAATGCACATTTTGGTTGTTTTGTTCTAATTTTGTTGAAGTAGCAAATCTTATCCTCTGTGTCCCTAAATACAAAAACATCAGCAAATGTAAATTTTTATGCCACAAGAAAACAAGATGTTTAAGAGCAAACTGAACGGGATGTTTTTTTTTATTCAAAGGAGGATGAATATTCTCAGTTTGTCTAAATTGAGGATTGTTAATGGTTGCCAAAGTCGTATGTAAAACAACAATTTTCCTTTGTGTAATTCACTTTGAAAATGAATGCACAAAGGTAAAAGGTAAAAAAAAAAAAGACAATGCAACTCACTGTCTACAAAGTGTCCTATTTTTCTCTAATGGTTTTTGTGGGAAAAACCAATCTGTTTTTAAAGTTTAGCAATCATAGCACCTAAAAAATGATCTGTCATATTTTTCTTATTTCCTGTTGGTAAAAATATTTTAGACTTTTTGATATTACAGGACTGTTTGTGTTGAAAACGAAGGCGATAAATAAGGGCTGATCTTTCTTTCTCAGAATTGGCTACATCAGGAGCAATCTGAATTTGCATTGCGTTTACAATATTATGACAGACAAAACATTCACGATACCTGTAATACTTTTCTTTAAACTATTTGTCTGATCTGTATAAACCGTAAACAGCATATACATATTTCTCATTTCTCTGCAGTCTGAACATTAAACAGTAGTGATATTGAAATATAAGAAACAATGCAGAGCACTTTGCAGCACACAGATGCACAGATAGTTTGGCAGGTGTACAAAGACAACCCGGCACAAATGAAAACGCTGTCTGATGGCTGCAGCTTGTTGAGACAGAGGGTGCACAGTTCCTGCCCAGACAAACTCTTTTCTACCTTCTCCTGGAAAAACAGCAGCGAACATGGACTAACCTCACAGTAAATATTCAACACATGCTGCGGCAACGTTCTCACAGGTCCCGAAAAAGAACAACTAAACCTCCAGTTGTCCAGTCAAGCATACTGCTAATGGGCAGGTACAGTCTAGACACTCTATGTTCCTCTGTGCCCCAGCCTGGCCCCAGCCTCCCCTGCAAATCTGTTTTCACCCCCTTCCCCCTGCAGGAGGTGGGCACTTCTGCTCAGCCTAATCCATGGAGTGCAGGGGCCGTGAGCCATGTGGGCCATTTCCACGGCAGAGCTGGAAATGCTGAAGAGGAGATAATCAATAGTTAATGGGGCAGAAATGTAATGACAGTGAAGGATGACATTTCAACCTCAGGGAAGGTGTAGCAGCAGAGAACAGGGCTGGCATGTTCGTGTGCCCAGGGCAGTCATGAGTTCACATCCAGCTTCTAATGCTAAATTAATGACTTCTCTTTTCAGCCGGACACAAGCAGTTTTTTTTTTCAGGGTCGTTTTTGGAGCGCGCTGCCATGGTCCAGTTTTGAAAAGCAATTCATGGGCAAATAACTAGATAAATAAACATTTTTTAAAAATTGTAACTGCTGAGGGCCTGTGGAAAATTGTTCAGCAGGGTGTTCTCAGTACCAAAAACATATTTATGGTCTGAAAAACGTCAACCTCTTAATTGATGTTTTACTTTGTCTATGGTATTCTTTCAGTACTTTTGCTGGCCGCTTTTGTCCATCATACAGTTTAAGACATGAATAAATTAATAAAAAGTTTGAATTATACTTTTAATTATCTGTATAACCATGATCTGTTATCATTCAGCCTCTGTTAGTGCATGATGCTGAGGGCGCAGACAAACTGCTTGATATACATCCCATCTGTCCTCCTCTATAGTCAGCACTGGTTGGTTTGTGTGCCAGTGTGTTGCATATACAGATATCGTATCTGCATTTTTTTTTTTAAAACAAATTGCACATAGAAAAATACTATTTCCATTTGAATGGAGGAAACAAATGAACCTGTTAACTTCATTAATTCCAGGGTAATATCATTTACAGTTTTACCAGGAAAATTCAACTTTGTAAATTATAAAATTCATTCATAAGCATGAAAAGACATTTGGCAACTGAATGAATGCGAACTGGTTCATTAGTTTTCTCCATTCAAATGGAAAAAGGACTTGTTTTAGTCACATAATGCAGTCTGAGGTGAAGCCCACAAATAATCCCTCAATTCTTTGTCTTCTATTGTTGGATTCTTTCTCAACTTCCTGCCAGTTCCGGAACTAACTGACAAACTAACGCTCCGATCCATTACTCTGTTTGATCTGGGGTGAAATCACCTCCGTCCATTGCTCAGGAGGTTTGCTTCAGACCTGTTCGGAGTCGACTCATTTGTGAGAAAGTGCCTTTTGACTTTGAAAATAACTAAATTATTTTAACATTTTCAGCTTCTGTGTGTAATCGAAAAACATTTTGTTTTAGCCTTTTGAAAGACTCAACTGCTGAACAGTATGTTAGCATATACGCTACATTCCTTTTTATTCAGTTTTAATACATACGTTATCAAATAACACAACATGAAGGCTCCTGGTGAAGCAGCTTCCAAATTCAATTTTAACTTTATCTTGATAAATGAATACGTGTTTGTTTTGTGTGTGTGTGCGCTTGTGTGTGGGAACCCAGTGTTTCTAAAAATCTTAGCTGGGTCCCTGCACAGCAATAAATGATGTACCTATATAATTCAGGCATTAACACTGACAGTTATGCACATGTCTAATTCCCTGCTCGTATAATGTGATGTGGTCTTTTCTCATTCAGCCACAAATTAACCAGGGACCAAACTGTGACACAGAAACCACTCTCTAATTCCAGATAATGAAGTTAAGTCATTAATCACAGGTGTGCGTGCGTGCGTGCGTGCACGTTTGAGTGTGTGTGTGTGTGTGTGTGTGTACTTGTGTTTGTTAGCGCTGTAAAACACCTTTTCCAGCATTCACACTCACCGGCACACACTAAAGAGAACAAAGCTCTCTCTTAACGAGGAAACGTGGTTTCTGAGCTGCTGGCTGAGGTTAGTGTTGAGATGTGGGTGGTGGTCAGGTTAGGGCATGAAATGGTCATGGTTAAGGTCATAGAATCTGTACGTGGGTGAATATATATATGTGTACTACTATATGCGTTGAGGAAAGTCTGACTATTCTCATAGGTCTATCGTACATTTTATTATATTTGTACAAGAAAAGAGGTCCTGATTAATTCCACACCCTCCCGTTCTCTCTAAGCAGTACCCAAGGTCGGGTTTCAGATAAAGGACTAACAGGGCATTGTCATGTCTGCGCTGAGGGACTTTCATATCTAACTGCTTCAGACCGAGAGGCACAGATTTCTCACCAACTTCAAGTCTTTTGCATATTTCACCAGCAGAAAGCCATAAGGACACGGTGTGTTTGGGCTGAGCCATCCAATAGGATGTGAGCACCTACATGTTGAATAGAGAGTGACAGCGAGTCGAGCCCTTCACTGATGTGCTGTTAGGACGAGGGACACAAGGAGAGGATGAAAAAGTAGAGGGGGATGCTTTGGGAGACATGGATGGTCGTCACAACGGCAATGCACTGTTTGAGGGTTCGGACTCGGCTTTAGGGATAAAGATGGTTAGAGTTAGGATTAGGTAAGGGTTGGGGGATGCGTTACGCCAAGTATAGTATAGAGATGTGTGTGTGTGTGGGGGGGGGGGGGGGGGGGGGGGCAGAGGAAGAGGGAACATGTAGAGGAGCCGTCAGCTCAGAGAATCACTGTATGTTGGTCAAAGTGGTTTTGTTTACAGTGATGCGGGAAACCGAAGGGCTCAGTGACACGTGCACATTCGGGGGGGGAGGGGGGTATGAATTATTATTAATTGTGGGGGTTTTTGTGAGCAGAGCCCGGCCCGCTCACCTTGCTTTCACCACATTATGTGTTTTGTCTGTGTACACTGAATGCTTGATCTCCTCCCGCCCCCCATCCATCACCGCATCAGGACTCACCCACACATCCAATAAATAACAGCGCTCCATCATTGAGAAGATTAGGTGTCAGCTAACTTCCGCTCCGCCCCACGTGCCGTGTAGATGAGGGTTCGGACTCGGCTTTAGGGATAAAGATGGTTACAGTTAGGATTAGGTAAGGGTTGGGGGATGCGTTATGCCAAGTATACTATAGAGATGTGTGTGTGTGTGTGGGGGGGGGGGGGGGGGGGGGGGGGGGGGGGGGGGGGGTGAAACATGATTGGGTTAATTGACTGCCTGTTGTTCCTCGGTCATTTGGAACTGCTCCATCTAGTGGTCCCTTGGCTGAATGTGACTCTCTCTCTCTCTCTCTCTCTCTCTCCTCCCCCCACTCCCTTCCCCTCCCTCCATCTATTTAATTTTTTTTTTTTCTGTCACCGTGAGAAATAAAGTGCCAGCAGAGCGCAGGGTGCACCAGTAGCGGCAGCAGCGCGGCTCTTGCGCACACAGGCGGCGGGTGGATCGTCGCCCTCCTCTTCCTCCTCGCTCCCTCACCCTCACCCTCTCAGCCCCTGCGCCGATCAGAAGTTGCGCGCGTCGCGCTGAAGGACCTGCGAGCGTCCTCCCGGGGAAACAGTGCCTTTCACTGGCTTAGCGGGCTTCACTCCCCGTCTCCTCTGCACACATCATTTGTTGTGTCCAGCAGTCCGAGGACTGTGCTCCAGACCCAGCGCCCTGGCGGAGGCGGACGCGCTCCCGAGGATCTCAGGTGAATTATGATATACGTGTGTGCGCGCGTGTGTGAGATGTTTCGTGCACGCGTTAAATTGTCTTGAAGGCACAGGTTTCACATCAACTTTGGGAGACAGCCGCCCAGGGTTTCGGGGAGACGTCCCTCTCTGAGGGTTACAGTAAAAGCCTGCAGCTGCACATCACAATGCATCTGTCACTGGAGCCATGCATGTGCAGATGAGCTTAATGAGGGCAAACTGTAACACTTGGTTGTTGGAACCTGCAGGGAAAGGCACCTGTGGAGGCTGTGTTTACAGGAGGTGTCAGCTCGGTGGAAATGGGACTGAGGATGTTCTCAGAGGCATCAGAGGGATGTCAGCAGCTGCACAAAGACTCTGGCTGCTCACACACTTCAGGACGAGGCAAACAGTCAACACAGCCTCTTTAACAGCCCGGCACATACACTGTGTCCCTCTTTGACTGGAGTCACAGTGTACAGGGAGGCAGGTGGTGCATAATGACGACAATTTTGGAAAATCTTTGCCTTGCAGTTTGGTTTTCGGGCGGTTGTTGGATTTATTTATTTGTTTTTCTTCATTAAATATCAATGCATTTCTGGGTATGCCAAAGACTTTGTCACACGTCCAAAAGGCAGCCTCTTTTCTCTCTTGTAATAAAACAGTGATTCACACTTGTCTCTATTTCCCAGGCTCCTCCTGGAAGCCTCTTGCATATGAGCAAATTCTCACCTTGTTGCACTCCACATAATCCTAAGATTATATGACAGTTTTGCAAGGGCCGTTGGTTTTGCATCGCATGTCGAGGCAAACTTTCTTTTGATTTGGGTCACTCGCAAGATTTAAAGTCAGAGGATAAAATTCAATTAGACAGCCCTGCAGCAATCTCTGCTCGCTGGCAGATGGCTTAATACTTCTGGATCCTGCCTATGTGTCCCTTATTGCTCTAATTGGATTTCATCATCTCACACTGTTTATCTGTATAAAAATGAGTTTTAAGAGCACGGCATCATTAATTCAATACTTCCCTCATCCCTGTCAGATCCGAGCCCACTAGCCGGCACTGTCTAAGCATTTCACATCTCATCCCCCCCCATGCTCTGCTTTGTCATAAACTGTAGTAGACCTCAGACTAAATGGTTGCTTTCTCCCCATGTGCCTTGGATGGCATGTTGGGATGATAGTGTAAAGTGAGAGAATGGCTAATGTGCAATAAATTAAGTGCACACCTCAGCACGGGCATGCTTTCGGCCTGGCGTTATTCTCTGGCCCTGAGGAGATTGTTTCCCTCTCAATGACATCGGTGGTTGTTTTTTTTTGCAGATGTACCGAGCTGTGAGAGTGATGTTTGCTCCTTTTGGAGGCTCGCAGTCATCATGTTGTGTATGGGCTTAAAACAGGAATTAAAACAAAGCAGAACGCTGGGTACCTCGCTGCTGCTGCCACGCTGCTTCCTCTGTCGCCAACATTCTCTGTCACATCAAATTTGCGGATGTGCCAGTTTATTCTTTGAAACGCAGCTCCTTCTTATCAGGACCAGTAATTAGAAACAAACAGACAAAAAAAAACCTCATAGCTCGGCTGTGGAAAATTCCTGGAGATGAGAGCGCCTCCTCAGTACATTTGTCCCTATTTATAGAATTATTGTGCGAGCGAATGAGCTATCAACCACCCATGAAGAAGCCTCCCTGAGTGACATCAGAGATGACAGCGAGAGGCAGGTCAACCTCAACACAACTTAACCGCCAACGTTTTGAACCAGTGCCGCTCTGCCAATTAAACCTGGATGAATATTTGTGGAGCGCTAGCCAAGCTAGGACGTGCCTCTGAGCTCAGGTTGTTGTGTGTGGAGACTTAAGGGCCTTATTCACTCTGCTGGGAAATGAAAACAACAATAATGTATGAGTCATAAATCAATGGGATGGTAAGCATCAGTGAACCGTGAACTAACAGCCAGGTTGACTCCTTGCTTGATTAACCATGGTTGCTGCACTTCAGCGGTCAGAGCGTCACCGTCAATAGCCGGAGATGTAAGACGAACTCTGGCCTCTGATGGACAGATTTATTTTTATAATGACAATAACGTCTGAACCGGCTGCTGCTGCCAAACATGGAGGCTGATGTCGAGTTCATTGCTCTACGGTCAGGGCAGCATTTAAATGTCAACGCGACACCATTTAAATGTGCACCCTTAATGGGAGGACATAATTACACGCTGTAACGTTATTGTATTGAAATTAGAAAAACTACAATTTCCTGCTGCTGCATTGTCACAGTTGTTTTGTAATAATTACTGAACGCGTGCAGGATTATAAATATCGAGCTGCGCAGGTTTCCGATGCCACATCAGGTCACGTTCGCTAAGCACAGGGAGACGTTTTCGATGTATGCTAAGTCGGGTCTTGTTAAATTTGCAGTCTGACCACTACTGATGTGATGTCAGCTTTTTGTGCCAGCTCCAGAATTTGTACAACTGACCTCATTTACACTCAAATGTCCTACTTACTTAGTGTTTCCCCAGCAGAAATACGAATCCCTATTGAAACACCTCACACTCTAATACACATACAAATACGATGGCAGGTTTTTGAGTGAAAATGCCGAGTTGCAAATTGCATTTTTTGCAAATTAATTGTTCGTTTATTGTCAATCCCTCTGTATGTACAAGACAATGACAGAAAGGCATTTCTGTGATAAAGATGTGAGGTCAACACACAAGTAATTCAGCACAGAAACACTCGTCTGTTATTGTTATTTTCTCCTGCTGTTAAATGAAAAAATTACATTATCATAATAATAGAGTCCTTTATGTTTTTCTTATCTAGAGGCTACTGTTCCTTTTTCTTTCTTTTATAAATGAACTAAATACATTTCTATGAGTAATATACATTTCCTTTTCTAAAATTGGTAATGAGCTCGGCATGCATAATGCAAGGCTATTTAGGCTTTATGTCCCCGGCGACCATATCGACTTACATATTCTATATTCTGTCATGGACAATTAATTTCATAAATGATACAGGCTGTGCAAAAACGCATATATATTCATGTTGTTTTCCAGAAATAATTCACAAGGAAAGAAATATAGAAATGCTCTTAAAAAAGTTCCAACATATGTGAAGCATCCACTTGTTGAGCTGTTGTTGGGTTTCCAATGAACGCTGCCAGCGCCAGAGATCCGAGGATGTAGACTCTGGTCATAAAACTTATTACACGCCTCCATCTTTATAATAAAATGAGTGGGGAGTGGGGATTCCACTTCCAGCCTGTTTGCCAGTTCACACATGACTTCACCTCTCACAGCCTCTGCTCGCACCATGATGTGGTCATCACTGATCACACTCAAAATAACATCACATCACATTTGATTTTTAGACTGCAGCTTAGCTTAAGTTATTATCAGGCTGGTTTACCACAGGAGGGGTCTCTACATAGGTTCCAACCCATGACAGCATAATACAAACTGCACCGTGTTGCCTTTTAACATTTGGCTTGTGTATATATTTCTTTTTTTAATTGACCATGCTGCCCGGGCTTTTGTGCACTTAAAGTCACGTGTTTATTGCCGGGACCGCTTCAGTGTTTGGCACCATGCAGAGACCTGTCACTGCGACCCAACAACAGGGATGATTGCTTATCTGTGAGCAGCGACGAACGAAACCAAAACATACAGCTAATTTACCAGCGGTAATAGTTGTTGGGTTTTTTTGGAGCTGTCAAGTGATACTTGAGAATTTGTTTTCTCAGAGATGAACATTTCTGCTGCGAAGTGGGCGTTCAAATGTATCACGAGTGGGAATGTACTCGGTGACGCTTGCTTATGTAAACGCTCGCATGCTGCCGATCGGTGGCTGCCAAGAGTCAGTTGGTACAGGGCTGTAGGGAGCGCGGTGCTGTATCAGGTCACACCTGTGCAGGGCTTACGAGTGCAACTGTGGCTTATCCGCTCCGCGCTGATGGCTGATACGGCAGCTTCAGACGCTCAGAGCGACTTCACAGGACCGTGCTCGCAGTTCATCACAAATTACCTGCTCATTACTGGTAAATCAATGCTTACACTTTGTCTGGGTAACAGCCCGTAGAACACAAGCTTTCACCCAATGCGTCAGAGACACTGAATCGCATATTGACGTCAGTCATAGCTTTTTTTTTTTTTTTCTTTTTTTGACAGAATGTCTTTGCAAGTGTTTGACTGAAGAGCAGCGAAGCAAAAAAAAAAAAAAAAAAGAAACACTGAATTCTCTACAGGGCTGTAGGGCACAGATAAATCCATGACCTTTCACCAAATGGCTTATATGAAAAACTATGAATACAAGAAAGTTTACCAACACTTGAACCAGAGTGAGGAAAGAGGTATCTTGAAAATGTTTAGTATGGGGTATAATTCATTTTGCAGAGTGCTCTGGAACATCGCATGCTCAGTGGCTGAGAGTGAAGACATGTATAAATAATATGATTTATATTAAAGCTGCTAAGGTGGCATTAGGGTGTAATGAATGCAGTCAATTATTTATACGGCAGATCAGTGACATGAGGTTTTTGTTGTTGTAACTGGAGGGTTGGACGGGGGGAGGTCGGTTTACTGTTAATGTGACCAAAACAACACAATGGAGACGGATACATTTTTTCAAGATGCACTTTGCTCACTTCTGCCCATGGCTCTCATTTGACAGTCAGTGTCAGTGTTCATGCGAGTGAACAGATGTAAATAAGCAATAAGTAAATAACTTGACTGTAAACACTGTCAAAACATTTTAGTCAATCATGATATGAATAAACTCAGCTTTCAACCGTACCTCGTTATGAGTTGTATCTGGTGTTATTCTTTGTATTTCCCATTGAAGATGACAAAAACCAAAAATTCTTTGACTCTGAAGACGCAAAACTTTCTAAACAGCTCCCAGTATATAATCATTCCTATTTTCAAAAACATCTCTATGTTTTGATAAAACAACTCTTTGAAACAGAAGTTATTCAAACAGAAGTAAACAGAACATTGTGCAGCGGGACTATTTCCAGCCATGGATTAGCACACTTTGGGTGCTTTAGTCAGTGTTTACAGTTCACCACCACCATACAACCCCACTGTAAGTGGCTTGTTAGCGACGCCTCGACTCTGCATCCTGTCATGTCAGGTGGAGAAATAATGGAGGCAAGGCTTGAGTCTATTTCTGGGCTTATTATTGGGTAGATAGGAAGGGAATATAAATATGTGCCGCTCAGCTGAGCTCAGTGACGCCGAGCACGAAATAAAATATCAACAAGTTATTACTGCTGGCGAACAGCTAGTTAGTGACGCACTCTTGCCCGGCTTCATTCTCCCTGATGTTGCTTTAGTTTGTGTCTTCTTTTCCACACGTCAACATCAACACAGGTTTGACATAAAGCAAAATTAATGTCCTAATGTGTCACTTTAAACAAAAAAAGAAGCTCCATGAAATGCACCACGACTAGTTTTAATACTTCTTAAAGGCCTTTTTTCAATGCTTACAAGTAAGTGAATAAGAGATTTACTGTCAAGCACCAACATGCAGAAGCAGAATCACAGAGAAATAGCAAATAGACGGTCAGCAACCAAATCAGAGCCCAGTCCTCCTCCTTAGACATTAGACATAACTTTGGCTTTGACTGTGGCTCAGACACTTTAACAAGCTTGCCCAGTGAAATCCAGCAAAAGCTGTGTGTGTAAACAGGGACTGTCTACGTCAACAAATCGAAGCCATCTGCAGACGTTTTATAGCAAAGCCTGTGGCTAAGGTTGGTATGAGCTCATTGACAGTAAAATATAAAGTGCTTTTAATTGTCCGACCTCTCCAAAACATAAAGTTCATACTTGTTATTGTCTGGAATTGAACGGAAGTGTCTGATTGTTACTGGTTTCTAACAGGAGTGTCACAAGAGACAGGGCTGTCACCAGGTGGTCGGAGGGGATTGATTTCTCAAGTTAAAGGATTATTAAACCAGGGTCCAGTTTGAGGTGAGGTGTGGTCAACAGAAAAGCAGTTGGAGGGTGGAGGAAGAGGAATATAAGAGAAATATCTGGATATAACCAGACCAGGGACCAGAGTCCCTCAAGATAATCTTTAATAATTCTGTCGTCATTACAAGTTCATTTTATACCACAAGATGATCATCAATTGGCAGAAACAAATCTCTTATCTCATAACATTCAATTTAAAATGTCATCAATAAACAACCTACTTAATTATGGTAATATAAATTGTAATCCAAATAAACACACACTTATTGTATAAAGAATGAAATAAACATTATGTGTAAACATGTGAAAACATTTGGACTAAGATCATTTTGTTGTTTAGGACAACATCAGAAGAATCTGCAGTGCATACTCAACAATGTTTTTACCGTTTTTTTTGGGCGGTATCATCTTTTCATTGGCTCTGATAACCAGGAGAGAATATAGAACAGCCGGTGACACGTGGCTCGTCTTTTGCCACTTGTGGAGCGGCCAGCGCCATCCGGAGCCCAGCCCAACGCTGTGTGTATATGACTGCTAGTAGCAGCTGTGAAGGTGGAGAGGTGAGGCTGTGAAAAGCCAAATGAGGTCCTTTTTACTAATGAGGCTTGGTCCCATATCTCTCTCCACGTCTCTCTCGCTCAGCTGCAGCGGCATTATCGGTATGCACCTCATTCTGCTTCCTTTCAGTTCCACAACAGCTCCGAGGATTGTGCCTCAAACATAGCAATTCAGCTAAAACACCGCTCAAATACCAGTGGCATGCCGGCAGTCAGCTTCAGCCCTTCACCCTCGGAAAGGATCAGAATTCATGAATATCAAAATGTATTGCTTCAAGTCTGTGGAAAGACTTCATTGGCTTCAGAGTGGAGCCGGAGTGAATGGACGTGTCTGTTTGTCCCAAACATTATCTCTGCTCCGTCCGTGTGTCGCCACATACAGTCATGATTGCTTAGTGTTGCTTTAGCCCCCCCCCCTCCCCCTTAATAGCCCTGCTGGCAATTAGCCGTGTTCATAGAGTTTGACAAACGAATCAATACGGTGAATTATTCCTAAACAAGTGCAGACAGGTCTCTGCAGTTAATTGGGGACTCAGTCGATACGGCGTAATCTCACCTTTCATAATAAGCTACAAATGTCAACACGTCCGCAGCCCCGCTAAACGGAGCTTGGCGGCGACTCCGTTGGTTCGGCATGAGGGAAAATGAAAGGAAGTAGGCCACCGCACGCAGCAAAGCGTTGTAGCAGGCATTTGAATTTCAACATGCCGCAGTAAATCAAGTTAAGGGAGGGATAAAAATAAAAAAACAGTGGCTACAGATTTTCGGAAGAAACGTACAGCCTCTGCAGCGTTTGCTCTCAATCCTGGGATTTCACTCGGCAGGAGCTGTTAAACATTGAATCTCGACAGCGCCGGAGATGAACACGAAGTGATGCAAATTTTAAAATCAAAACAATTGGAAATTTAGAGGGCTTCTAATAAAAAAAAAAGGCCGAGCTGCATACAATATTTGGTTTCTAGTAAACGCTGGAGCGGGTTGATCTTCATTTTGAAATGGATGAGGCTCCTCAGCTTTGGTAAAACGAGTCTCTCTGAGTAGAATATGGTGTATTTAGAGATCAATTTATGCTTCAGTACTGTCGACTGTGATTTGTGTAAAAGACAGACATTGATCCTGATTCTTTGTTCTGTTTAGATTCCGGTTCTCTGGCCCTTCTTTTCCTCTTACTCCATGACTGCTGGGTGTGATTGATGCAGGGAAGTGTTACAGTATAAGCAGCATTGATTTCCTAACACAGCTCTATGAATACTCCCCCTCCTGATGAGCCAATTCTCTGATGCTCCAGGCTTGCGTCACACTCAGCGGGATGTTTGTTCGACATGATGAGCAGTGCTCTGAGGTCGCCTTAGTTTCTTGCCGAGTTCTGGGGCTAAATGCGACAAACCTCACACCTGGAATAGAAAGTGACAAACCACTGAGCATGTAACCCCAGTTTAATTTTCTCTTTCCAGATGGACTGGCTCACACCTGAGATGTGAAGTGTGTTATGTGAGCCAAGGTGTTTTCCCACCTCCCTGGTGGTGGGGAGAGGATGCTGTACTCCGTTGCCATGACAACAGAAGTTCTCTTTGTTCTTGGGTTCCTGATGAGCAGCACTCAGTGTAATCCCATAGCGACCTTACCGGTGAGCCGGGAACGTCTGGAAAGGGTGCTGACCCAGGCCAGCGAGGACAAGCAGGCCGAGGTGGACCTGCTGGGATATGGCGCTCAGCAGCGGCCGAGGGAAATCAATAATTTGAGCTCCAACAAGACCGGCACATACCCCAGCGTCCAGACGCGAGGATCTAAGTCCCAGGAGCTGTGGAGCGAGCAGGACAACTTGAACCAGATAGACGAGGGTCCCACCAGTGACGTCACCCTCTCCCTGGATGCTATCGACGAGTACGCCTACCCAGACTACAGAGGGAAAGGCTGCATGGACGAGAGCGGCTTTGTGTTCGCCATCGGCGAGCAGTTCACGCCGGGCCCTTCGACGTGCCCTTGCCTCTGCACAGATGAGGGCCCCCTGTGCACCAACCCAGAATGTCCCAAGGTGCATCCCCGCTGCATTAAAGTGGACACTAGCCAGTGCTGCCCGCAGTGCAAGGAGAGGAAAAACTACTGTGAGTTCCGAGGCAAGATCTACGCCTCGCTGGAAGAGTTTAAGGTGAGTCCATTAACTGCATTCACTCACTTTTTTTGACTCAAACTTGAAAGAAGTGCTGACGGAACACTCCTTGCCATTCAATCGAGTTTATCACAGGCGCTACACAGAAACTAGTTACCTTGCCTCACAGCATGCAAGCACGCACGCACGCAGGCGGGCGGATTTATTATGGCAAAGGTCAGCACTTGTCTTTTTTTCTCTCACAACGCACACCACCAGAGGCTGCCTTTAGCACTGCAGCTTCAGCACAGCGTTGATCAGTTTCAGTTTGTGGATACACAGGATGGAATTAGAGTTATAGTAGCGTAGTGTAGAGAAATCAGCAGCCACATTGTCAGAGCTTCATCTTCTGTCGCGTTTTTGAACCGCGCTGCGCCACTGTTACGTCTCCAACATTTATCATGGACTCTTTAAAGAGGGAGGTTAAGCCTAATGTGCAGATTTCTTCTTCTGACTCAATGGGCTACGTCAAGCCTCTGCTCTGGTGAACCTACAGAAGGCTCCACTTCCACAAGCAGCACACGTCAGCCTTTGTACTATGGTGTGTGTGTGTGTGTGGGGGGGGGGGGGGCTTTGAAAAACTATGGGGGGGGGGGGGGGGGGGGGGGGGGGGGGGCTTTGAAACTAAGCAACAGGCAGGTTTTTATGCTTGATTGCCATGTTCTGGAGCATTGTGCTAAGTGCTGCCTCGCTCCATTTTCCACAGTGGAGTGCCATGCGGAGGCGCAGGCCTTGACTATTTACGGAAATGGCAGAATTAACCTTTGCACCGTTACGACTAAAGGTGCACAGTTTTAAACAAAGCTAAATGAAGCTTTTCACAGGGATGTAATGTCAGGGGAGCTGAGTGTACGTCCAAATGTATGTCATCGGATCTATGTCCCAAAGATCTTTGTCCCCTGTTTGTTCTAGTTTGTATATTCATACATTTGTAAATACAGATATTCTTTAATTATTGCTTTTTATATGCATAGATACCCAAGTCATTCATTTCTACTTCCCTTCATGAACAAAGAAAACTGGAAGTTTCTCTCTTTTGTCTCGAATTTCTATTGATTTCTCCACATCCCCAGATAGTGAGATGAGTGAGGTCTGATTTTCAACTCTGCTCTTATTAAAATGAGCCTTTTATCATGAATGAAGGTTACAAGGACTAAACTTCCCCATAGATGTAGTCCTGTGACATTGAACACACACATTTTTAAGTTTTTGTTTTCTGCTCTATTTGTGCGTGTGTGGAAGGAGACAGACATAGAATCAAACAAAAGAGCCAGGGACAGAGATAGCAAGAAATTAATTAAGAGGAGACGACTGTGTGAGCCGTGCGTATGACGATGTTAATTGCCCTCTGTGTTATCCAGGTGTCTCCGTGCGAGAAGTGCCGATGCGAGCCAAGTGGAGAGGTGCTGTGCTCGGTGGCCGCCTGCCCTCAGACGGAGTGCGTGGACCCGGAGTACGAGCCGGATCAGTGCTGCCCCATCTGCAAGAGCGGTGAGTGGAGAGGAGGCCGCGGCAAGCGCTTTGTTCTGCTGCAGCCTCTCTGCCTGCGGTGGCTGCTGGGCAACACCGCCGCAGACTGGCTTCCAACTCTCTTGCTCAAGGGCACCTCAGCAGGAGTTAGGAGGAGGGCGAAGGGCGCACGCTGATGCTCGTTTCGCTGACAAAAACAATGCAGTGTTGTGCACTGCAGTGTTCGCAGGCTCCCGCCACAGCCGGCTGCATATTTGAGGAAATTAGGTCCGTTTCACTGATGTCACACCGATAATGTGGTTAATCAGTCGTCGCCTGTTTTGTGTCATTTTTAGTTTGAACGCCAAATAATTCCTCAGTGCATCTGATGGAAGCTGTGGTGTATGTTCCAAATCTGTCACTACTGTTACTGGTACAGAGAGCTGAGGTCCGCTTGCATCTTTCCATGTTAGGGCTCGCGAGTTTATGATCCTGTTGGTTTGAGAGCCTCGGCCCATCTGAGGAGGAATTCTGCGGCTCAGAGTCGATTATCTGAAGTTGTTTCGGATGATTCCAGACAGCATGTCCTAGATTATGTCCCCGTGTTTTCTTGGTGTGACTCTAATGCAACATGGCAATGTCAGCAACATTGCTTCCTTCAGCAGAAAGAATGATGAGTTGCGATATGTATCTCTGACTAGGAATCTTAAAGTGGCACGGGCTGTCTGTTATAAACAAGAGCAGGCAAGCATGGGTGGGGGGGAGGGAGGGAGAAATCCCTGCGATAGAGAAATAAAATATACAGGGCACGCCACATAAAAATGCTTCGTGTGTAGGAGCCACTTATTGGACGACAGCGTGTTGTTGTGAAGAAAAACAAACTGCAAGCAGGGTTTTTGCAAAGTGTCTGTTCCAACACATTTGCTCGAGGAAAGAGGATCATGAGATAATTAAAAAGAAAACAGATGGTGACAAAAAAAAGGAACAAATATTTCCTTAGAAGATAAATCAACAGAAATATCAAGAAAATAATTTAACTGGATGGAATAACCAGTGTCAACAAAAGGCTTCATTCTGCATAAATGTACCATCTGCTTCCTTTATTATGACCACGCTCAGAATATGACTTCAGGATAATTCATGTATCGTTTTAGAATTTGTCCCACTCAAATTAAGAGCCGGTGTCATGACGTCCAGATTTAATGAGTTGAAAACTTTGGCAGTCAACGAGAGTCACTTACTTTATTAATATTTGCCTGCTGTTATCCTGGGGAATACATGCTGCTCCTTTGTTCACATTCCTTTTTTTTTGCTGTTCACCCACTTTTTATATATGCACATATTGATTATGCTGAGAGTGCTCTGGGCAGAGTTTTGGGCAGTGCTCCATATCCCCCCCCCCCACCCACCCCATGCAATGCCCGGAGGATTTGAGCTGCAGTCGCAAGCACATCCGTCAAGGAGACAGATGTAGATGCAGTACAGTACGTGCAGAGACGTGGCCGGCACGCCAGGACAGCATGCATCTGTACTGCACACTCCCACTTAAATGCATAGCCTCGTTCAGCCGATAAGGACTCTTGGTTTTAGGATCGTATCGGCCCCCATTACCATAAGATTACCACACATTACCATTCAATAAGCAGAGCTGAGATTGTCTGAGGAGCTCAGCTACCTGGCCCGAGCGAGCACAGTCGGAGATGCTTGATTTATTGACGTCCTTTGAGATTCTGCTGTAAAAAGGGGCTCCGCGCTGATTTGATATTTTATATATGAAGATCGGTCTACTCATCCCGAGGAGTACTACTCAGCCTGCTGTAAAAACACTTACATAATGTCTCCTGCATGTGGCTGCGGAGGAGCTGTCTGAACCTGTGCTATAAACTGGGCACGGAGTTTGAAATACGTCTGCTTTTATCAGGGAGCCAGGGATTCATAAGAGTCGCAAAGTGAGAGCAGCTGCTGGTTCTTGAAGTATTTCTTCCTCACTGTAAATTTCTCTGTCAACTTTTTCTCTTAATTACATCCTCAGTGTACCTGGAGCCTCCGGGGCAATGTCACAATAAGTTTCTCATTTTTATCTTTTATTTTACATCAATTTTAATGGATTCATCTTCGCTTGAGATGATTTTTTTTTGGGGGGGGGGGAGTTTTAAATACTTAAATAGGCACCGGCTTTGGCCACTGTGGAGGGAAAGCCAGGCGGTGGCTCAACTCAAAATGGTAGCAAATTTGAAACATTTTTAGTTGTTGAGTTTGTGGGTGGAGTGCAGGAGCACAGTTTGAGAATTAATTGAATTGGCGCTGAATACAAAAGTTCAAAAAAGTAATTTAAAATCGGGGCTCTTGCAAGTTTTCCCAGCAACATAATCTGAACCTCCGCCCACAGGATGCTCCTTGAGAGTTGTGCTTTACATTATTTTTACGTACACAGGCTTGTTCCTTTGACTGCCACTCACTAAACACTTAAGCTGCTTTCAGAGTGAATTCTGCAGTAACTTATTGCGGAGGCCAGCTCTGAGGTCCCAGCTTCAGTAATGGGTTGGCGTTACAGTCACACATATTCAAATGCATCAGTGGCAAACCTTGACCCCCGGTTCACTTCCAATCTGCACGAGTTAGAGGGCGGATAAAACAATTGCTTCCTGTGGCCTCACAGCCTCAATTGCCTCTGCGTTAGAGTGGTTGACTCGACTTTGCTGTTATTGGCCAGGACGCTGGAAGTCAGGGAGCGTGAAAGCTTTTTTTCAGCGACGCCATATGAAGTGTCGCAGCAGAGCAAATACTAACTTTCTGCATGTCAAAGCAGCATCGTACCACTTTGTCACATTGTCACATTTAATACGCATATATATAACCATGCATAATACATGATCGCACTGTTTCAGGGCAGCATGGTGGTGCAGTGGTTAGCACTGCTGCTTCACAATAACAAGGTCCTGGGTTCAAGTCCTGGTCAGGGCCTTGAACTTGAAGTGTAGTTTGCATGTTCTCCCTGTGTCTCCGTGGGTTTCCTCCCACAGCCCAAGGACATGCATGTCAGGTTAATTGGTCACCCTGGACTTGTCCAGGTTGTACCCTGCCTCTAGTCCAATGACAGCTGGGATTGGCTCCAGCCCCCGGCCATCCACTAACGGAGTGAGTTGATAATGAATGGATGCACTATTTTGCCTGGCTATTACAGCCTCTATCAAAAGAGATGCAGCCCCATCCTTGTTATTGGCTGAAGTTTACATTGTGACTCAAGATGAGGAGTCCCCTATATGAGCTGTGTCTGGGCTCTGTGCCGTTGCATATGAAAATTCGGTTGCCAACATTAGCTCACACACGTCAGAGCAGGAAACTGATCTGGGGTTGCTCGCATTCAGCAAGTGTTGGTACTTTATTCACCTCAGCGGGCGATTATAATTCATTCACGGTGTGACGGTGTCGTTATTCCATAAGGGGAAATTGTCAGCTGCTGTTTCTGAAGCTCGCTCAACATAAATGGAAAGTCAGGACCACTTGATTATTCTTTCTGTCAATAAAGCGCCCTGAAGCTTTATTGAAGTGAAATATGAGGTTTCGGGAGGACCCCCCGTTAGCTTCCTCACATGCACCTGCAGGCATGTGGCTATAATTAATAGTCTGCGCCGACATCACCATGCAGTCACACAGTTGTATTTGTGAAGATGCAGAAAAAGCCATTGGCAGAATTTCAGCTCATTTGTGCAGCCGTCGGGCCACAGTGTTGGAAACACTACCATCTTAAATCATATAGACTTGCTTTCTTGTATTTCCGCCCCCTCATTTTTGTTTTCACAAATCCAGGAAAACTGTGAACTTCAGAGCTCCAACTGTTGGAAAGAGGAGTTGAGTATCAGCGGAGGGCGTGCACGTGCTCCACGATCAGGAGCCACGGCTGCATGCTGCCTGTCACCTTAAAAGGGAGTTATCCCTCATAGGATAAACCATCAGAAACATGCTTGTTTTTCATTTCTCAATCATAGAGTAAGCATGCTAAGAAAGCGCACCATGCATAGGGGAGAGCTTCTCTGAGGCAGGTGTAATCAGAGGCGATATGATATGATCGCCGCCGATCTTCCCTCAGCTTGCATCAACGTCAAAACGATTATATATTCAATTTACCTTTGACTTTTATCCCCGGTGCTTCTTTGCCGGGTATAACACACACCCTGATTTAAATGACGGTGCGCTGCCGCCGCCGATCGCGCGCCACACGATGCGAGAGACGGCGCCGGCTGATGAAACGCGAGGTGATGCAAAATAAGGTGACTGAAGGTCGCCGTGGAGCTCCCTCCTCTGGCTCTGTTGTTTGTCTTGTCTGCAGATGTTGTTTGAAGTGCAGACAGATGTTGAGACCTCCCAGGAACATCAGCATCAAAGCTCGGCTCATTAATGGGGACGAATTAATCACCCAGATGTGTAAACGCCGCCACAGGAGCACAGGGAGTGTTGCGAAGTTATAGAGTTAGCACATGAAAGCGTCGACGTGCAGATCACTGAGCAAATAAGGCGACATATTGATAAGATAAAGAGAGCAAATCAAGCTTTCGTTTTCTCATTCAACAAGTCATCTATCATCCCTCTTTACCCTCATTTAAAGGCCTCCTCCTCCTCGTGACTGTTTCCCTCACCATTGATATAAATCACAATGAAGTATTGCGGTGTTCAATAAGTTCATCAATTATGCACGGGCATTATCTCGGCCTTTTCAGGCATGCAGAATCAATGCTTATGGCGGGGCACCCTGCCTCAGATGTGTTATTCAGCCCGTGTGCGTGAAGACACTTGGGGAAGAGCCAGGGGAGGAAGATGAAAGTGAGAGGTATCGCTTACATCCGCCCCAGACAGTTGTTCATGAATATCAAAGAACAGCTGTGAATGGAGGCAGGTTCTCATCATTTTTTAGTCATTATCTTAAAGCAGCGGAACACACTGCAATTAAATGGTTTCATATACCCTCTAAAGTTTGCAGCCATCCTTTGGCCTCCATAAAGTTTAATCAAACAATATTGATTCATCCCAGGAACACCTCATCAATTCAAGTCCAAGAGGGGAGGAGAGAGAACGCGCTCTCGGTAAACGCTTTCATTTTCTTGCTGCAAATATACAGCAAGAAAATGAAAGCGTGCTGTTTTTCACATGTTCACGGCACGGAAGAGTTTGTAGTGAATCGTACGCCAAGTTGACTCCTGAAGTCCTGGAACATGCGCTTCTGAAGAATGCCAAGGAAACAAAAATCAATGCAAGAGAAACCTCTCTCTCTCCCGGCGCCTCGTCTGCGGCCCCCTCCCTTTTGTCCTTTGCTCTCGCGGGGTATCGCCTTGGCAACGCATGCGAAAACAAGTGGTGCTCTTCAAGACTCAGACATTAGGGTCAATGCTAATCTAGGAGGGGGGGGGATGCGATAAAATCACTTCAAATAGAGCAACACGAGACGTCGTAGCCTGGTTGCCAAGAGGGATGGAGACTCATTTAAATTAAAAGAGGCATGATTCATAGAGGACCTTTGAAAATGTGGCAGGGTTTTCACATGAAAAAACATAAGGGAAGTTGTTAATATGAATGTGGAATAATGCGGTTTGTCAATCTGAGTCATCACTCGTCTCACAGATGAGAAATAGTAGAGCCGGGTCTCAGTCAATGGACGTAGCTGCTGGTATATGACGACTCTCGGGCTCTCTGCTCTGACACGGCACACGTTAGTTCCACGCACCACTTGTTCTTTTGATTTGGGAAATACATCTCGTGCAGTTGATTTCTCTGTTTTCCAATTACAGACCTTCCTCACTGCAGTCAGTGCCAGTGTACGGGAGTGGTCATCTGATTTGTATTTTGAGGTGTAGTGCCATCAGTTAACCTGAGCTGTCTTTGCACTGTGGGAAGAAGTGAGCGAAGTCCAAAGAGAAATGGCTGATCTATTAATGTTTCAAACTGATTTATTTTTTTAAACGTAATAACCTGCCATATCTACAGAAACCACAAAATCAATTAATATTCATCATAAAGAAGAGTAAAGTTATTCTGATGAATGATGGAGACACAGGGGCCGGTTTCTTCAACTTTGAGTGTCACCTTAAATCAACCAGGACGAGACTCGCCAGCAGAGCGTAGAACCTCCCTTTTATAGATTTATGACTTCTGTCTGTTCCCGGTCACTCATTATTTTAATTGCGATCGTTGATTCGGCAGACACCATTTGACTGTAGCAGCCGTTACTGCAGGTGAATATTGTTTTAGTACATTTCCTTAATGAGCTTTATCGATGCATTTTTCCGGATGTTTGCTGAGATCTCGCTCCCACTGTGGAGCCTCGTGAAGACGACATCAATCTTCCTCTCCAGGTGCGCATTAGTGAACAGCGACATGAATCTGTATCCGTCTCAATAAATGTGCAATGGTACTGTATATCCTCCATGCAACTGGTATGCAGCAAAGGAGCGTTATATAGTTTATTCCTCTGTTGCAGGCGAGCTGGAAAAGATTCATCATCAGATTGACTCAGCACTTTAGGCACAATTTAAAAAGCTTCTCATGGAGGAAGCCGAGGAAGGCCTCGGAACAACAAATGTTTGTCACTCACTATCTAACAGGCAATCAGCAACTCATTCCTTTAACTTGTTTAAATGAAGGACTAGAGTTTAATACATTCTCAGCCTTGAAAGGCATGGATGTTTTGACAGTTGTAATCAACCACTTCTGTCTCATTAGTTAGATAGTTAGATCTAATCTAATCGAAACAAATCTATAAAATATACAGCATACTGTGCAGATATTGTTTCCATCGATAACAGAAAGTCCAGTGAACAAGCTGTTATGTTTGTGACTGCGTCTCGGTCTCCGCTTCCTCTCTGACTGATCAGCATTCAGCATGCTGCAGTTTGAGTTCCAGGAGATAAGATCATACAAAATTGTATTCTGGTTTCAGTAAGAAATGAAGAGCAGATCTTATAAATGTCTCTTTCAAAAAATGTAACAAAGGAGCTCAAGTTCACAACAATATGGGACTCCGACAGAATTTTTAGGATCAGACCTCCGAGCATTGCAAACCAGCTAAAGTTCTGTTATGCATCACTTAAGGTGCCCAGTGCCGCTGTTAGGTGAAGACACAACAGAACCCAGTATTTCCATATATTAGAGTCTGACTTCATGCAGGACATTTAGACAGGGACAGCAGGACCTTCTGTGCAGGATATTTGAATCAAACTCGTGTAAAGATTGAAATATATTCAGAATCAGGTGAATAGTGTGAATGTTGGGACATATTCCTGCCTCTAGAAGCCTTTCCCCCTGAGCAGATATAAAAACTGTCTGCAGTGCTTCTACATCTCCAAGTAAATGAAGTTATTTGCATAATATTGTGTGCACCGTTTGTTCAGTTGTGCTGTGTGTGTCTGTGACATCATCAGCTTATCTGATGTACCTGAGCAATCAGTCGACGTGCCTGCTATTTATCTGCTTTATCTCCCTCCTTCTCCCCTCTGACCAAGTGTAGAAGCAAAACCAGCACCTGCCTCCACCCCTTTGTCCTTAGGCCAGGTTACACAACTCACATGAGACTCCCATCAGTAATGGAGCACAATCACTGTGATGATATTACTTGTATTGGAGCCATTTTCAAACATGGAGAGAAAAACTGCACGGCCCTGACACTAAGCTGCAATCAAAGATCAAAGGCTAACAAGTAATAATCAATCAGTTATTGCTTCTCTTTGGAATCACAAGTTCTTTCCAAACACTTCCGACACGTAACAAGCAATGAATTCAGTGTGGAGACTCTTCCCCAGGTCATGATGTAATCAGGACAAAATAACCCGTGACTACAACTAATTAACTTTTAGATAAAACAGTAGAAAAGAAGAAAAAGTTACCTCAGGAAAAGCTTCTCATCATTTGTTCTCCATGTATCTCTGGCTTTAATCACACTCTTACACAAAGGTGTATTTTATCATCTTTGGGGTATTTTTCTTCAATGAGGTTCATGGTTCTGATAACAGGGAAAGGTCACCGGCATAAAGGCACTTAGCCACATTACGTCCTGACAATTATAGAGCAGCAGCTCCGGTTGGCTTGGGATGAGCTGCTATTTTCCAAATTGAATAAAAGCCACTGTCAATGTGAGATTTGGAGACATTACCAACAATAGCCTGTCCTGAGTTGACATCAAAGCTAAATACAATTATATAATAATGCAATTATACATAGACTATACATATACTTATCAGTAAACAGAGTGACAAGGAGGTTAAAGTGTGTGAAGGTCTCCCAGTGTAAAGCCCGTCACCTGAGTGCTGCAGTGCTGACTGGCGTGGGTTTGTGGTTCCTTCCCTCCGAAGGACATTGGTTATGACAGCTGTGCAGCTTGTGTGCAGCCAGGGTTGTTCAGCCACAGTGCTGATCAGTGGGAACAGAATCTGGAGACAACATATGCACATATGCAAACAAACATGAGGTATCACTGAAAAAAAGACAGGCAAAGGAACTCTGAGACACATTGTCCCCCATTGTTGTTGAATCTGAGCCTCTCCCCACAAGGGTCTCCTGCCTCCGTGTCTTTATCGCGCACGGCAGTTTTTATTCTGCATTTATAATGCAAATGAACTCAAGAAGTGCATTAAGATAAGTGATTCCTGCCATTCTTTCCCTTCCATTACCTTATAATGGAGCTCTGCAGGTTTTTAACACATCAGAATTAAGAGGTGCGATGATCAGGACGTGTCCTTGCTTTCCCATCCATTATCTGCCACGGCTCGAGAGCCAAAGCCACAGGTGCTAATGGCCATCTTTTTCACAAGCAGCCCGTGCCAACTTCTGACACGCCGTAGTGACAGTTTGGGTCCAACTGTTCGTGCACATGCACAGTCCATTTGTCTCTCCCTCTGTGCGTCACTGAAAGGCTCTTGTGAATCGGCCTGCCCATAAAAATCTCTTTCTGCCACAGAGAGTGGGGGAGAGAGACGCGGATATATTATATTAATGAAGCAGCGACAAAAAGGTGGGTGTAATATGAATGGCAGAATAATAGGGCGATGGCAGTGAGTAAGCACAGTGGCACCAAATCCATGCATTAATTAACACAAATGAGTGTCAGGCAACCGTGAATGACTGGCTGACAGGCTGCGGTTTAATCCTGGCTCCAGGAGGAAGCGGTTCTGATTTATTCTGTGAAAGCGCATGATTATTTTTTCACGTTTTCTCTCACAGCGTATCCTTGACATATGCGTCTTTTAGTTGACACGCTGTGTTCTAAATGCCGCTAATGATGATGAATCAGTAGCGACAGCGGTCCGGGCCACAGGACGAGTTGTTATTCAGAGGGGGTGTGCGCGTGTTCATCTGAAGACTTATAAATGTGTTAGGGTTGACGTTCTGACAGGCCTCGGCAAACTGTTCACGTTGATTGATGTGCCAACGCGTTCCTTCTGGTCCCGCCGTCCAATGAGACGCGCCAGTTGCAGCTGAGAGACTACCCATTTATCAGCAACTTAATTATACAACAGAGTGGCTCAAGACCTTGTTAGTCCAAGGAAAATAGCTGTTGTTATGCTATACCTGATGCTGGCAAGGCAATTCCCTCTGTGTTTATATTTTGCAGTGGAGCTTTAGAGATAATGGATGATTTATGAGGACTTTTTTTCCCAGCCACTGGTTGAGGACAGAGAGCCTTTCACAAAGCAAAGGCATCACACGCTGCCGTCGCACCGAGGGCGCTGACAACAGGACTTCAGTGCACAGAGTGTGGGGAGCAACAAAATAAGGCTCTGCTGGATCTCTGGATACTTCTCCTGCTTCACTTCTTAACAACTTCTACCAGACATCAACATTTCCATTAGCGAGCCAATTCCCCCCCAAATAATAATAAAAAGGGAACAGTCCCTGGGGGTACACTTAGAAACTATATTAAAGTACTGCAAGACAGTGCTTAATTTGGTTTTTATGAACAATTCCCCTACGCGCTCCTACCTTGACATTACACTTAGAGATGAGCCGCCGTCACAGAGATTAATGTGGTCTGTAGCTGGTCGGAGGCGTGTGCAGCAAAATATCATTACAGAGCTCAGTTGACTGAGTAAAACCGAATCAAACATGCAGTCCAAATTAAAACCAAAAGGTCCGCAGATGTCTTGCATCACGAAACAAGGGCTAATCATTGGAATCGGATCCTTAAAATTCAAGCGTGATCACTGTAATCCCAGGCTGCATCTCTTTGCTTTTGCTTCTGGAATGAAAATGCTCCTCTGCATAAACCATGAGTGGTCATCCAGTGGTCTGAAGAGCAGGGCGATAGTAGCCAGGGGAATTTTAAAAGCAGATGTTGAAGCAAATAGTAGATTGATGGTGGATTTTAGAAACCCCTTTGAAAAAAAAAACCCTTAATATATTGTATCATCGCGTGAATATGAGACCAGTGCCGGTTTTATCCATTCTGTTGGAACTGACCATCAACAGGACACAAGCCCGTTCATAAATCCTGATGCTTCTGTATCTATTATTCTTCTGTGCCTCTTACACTCCCATAACCAGAAGCTATTTTAGGAAAGAATCGATGGAAGCCCAGATGTGAGGGCCCATTTTCCTCTGAGAGAAATGAAATGAAGGGCAGCGCAGTTGGTCCCTCATGTTCGCTCTCTTTTTTGACTGACTGCATTCAAGTTCACTGAGATGTCCCGAAACGATCCTAGAGAAACACGCTGAGATGACGAGCTGAACACGCTATGCAAATGTGGTCATTACAGCAGTCGGGGCATCTAAAAGTAGCAGTAAAACAATAACTGAAGTCCTGTCCTACTTTCTTACTAGCTTTGTGTCCCATTGGCCTTTGTTTCGCGATGTATTTTCATATGGATGAAGACAAGTACAGGCCCACTGTGGAGAGACACCGAGACAAGAAGCAACACAATTCACCATGGAATTTAGGCTTAAAGAAGTTTTGTCTTAATAGGAGGGCTGTGCTCAGTGTGATGGCAATAACCAGAGTCAAACAGCTATACTTGTTGTTGTGCATGAATGTTTGGAACGCTGAGAGCAAATGCTCATAATAAACTAGACACTGGCACTTAGTGGAGTGCATTCCTCCGCCAAGGCCCAACAGTCCTTTTACAGTCAATCAAGCTTGCACCAAATTCCACTTACTCATCGATATTCATCCCAGCGTTGTTTTGTAATGTCTGCAGAATCTTACTCACAAACCAACAGCAAAAAAAAAACACAAATCAACAAACAAATATAACCTCCTTGGAGAATCCAGGCACTTGTGGATGTTTCTAATTGGCTTAAAGGCTAATGGGTAGGTCTGTAGAATATCTGAGTGTCCTCCAAAGGTGAAGCCAAAGCATCTAAACACCTTCATGTTAGTGGATGGGACTTGGATCAAACCAAAAAACAACAATTTAATTAAAAATAGGATAAACATCAGCTGAGATTTGGGATTGGTTGAGTGATCACTCTGTGCAGACGCTGGCTTCATTCCTGGATAAAAGGAGGAAGTGGAGGTGCACCAGTCAGTAGTCAGGGTGTGTGTGAGTGTCCCAGCTGGACAGAAACACTCAGTACATTTTAATTATACTATATTATACATTATCTTAAATGGTGACATTAACAAAGCCTATATATTATATAGGGTATAAGATCAAAGAGCCACATTGTCATTATCCTGACATTCATTTTGCTGCTGTCATGTGTCTCCTCGTCTCCTGATTTAATTGGCTGTGATCCGAGCGCTGATGTTTTATCTCCATCATCAAGGTGGTGTGGGTCACGTCAGTGCACATAAAACAAGAAGTGCTCCGCAGCACTTGGTGAGCGTGAAATCGAGCGTTTACAATAATACCCCTCTAGTCTGGGTCAGTGCATTGACGCCACAAATCCTGATATTCTTTGCCACCGTCTATCAACAGAGCAGCAGGATTGGAAGGTTGCTATATTTCGTTAGGCACCTGCGCCCAGACCGTCTGCAAATTTGAGGAATTTTAAACAGATCAGGCTCCTTCGAGCGGCACAAAGAAATGTGACTTTGAATTGTGTGCTCAGTCCTTTAACTGCCTTTTCACACAGAACAGCGACCTTGGTGGATGTAGCAACAAAGAAATCGCACAGATGAGTGCGGCCTCCATAACACGGTTATTACCTCTGCAACAACATACGGAGGATTTCTCTTTGTACCTCCTGACGACTCAGGATGTGAGCAATACATGAAATCACAGGGGCAAAGCGAGTCCTGCCCTTTTTAGTGTTGATCTCCATTATGTTACACAAAACCCCCTATACACGGAGTCAATCTGAAAATGCTCCTGTTCTCTCTTGTACCACCCACAGGACCAAACTGCTACGCAGACACGGCGGTCATACCCGCCGGCCGCGAGGTGAAGATTGACGAGTGCACAATCTGCTACTGCACATACGAGGAGGGCACATGGCAGATCGAGCGGCAGGCCACCTGCAGTAAGAACGAGTGCCAGCGGAGCTAGAGACTGGCACGCCGACGGAGGACATTGGCACACATCACCAGCGCCAGTCCACATGTAAACTCTCGGCCTTTCACCCAGTCTACGGGACATCAGGGTCGGACAGCAGCCCTCAAGCAATTCCGCATTTATACTGTAGTCGCTCCTGCATTACAGAAAAAAATGCTTTTCTGAACGTTTATAATCCACACACAGAATATCTATTTATCTATGTATTAAATTATTTATGAGTATACACAAATATAGGGATCATTAATGCTTAACTAGTGAAAACATATTTTTTATAGCCTCTGTATTTTAATAAACAATGTATTGGACCAGAGGTCAATAAAACAATAGAATGTATAGAACACACGCAGCTGTCTTTGAAGGTGCAAACCTCAACATGTCGACATGTGGTGTCATCCAACAACCCTGGCGCCCGCCCCTCTACCACCAAAGTGCACACTCGACTTGTGCGATATGTTTTAGAACGACGGTCAAAGATTCGCTGTGCAGGACGAACCGCGAACAGAGACTTTAAAAAAAGTATAAGATAAACATGAGACACTTCAAGGGAATCAGCTTTCTGATTTCTTATCTTTTTGGATGTTCAAATGTGTTTTGATTTGAAAGTGCTTTTTTGTATTTCTCTTGGTACTGTGTGTTGATGTTTCAAATAAACCCCAATCTGTGCTCGGTAACGTGCAGGCAGCGCTGTTCAGTGGGACACAAACGGTGTTTTTACATCAACGGGCCTTTGCAATTTTCAACTGGTTAGTCAAATAACAGAACAAATCCACTCTCGTTTTCCTTTTGATGCTGCAGGATGAGATCTGTTTTGTGGGAGGGCTGCAGGTAAATTATTTAATAACTCAACCAGAGCATATTTAGTTATTTAGTAAAACTGTGGATTCATTTCCATCAGCCGGAATCATCACAATTTGCACTTGAGAGGCAGGGTGTTTTCTGCCCCATTAATAAACCTGGACTGGACGTTTCAATGTCACTGATCCCAATTTGCTTCCAGAACTCAGAAAATGAAAGTTCTTGTGGCCCCTGCCTTCATCATCAATCTGAGGATGAGGAGGAACGCACGCGTGCATCTGGCCGAGCCACGGGACCTCCACAGACCAGCAGATCAAAATGACGATTAAATGATTTAAGGCCAGGTAATGAACACTGAAGGGCAGGCTATGATAATTGGAGGCAGATGCTGTGTCCCTGAGTTTTCCTGTTATCTTCTGCATTAGCGGTGGGGCGGCTCGGCGTCACCCTTTGCAGTGTGCCGGCCCACCCACGGAACTCTCTGATCAGGGGGGTTGCCAGACAACGAAGGTGCATCTCCAGCAGCGAGACGTGCCTGTCGGCCCCTCGCCAGGATTGAGGTAAATAAGCCTAAATGCAAGTACATGCAACACGGCAGGCTCCTCCTGGAGCGGCGGGAGAGCAGTGGCACACATCTATTATTCTGCTCGGCCTTGACTCCCCCGATGACTCCGTGGGTGCTCTTGGGCCGGAATCGTTCATTCGAGGAAAACAGGACCTGTGCTCGCGCATACGAGTGGCAAATGATCGTGGGATTCTTCTTCCCTTTGCACCAATCCTCACTTATAACATGAAGAGCTCGTTTGGCTCAGCCCCCTTCAGTTTACTTCTATGTTAAGACGTTGCCGCTGTGTCAGCAGCGTGTCCTGCCTCTTTTACACGATAATCCTCGCTTACATCTGATTCCCGTGGCAGCTACCTGCTGCAGCCTCAGCCTGTGAAGTAATGACTCTAACCCCAGATGTCATCCGCCACCTCTGTCCGTTCTGTCTGGGCCATTAACATGAATAAGTGGCTTTAGATCAATTCATATTCCAGCAATTATTTAAATTCAGTTCGGTCTTTGAATGAAAAGAGGAAAGCAGTGATTAAGACTTCCCATAATGTCTCCTACCAGAGGCACTGCTGGGTCTTGTACTCTGACATAAAACTCCCAGCAGTAATAAGCATCCGAACCCTTCAAAGACCTGCCATTAACAGGACCCATCTGTTGGAGAAACCCACGAGACTATAACTTGCTCTTCCCAAATGCTGCGGCTCTGTAATTAGGCCTCTGCCTGCTCTGGCCACTGCGCTAGTGCTGCACGATGAGATGAGATGTTTTCATATTAGAACACATAATGAAATATATTATTCTTTCACAGCAATCGGCCAGCCTTGTCATTTCAGAAGAAGGCATCATAAACCCTACTGGTCAAGAAAAGAGAGGTGAGAGCTTTGTGCAGTTTCACTTTCAGACTTTTATTAACTTGTGAATCAAAGAGTCTTCCATATTGGCCCTTGCTGATAGAGAGTAAAACACGCTGTTACCCTAATGAAAGGGGACGTCTAATCTTACTCTTCCAAGATGATCAAATCCATAAACTCTTCAACACACAAGTACCTCCTCAGTTCCATTTTTCTTGATATTGAGCATTCTATTACTTTCCATTATCGGCCTGCCAACGCGCTGACAATCTGTACATCTGTTTGGCTTTGTGCTCGGTGAACAGTCTCAGAACTTGGAAAAACTATTTCAGTTTCAGAGGCATGAACCTCTCAGGAGCCCTGAGCTCATATGATCTAAAATTAAAAACAAGTCCTCCCAGGTTCACAGGCAACGTTATCTGAACCTGCGCCTCTGATACTGAACACCAGTGTACTCAAACTAAAGAGAAACACTGAGGGTCTGAGGAGCCCAGGATGCTCTGTGTAAGGACTTGATAATACGTGACCCACATTTTTTTCTCATGGCTGCTGCATTCTTCCTTCTTTTTTTTGCCATTTCTGGCATCTGTGAAAAGTTTCTCAGCAAATTTAAACACTTTAAACACTAATACACAAACAAGAATCCCCCAGATGCTGGTGGATGAAGTTCTATAATTCCTTATTGTTTCATTAACACTGACTCAAGATAAGATGCTAAACTCAAACACTTCCCGATGGTCACTTGATTTATTCCCAAGTGGTTTCCCTGAAAGCCAACTAAAGTAAGAGCAGACGTACAGAAATAATACGAACGTTTTTGCAATTGATATTGAACTGCACATACATTTAGCTCCCACCCATGATAATAAAGTGATTTGTGTATATTAATATATAAAGATTTTGTTGCCTGTTCGTCTTGAAATACTGCGTGTATGTATCTCTACAGGAAGGAGCTGCATGACGGCTGAAGGCTATGAATATTTAATGTCACATTTGCAGCATTTATTTCAATTTCAGAGGGAGCACTCAGCTTTTAAAGAGAATCACTTGAAATAAAAGCCTTGTTATCTGTAAGTGCATTTAGACTTTCTGCTTAATACAGGACCGTTATCAACGGGCCGGTTCATTAGTAGATTTCCGATTACCCCTTTTTCATAAAACAGGGCCTTTGAATTTCCGCTGTGAGAAAAGAGAAGAAATTCCCCCTCTCTCTCTCTCTCTCTCTCTCTCTCTCAGTTTCTCTGGCAGTGTCTTTATTCGCCCAAATTCCACTTTTCTGAACAATAATTTCACCGGACAGCTGCTAAATGCTGGTATAATGCTTTGAGGTTTCCATTGCACCTTTCTCAATGATTTCTAAGCACATCACCTCAAATCCATTAAATCCAGCTTTGAATCTCCTGACAGTTCAGCGAGTCATCCACATGTAACATTCCCATGTGATTACGACGCTCCTTGATCAATCCGAGTGAATCACTTCATGATTGAGCGCCTGAGTCTCCAGAGTCCAGGGGCCTGAAATTGTCCTTTATAGATTTGGTATTATATCTGCAGCGGCACTCCTCCTCTGCCGTTACTCAGACTTTCACATTTTCAATTTCACCTCTCTGCCTTGTCTTGCCTCCAGATGAGGGTGACACTGTTGCACCGCAGCGCTGTCTTCCCCCCGAACATATATCTGTGGAGCGCACCAAACCTGCAGGGATGGATGCCGTTCAATTAACTTCGACTGGGTTTTGAGAGCGACGGGGAAATAGGAGCCCAAACGAACTCGCGATCCCGGCACGGGGGCGAAAGCACATCCCCTGTTTTCTCCCTAAATGATGTCGGTTGGGTCCAATCTGGCCCTATCCATCACAGACTGTTATGGGGCAGGTAAGTGAGTGATAAGCCTCCGAGCATTTCAGCCTTTCATCCGCAGCAATGTGACCTGCTTGCTGAACACATTTTAAGGGGAGCAGATTCAGCGGAGCACTGCTGAGCCTCGCACATCTGCATAAGTTGCTGTCAGACTGAAGATAGTATTGTGAATTGTTGGGTTATCATAAGAGAGGCCGCTTTTGTCTCAGCCCGGTGGAATACTAAGTTTCATATTTGCAGAGCAAACATTCATCCTGGAGTGCTCTGCTTTTTTGTTGTTGTGTGCTTCCTATGGCCCTCGCATGGTAATTCATCATCCAGCCCCTGATACATACTGTGAGAGTGCCCAATGAATGCATTAGCTGCCAGCTCACATGCTGCTCCACATTACCTTGGGATATTTTGTGTATGAAAACAGGAGGGATGACAGACCTGCATGCAACTCTGTTTTGCATTCTCAAAGAACATGAAAAGCCCGAGCTGACAGAGAGGAAATGGAGGCTCAGGCCGGGGTTGACCACGCTCTTCCTTCTCATATGTTTGAGTTTCAAATGCAGGTAATTTCACTTTGGGCAGAGGTAATGGAAACAACCTAGGTGGGCAACACGCTGGAGGTTTAATAATGGAAACCATGGTCTGGAGGGACAAGTCCATCTTTGTGAGCAACAGAGAAAGTCCATTACCCTCAGTGTTTCTTGCGCCTAATGCAACGTCTTTTTCGTAATTGAAAATCAGAGGTGTGTTATTGCAAACAGATGAAAATGTGGAGTGGTGCCCCGTGCGCCGCCGTTAGACAACTTGTGACAGATCCAGAAATATCCTTAAGAGTAAAAATGATCTAAGACGGTTGCTCCAACCTTTTACATCTGACACAAAGTGAAGCACTCCTTCATTGACACCATCCCTCACCATTTTAAAGTAGACGCTAAGTGACGCTACATGACCAGAATATTTTCATACTGCTGAGTTAGTTTGGGGAAGTTTCATTTTCATTTTCTTAACTTGCTGGGAGTTACGCTGCACACTCTTCATTATTTATGCACCATTTTAGCCCAGTAATACTAAGTGTCTGTCCATTTCTTTGAACTTTCTATTCTAATATTTATCCATTAATTTCAGCAGGTTTCACACCTCTTTATCTAGGCCCTAGTTCTTTTGGCCTGTATTCTTTTTAAAGCTACCAATTTATCAACTTAATAGGCAAATAATTATAAACTAGCTCAGATCACGTATAGCTGCACAGATTTTAGCATTCAGTCTTTTCCAGGGATCATGCAACGTATTGACTTTAACTTGAATGAAGCCTTGAATCTTAATGCCGTCCGATGTGTCCTAACTTTTACTTACAAATCCTGTGGCTTAGGACTGTCTGTGCTCGACACTTAAACACGTCCTTGACAATACTGCAGGACAGAAACACTGTGACCAGGATTTTAGGTAATTATTTACTGCTTATCAATAATTTATTAGCTAATATTTTAGCTGTGTAGTTGGTTTGGCTGCTAACTAGGCTCCCTGCAGTCTGAGGGGAGAACCACGGCCTGCGGGTGTTGACTCAGACTGGTGTGAGCCGCGCGCTGTAGCTGGCCGTACAATCACCAATGAGCAGCAGCACATCTCTTTGTAATCCAGGCTCCATGCTAATTGCCTCCCAAAACAAATGAATGCATTTGTTATTTGTGAAGATATGATCATCTAATATTTAATACGCCCTCCGCTCACTGATCTCCGGCAGCTCAATGTCACCTGATCCTTTTTATGTTTACAGCGTTGTGGTCTCCATGCATGATAAATAGTTTATTTGAAATCATTACAAACCTTAGTCATTCGGTTAATTGCTGCTTGTTGATTATATTGGAGGAGCACTTCATTTACATTAATCTTTGAATCATTATGCCTCCCTTTCATACCTAATAGTCCTCCATCTCTCGAAGCTCATGGGTGTGCTTTCTTGTGAACTAATCACTGTAATGATGTGAGACCTGAATAGGTGACTCACAGTACAGTGAGGTGTATTTATTTATTTATTTATTTATTTATTTATTTAACCACCACAAATAATTTCTGTATTCTCATGCTGCTGCCTTTGCCATCGCGGCTTCCTCGTGATGTACAGCTGCTTGTGTAACTGCTGTAGTCAACGTATTTATCGCTGCAAGTGACATTGCATTATGCTGACTCCCCCCCGGGGGGGAAGTTAACATTAAACATCGTGCTCATGCAGCATCATGATAACCCCCAGGGTGGCTTTGCTTCGCGAGGTGGGGAGCGTGTGTGAAAACTTTCGTATTAAAAGCATTATCAAGAGCAGATTTTTCCCGCTCCCACCTCCCTCATGAAAAATGTACAGCGGCATATTCATTACTTCATTGAGCTAACAGAGTGCGACAAGCGGAGAGCTGCAGCGACGGAGGGCAGGAAAGCAGCACTACAATAAAGCTTCTGGCCACTCTCTGAGGACATGGCTCCCCCCGCCACTCATGGCAGCTTCGTCTCTGCACTCCGTTCAGATTCTTTCAAATGGGTGAGAGTGCCACATATGGCATGAGACAGAGTTCACTTCAGCCAATTTGCCCTCTAATCTAATGCTTCCATAGTCGTCGGGCAGTAATCAATTCTCTGCCTTTACAGTGTGATGAATATGACCCGTGAGCGATGACTAGGGGCCCGTGCTATAAATACTAGCCTGCATTTCCATCAGCTTACAGCGCACAATCCCAGAAGTGGATGCATTAAGCAACAGATCCGAGGATCTTGGTGGGAGCTCCATTGTGTGTCATGGAGACAAAGGGAGGTGACTATGGCTGTGAGCACACATGTACCTGCAGGTGCCTAATGCATCAAGAACGTGCTCTCTATCAAAGCAAGATGAACAAATGCAACCATATCAGTGTCTGTGTTCTCATTTCATCTGTCCAAGCAGTGCTTCCCCAGCACAGCTCATGTTGAGCGATGCTGTCTGTCTCCATTGTGGAGCGTCCTCTCCGCTCTTGGATGATCCATTCCCTGCACTTTGAAGCCATCTCTCCTCCCGGCCTTGCCTGTCTGATCCTGGGGTGTCATCCTGGGTCACCCTCTGCACTGTTAGTCTGATTAACAACACAAAAAAAGCCCTGCCCTGAGCAGCATATTGTCTGCAGCCACAACACTACAGTGGTGACTTTGCTTTGATGACCCTCAGTCTGCAGCAGCAGCAGCAGCAGCAGCAGCAGCAGCAGCAGCAATGCCTCTTAATCCAGAGCAACAGTTCCTCTCAGATGAGTATAAGCGGAGAAAATTAATGGATACCGCACTGTGGAATTGGGCCTGGCACCATGGGCGAGAAGTGAGATTTAAATAATTTCTGAGACCGTGGAGGAGTCTGGAGAATGGCAGACAAGCTGACTAATAACACAGGATTCAGTAACAAGGGCTGTTCGGATGGTAATGACTCCTCACACCAGAAATATCCGATTCCCCGCAAAAACACAGATATCTCTTGGCTGAGGTTGGTATTTAAATTCCCGCTATAACTGGCAAAAAGAATCCGCCTGAAATAATTAGGATACAAAGCAGGGAGGAGGTTTTATTTTGGTGCACGGAGGAGTTTGTGTTGTGGGAATAATTAATGGATTTCAAATGCAATAAATCTTGTGGACCACTGGACCTATATCACCTCGTTTATTACAACAGCATGACGCTACAATCAGCACAGCTCTCATGAGAGCCAAGATTGATGCAACATATGGTACGACTTTTATTTTATATATATATATATATATATATATATATGTATGTGTGGAGAGTGATTTTCAAAAGGAGATCTCACAAGTGTCATTTGTGCTCTCCTTTTGTGGAGCAACGCTGTGTGGGAGTTGGGCATATTCACCACTCAGCTATCAGAATAACTCTAATTAGGCTATTTTTAACACATCCTTTTCAACAGCTCTCGGGTGTTTACATTTGCTAATGACAGCCTGAGTAAAAATCATCTATCAGCTAGCATCACCATCATCGTCACAAACAAATTAAGATGAATTCTCTCCCAAGAAAAATGCCACTTACTAAGGCTGCCTTGGCTCCTTCCCGATTTACATAGGGCAACCATATATATACAAATATATACATACATATATAGTCATACAAGGATGTGCATACTTGCATACTTGTGTATTTATGTAACCTATTTGTATTTGACATTACATTTCAGCAAGCTAATTAATAATAGGCACTGAGGCACACAGTTTTGATAGTATTGTTTTTTTGCTGCGGTGACTATGGGACAGCTCTTTCAAATCAAATCACCGCATGCAGCACATTACACCCTCTGTAATTACTCTTCTTGCAGCCATGTGTGTTTTCCCATTTACTTTATTGTCAACCTTAAAAACGCAGCATACACTTCTGATTGTAAAAATATCTAGTTTATCGTTCACGCACAAGGTAAAAAAAAGAGACAGTAATATTTCTTCCGGGCCTTGAAGTGTGTCGGCAGTGTTCGGGAGCGGCTTTACGGTCACCTTGATGAACAATAAGGGTATTTCGAGCCTGCGATGCATCATCATAACATTACAACTGGGACCTGTACATTTCTGCAGTGATATTAAACTGTCAGTTACAGAGCATGCACAGGCCTCGTCCCAGTGGTTCCAGGCTCTATTCCTCCATCTAGTGGCCAGTTGCAGGGAAAGCACACACTCTGCTTCACTGAGGAATAAAGTTTTTCTTTAATAAGAAAATAAACACATCCTGACGCATCACGAGGAGTAATGTCGTGTTCTCTCAGGAGGGTCACTGAGCCCCGAGGCGAGGCCGAGCCCTCTCATTATTATTTGCCACCAGAACCCATTTGAGCAGAGTAATGTTCCAGCACCAACGGCCGCCCCTGAATATGGACAAAACACTTTTATTTGGTCAGCGTGATGAATTAATATTTGTCGGTTGACAGAATAAGACGGCTCAGAGGAGACATTTTTGGTCCTGAACGCCCCTCTGAGGTGAATCATTGGCGTGTAGCATCTGAAACAGATACCAGGGGACGGTCATTAGATCTTTGCTCTCGCCGTTATTGTAGTAAATAGCGAATAAATGTTCACAGAGTCAATGCAGAAGGTGTGAGGCTGCGCAGCTGGCCGGTCATGTGGCCTCCCTGCAAGTCAGTCATTTGATCTGAGCTGCAAACAAAGAAAGTCTCTGGGCAACCAGCACTGACTGCATCATTATGGCTGACAGCAGATCCATGACCTCCGCTGTCAACCACACACTTAGACGCATGCACGCACACACTCTCCACAATTCCTCCACCTGCAGTAATGAGTGCACTTTTAGATCCCTTCAAGCCTTTCCCTGCAGGACTACATGTCATCAGACGGCTGAACTACAGAAACCGGCTGGAAACAGAGCCTGGACATGCTAACGCTCCTTTCGATAGATTGCAACGACCTGCTGAGCGCGCTGCCCTCGCTCCATCGAGGCACGACGTCCCCCTGCTGGATCCTTGCTGTGGTCAGCTGAGCGCTGGAGCGGAGGTGGACCTGGGGGTCAAAGGTCGACAGAAATTCATAGACTTCCATCATGTGGCCTCTGACTTACGCGTCCCTCCGGGTTTCGGAGAGAGGCCAAGAACAGCCCCGAACCCCTCTGCTGTCTGCGTGGACCTGAGCAACAAGGCCAAGGGCTACAGGAGGATGCCTGGTGCAGTCTGCAAAGCAAGAAGCAGTGGTAAAACTACAGATAACAGCTTTCATTCGAGACTAGAATATAGACAGAGCCCATCACAGTTCAGATCAGATGTTGTGCTGGTTAGATTTATGAATTTTGTTCCAGTAAAGTATGGGTTTGATCAATTAAATTATTATATTTAAAGTAAGTGAATACTGATAGGACAGGGATCTGCTGAGTCATGTGAAATGTCAGATACCGTGCATGCAGAGTTCTAACTCCTATAAACGAGCACTGCTCTGAATCTGTGTTTGTGCCATTATGCAGTTTTGTGGATGAAAGTCTTTCTATAAAACTCAGGAGAAGATTAAGCCTGATGTTTGTTGGAGGACTTAACACTGGCCCCAGCGTCCTGTAGCTCCGAGATGGACAACTCATCGCAAGGACGGCGTATTTAGCATTTCAGCTGTTTTCATTGTTTAACCAGATTATCATAAACAAACAGACACGCAGCAAACCTCGGGGAGTAATCAAGAAGAGAATTACCCATAGGTATCTGCGTACTGTGTCTGCAGTGTGTTGTGTTATCATGCAGAATGCTATGTGTGTGCTCGTTACCTGATGCACGGGGACGCGGGGGGCGGGGCCTCAGGGTTATTGGGTTTGTCTGGTTACTGCTGTGCATACGGAGTTTACAAGGACATGATCATTGTTCTGTTGTCCTCAGCTTCAGCCGCTGCTGATCGAGTTCAACCAGTGCACCTTGGACTCACTGCTAATCACACAGGACCTCAGGTGGGTGACGAGTGGATTTGATTCCCTGATGATGATGCGTCGAGCACATTCAGGTTTACCTTAATTTACTCCAACACATCTGAACTGGACCTGGGTTGGTTTCTCTTTCACTATAAATGACACATATTCAATATGAAAGAGCAACTGATACCCACACACACACACACACACCTCCCTCAGGCCTCCCACCACAGGTTAATTCCTCAGCCAGTTATTATGTGGGCAGATTTTTACTTTGAGAACATAATGGTGGTTTATTATTTTGTTTCTCACTCCCCTAATTAAGATCGTCATAATTACCTTGACAGTCATTATCAGGGTTTAGGAGACTCAGATGTGTGAGGAGTGGGGGGTTTGATGGATGTCTGTATTTGAACTGTCTGACATGTGGGAGGGGAGCGGTGAACACGGTGCTGCTCACTGATGTGTTTAATCATCACATTTGCTCCGGACCAACATAATCAGGATACATCCTGTTTTCATTTGAATATGGTGATTTCAAACTAAATGGATCTGTATTTGCATTTGGACTCCTTATCGGTCTGAGCCCCGTCAATACTATCATGCCTGGAAATACACATGACCACACACATGGCGTCGAACACGGGAAATGCTGAAACAGCTGCTAGCAAAGACAAAAGGCCCAGCAATGCTTTTTTAATTCATTATTCATGTTGGCCGGGAGAGAAGGTGGCCAGGTCTGAATCAGTTAATCATAATGTTGTGATCAGGATCAGAACCCCGTCACTGAGCTGCGTTTTCTCCAGAGGAGGTGCACGTGTGATCCACATGTCAGATTGAAATGTCACTCAGTTTCTTTTTCTCTCTACCTGGCCTCATTATATATGATATCTGTAGAAACTCAGTCACCCATTCTGTTGCAACGCCTGAAAAATCTCAAAGAATCTGGTTCAAACATTTGTGATCACAAGAGTATAAATCCTGATAACATTTGATTTGCTTTCAGTCAGGAGTCATCACAGGACAGGTACTTCCATACTGTGTTTGAAAAGTTAACTGTTGACTTCTGATTGACTCTCTTGCCTCCTGACCACAGAATGGAGCCACTGAAAGGACGAGTGTTGTTTTCCAGGATGACATCTCCTCTGGCGTGCGACTGTGGACAGACTCTGTGGCAGAGCGACGCTTCAGATACACATCTACAACCCACAGGTCAGACACGCTGACCTTTCATTGTCTGCTTTTAATCATAAAGTGAAACAAAGCCCAGTGCCCACATCGCTCATTTAATACAGCACACACACACACACACACACACACAGTGTTGTTTTGCTTTGAGGGCTATTGGGGGGCGATCGCGTTGGATTTTGTGCTCCTGTGATGTCATCAGGGACCAGTGCCGCTTCTCGTTGTGTTAATGACAGCGCAGATAAAACGTAGTTTTGCTCTGGGCCCTGGGAAGAATACGTTCCCTTATAATAAGCTGTCTGCTGTACTTTGTGCAATGAACGAGGCAAATAACTTTTGGATATCAAGCGAATCAATTCCACTGAGGGCTCTTGATTCAAAAACTTCACTTTCAGGAGTCTCGAGGAGGTTGGTTGGGAACCCAAGTTCCCACGGTGCTTGAAGGCACCAGATGCAGCCCTGATGAGAATGGCTGACCCAGTGAGTGCGGGCCCCCGGTCGAGGCGCTACCACAGCAGACCTCAGCTGTGGCAGGTGAGCCACGAATATATAAATGAATGTGTGAATGTTTCACAAAGAAACATGTGCATCAAGGACATCAAACACACATGGGCTGAGGGGAGGATGAGAGGAAAAAGGAACGCTGTCACGGCCCCTCTCATCCTCCTCTCTGCTGAGCTGAGGCAGCTCAGGAGCACGTTCTGTCACAGGCTCATCCAGCCACGTCCCTTAACCAGTGAGGGAGGGGTCCTTTGTGCCATCAGCTATTAGACTGCACAACACCTACAGTCAAACAATGAACAGGATATTTCAGGAAAGGGCTGCAGCACATTTTCCACTGAATAGATTAGAAGGAATGGACGGACAGTGCCAGAGCACCACTTTGATGTAAAGCTTAAAAACCAAAAAAACAAAAAAACCTTTTGTATAGATAGCAATGTTTTTATATTTGATAGTTGTATTTGTATTGATTATCACTATAATTGCTTCTTTCATGCGCTGCTTTCTCATTAATAAATTTCCTCATAATCTCATAATAAAAATACACAACTGTGTTTTGACATCTTGCATACGAACAATACGGCTTGAGGAATTTAGAATCTAACTTGAATATCTTCAGATTAAAGTTGTTCAAATGTACAAATGACGAAACTGCATGCAGCATTTTTGAAGCACACCCAAACATTGTTGACTATCATTATGTCTATGGCACAGGTTTAAAGCCTCTGGTGTAGATGTTGTGTTATCTGTGGTGAACGATCTGTTGCTGCTGTAAGTCTATAGGAGCTGAGTGGAGCCGACAGCAGCTTCGATCGAGGAATGATGCCAAGAAACCAATATCGTTGTAAGTTTATAATAATCTCTGAAAACTGCTCCTGTCTCACTATAAAGTTTTATGCAGAAGTGCAGTGACCTCCCGTAACCTCATTCCCTCCTTCCTCTCAGCTGCAGCGGAAGTCGGAGGTCGGGTCAAATCCCTCTGTACACGTGAGTACATGTGTCTGAGAGGTCACGTACATGTCATGAGGCACGTATCCACAGAGCTGACCCTGCTCTCTCTCATGCTCAGCGGTACGATTGGCTCCAAGAACCTGGATAATATTGACAACATGGACGAACACTTTCAGCCGCTCACCCTGAAGAGGAGCGTCGTGCCGTCGGACACAGCGACAGCGCGGTGAGATACACGTTTATCACAACAACAAACAATTACTGCACATACTAAAACATTTATTTGAACGTTTGCAGTCAGCAGTCTCTGACAGAGCATCTCCTGTTGGTGCTGAGCCTCATTATGTGTGAACTTGTGATTTCGTGCCAGGCGCACCACCATCCCTGGTTACACGGGCAGGGCGGCCCGCGCTGACGCTGGTGCTGATGCTGGTGCTGATGCTGCACTCCCTGTCCCAGCTCCTGCTCACTCCTCTGGGTGAGTCCTCTCTGTCACTGCTCACAAACAACTGCGTCGGCAAAACAAGTCATTACCTCGAGTTTGCTGCTCAGTAGGCCAGTCTTTTTATTTTTTATTTTTGTTACTTAAAGGCTCAAAGTAAACACAATATAATTCGTTAATTTGACAAATGAATAAATTATTTCCTTTATCTACTCTATACTGTGTGTATGCGTTCACTGTTTGAATGTATTTTCAGATTTTTTTTTTTATAGGCTTATTGGATTAATGACCTGACAGGTGAATTATTAAAAATGTCCACTGGAGGGCGATCTAATGCACTCCACTGACACTCTGCCTCAACTTGTATTCAGACCCTTATCGCATTTTGGCGTGAGAGCCCTCACGTGACTTGAGACTGAGTTTTTATTTATTTATTTATTTATCCTATTTATCCTTTCAAATACTGTGTGAATTATTTTTTCACCACAAACAAGGATATTGCCAGAAACAGTCTAGAAGTCGATATGTTTTATTTTATCATGCAGGGTTAAAGGCAGAGGATGTGGCACCTTTTAGGCTCTACGAGGCAAATGAGGATTGATCAAAAATACTTTTCCAATAACACAAACGTCGGATGTTAGAAACCTACAGCAGTGAAGACGTCGTTAACCTTAATCTTTTAAAATGGGTCAAGGTCAAGCACAATGGAGAAGTAAAGCTCACTTTAAAATTCTGTTGTGATCCCATTACCTAAATCTGAATGTTGGCTGGATGAGCTGGTGAAATAATTGTCCCTAATAATGATGAGGAAAAAAGGATTTGAAAATGAAGAAGAATGATTTGAATAAAGTGCCGCAATAGTCACCTTCACTGAGTCAATGCCAGTGTGCGTGAATGCGAGTGATAAGTGCTTCATTCGGCATGCCTTGGCTCTGGGAGTGCTCTCTGTCTGTTAAGGAGGCGTAAACCTGTTTCCTAGTTGGGCCTCACTTGAGCGAACTTTACCGGCTTTTGGAGCAGGCATCTCCAGATGGCTGAATCCAGAGCAGCTCGTGGTAATCGTGGTTTCTCACAACCCAGATCCATTTTCCTGGTGCCTGACACCCCCGAGATCTGTTTCCTCTGCTGATTAGGCTGGCCTCCCGTATTTTTCCCCCAATACAGAAGAAAAGACAAGCGCTTGGATTGATTAACTGTCTGCTGCAACGGACGCCTTGGGATTGTCAAGACTCACACAAGTTTCTCTGGGGATTCTTTGAGTCTTCGTCTGAAGATAACTGTTGGGTGCTAGGATTATTAATTCATTAATTAATTCAAGTTATTTACAACTTAACAACCAAGTCATCTTATATTTTCACAGGGCATTTGAAGAAGCAGGGAGGCGAGTTTTCAGCCACGTGGCGCCCCTGTCCAGAATGGTGACCACAGCGGCCCCCTGTAACCCCTTCCTGAGACTTCCTGTCTCACACACCGCCACACGAGGAGACCTTAGACAAAGCAGATGAGAAAGTTTTTGAAGGTGTCGGCTTCCTTTTTATGCCATCCAATCTGTTTATATGAATACGTCTATAATGATGTGATGTCAGTGACTGATTCGCAGTGAGTTGGAGAATAATGAGATGCCCCATTATCATAATTTCCCTGATTTAGATGAGTGGTTTTCTAACTCTGGCTAGTGAGGGCTTGCATTGTGCTCTTAAACATTCACTCTCTCTCTGACTCACTCACTCTGGGTGTGTGTGTGTGTGGAGAATATTTAAATGCATGCATTGTGTTTTATGTTGTGAAAGAGAAATATTGACAAAACAGGGAAATATTGAGGAAATCAAGGATTTCCTTGAGCTATGTTGTATTATTAAAAGCATTAGTAGTTTTACCTTTCCCTCTGTGAATAAGAACTTGATGTTAATCAAAGACTTTTTTTTTCTCAATTTGCTCATTAAAGCCGACTTACAGCCTGCACTTCTCACAGCACAACGTTTTCTATGTGACTCTCATGCTAACTGACATTATTGCTGTTTTATGTCTCGGCAGGAAACAGGAATGAGGTGGATTTTGTTTGGATTTGAATCTTTACCAGGACTACAATGGTTTCCCCAGGGAAACAACATTGTGTAATCAATAATGCAGTACTTTTCTAATCCACTTCTCAATTAGGAATTTAATGATTTAGTACTGCAATTCTGTATTACTAAGGGAGCTGTTGGAAAAAAGCATGGCCACAATTGATGGAACAGAGGCAGATCCAGTTCACAAAATCCAATGTTCTTTTGTATATATTTAACCTCCCCTAATGCAGTTCTGCAGCATTTTTATTAGAGCTCATCAGCATCGTGCACCTGTTTAGTATTCGTTCAAAAGTAATTACTCAACAGCAAGATTAGTTAGCAAACACAGTCAACATGTTAATGTTTCCAGCCATGGGTGCTCAGACGCCATCACTGAGTGGACAGCCTTTCCCAGCATCCTTCACTGAAGTGACATCGCTCTCCCTGTCTCAAAAGCCTTAATGAACATTTTCACAGCATTTAAAACATATTTACTCATCAGTACTCTTGCTTGGCAGTGAGCGCACACGCAGTACTGCAGTATCTCTCTCCTCACTGTGTGACCATGGGGGCACATATACATTCTCCATACGTTAATCTGCATCACAGTGAAACCTGTAAAACTCGAGCATGCACACTTCCTTTTGGCTTGATATGAATGAGCAGCTCTGTGGATGATTCATGTTTCTAACCACATATTATGAGCACGACAATCCTGACTTGAAATTGAAATTTAAGTCAATTTAAGTCAACACAAATATCAAATAAAGGAGAGACCTGCCTGCAGAAATTGATAGGTTTGGATTGTTTGAATGCTTTGAATTTCATGATATACAATATCCAAAAAGGTCAAGAGCTTGGTAATTTAGACAAATGCAACAGTTACCACAATGAGCGAGCACTTTGGTGCCTGTGGAGAGAAAAAAGTGCCTTGTTACAGCACATCAACGCTGGAGTCAGCTCTTATCACCACAAACTCTCCAGATGTCTTTGCTGGTGTCTTCTATGTGTTAGAAACATCATCAAACCCCAGCTCATTTTGCGGTGAATTCTGCAGAGGACCTCCTGCTGTGTTCTCACACTGTCCCCTCCCGACTGTCAGCGGACTTTATACTTGAGGGAGAGACAGTGAATGTCTGCAGCAACTGTGGAAGCTCTCACTCAGACATTTGCACCCACTCATACACCTCGAAACCTCAAAATGACGAGGGGGTCTCCAATGTTCAGAACATGTTTGACTGTTTACTGTAATGTAGTTTACTGCTGGGTCAAAGGGATAGCCAATGAGTCAAACCATTGACTGAACATAATGACGGAGGACAATTTTTCCAACCATTCTGATTTAAATGAGTCATTCAATGCTCTCCTGTGTGTATATATATTCCAGGCCATGGAATAAAACTGACAGATTTCAAGGAAATGACTTGTTATTGTCTCATTTACTCATATGAAGTCATTACAGTTTTTTGAAATTGTTAAATGCAAGTTCAAATGAGCCTGATATCCATCACTGCTATAACTCCCTGTTGCCCGCTAGCTCTTCTAAGTCTTAATGCTAAGCCAAGCTATCCTCCTCCTGGCTGTAGATTCTAATTAAACAAAACCACTTCAGGGTGGTATCAATCTTTCCATCTCTCGCTCTCTGAGCACGACGGAGAGGAAATGTTACAGTGTTGCATTATTGTTCCCAAGATGCTGTTTACTGGTGTGTGTGAGACCAATAAAACCGAGTAACCCTCCTCACAGCAATCATAACTCTATTTTCTAAAAAAAAAAAAAAAGGAGTGCCCCTCCCCTCATTTTCCAGCCTGTGGTCTGCATCTCATCACCGGCTCCTTTTCAAAACAGCCTCACAAACATTGTGATTGATTCAGCCACTATCCTCCAGGATCTCTCAATGCCTGCCTGGGCTGGAGATTAATTTCCTTTTCCTCATCTTAATTTTTACCCATCGCCGCTCTATAAAAAGGCTAAATGTCAAGCATGCCTGACTCCTTCTAGTGACACGTCTATTCCAGCAGATAATTACCATAAGGAAATTGATGCTTTAGTGTGCAGAGGGGAATTTAATTTACTCTGACATCCTCACAGCATAATGCGTTCCTAAAGAAAGAGAGTTTCTCAGTTTGCAATTGACTTTTTAGATAAATTGGACTATTTAATGTGATTATCAGTCTTGAACGTCTTTGACTTATTAAGGTGTTGAAACCAATTAAGGGTTACATGCTGCTCATGCTTCCAAATGTGAAACAGTGAATACTGCTTAAAGATCCATGAAATAAGAACCAGCCGGAGTGCATTGTTCGGTAGCCGCCCTGCTACGTCGCCTGATGATGTTTTGAGACTTTCCATAATGATATTAATTACAGCAACACCAGGTTGTGGATTAACCTGAGGGAGCAGAGGGTAATGTTTGGTTCGATCTGTAGCAGAGGCGTGCAGCTTGTGTGCAAAGTGTAATCTTAAATCCAGCAGAATGCATAAATTATGTTAGAAATTGTTGGAGATGGGCTTTAATTTGCACATTATCAATGACAATTCACATGCTTTGTCGAGCTCATACTGTGGGAGGAGTACCGGTATCAGCCGGGGCTGAGGATCGATCCTGCTTTTAATACTTTTTAGTGAAAATATAGATAAGACATAGGTTTCTAATGGTCTTGTACAAGTTAATATTTATTAATATGTGGTTGTAATATCAGCATCTTTATGTTGTTAATAGTGAACCAACATTATATTGTATATCATTATTGCACAAATCCAATTAAAACTGTCAATTAAATTAAATATATAAAAATGCCAATTAAATACCATAATACCTCATCCTTTGTTCATATTTTAGTAAAATAACGACGGTGGTAATAATAGTCAATAGTCAGTTCACTTAAATCCTGTGTGGAAAGGTTGTCCCTGCATTGTTTTGTCAGTGAGTGAAGCTGCTGTGTCACTGGCGGGGACAGTATCTCTGGGTCCTGGAGGAGCCCCAGCCTGATTGGACACCCCTGCGTTCACTGATAGCGCCGAGTCACCTCTCAGTCCCAGCATTCCCTCTCCGTGGCCTCATGGTCGCACCCATCCTGCCGCCCGCTCATACCTGCGAGTGTCAGAGCACCGCTGCCTCAGGACTTGGAGGACAAAGTTTGGAGCGTCAGAGGAAGCCTTTGAGGAAGTCGGTTGCTGCAATCCGTGTGCTGGTCATGAAGACACAGCAGGCCACAGCTCTCCTGCCCAAAGTTCCTCCTTCTGCAACCAACTGCCTGAATGTTGTGCCTCTCAGGAGATAAGGGCAGCTTCCAACGAAATGTGACTCAGCAATCCAGCACGGCCTCTCCTGAGATAAGAGGGCTGGTGGGGGGGCCTGAGGACGGCGGGATACTGGGATAAGCAGTCGCAACTGACAGAGAAAACAGCAGCGCAGGACCAGCATGTGTTTCAGGAAAATGAATGTAAACTCATTTAATCCGCAGTGAATATATACAAGCTCCATCTCAACAGCTGAACTTTAAGTTCTAATCATTACAGTTGGTGCACTCCAGCAGATTCTCATATGAGCTAATAATGGCAGGAGCAATTTGAAAATGAGAGACGAGTTAGCCAAACCACAAGTCATTATTTATTTAGAATTCCCATCAATATTAATCCACAATTTATATTTATTTCAATAATGTCGGGGAACCCATCATTCAGACTCAAATGCACCACAGACTGAGCAGTAAATTGTTCCATTAAGAGAAAAGTTATTAAACACCTAAAGTGTCTGAATGGCTGCTGCTGCGCATAGCTGAGCGTCGATCACCAGAACGACTCCAACTTTTACTCTAAATCAGCCTGTGTGAGACGATGTCCTGTGTTAAAGGGATAGTTCACTGAAAAATGAAAATGTACTAATTATCTTCTCACCACTATGCCACTGAAGGGTGGGGGACGTGTTTGAGTAAACAGTGTTGCAGCCAAAGTAACCTTGTCTTCAGACGTACTGAAAGACGTCTGAAGACAAAAAACAAAAACAAAACAAAACACCCACAAAGTGTCGACAAGCCCATGTCTTAACAGTCACAAAACATCATTTACACAGGTTCTGAGTCTGCTACTGGAAGTAACAGTGCTAGCGAGCACATGAACATGCACCAACGAGGAAGTGATTCAATAAATGTTGTTGCCCTGAAGGAGATCAGTGCCCATCTCAGTGCAATAAGGTGAAATTAAAACAATCAAGTGATCAAAAAGCCCTGGGACGATTTTGACACACAGCTTGACCCAGTTACGGACCACTGCTGTAGTTAGTCTGAGGCCATAGAAGAAGACACAATCAACTGGGTCAAGAGACTGAAAACACGCCCGCTGCCCCCCCACTGACCGCTACAGCATCAGATGATTGTTTTTTTTTCAGTTTTTAATCAACATCCAAATCTCACCAAATGGGTTTGGACCTGGTGTTGGTTTGCAGATCAGTGGACAATAATGTGTCTCTGCAGGACGCACTCAGTTCACGTGCATCTAGAAAGCGAGCAGAATGTTTAAAAGGAAACAGCGTGCTCAGACCTAGTCCTGATGCTGGACACCTGCTGATGTGATGAGGCGGGACAGGGGGCAGTGACATGGGGGGGGGACAAAGTCTGCTGCATGAAGGACTACATATGGGGGGGGGAACTCATTATATGGGAAAGAAAAAAACTGTTGTGTTAATTTCATGGACTGCTTCAGCGTGCCAGAACAGGTGACAGTGGAGGGGGGGGGGGGCAATATGCAAGACCCCCCCCCCTACACCACCACCAACCCCCCCAATCAGCTTCCTCAGTGAGAACGAAATAAATAAACAATGAACGGTCCACTCTCCTCGCGCGCCTCATCCCATCTCATGCATGGCTGCCAGTGATGGTCTACTGGGTGTCAGCTTTTTTATTGGCACGGCACAAAGCGGGGTGCCAGGGGCTCGGAGTCTGCAGACTCGGCCCTGTGGATAAAAGCGAGCAAAATGCCTCAGCAGAGCTCAGAGGCGTGAAGTCATGTTGGGCTGGAACGAGGAAGTGCAGTGGAGAGGAGGGGAGGGACTCCGGGCGCAGCTCCATGGGGCCGCGGCGGCGCTGCGACCTTCTGCACATGGAGCCGGGGAGAGTTGGAAGAACTTCATACTGCAAACTCAAGGAATAGCAGGTAAAGTGACCTCCACCGCGCCTCTTCTGCTCCGCGCTGACCTTGCAGACTTTCAGGAGCCCTCAGCTCACACACTTTGCTCTCTTGTCTGAGGGAGTCGTTTGCGCCTGACTGGAAAAAAAAAACTCTCCTTTAGTTTCGGTGCAGGTGCAGCCGCAGCCTCAGATCCCGTTTGCTGCGCGTAATTCTCCTCTGGCGCGCGAAAAGTCAGTGATTAATTATCCACTTAGGGGCTTTTTTTCAGTCATTTGAGGCGAAATATATACTTCTTAAATCCTTATTTCTTCCTGTATAGCCAGATGTTCAAGAGCAATAAAGGAATGTTCCCTATTTCCATTGCGTAATTTTCTTTTGGGAACATGTGGATGAATTATTCACATTGATTTTGACCTATATTAAAACTACACGCGTAATTTCATAATTCTATCATAATTGTCTGCGCATTTCATTATAATTAAAACGTGTTTTATACGTTTTACTGTTTACTGTTATTTGCAGCACCTGTTGCCACCGATGTGCGCAGCAAACTTCACACCGGCTCTGTGTGGAGTTCAGTGAAGTACTAAAAGATGAATTTTAGGAGGAAAACCCTGTTTTAAAAATGTAATTTTGGCAAAAATCAATAAGGGATAAAGCGAATGTGAAAATATTTTTGGCGCCGCTCAAACAGGAAATCAGTACGCACCGACTAACGCAGCTTCGTACATCTATAAAAGAAATCATTAATCGATAAATCTGATCATTTCCATCGCTTTAGTCTTGGTATTCACTCGCTCCATACAGGCCGAGTTGTAAAACGTGTGTGTGTGAAGGAGAGAGAGAAACACACACATGTAGGCAGGACTGTCGAAAGTTTTTTACATTGAGGAAGAAAGTTGTTGTTCAACGCCCAGAAAAAAGTCATGAAAGATTGACAGAAAAAAACTAACGAGGAATTGTATCATTTACTAATTTTTTTAAATTCTGAATTTTAGGGCTCTGGAGAACCTCTGTAGGAAAAAGAATAGACTTTAAATAGGCTTAAATATTTTTTAGGTTAAGAGTTCATTTCCTTTTTAACAATTTGTATAGGTAAACCTTTGGAGTGTGATTTTAATCTATTACATTTAATGTTATCTGTCAGGTTTGGTGGATTTGCAGCTCACATTAGTTAAGATGAAATTTTCTTTTTTGACTTTGAAACATTTAAGGGATGAATTGTTCAGTCATTTCTTCTCACTTACGCTTGAATAGAAACATTAACTAAATCCCAACACTTGGACAGAAGAGAGTCAGAGAGTCCCTGAAAAATAAAGTTTGATCTCAGATGATGAAACTTGGAAATGTACCCCGGCACCTGCACTTCTCCTCAGCTCAGACAGACGGGGAGAGAGGTGCAAATCTGTCCGTGGGTCCATTATCTTTCTCGTCAGCAGAGACAGAAGCAGGAGGGGGGCAGAGGAAGACAGGCAGTTATTAAAATGATTGTTGTCTGAATAGCGGAGTAGTGAAGTGTGTCAGATGCAAATGAAGGAAACTTCTCCTCAGCAGCTCTCAACTCTCCCCTCACCCCCATCGATGAGCTCCCAGAACACATCCGCTAACTCTGTGTCTACCCACTTCCACCCATAGATTTCATGAGCCGCTAATGAGAGTCTTCATGTGCTCGTAGGAACAAAGGTGACTCGCCCCAAAACTCCATTAGTCCTCATCGAACACTTGAGTGTGACTGGTTTCTGTCTTCAGGGGAAACCTTTAGTAAACTATACCAGTAATAATCATTAGAATTCACCATCAGGTTATTACACACACTCACTCAACGATATGAAAAAAACGTATATTACATGTACTATGCTAAAACTATTAATAGCAAAGTTTAGTTTGTCAGATGCAGAATCGTATATAAATACTCTCCTCAGTCTTAACACTTATTTTAAATTGTATACTTTAGTCTTATTTTTGATTAAATAATTAATACTCAGACACATAAAAATGAATGTTATTTCAATCGATGCAGTTTTTATTTCAAAAAATATAGAATAAGTTTAACCTCATTCTTATTGTCATGCCCATATGTGTGCTGTATACCCTGTGCATACTAATGCATACGCTCGCTTCTTCCACGTTCGTGCCCTTACTGGTGTGGTCCTCCGTATCTGTTAACGGTTTCGTTGTTTCTCATCTCCACCCTGCTCCCTGGTGTAGCGTTTGCACCTCATTATGACACACCACCATGATACGCTACACACACTCACACACACACACAGGAGGACGACCGAGAACTCTGTCAACCCACAAGCCTCTTCCTGCCTCTCCTTCACTCGGTGCTCAGACCCAAACTTTTACAGTTCCCCCCCAGTGCGCTCAGGCTTTTCTGTGAGTTCCACCACAGCGACTGATAGATTCCACCTGCCCACAGTTCACACACACACACGCACACACCCACAAGGGAACCACAGTAAGTGGTAAAATCCTGATGTTCCCTTCAGTTTGGAACATACGTGAAAAAACTGACTGGTTAAATGAATTCATGGAACTTTTGAACTAAACTAGAAAAAAACACTACACACCTCAGACTGAGGCACTATACCACTAAAATACTACAATTCAATTCCAGATTTTTTTGTGACCAATGAGCGTGAAACGCGTAGAAAAGAAAAGCCGTTTGAGAACAGTCTCACTTTCTCAAACAAAATAGCTACTTCCTGAATATTCCACGTGCACCTTACTTTCCACATGCCTACGCAAGTGGGTTGTGGCTGAAAGTAGGGACTCTCTTTTTTTTTTTTTTTTCCGGTTGCCCCCCCACCAACACATCCGTGTTTCCCCTCGCACCATCTGCCCAGAAAAAAGGGCACATGAGAATACATTTTTTTTTTTTTTCGGTTGCCCCCCCACCAACACATCCGTGTTTCCCCTCGCACCATCTGCCCAGAAAAAAGGGCACATGAGAATACACCTCCCTCTGTACCCGACCTCCAAACTCCAGATGCTGAAGAGGCTGCCGCCGTGGAGCCGGAGCGTGGCGGAGAAACACGCAACACCCCCGTGTTGTGCTGAACGATTCATCTGCACCAGTGACCTTTGCCCCCTCCCCCCTCCCCTCACACTTGCGTCCTGGGCGTCTGCAGGAGCTCCTGACTTGACTCCGCAGAATGTGGCGTGTTGCGACAGAGCGGCCCGGTCGCTTCCCACTATTTGTTCCAAATGTGTGGAGCCATCTGTCAGTAAAACAGGAAGGCCTAGGTTCCCCTTCTCCCTTGGGCTTGTTTCGCTATTTTCGGGAGCTTCACTTCTCCCTGTGTGGCTGCTTGGACCGGGCAGCGGCCCCACCGAGGGCTTCTTGAAGTGGCGGAGCTGGGGCTGAGGCTGTCGGGCCCATCTGCTGCAGGCTTGAGGGCCATCCATTATTAATGGGGCCACGAGCACTGGTGACTCCTCAGATATTCAGCCCTGGCCAGAGGTTTGCTTCTGGACTCGACTGCCTGGTCTTGCTAAGAAAATAATAAATAAAGCGAACCTCTGTTCTTTGGCCTGCTTTCTGACTCCTCCTTCCTGTTGCATTCGCTCCTCTGACTCTCGACTTCTCTGCTTCTGTACCTATCTTGTCGCTGTCTCCTCCTCTTCTTCTTCGTCTTCTTCTCCTTCTCCTCTCGCTTTCTCTCCCTCCCTTTGTTTCTCGTTGTGACTTGCATGCATCTGCGCTCAGGCCGCAGGCTCAGCGATGCATGCTCAGTAAATTAGAGAGAACACGAGCGCCGATCAGCTGGGCACGGCGAACGCCCGCATCCTCGGTGACCTGGGGGCCAGTTAATTTTCTGCTTAATTTTGCGGCAGTCAGTTTGCATTTTTGGATGATTACGTGGCAGGAAATTAACAATAAATAACAAATGTGGTCTGAAAGCTCATTCCCGGGCAAAGTTGTGCTACCAGTGGGCCCCGTCAGCTGGAGCCGAGCCACTTTCCAGACCCGGGCTCTCTGTCAGGCTCGTAATGAAAATGTCTGTGATTCTTTGTAATGTAATGTGGGTGGGTGGGTGGGAGGGAGGGGGGGCACCGCGGTGCGTCTGCCGCTGTGACAAGAGCGATCTCACAGGGGTGACGGAGGCGTGCCGAGATGTACACCTTTTATTCCACTCTGGCTTTTTATAATGTTGTTTCCTCAGCCTGCACTTGATTAAACTTACACACAAATACATCTCTATTTCTCTCCCATTAGAGTACCTGCACCGCATGGAGACAGAAGAGGCCCAGGAAATGGCCCAGATGCCAGGTAAAAGACTACCTACTGCATGATTGAGCCATTGAGTGCAGAAAGTAGATACAATAGGCCCACAAACAGGCTCTCACACCCACCTGGAGGTAATTTTGCTCCGAGTGAATGAAACACATCGAGGGGTTGCACCGTGAGTGACGGGTGTTCGCTGGTGTGTGTGTGGGTGTGCGTGTGTGTGTCTCCCCAGGCAGGGACAGCCCCCCTCCCACCGAGGCGTCCGAGGAGGCAGAGGAGCCCATGGCCGTCCCGGAGGACCTGTCAGCCGGCTCCGCCCACCAGCAGAACAACAGAGGGGACAAAGGTACGTGTAACAAATTCACCCACAACCCCTGGCGCTCGTGCACATTTCCATGAGCGTGAGATTGCCACATTAAGCGTAGTGTATGAAGCAGCTATAAAAAAGAGTCAAGGGCCTTTCCCAGCTGTAATCGTTCCCAAAGCATCCAGATCAGAGTAAAATGCTTACATGAAAGAAACAGCAGTTAAAAAAACATAAAGATGTTTTTATAACTTAATTTCATCCAGTGGGAGAAATTTGCCATTCCAAAGTCCAAAATCCCTGGGAATATTAATTTAAAGCTGCAAAGAGACACATTTAGGTCATTGGCAGAAAAGGTAAAAAGAAAAAAAACCTCTCTGATCCATGGTATGTCATTAATAAGCCCAATCTTAAGGAATAGCTAATGTGGCCTTGATTTGAGTTTGTGAACATCAAGCCAGGGAATATCATGGTGAAAATAAGGAGGAGGCATTCAACACGGAACCACAGCGCTGGTGTATATTTATCTCTCGTCTGCTAATGTGGGCAGGATTATTCTGCTAAATATTTATCCATGAAAACCTTCATCAAATGCAGTTTGCAACAAGAACCAAAAATATCTCGGGATCAAGAAAAATTTACTTGAATATTTTATCTGTATCCGGACAAATAGTTTCACATGAGGTAATCTAGCATGGCATCAGAATGTTCACCACCCTGTGAGTTGTTTCTTATACTTTTTCCAGATAACGGCAAAGATTAGAAACAAAGAGTCAAAAAACGTAGGAGAGGAAACTGAAATAGGATGTGTAAGAGTTTCCTAAGAAGAAGAACATTGCCTTTAGACAGTTTCAACACTCCTGGAGATAAAGAGTTCAGGAACAGGCGCGACTGAAAAGTGCATTGCTCTACCACAAAGGTCACACACCTGCGCACACACGCACACACACACACACTTAACTCACAAATGTGCTTTGCCTGACTTTAAAGCAGCTGAATTGTCAAGGAGAAATGTCTGAATACTGCGGAACAAATGTTGTTTTGGCATCAAATGATCGTGATTGGGGCAATTTGTGTTAGGCATTGTGTGCAGAGCCATGTTGTCCGTCTCGTGTCAGCTGACTGACTAGTGCAATCTGGTTAAAATAAGATTTAAACGTTTACCATGTGTAAAGACGGTGATGAGGACGCAGCTGTCAGCGTGGACAACTGACTCTCTCCGCGACTTTCTGTTCAATCCCGATTCAGTATCATCACTTTGCATGAGTGTGTGTGTGTGTGTGCGTGTGTGTGTGCGTGTGTGTGTGCGTGCGTGTGTATCTGTACACAATTCTATATAGGGACAGAGAGAAAGAGCCCTAAGATCGAAAGTAGGGAAGTGCAAGTATCTGGTACATCTATGCATCGCTGCCTCCGTGAAAAAGCCCGAATGTGTTATAATTATCACTCAGTTCTTTGTAATGAAAAAGGCAAAAAAAAAAGCAGGAGGCCTGTAAGTGGGACACCGGACCTGAACGTATCGCATGCTCAAAACCTCAAAACCCCACGTTCTTTCCTGTTGCAAATAGGTATTTGCTGCAGTTGGGCATTTTCATCATTGCTATACATTCACAATATTTCCAACATCAATGTTAAAGCTATATTATTATTAGCTATATTACAGGCTCACTATATTTAATTTTTTTACTGACGCAGCTGTAACTGAAATAGATAAGATGCTCCCCACAGCATCCAGCGAAATGATTTCCCTTTCAGCGAATGAGGCCGAGCCGCGTAGTTCCCGAAAACTTTGAGACGGGTGTCTTAAAAAAGAAAAGCGTGTGGGGAAAAGCAATCTGTTTTTGGTGTTCCTGCAAGTCGGGCTGAGTGTGTCGCTGGCGTGGTTTAACACATGCGGTTCCACTACCTTGCACACAGGGTTATTTTCAGGCAGTGAGAGCAGCACAAGTCAGTAACAGGAACTTCCAGCAGGCTCCCTGTGTTTCCAAGCTGCAGAACTAACGCACTTGTTATCGCTGATCTCTGTCAGAACGGTCTGACCAATTCCTTTTTTTTAATGCTAAAAAGGCTTTACCAGTATTTTAGCCTTTAAACACATCTTCATTTGTGATTCTCTCTGTATTTGTCCTTGTTGTTTCAACTTCAGTCACCTGTGCTCTGAGCTGGACGCCAGGCTAGAGTTGTTTTCGCGACCTGCTTTGTTTGTCGAGCGTGTGCTCTGACAGTTGCTTCCCAAAAAGACCTAATCAGGATGTGTGACTGTGACAAACACGATATAAAGTAAAAAGCCTTCTCCCAAATTAGTCATAACTTCCCCATATCCATGAGAAGCAGGAACATGGTTCCCTTCTGTCTGCTTTAGCAGTCTGATAACCCGAGAGCCTCCCTGCTCGGTTAGAATTTTAAGGAACTGACAGTTAAACAGTTATATATAGTTGCCTATATATATATATATATATATATATATATATATATATATAGGTGCATCGATCCAGCTGTTATTTTCCTTAACTGTGTGTAAACATACAACATGTCCAATTCAGATTATACATTCAGATTATACTTTAGGGTTTATTAGTTGTTAATTAAATTTTCTCTGGACCAGTGCCGCAACTCTCCATAGACTCCTCGTAGATTAGAAAAGGAGTAAAGTTATCCAGATAATTATGGCAAAAAAATATAATTTCAATAAGCAGCTGAGTTTTACTTCCAATCTTTGTGATCTACAAATGGAGCAAACGGGATCACTCTCATGCCCTAAAAATGCTTTGTACTACTTACAATCCCCACAAACCTTCTTAAACATGACCTCAGCACCTTAACTCATACACATGATTTTCAACATGGACCAATGTTAAACCTCCAAAGACACAAGACTGAATTATTGCATTATCTTATATAGAAAATGGTAAATATCACTGGATTCTCCTTTCTGCTTAAATCCCCATTGCAATGTAATTGAATGCATGTGTAGTATGTATCCTGAATAAATCATATTTCACATTTTTGTAAATAATTCTTATCCATCTCAAACATTTGAACTATAGCATTTAGTTTTACATGTGTTTGTCTTCTCAGCAAAAACACAACACAGCTTGTTCTAAATGAAATCTTGCGTGTTGATATTTAATAAGATTACGACTCCGCTGATGTTTGGTTGTCAGCTCTCGCTCTGTGCTCCACCTCCTGCTCTCTCAGGGAAACATTCTGCGCAGTCTGTGTTTCCTTCGGGGTCTCGGTGAAAATTAGTGAAAGAAAAAAAAACTGTTTCAGTTACAGGCTGTTTTACAATTCCCTTCCCGTGCTTCCCTTTCTGTCACTTCTCCATAATTCTTGGTATTTCAGTTAGACAGGCCCTCTTTCTGAAGCTTCCCCTTTTCCATAGATTCCTATATTTCATGATTTCCACTTCTTCCTCTTCAGTTGTACAAACAGAGCCAGTGGCATGGGGAAATCAGTCGGCCACCATGACATGCAACCACATTCTGGGACTTGCGAGATCTGTCAGTTCTGTGAAATTAAAGCTTTTCTGGTGGGAAAGCAGGGAGTGGACACTTCTCTTTTTCGGACCACTTCGGGAACACCAGAAAAGAGATCATTGTTTTCTAGTTTCACCGACGATGCCTGTCTTATTTTTTCTTTCTGTACCTGTAAGTTCCAAATGAACGAGGCCACACACACAGCTCTCTCTGTTTGTGTGTGCGTGTTCATCGCACACTGCGGCTCTGATGCACACCACTGTCGTCCCTAGTTTCGCACTGCTTCCTGTGTCTCTGTTTCCTGTTTATCTTGCTGTCATTCGTTTCACCAAAAGTGTGATGGTGTGAGATGATCTGTGTGTTTCTTCATCGCTGACATCCTCAAACAGTGCTCATGCTCCCCACCGGTGTGTCCTGATGAAACATGCGCTGCTCAGTTTAAAAAGAAGCAGGAGAGTGAGACAAATCAACAAAATGAGTCATCCAGGAAGTGATTCAACAAAATAAATCTTACATAAGCCTATTACAAAAGTAGATTAAAAAGCAATTCATAACAGAACGAGATTACAGCCAAAGGCTAAAATAAAAAAAAAATCCCTTAAACACCATGGTCTGGTAAATTATAAAAAGGATACAAATTAAATAAATTGTAAGATAATAAATGACACTAACAGCAGCCATAAAAGTAGAACAGAAAGAGAAGCCATACTCAACCGAAAGCAGGAGGGACAGACACACGTGCAGTTAGAAATGACCACTAGAGCAGTCTATTCTCATGCCACGGGATCAACATCACACTGACTAATTGCCCATCTTCAGTAAGTACCATCATGAGAGAAGCATGCTCGTATTCTAAACCGTGGCCCCCCCACCTTGCCCTCTTTTCCAGTCTGTAACATTAAAGTTGAGGCTCGCAGTGATGAGGAGAATGGGCTGGCCTGTGACATGAATGGCGTGGAGGAGGAGGAGGAGTGTGCGGAAGACTTGCGTGTGATCGATGCCTCCGGGGCCAAGGTGAACGGCTCACAGCCGCGCCCCGAAGCCAAGGCCTTCTCCTCGGCCGGCGGTATCCGGCTGCCCAACGGGAAGCTCAAGTGCGATATCTGTGGGATAGTTTGCATTGGCCCCAATGTGTTGATGGTGCACAAGCGAAGCCACACTGGTAAGCCAACCTGCACTACTTCTTGCCCTTCCTTTGCACCCATGTTCACTGTCACTATGAGAGGATGGATGAGGGCTAGAAAGGGGTATGGCTACAACATAGTTTTAGAATCGAAATGGCAAAAATGTTTCCGACAGCAGCACATTTACTCATCTGTAGATCTGTGTTCTCTTTGCTTACACGTTCATAATTAGTCTTACAATTTCAGACACCCTTAAACATAGTTGAGCTGGCATGCCTGCATTTGGCTGTATGCATGTACCCCCTCCTATCGTGCATGAAATAGACTCTGAGCGGGCCATTCGTTTTCATTATTCTTCGTCTAAATGACTAAATTACCACATGACAAGCAACTGGTCAGATTATCGCGCGGTAAAGTACCAGAGACCAACTTGGTCCGGGAAAAAAAAAAAATGAGGAAAAAGGATATCTGCTGCCGTTATGTGGAATCTCCACGAAGTAATAATTATCTGGCTATTAAAAGTATTTTCAAATTTCAAAATTGATATTCTATTGTGATGGAACCAAACCAGTGGTGGGGAACATTTTTGAAAAAGGCACTTAACTGTCAAGCTTTAGAAACTAATGAAACTCAAAATGGAAGAAAGGAACACCAGACTAATGTAAATGCAAAAGAAACTACAATGAAGGATATAATGAAGTGCCTCCTATTTAAATAGAAAATATTCTGTGGTGAGCCTTAGCTCCTGAAATGCATTTTTAATGAATTTCCTCTTTTATATATTTTTGCTGCTTCACTGGTGACTCTTATTTTATGGGGGGCCTTTGAAAAAAAAAAGCCATATTAAAACGTTCTCACAGAATGCCACAACACTCGGAGAGGCTGGATATTGGTTTATTCCAGAGGCGCTGATCAGGAAGACTGGCTCTCAACACAAAGTGTTTCCTTCGCTTTATTCAAATGAGGCTGAATTTGCATTGTGATGTGCCTCTCTTATTTTAGAGACGAAGAAGAGTAAAAAATGAGATTTTCAGATCAAATTGACCTAGGCAATGGTGCATTACGGAACTGGCAGGCTGAGTCTGAAAGGCTCTTGTTCGATCAGAGCGCCAGAAGTCGGCGGGGCAGGGGGAGCACGCCGAGATGGAGTGTCACTCTGCTGTGAAACCCTCCTGCTGCTGGATCGTTCTCTGGCCCGGAGAGATGCTCCGTCACCTGGCTTGTTCTGACTCTTGGGCGGCTTGTAGTGCAGTGACCCCACATCCCCGCAGCAGCGGCCTGCTTTTTCTCCACATAGAAATAGTGAGATTAGGGAGAGCAATGCAATTAGGAAAAAAAAACACGAATCCCCTTATACATGAAAAAACACAAATGGGTGCTTCTTGAAAACATGCAAGTGTGTCATCGGCCTATTTACAGGACAGTGTGTCTGTTGTGTGCCCCCACCCCACCAGGAGAACGGCCTTTCCAGTGCAGCCAGTGCGGGGCCTCCTTCACCCAGAAGGGCAACCTGCTGCGCCACATCAAGCTCCACTCAGGCGAGAAGCCCTTCAAGTGTCACCTGTGCAGCTACGCCTGTCGCAGGAGGGATGCTCTCACCGGACATTTACGCACCCACTCAGGTGAGTGACCCTGGTCTTGCCCACACTGCAAACTTCTGCACATGTCTGAGTGGCACACAAACATGAGGAAGTTGAGATGCAGGGTAGATATGGTGTCATATTTTTTTGCAAATGCTTTTGCAGAAGTATGTGTTAATGAAATGTTTTGGTTGTAAACAGTATACACCCGCAATGCCATGCTGGAGAGAAAGGTTAAATGGGAAATTTATATATATAAATATATATATGTAGAGAGAGAGAGAGAGAGAGAGAGAGAGAGAGTCCTAGTCATAGCCTTGGCAATATAGTCTGTATATACAGTATATAATTTTAATTAGAGATAATAGACGTTTTCTAAGTTTTGTTTTCTAAGACCTAGAAACCAGAAATACTATATAAAAAAGGCAGGCTGGCATTTTTTATATTCTGTTCAGTACTCACACACTGGGCTGTACACGCAGTTGCAGTACTACTGAAATCATGTAATTTTTATTTTTAATTATTGTTGTATTATATAGCATTATTATTTTTATATTTGATGATTTAACCTTTCATTTATATTAGATTAGATATTAGATGTTTGATTAGTTTCACAATCTGTGGAGAGTGGAGATCTGACTCTACACAGGAATCCGTTATTAAAATAAGCTTTTACTTGTAGAGTGTGAAATCCCCTCAAATTGATTCCTGAATTCCCCCAATGCACTGGACTTTCCAGGAATCATCAGTGCAAGTCCTGCTGTCAGGCCTTCTCCCTCCATCTCCTGTAGGTGGTGCTCTTTTCTTCAGCTAACCACCGTCAGTGCGACAAGCCCAGTTTATCTGTAATTTCTGATCATGGTGGACGTGTAGAACCCAGCACATTAATCATGACAGAGCACAGAGAGCACATAGAGTCGCCCACAGGTTTAATGGAGATTGTGCAACTGAAAGAAATGCCCCCCGAGACCTAGCAGGAATTCCTCACATCAGTGACAAACTGTTTCATTTTGTTGCAGTTGGAAAACCCCACAAGTGTGCGTACTGTGGGCGGAGCTACAAGCAGCGCAGCTCCCTAGAGGAGCACAAGGAGCGCTGTCACAACTACCTCCAGTACATGGGGCTGCAGAACAGCATCTACACAGGTCGGTGCTTCGGGAGACGCTCGCTTCGCATTTCACCCAAATCTGATGGCCTACTTTACCCAGAGTGCAGCGCTCTCTGTGCATGTGTACCATGCTGACACTGCTCCTATTCGTGTACTTCAAGCCCAGCTGAATATTGTAAAAGTTTAGGTGCACGTGGGTGGAGGTGAGACAATGCTCCTCTTTTATTGCTAACGTCCACTTCAACCTGACCAAGGTTGTACGGCGACTAACTATCAAACATGAACCAAACACAGTCCACTAGTCATCTAATCATCATCATGAGTCGGACCAAGTGGAAGAGCCCAGTATTACATCCATAGGTCCAAAGCCTCCCAACTAACTAACAATACAATGTGAAGTCCCGACATGTTGCATCTCACAGGATGTCATAAAAAATACTTTTGACAATTTAGACTCTTACAATATACAGTGGGCTCATGCATCCAAAGTAACACTTTCATCATGCCGCCATTCGCCACTCCATCCTCTGCAGCCATGAATTAAACAGCCTCCCTGCAGAAAACGTGAGACCGTGCAGGGCCGCGTCTCTTGCTGCGCGAGCATGAACAGATTCTGTATCAGACCATGCGTCAGATTAGCGCGACCCTGCGAGACGAGCATCACCGGGCATGTGTTGTCAGGCACTAGTTCATCGCTTTAAACCGAACGACCTGGGATTACTTTGCCTCTGAACTCTACCTCTCTGTCTTGCTTTCCAGTAGTAAAGGAAGAAAGCAACCAGAATGAGCAGAGGGAAGACTTAAGCCAGACGGGATCTGACAGAGCCCTGGTGCTAGACAGACTAGCTAATAATGTAGCTAAGCGTAAGAGCACTATGCCACAGAAGTTTGTGGGTAAGGGCTGAAATCTGCTTCCTTTGTCTAACAAACAAATACAATGTTACCTCTGAAAGCTGCTTTGATGAAGCTGCTGTGTGTGTTTTGTGTTCTGTGAGAGGCCACCTCGGCTCAGCATGCAGTGTTTCAGAATAAAGAGCAGCCTGATTAGGAATGTGCCTGTGATTTGATTTTATTTTTTTAGATAATTAATTGTTTGATTAGTAAATATTAGTGTTTAATTCTTTTAGAAATACTAAGAGTGAGTCATTTGAAGCCTCAGCTAGAGGAGCAGACAGTGGAGTCACAGCGTGGAGGTCAGAGTGAGAGTTTAACCTTCACATTGCTCCTCTGTCTCTCTGGCTCTTCAGGTGATAAACGTCTGTCTGACCTCTCGTACGACGGAGGAGCGGGCGAGCTCATTCAGCCCCACGTCATCGACCAGGCCATCAACAGCGCCATCAGCTACCTGGGGGCCGAGTCGCTGCGGCCCCTTGTCCAGACCTCCCCGGCCTCCTCTACCGACGTGGGCCTCGGCTCCATGTACCCCCTTCACAAGCCGGCGGCCGAGCCCCACGCGGGCCACAACCTGTCTGCCAAAGACAGCGCAGCCGAGAACCTGCTGCTGCTCTCCAACTCCAAGTCGGCCTCCAGCGAGAAGGACGCCTCGCCGAGCCACAGCGGCCAGGACTCCACCGACAGCGACAGCAACAACGAGGACCGTCCCGGCAGGGCGGCGTCCGGCCTCATCTACCTGACCAATCACATCACCTCGGGGGTGAGGAACGGCGTGCTCCCTCTGGTGAAGGAGGAGCAGCAGAGGCAGTACGAGGCCATCCGCGCCAGCATGGAGATGGCCTCCGAGGGCTTCAAGGTGGTAACGTCGGACGGGGAGCAGGTGAGGGCGTACAGGTGCGAACACTGCCGTGTCCTCTTCCTGGATCACGTCATGTACACCATTCACATGGGCTGCCACGGTTTCAGAGACCCCTTCGAGTGCAACCTCTGTGGTCACCGGAGCCAGGACCGGTACGAGTTCTCCTCGCACATAACGCGAGGAGAGCATCGCTATTGAGCCCCGACACACACAGACACACACACACACACACAAGTGTACATATGGATAAATGCCACACTCTTAGAGATGCATCTGAAACAAATGCATAGAAAACTAAATGTAAATTACACTGTTAATGTCTGAAAGTTTTTTCCACACAAAATGTGCATGTTAAACACAGATAAACGTATACAATTATTATTAAATATTGTTTTCATTTCAAAATACATGCTCAAGAGAAAGACACGTGTCTTTTTTAGCAGCAGAAAATGAAGAGGACACAGCTGAGGTGCTGTGCAGCTTCATCCACACGTTTCCAATCATGTATCTACAGCTGCCACTTATATAAAATGTACAAATGTGACTTCTTTGTCTTTCTTTGGAAAACCAGGCAGCAACCTATGTTTGCCTCATTTTGAAACAGTAAATAATTCCATACATTTATGAAATCACTCATTTAGTGATGTGTCAGAAAAAAAAGATTCTTAAATGTCAGAATAGAAAAATTCACTCAATTAAAAACAAAACAATCAGTGTGGAAACTTCACTCTTAAGTTTCAACCTGTTCTCATCATTGTAGCAGCTTCCACATTATTTATATAACATTTAGACACATCCTGTCTGTTTATGTATTTATTATAATGATTGTTATTTGTCTGTGTAGTAGTTTGGTTGTTTTGTTTTGTTTTTTAAGTTGCATCTTCTTCTTCAACTGTACTAAATGTATTTGAGGTGAAAACATGACTGCTGCTGGACGCTATACTTCTGGGTTTTATCATGAGGAAATGTTATCGTGGCCCTTTTTTCTTTTTTACCTGATAGCTAAGAACTGGTTCACTTGCATAATGAGAGTGAACCATTTGAAGGGATCTTTATGCTTGCAAAATATCAATAAAGGATATTTTATATATGCACATTGACTGTTGTGTTTGTGTCCGCAGTGATTGAATTTATGAAGCTGATTTATGCCTCAGAATTGACAGTGTTACTTTAATTAATCGGGACTAATCGCAGCAGAAACTTAATTGTACATATATGCAGACCATGACTACATTGCAACTTTGACGGCTTTACTTTCAGACAGGGTGAGATTTTATTTCACTCTCTCGAAACCTTCTGAAATAATTAAGCTTGGATGCCATTCAACATGCAGCTCAGCCCTGCCTGTCAGGGGAGAGCCAAGACAGAGGGAATGACTGGCATCTGTGTACAGAACCAAACAATACTGAAAGAAAATCTACAGTTAGAGAGGAATGAACAAGTAAACACCTCCCCACATAGTGCATCGTTACTGTGGGTGTGGCTGGAGTTATCAGACACAAATTTATAATTACAAATAAACTAATTTTTCATATCATTTCACAAGGTTGGATGTAACGGCACAGAAACTCTCACGTCCAGATTGTGATATCTAGAGACACACATAAAAATGTGAGCTTGAGAGTGCAGACCCCCCCCTCATGCGAACGCACACACACCAGCATGCTGACACATGTCCAGGACCTGGAGAGAGCGGCCGGTCCTCTGAGGAGCGGCAGCAGCAGAGAGCTGGGACAGAGAGGATCAGCCACTGGAGCAGAAGGCCTGGCCCGTCTGGAGACGTCCGGCCAGGGCCGATGTAGGAGCTCGCCATCATTGTGTGGCGGCGGCCTCGTCCAGATGGCTGCTGTGTGATTGAGCAGAAACGGGAAGCAGCTGTGGCCAGCGCTGCGTCCCCACACGCTTGACTGGGGCCTGACATGCGGAGGGAGGGGATTTGCATGAGAGGGATAACGTGGCCAACCAGCTCGGGCCCTGCCAGGATCCCAGATCTCACTTCTGCTTCTGAGCCATTTACATGAGAACCAGACTTGACCAAATCCAAATGTAATGATGGATCATTGAACATGAGCTCAGCTTTCTTGATAAAGGTGGAAAATGAAACGACACATGTGATCCCATTCAGACGTATGTGGATTACTGGCAGTTCAATCAAAGAGCAACATCCCTTCAAAATTCTCAGTTGATTTCAACTAAGAATTAAGGCCTAAAGACATAAACAGAAAATGGTCTGTGTAGATTGTGCTTTTCTTACAGTACAGTTTAGCCATAAGTCTGCTCACACACAGTCAATACAGCAAGTTCATTTTGCCCGAAGACACTTCAGCACTTGGAATAGAGGAAACAGTAACTGAACCAGTGACCTCCTGCATTTATTTTTGTCTCGTGGACGGCCCACTCCAGTCCACTCTGCCAGCTTAGTCCAGCATAGTTTGGTGAAAATGTAGAATTCCATAGAATTCCAGGCTGCATTATTCCCTCGTGCATGTGAAGGCAATTATAAATTGAATTGAATTGAATTGAATCTTTTCAGATTCATTTTAATTCAGTTCTATCTGCACTCACATACTCAAGACACTATCATACCTATGTTCACAATTATTACTAATTTATTCCGAGTATTCAATTCAACAGCTTAACAAACAACTCATAATATCTAAAACAACATGTAAATACTTGAAGTCTCATCTTCATTTCCCATGTTTCTGACGTGAATAACAAGAGCACAGGCAGCAAACATCTATCTGTGGGTTTTCTCTGAATGCACAGCCACAGTCAAATTGAGCTACAAGCTTCCACCATATGGCTCAGTTTTCAGTCCGTCCTCTGTGGACTCTATGGATCCCACCAGCACCAGAGGAATTCTGTGCATATGTCCCGGTCCAGCTGTGAGGAGTCCCCACATTAAGAGACACCCACGGGGGGGGGGGGGGTCCTTCACTGCTGGCTAATGCAACAAAGTTTCAACAGAGGCCAACCAAACACCTCTGCATTATTTATTAGGGGCCTGACAAAAAGATGAAAAATAAATGAAAGTCTTTTTCATGCTCTTCCAGATTTTCAAACATTATTTTCATGAAATTTACATGAGAATTTTATTTCATGTGTGCACAATCTCTAATGGTCCCCTCTATGATGAGTAAAAATGACCATCGACATGGTTAAAAAGATCAACAAGCAAAAATCACTTGACCAGAGGATAGAGTTTCTGCTGACAGATCTCTGTCTGACATGCCTGCTGTGGATCAGAAGAGGTACTTAAGTAATGACTGTCACACTATTTCTCCAATTCATGGGAAGTGTTGCAGTAACAGATTTTCCTGTTGAGTCCACTGCAGGTTGATCTCTGACAGGAAGGGAGGCAGGGCATTACAGATTTCTGTGAACATGACACCCAGGACGCTGTCTGTGTGTTGCCCAACTTCCATGGATTGGCACACCCAGCCTCAGGGGAGATTTCAGCACAATGAGACCTGAGGGATAGCATGCAACAAAACGTTGGCCACGCTGCCCTCTGTGGATTCAGAGGGGAGGAGGATCAAGAGGGAAGAGCCGCACCGATTTTCAACTGCAGTGGTATGACACCATGTTGTTGTTCAAACTTTATGACAAAGAGATCCATTTGATATTGTACTTTGAAACACAATATCAAATAAACATTTCATTATAAATAAATGCTATTTAAGATGCATACACATCACATCAGAATAGTAAAATTTGTTTTCATAACAGTGGGTATCTGGGAATATCAACATGATATTCAGAGTAGAGCCGATATTATGAAGGATAATATTGGCTCTACTCATTACTGCTTTGTTTCAACTATGAGACAGGACACCACTTAACTTTGCAAAGTACTCTTTTATTCAAGAAAAGAAAGTGTGTAAACAGAGAATCCAAGTTCTGAACACAACATGGGTGACAGCAGGCTGAATGCGAACAGTACATGTTCATGGACCACAAAATAATTCCAACTGGATGTCAAGAGATTAAATGTTCAGTTGAGCTTAAAGAAAGTGGAAAAAATATACATGCAACGGTTCAATTACCTGCTATTGAACTTGCTGAAACTTCCTCTCATCACAGTTCCCAACAGTCAGAACTTTAACAGAGGTAGAGGACAATCAGAATGAAGGTCCAAGTTTTAACGACCACATCCGAAAGTCTTGTTCCACTCTTCATACAGCTCCAGATCTTTAGACGAGACACTGGGTCGAACAGTCTTCAGGGCCTCCTGGAAATCACAGTAGAGGATTGGTCGCACTTGGTCAGCGGTGATGGTGGCGATGTCGCTGAGCTGGATGCTTCGGATGGGCCCCAGCGCTGCCTCCCGACACAGCTGAGTCATATCAGCGCCAGAGAAGCCCTCAGTAGCCGACACCACGCTGCTCAACTCCGACTCCATCAGGTGGTTCTTCTCCTGAGCCATGAGGTTTGTCACAATCTGCCATCGGGCAGATGCTTCGGGCAGGGGGATGTACAGCCTCTTCGCCAGGCGCCGCCGGGCAGCTTCATCTATCTCCTGAGGCCGATTGGTGGCGCCCACCACTAGGATGCGGTCCTCTGCTGCTGTGGCTGCTCCATCCAGCTGAACCAAGAACTCTGTCTTGATCCTGCGTGATGAGTCGTGCTCGCCGTCTGTCCGCTGGGACAGCAGGGAGTCAATTTCATCGATGAAGATGACGGCAGGCTGGTGGCAGCGGGCGATGGCAAACAAGGCTCGCACCATTTTTTCTCCCTCACCGACCCACTTAGACGTGAGCGACGAGGCGCTGATGCTGAAGAAGGTGGCGCCTGATTGACATGCGATGCATTTTCCTATCAGAGTTTTTCCTGTTCCTGGGGGTCCAAACAACAGGATGCCTTTGGGCGGACCCCTGAGGCCAGTAAAGATGTCAGGCCGCAACATGGGCCAAACCACTATCTCCTTTATGGTGGTCTTGGCAAACTCCAGACCTGCAATGTCATCCCAGGCCACAGGAGGCCCATGGTCCATGATCTCACTCATGATCAGCTCAACTATCTTTGTCTCAAAGTTTTTCAGACGCTCGTCCAGGATCTGAGGGTCAGCACTGGAATCACGGCTTGCCCTGCCCCCCTGCTCCTCTTCCTGACGTGGAATCGGCGACACAAATTTGGAAAATGTACCTCGAGGCCTGTTAGCGCCCAGAGATTTTTTAACAGCCGCAGCCATCCCAGGGGCCTGGCCTCTCTGTGGCTGATGGGAATTTTTCTTCTGTTGGTCGATGCTGAACTGCTCACGGGCCGTTTTAAAGCTGCCTGCGGGTCGCAGGTCAGGGGGTACTTGACCTCCGTGTGAGCCCCTGCCAACATCCCCTCCATCTGTGCTGTAAAAATTCTTACGCTTAGATGGATTTGAGGTAGAGAAGAAGGAGGACTGGTAGTTTTGCGTGCCACTGGCAGAGACAGGGCTTCCCTGTGGATGAACTGACGAAGAAGAACTAAACACAGACTGCGGTTGGGCTAAAGGCCGAGAGAATGAGTTCAGATTAGCCGAGATTCCCTCAGAGCCTCTTGGCTTCTCTCCATAAGTATTAGCACGAGCAATGCCACTGTTAACCTCTGTTTTAGACTGTGCTGGTCCTATAGGTTTCAATAATGCATCATCTGACCTCACTGCAGTAAAGGGAGCTGACAGGGAGCTGCCTCTGCTCTCTGGTCCCACAGATAAGTTAACATCTGCTGGTTTCACAAGGGAGCCTCCTGCTCCTCCTCCCCCTGTCTGTGCCTGTATCATCTTCTGCACGCAGGGAAGCCCCATCACACTCTCCATGGTCAGGGACGACTCCCATTTATCGCTGTGGTTCCTCTGACTGCGGGCCAGATGCAGTGCGCTCTCTGCGTAGTTGTTGAGCCCCGTGCGGGGGTCATCCGAGTCCAGCACGGCAGCATAGCGCTCCGAGTAGGTCCTGAGCAGGCTGGCCATGCCGGCCTGTGAGATCTGGGAGCTTGCCCATGCATACTGAATGGAGAGGATGTGGGCCCGGTAGGCATCTGCCGTCTGTTCAGGTGTGCAGTTGCCAGATGAAATGTCAAAGGACCTCCTCTGCCATTCGTCCAGGTGTGCACCACTCATGCCTGGCCTGCTCCAACCTGGTGAAGGAGAGGGGACAAGAGTTATTAAAAATGCACAACCTCAGTAAAAGCCAAGGCACACAATCAGCCTTGACCCAAACACACAGTTCTGTCTTAAAATATTACATTCTAAGAAAACATTGTGTATTTATTCACATTAAACTACAAAATTCCACAAACTAACCATCATATTCACAATATTGATATAAGAAAAACTATTTGTGAGATTCAAACAGTATTTTCTTATCAGCTTCACACTGCAGGTCTGTTGTTAACGTCCAGACCAACTGCAGTGTTAAGTTTTGTGTAAAGACATGCAGACAATTTAACAAACAGAACATCAGCACTCTGTCACAGTCAGTGGGGACAGGCAATGTGCCTCTGTGGACCACATTGAACCTTTCTTCTTCTACATCCTATGAAAAACGACAGCAGTGGACAGTAAGTCAAATCATGACTCAAACTCAAAGCAAGGTTTGAGTCAGAAGAACAACAGGCACAAAATAAAATGAAGCAGGTGGCGGCAATGCAACTATAAACAGGATGTCAGCCGCCAATCAAACCAACGACAACACTTTCCCTTTGGCCATTTGTTTGTGGATGCAATATATTATATTGAGCTAATTTTCTCTATTTAGAGAAGTTGTTAATTTGATACTGAAGATCATTTAAAAGACACTCAAAAGAATAATAATAAAGCAAATCCAGAAACATTTTGTCTGTGAAACCTTCTTTGCAGATAAACCAGGCGGGATAAATGCAAAGTTGTTCACTCTAGACCACAGACAGTTTTTAAAATATCCCCTCACACAGCATCCAGCACACAGACTACAAACAGTGACAGAAGTGTTTGACTCACAAAACATTAGATTGGATTCAACTTTATTGTCATCACACATGTAACAGCACAGGCAACATAATGCAGTTTAGCATTTAACCAGAAGTGCAATAAGAGCAAGTACAGGTATGTAATTAGACATTAACAGTGTGCACATGTTACAGAATAAATTAACAGTAGCCAACATAAACAGGATGTTTCATGAACAAAGAAAAAATCTGAAGTAGTTCCTGAACAAGAGAACAGCCCATTGAAAAGCAAGAGTAGATATGCACAGCAGTTATTCTGAATGAATGAATGGATGAAAGATTGCATCCTTCATGTACGCATTCATGAAACATGTCATTATTATTATTATTCATTACACTGTGGGATAAAACAACTCTATCACGTGTTGTGAAGGACGGGCTGCACGTCCATCTGTTTAAATACCTCGCAGCGCAAACATGACTTAAGATGAGCGACGTCACTTACTATGGATGATATCAGCGTAACCTCCCCGACGTTAAAACAAGAACAAATGGACGCTGCGCTGCAAACACATCTCCTACGACGCTAACACAGCAGCCATTCGGTTTAACACTTCCCGCCTCCTGTTACTTCCTCAGCAGCACCACTTCCTGTCTGGTTCCTATTGGTTGTTCTCAGACCCAAAGCCTCTCCGCTGTGCTGTCAGCTAACGACAGAGCTAACAGGCAGCCACAGCATGGCTGTCTCTTTAATTAAGTGCCAACCATCAACTCGAGATCAAATATCAATCAAACAGAGAACTCAATTAAAACAACAAACTCGAAGAAAAGCACCGGAAGGGGACCCATGTCCTGTAACACCAGTGGAGTGCTCCATTTATCCTCCGGGCTCGCCCAGGGACCCGCCCCTGTCCGCTAATTATTGTTGTTATAGCACTTCACTCGTGAAATATCCCACTGTTAATAATTACCTTTAAAATTAGTGATACCTTACCCACGCTGAAATGGGCTGTCTATTTTAAAACTATTCCTCTCGGCTGTACTTTTGCCACAACACTCCGGGTCCTCACTGCTTATTTGTAGTGAGGTCTACGCCGCCATCTTGTGGTCACAAAGCGCTAAGCAAATGAAGCGACTAAGCGCTCCCCTGCGCGTTGCATTATGGGAGATGTAGTATAAAATAGTTTGAACTAAGACAAGGCACGGAATTCTAACACACTTATTTAGTAAATAATTGTACTCGAAGTTGAATCGAATTCGAGTCTATGTTAATTACTTCTCCACGGATAAGACACGGTGGCCAACAGCTGCTCGTGGTGTCAGTGCTACAGTGGGAACTACAATAACCATGAGCACGATAATGTTTGCACCGTCGACAGCGGATGACAGCTGAGCTTCAGAGAATAAAGCACGCGCCGCCAGAGGGAATTACACTGCGATTGTGACGTTATGGAGTGAAATATATTTGCCTACATCCGCGTTAACCTCCATCATCTTTGACTCATCGGCCTAAGAGGAGGGATCCCGGAAGTGTTAGCCGCGCACAAGTGGTCCCAGCCCATTAGCCGAGGCTAAAGCGGAGACAGGATGTAGATGAGCCCAGACGGGACCAGCCCCAGGAGGAGCCGGCAGCGGCAGCATCAGTCACACCCTTGTCTGGAGGTAACCCTGGACTAGCTGGACCACCATGACCCTGCTCTCCCTCTCATACCATCGCAAATACGTGTCTTCCTCACACTGCTGACTCTGAGAGCGTGAGGTGACCAGGATGTGCGGACTGGATCTGACTGACTCATCCCCATCATGGCCCGGAGAGAAGAGATAACCCTGACCAGGCTCTGCGCTGCGGTGCTAACCAGGCAGCCCCACGACTAGCCGGACAGCCCGGTCCTCCTGTACCTGTGTAAATGATCAAACCCCGCAGTCAGAGTGGCGTCATGAATTCCCCCGTGTACACCTTTGTCACCCGTGACGACAACAGCACAGTTTATGCAGAAGTTTCCAAAATCCTGCTCTCCACCGGACAATGGAAGAGACTGAAGAGAGACAACCCCAGATTCAACTTGATGCTGGGAGAGCGGAACAGACTGCCCTTCGGACGTCTAGGTAAACATGTTGTTATCATATGACGTTGAGCTGTGCAGCAGAGATGACTCGTGTGACTTCTCTGACTGCATGTTAAAATGGCCACACTTGGCTCTTTGCAGGTCATGAACCAGGACTGGTGCAGCTGGTGAACTACTACCGAGGAGCAGACAAGCTTTGCAGGAAGGCATCCTTGGTCAAGTGTGTGTCTTGTCTAAAGCAACGTCAATATATATCTATATTGTTTTTGTCTCTCCAGCATTCGTATTACTAATGCACTTATGGGTAAATAATTCAAAGGGGATTGCATTAGCTGACCATCTTCCTTCTCTGCCGCCAGACTGATAAAGACCAGCCCAGAGCTGTCCGACTCCTGTAACTGGTTCCCGGAATCCTACATCATCTATCCCACTAACCTCAACACCCCGGTTGCTCCAGCCACAAATGGCATTAGCCATCTGAAGAACAATCCTAAAACAGATGAGCGGGAGGTTTTCCTGGCCTCTTACCACTCTAAAAAAGAAAGTGGAGAGGGGACAGTGTGGATAGCAAAGTCTTCTGCTGGAGCTAAAGGTAAAATCTGTCATAAATAAGCCTTATGTCAACACATCCTTGATTAACCCTCTCTCATGTGATGTTTACTGCAAATTATATACAGGGCATCACTTGCAGCTCAACTTATTCTTACTCTTCCCAACAGGGGCTGGTATTTTGATATCTCATGATGCGAATCAGCTGCTGGAGTACATCGATAATCAGGGACAGGTTCATGTCATTCAGAAGTACCTGGAGAAACCTCTACTTCTGGAGCCGGGACATCGGAAATTTGACATTAGGTGAGTGTGTTGTGTTTAACACACGCACACTGATTGAGTTGATTTGTCTGAAGCTCCTCTGGTTTATCTCATTTGCGATTGTTAGGAGCTGGGTGCTAGTGGACCATCAGTACAATATCTATTTGTACCGGGAGGGTGTGCTGCGGACTTCCTCAGAGCCCTACAACAACTCTGACCTCCAGGACATGACCAGCCACCTGACCAACCACTGCATCCAGAAGGAGCACTCTCAGAACTACGGGCGGTATGAGGAGGGGAACGAGATGTTCTTTGACGAGTTCAGGCTCTACCTGCTGAACACTCACAATGTCGCCCTGGAGACCAGCATTTTACCTCAGATCAAGCAGATCATAAAGTAGGTCCCTCAAGCTTTACAGTTAATACCTTGGCTATCACACAGAGAGCTTAAACATATTGTTTCTTTTAAGTTACAGTTGTGGTCGGTCCCATCCCAACACAGTCACTTGGGATGATATTTCTTTTTCTGGAGGAATCATAGTATCACTAGTTGTCCATCACTCCATCGTTGTTGTGTTGTGGTCTTACAGGAGCTGTCTTTCATGCATTGAGCCTTCCATCAGCACCAAGCACCTGTCCTACCAGAGCTTCCAGCTCTTTGGATTTGATTTCATGTTGGACGAAAACTTCAAAGTGTGGCTCATTGAGATCAATGGAGCTCCAGCCTGTGCACAGTGAGTCCCATTCAGCTGTGTGGATCTTATGATCAGGATAGATCATTAAGTCTTCTTTTATTCTTTGCTTTCGCAGGAAACTATATTCCGAGCTCTGTCAAGGTATTGTGGATGTGGCCATCTCCAGTGTCTTCACTCTGAACAGCAGCAGTGACGCCTCCTCTGCCTCCTCCTCTCCTTACTCGTCCTCTCCATCTTCCATGTTCACCACCAACTCCTGTTCCTCCCCCAAACTGAGAGCCCCTCTTCACGTCGGCCCTTTCACTCGACTGTAAGCTCACGCTCGCCGCCTCCAAACTAGGATCTTCCTCATGCTCTGCCCACGCCCATAGAAGAGATGTAGCACACAGCAGTGAGCAGAGCCTTTTATTCCAACCTCCCACTCCCCAATTCCCCAGGCAAGTCAGGCGAGGTTACGCGAGAGTCTCTCCTTTCATGGAAATCACTGAACTGCAGAATTAATCTCTGCACTCCTCGTTATGCATATCACAAAGGTGCGGATGCTGATGAACGGATCGATACACTTTGTGGGAGTTTGTGAATGAGGATGAGATCATTCTATCTCAGTCCAGACGCCACCGCCAGAAGACGAATGGAGCACCGAGGGATGTAGAGATGCTGCCAAGTGAGACTGTAGTGCCTTACATTTCCAACCATGCTCCCTTAAAAAAAAAGACTGCCAGTTAGCTTGCTGTTACCGTGACTTGTTCTTGTTCTATAAGCCTTTGCACTGTTGCGGTCAATGCGGTCATGATCCGTCCACGTGAGTAAGCATAAAACAGATTCCTCGATAAGATCTTGGTCAACTTTTTCTTTTCTTTTGTCAGACACTTATTTTGATTCATTTTTATCATTTTAATTTTGAATCTTTTTTGACACATAGAATGCTAACAAGCCACAGGGACCGCTCTAAGCAAATTTAGAACTCCCTTACATAATAGTAGCTAATATGCTCACAAACTAAGTCTGATGAGGGAACCAGTCAGTGTGTCATGTTCCTCAGTATTTACACTGAGGGCAGGACAATGGCATTAGTAATCAGGGAGATCTTCCCCCTGCCCCAACACCAAGTTTACAGCAAGCTCCCTGACCGTTGACCTCTCTCTGAAAACAACCCCGTTAATAGAGCTGAACAGTGTGGTTCTGTCTCCGTGTCAGCCATATTATTACAGTATATTCTCCTTGAGAAGTACAAACAATACCCACAATCCTCGGGTGTAAGAGTGACGGCTATGATTGGTAGAACTCGTGGAAATGTTTACCACAATCACAAAAATCAATACAATCGTGTCATTAGTAAACAGTACACTATATGGCACATTGTATACAATGACACAAGACACAAACTACAGTATATTGCAATACTACATTAACGACAAAGTTGAATTGAAAAAGAAACGTGTTGGAAGTCGCTGGAAAGGGATAATTTGCAATGGTTTATGGGATGCGTAGTTCATTTGCTCTTAAAAATAACTCCTTTTGCTCTCTGAAATGTCACTTCAAAAAACAAATAGGATATTCACTCTGAAACACTCCAGAGCCATTCTTCTAGTGGACGGTCACTGCTAATGCTCAGTGACGGATTAGCTGACATTGTTCTGATCTCGGCAGATTCGCTGCAGAGTTCAGTCAAACCGAAGACGCTTTGATTCGTCTTTTGCAGAGAGCATGTTTGTGTGAACGCATGTAGTAGAATGCATCCTCATAAACAGAACCTTTCGCCCCCAGTTTGTAACGAGCTGCCCTGAGGTCTGTGTTCTTCTTCTGAAAAGATAAGAGTGTAACTGTAAAAAAGTGTTGTCAATAACTGTGTGGACTATGTTCTTTTTAATTGTTGAAATGAAAGTAGAATAGATAGTTCAACGTTTGTTGTTGATTATTAGATATATTGTAAGACCCCATGAGCTAAAGCGAGTGGACATTTGTTTATAAGGGAGCTGATGGAGACCAAAAGCAAACCTAACAGACGTACTGTGTGCAACATGCCACGACCAAAGAGACGTCTCAGTAAACAGACGCGGGTCTTGATGTCACTGCCTCTTCTGCAGTTACTGTCTCTACGCAAATTTCATTACATTTCTATGTTTAATCTTTTGTTCCATGGGGTCATAAAAATATTTGCGTTCTTTTATTTTCATTATTTGTGAATAGCTCAGACACGTGATGGAAGTGTCTTAGTTTCTTTAGTCCATGATACTTCAGTAGTTTTTTTCTTCCTGGTCTCAGGAGGATTGTGTGGAGTTTGTTTCCATTCAAAATCTGTGGCATGCTGGGTGGTCGATTTTTGTTGTATTTGCAGCAGGCTCCTTTTCGATATAGAACATGTTAATAGTTCTTTCATAATGTTAGAAACCCTGCTGCGCCTCTGTTTTAACCTCAGTTCAGATGTGAGAGGCTCCGTGTCCCACACTAAAGGAATAACATAAGTTAAGGGACGCCATCACAGCATGTATTCATGTTTTAATCTAGCTTGTGTTTTCTAGATAATTCTGAAGAATGAAGACTATGTGAGAGGTTGTAGGTCAAAAAAATGGGAATGTCTTGGTCTTTGTTGTAAAATGAATCCCAGAAGCTAAGAACATAGTTTGGTGATTCTGTTTCTAAGCCCTGCTTTGGCCGAACTGATGTTGGGAAAGAGGATATGTAAGTTAAAAATGGTTTGTAGGACATGATTTTGCTGGTAATGAATTTACAACAGTGGATTTTGGAAATTCAAAAGCAAACTGTCAGTATTACTTAACTTAAATTTGTTGGGAAATGTCTTTCCATCAAAGGGAAGGGTGCCTTAGAGGGAATATTGCATATTCATTTAAAAAAAAAGCAATGAACCTCCAACATTGAAATGCACCTTCATTTGTTTGTACTGAAATCTATTTGCTTTGCTCATTATTCAATATTTTAGATTCGATGATGTCATTATTTTGTCCTCAGAGTTTCCACATCTGACTCATTTTGTCATTCTTTTCTCCTCATCTTTACCAAAGATCGTATTCCAGTTCTAAGATGTTTTGTACTTACTTCAATCTGAACGTCATCTCATCGACTGGCAAACGGGATCGTAAAGCAAGTATCATATTCAGGGGGACGTGTATGCTGTGCTTCTGTTCAGTAATGTTTTATTCAGATTCTTGCATGAACATTTGTCTTTATCAGAAACTGCTATAATAAAAAAATACTCTCATCAGACTGTTGTCATGTTTGTGATTGACTGCAGTAGACAGATGAAACTGGGTATCCATCCTCTCAGCTGTCCCCTGGTAATAAATAAAAAATGACCATTTTAATTTAAATCATACAATTATAAATGGTTGACATTGTAACTAGTGTTTACTTTTGAATATGACGCGATACTACCTGATTTAACATAAAAAGTATATAAAAAACTTTGAGAACCGGTTGGGTAATAAAACACCATGACCACAAGATGGTAGTAAGTCAACAATAATGAAAAACGAGCTGCCGCAAAAGCTGAGCACGAAGAAGAAGGTCTTCCGCTCTTGTCGGATGTACTTCCGGGGTCACTGTGCACATGTGGTAAACAAGGAGCGGTGTGTGTGTGGGAGTGTGGAGCATGGACTTTTCTACAAAGTGGAGTCAGTTACCCACAGGTCCGAGTCTGAAGAACCTGACCCAGGGCGGGTTCGGCGCCCTGAAGGAGACTCAGCATGAGGCGGTTCAGGACCTGACCAAAGCCCACATCGAGTCTTTCGACCAGGCTGTCACCGGCGGACTGAGCCGGGTGGTCCAGGTCAGCTCCGAGCTCACTCACTGGAGTTTACTCTGAGTTATAAACTAGTTAATAACTATCGTTTCATCGATACACGCGAAACTGTGTAGAGATGAGACGATACACAATTTGTTATAGTGAAGAATGTGTGAAAAAATGAGGTAGAGCTTCATCACATTTCCCCTAGTTCTCACCAATTATTTATTTAAAATAAAGTTAGTACACATGCGTTTACTGTCATGACGTGGTATCTCATTTTATTATAGATAAAGTAAAGTTAATATTAAGCTTTAACTTCAGATTTTTAGTTTTACTCACTGATTTGTGATGTGTCCTTCAGGCCATCCCTCCCTTGGAGTTCACTGTGAAGAATGACAGGATCGGCCTTGCGTTCGTCGAGGCCGCCATCAACAACCCGGTGGTTGCCAAAGGGAACATATGCAGGGACATGAGGGTGTTTCCTGCAGAGTGCAGGGGAAGGAAATGCACGTACAAAGGAAAGCTGGTGGTAAGACTGTTAGCTATATATACGTTCTGAGCTACATTAAACTCTTAACTTTTAATGCACCATCCAAAATTATCCATCATTCAATTGGCATGTGAGAGATCTTGGGTGTTATCATTGACCTTGTGTCATCTCAGGCTGACGTCAGCTGGTCGGTCAATGGAATTCCCAGAGGCATCATAAAGCAGTCACTGGGTCAGGTGCCGATCATGGTGAAGTCAAAGCTGTGCAACCTTCATGGTATGTCTCCAAAAGAGCTAGTTGAGCACCATGAAGAAGCAGAGGTACGAGACACATATCTGAAATATAAACGCAAACCCATTATATGAATCCATGTTGGTGAAAAAATGAAATCTTTACTGACACTGACAGGAAATGGGAGGATATTTCATTGTGAATGGAAATGAGAAAGTCATCCGAATGCTGATCATGCCAAGGAGGAACTACCCTATTGCCATGTCGAGACCCAAGTGGAAGAGCAGGGGGCAGGGCTACACTCAGTATGGTAAGTATAATGTTTTGACAGTGGGTGTGTATTCACAGAAATCTCCATCTTGAAAAATGGGTGCCTCTATCTTTGTTTTCATCTCCCAGGTATCTCTATGCATTGTGTGAAGGAAGAGCACACAGCCATCAACATGAATCTTCATTATCTGGAAAACGGCACTGTGATGCTGAACTTCATCTACCAAAAAGAGCTCTTCTTCCTCCCACTAGGCTTTGCACTCAAGGTACTAATCAGGAACACAAGTGGACTTCAGATAAATGACTGTAGTATAAAGGTCAAAATATCTCACCTCTTTTGGTGTTGTATGATTAGTTAATATGGAAAACGTGTTCTGTTTTGTTCTCCAGGCCTTGGTGGACTTCACAGACTTCCAGATCTTCCAGGAGCTGATCAAGGGCCGCGAGGACAAGTCCTTCTACAAGAGCTGCGCATCAGAAATGCTGCGAATCGTGATGGAGGAGGGCTGCACCACCCGCAACAAAGTGCTCAATTTCCTGGGCGAGCGCTTCCGGGTGAAGATGAACCTTCCCGAGTGGTACACGAACGAGCAGTGTGCCAACTTCCTGTTAGAGTAAGATTTTTTTTCAAAGATGGATTCGCTATTAAATTGTTTAAATTTAAAACCTCATCAGGCACAATTGAAATATTTTCTGGTACATTTAGTTAAGGGTGCTGTGTTCTGTTTTGCCCAGCGAGTGCATCTGCATCCACCTGAAGTCAGATGTGGAGAAGTTCTACCTGCTCTGTCTCATGACGAGGAAGCTCTTCACATTTGCCAAGCAGGAGTGCATGGAGGAGAATCCCGACAGCCTCATGTGCCAGGAGGTGCTCACTCCTGGTCAGCTCTACCTCATGTTCCTGAAGGCAAGTTTGTGTCAAGTCACAGTTTCATAATGAGCCAACATTGTTGTCAGTGATCTAACCTCTAAAATGTCTTCACAGGAGAGACTTACCGCCTGGCTGGTGTCTGTGAAGCTGGCCTTTGACAAGAGAGGCAGCAAACTGAGTGGAGGATGGAGCGCTGAAAACATGATAAAGCTTTTCAACATGGGCAGCGATGTGACCAAAGCTTTTGAATATCTACTGGCTACCGGGAACCTCAACTCCAAGTCAGGTTCGGCCACCTGAGTATTTAAATGTGTCGCTTTATGAAAGGAGAGCCCATGTATTAAATGCATATGACTCTCACCTCTGACCCCAGGTCTCGGCATGCTGCAGAACACCGGCCTGTGTGTCGTGGCCGACAAGCTCAACTTTATCCGCTACCTGTCCCATTTCCGCTGCGTGCACAGAGGAGCGGCCTTCGCCAAGATGAGGACCACCTCGGTTCGTAAGCTGCTGCCTGAGTCCTGGGGCTTCCTGTGTCCCGTCCACACCCCAGACGGAGAGCCATGTGGCCTCATGAATCACATGACAGCCAGCTGCGAGATTGTGGCACCAACGTTGTCCACCACCACCATGCCCGCCCTGCTGTGTTCCCTCGGTGAGTCCAGGCTAAAATTTGTGTAGTGTGAATTGTCTTTAGCTGTCATTAAACTGAATTTTATCAATTTAAATCCTCTCTGTTTCTGGTAAGGTGTTGTTCCCGTGGACGGATCTCCTGGGCAACCCTTCTCAGACTGCTACCCTGTGGTGCTTGATGGGGCCGTTGTCGGGTGGTTGGAGGCTGAGTTAGCTCCCGTTGTGGTTGACTCGCTACGTAGGTTCAAGGTATGGTTGTGAAATAACACACGGCTGGAATGCACATGTTGCATGTGCAGCAGAGTGACGTTAATGTGAAACACCTTCAGGTACTGAAAGAAAACAAGATCCCTCCCTGGACTGAGATCGTCCTGGTTCCCAAAACAGGCAAGGCCAGCCTGTACCCAGGCCTGTTCCTCTTCACCACGCCCTGTCGCATGGTGCGGCCCGTACACAACCTAGCTCTTGGAAAGGAAGAGTTAATTGGCACCTTTGAACAAGTATGTGTAAACCAACATTCAAAAAGATGTTAGATTAGTTACCGGAACGCCACTGAAATGTTTATTTTTTTCTCACTCGCTGCAGCTTTATATCAATGTGGGCATCTTGGAGGGTGAGATCGAGCCCGGTGTGACCACACACCAGGAACTGTTCCCTCACAGTATGCTGAGCGTGGTGGCCAACTTCATCCCCTACTCGGATCATAACCAGAGTCCGAGGAACATGTACCAGTGTCAGATGGGTAAGTCTCAGACAGACAGGCCGGTTCATGTGTTCATGTCATCACGTCTGTCAGAGATTAAACCTGTTCCCTGTGTAGGTAAGCAGACCATGGGGTTCCCCCTGCACTCGTTCATGGACCGCTCAGATAACAAGCTGTACCGGCTCCAGACCCCACAGAGCCCGCTGGTCAGGCCCTACATGTACGACCACTACAACCTGGACAACTACCCCAGCGGCACAAACGCCATCGTGGCTGTCATATCCTACACCGGCTACGACATGGAAGACGCTATGGTTAGTACAACACAATAGTTAGAGTCATTTTTGAAGGCAACACATGAAGAGCTAATGATATTTGTTGTAATATCCTCTCCTCACAGATTGTGAACAAGTCCTCGTGGGAGAGAGGCTTCGCCCATGGAAGCATCTATAAGACTGAGCTGGTGGATCTGGTGGACAAGGTGAGGGGAGAGGACGCCGTGGTGTTTGGGAACAAGCCAGGTGATCCTAAGGTGGATGGGCGGCTGGACGCTGATGGACTACCTCACATCGGATCAACGCTGAAGTACGGCGACCCGTTCTACAGCTACGTCAACCTTAACACTGGTCAGACCTTCATTAACTACTACAAGTAAGTGTCAACATGTTTTTATCATCAGCTCTCAAACTAACATAGTACACATAGAACACACTTTTCAAACCAGTATTGTTTCTTCTCTACTCTTCCAGGAGCCATGAACCCTCTGTAGTCGACAATATAAAGATCTGCAGCAATGACAATGGCTCAGGCCATTTCAAACGGGTTTGCATCACCATCCGAGTGCCACGAAACCCCACCATTGGTGACAAGTTTGCCAGTCGCCACGGCCAGAAAGGCATCCTGAGCCGCCTGTGGCCAGCTGAGGACATGCCCTTCACAGAGAGCGGCATGACACCCGACATCCTCTTCAATCCCCACGGCTTCCCCTCCCGTATGACCATCGGGATGCTCATCGAGAGCATGGCCGGCAAGTCCGGCGCCCTGCACGGCCTGAGCCACGACGCCACGCCCTTTACTTTCTCTGAGGAGAACTCCGCTCTGGAGTACTTTGGTAAAATGCTCCAGGCTGGGGGTTACAACTACTACGGCATGGAGCGGCTCTACAGCGGCCTGAGCGGTCAGGAGCTAGAGGCCGACATCTTCATCGGGGTCGTCTACTACCAGCGGCTACGTCACATGGTCTCTGACAAGTTCCAGGTGAGGACCACAGGAGCGCGAGACAAGGTGACCAACCAGCCGGTGGGAGGGAGGAACGTCCAGGGAGGCATTCGTTTCGGAGAGATGGAGCGGGACGCCCTGCTGGCACACGGCTCGTCCTTCCTGCTTCACGATCGGCTCTTCAACTGCTCGGACCGCTCCGTAGCTCAGGTGTGCATTGACTGTGGCAGCCTCCTCTCCCCTCTGTTAGAGAAACCCCCTCCCTACTGGTCGTCCATGCGCCACCGTAAGACTGTGTGCACCCTGTGTGGCAAAAGTGACTCTATTGACTCTGTGTCGGTTCCTTACGTCTTCCGCTACTTTGTAGCCGAGCTCGCAGCAATGAACATCAAAGTGAAATTAGATGTGAAGTAAAATTTACAGGAGAATGAGGAGACACCTGCCTTCAACATGACAAAGAATGAATCAGAAACGTTTTTTATCCATCTGCTTTTGTTTTGTTAAAATGTGTCTCAGTAAATCTTCGCATAAAAAATATACTGTACAGACATGTGCTTATAAAGAATATTACCTGACAAATTAAAATGCTGAAACTTTGGGGAAAATAATCAAGAAGCAGAATGTGATGGAGTGAATGGAAAACATTCTGTTGAGGTGTGTGAAAATAAACGTTTTTCAATAAAATCCATTCCTGAGTGAAATACACACAAAAGTTCTGCCATAAAAGCTGAAGTAAAATGATTGAGGTACCGTTATCTTAAGCCCCTGTGACTGACCGATGTGCTACATTATTATCTTGTCGATGCATAAGAAGCATTGACTGAAGTGACACTGGTTTTAACTAAAGTATTTGTATTCTATAAGATTGTTTTCTCTGTGTAAGGAAGCAGAAAATAAAGTGTCACAAAATTATAAGAATGTGTCTTTGAGAAAATAGCTAAATATCCAACCACAACCAATATCCAATATCCAACCACATGAATGGACAGTTTGTACTTGACTGCTGACGAATCACTTCGGACTCCATGGAAATAAAAAATGTAAACAACTGGTCCCTAAAAAACAAACAGAAGCTGAGAGAGATGTCCCAATCATGACATTCATCTAAATAGCTCCATTAAAACCATTCCCATGAGGTCCCCCTTGTCCCAGTCCCCATCTGATGCTTACTTCAGCTGTTCCAGGACATGTGGCAGGTCTAACACAGTGGGGATAGTGTAGTCTGGTTTCACTGAGCCCTGTGGCACTGCACCTCCAGTACTGCTGATCCACACTGTGGCCCGTACTCCAGCATTAAAGCCTCCCTGGATATCTGTGTCCAGAGAGTCTCCAATCATGACACAGTCCTGCGCCTCCACCCCCAGCATGTTGAAACACAGTGTGAAGATGGAGAGGAATGGTTTCTGCTCTGCATGTTCCCCCCCAACCACAATGGCATCGAAGAACTCCTCACACTTGGCTGTCTGCACCTTCTCTCTCTGAGTCTGAGTCTCCCCGTTGGTCAGCAGCAGCAACTTGTATCTGATGCGCAGTTGTTTCAGGAGGTCTCGTATTGGGGGGGACAGACTGAGAACCTCCAGCCGACTGTTTTTCCACATAAAGTAGCACTGAGCTGCGATAGAGGGTCTGGGGACGCTGCCCACGGTCTCCTGGAGGCTCTGCTCCCAGTGACCCACTCGTACATCGTGGATGGACCGTCCTGCCGCGGGATCGAAACACTCACGGAAAAGCTTCTGCTTGAACTTGTCACAAATGCTGCTGATGGTGTCATCATCGAGGCCCAGTTCAGTCTTCAGCAGTTCACTAGTCTGTGAATCACACACAACAGATAGCTTCATGTCTACGGAGCAATAAACCACTTTACAGACACTGGCCATTTTTAATCTGTGTAAATAAACATTTTGTTTCAATGAGATTATTGCTCATTTCATATTTACTGTGATTTTTTCTTTAAATCAATTAAGCCAATTAAGCCCCAGCCCTGGATTTGGTGGAAAAAATACACATATTTCATTAAAAAAATAAATGAGCAACTTACTATTTGTAATTTATAGTGGGTATGATATAATCTTCTAAGTATTCTTCTTCTTGTTCTCTGTTTTCTTGTGCTTTACAAATAAAGTTACTAGCATTAAAGATGGAGGCCGGAACTGTGTTTAACTGCGATCCAGGTGTGTGCACGTGTCATAAAGTGCAGAAATGTGACGTTACACACCAAGGTGTTTGACCAGTGAAATGACAAAATGAACCAATCAGTTAACCAGTTAAACCGGATGAAGACTCCTCCATGTTCAACCTGCTGTCACAGAGCAAACGGTCTCTCTCACGCTACGTCACAGCCATGGCCGCTGACCCTTGACACCGCGTGAGGAGGGTTGGTCACCTTCAGTAAGGCCAGTCCACCCGCCCGGCTGGTTTCTATCAGCGTGTTGTCCAGGTCGAATATTAAAGCCTTCACATCCCTGTCCATGGCTGCTGGTCGACACACTTCCGGGTTAATGAGGAAGTGCTGCCTGCTGAGGTGCATGCTGGGAGCTGCAGTTCTGCTAAATGCTCAACACTTACAGGGGTTGTCCTCTAGAGGGCGCCAGTTCATATACAGCGGGTTTCTTTTCTTTTCGCGAGCACACGCGACGATAGAATAGTCTGTGACGTGTTCGGAATGAATGTCAAACAACACAAACAACACAAACAACAGAAACACAGCACAATGAAAACAAAGTAGAGATTTACAATGACCACAGGAAACACTAGAGTACTTTGTAGATCATTCTATTTAGAAGCTGCAACTGAATCCACGTCTACCAACACTGGTGCGTCCATGACGTTTTGATTTCACTAATTACTGAATCTTGTGCTGAATGTTGTGGTTTCAAGTGAGAGAAGATGAGATGCGTGTCTCTTGAAACCTGCACTGAAGTCAGTCCAACCCAGTGATGCAGAGAACAATGTGCCAAATATCAAGAACAATATTATTATCATCATCATCATCATCATCATTATTATTATTATTATTATTAATATTATTGTACATGACTGAAACACTCTCATCTAATAATCTCACAAAGCTCTCTCTCAACAATCACAAACATGGCCGTGACTCATTCACTCACTCACTTCACGCCAATGACTCTAGTGAGAATAAAAAATCATCAAATATTATTATGTTCAAGCCTTTTTAGGAAATAAAAGTAAATGATTTGCTCCAGAAGCTCATTAGAAAAAAAATATGTTTATTTATTTATGATGGCGATTATTCATTTTATTATTCATTGCACAGGTTATTTATTTAAACAACAAAATAATCCCAAAAAATTACCAACATCAAAAATAAATGTACAAAATGATGAAGCAGTACACCACCATAATACTCAGTATGCAGAAGTTTCCTCATTTGACTCCGGTGTTTCACAACCACACAGATTGTTTTTTTTTTTTTTTCATCATGAACAAGTTTTTCCCTAAATTATTTCTAGAGAGTTAACCATAACCAATACGAGCGTGAAACAATCAGTGTCATCACGTTGCTAATTAAATGCCCTACGTGACACTTGACCATGGATACTGCCAATTCAAACACATTACGTGACAGACTCTTTCAAAAGCAAAACATACCTCATTTCTTATGCAACCTGTCCTCGAGCTCGCTCTCTTATCTGGCAGCGGGCCAGAGGTTCACACGCAACAGTGTGCAGGCCTGTTGCACGGCTTTACCGAACCCAATCAGAAATCACAACAAGCCTCTCACACTTGAGCTGAGAGGAAACAGTCGTCGGCAGCGGCCTGACCTAATTATCTCGGTTTCATTGGGCAGAAAATGAAAGATAAACTGTGAACGGAGGAATGGTGTGAGAAGCCTCACCTGCTTTCATCTGCCGGAACAAACAACACCTGCTGCTCGCATGCAAAGCAGGAATATGCTTAATTACAAGAGAGGGACCCGCTGCAAATGAACCTCAACCACTTTTTAATACCCCCCCCCCTTCCCATAAGAAGGAAAGAGAAGCATAAACATTGGATATGTGAACTCACACGAGTGTGAAGATGGAATTTCCCCTCTCATGTGAAGGAAGAGAAAAAAAGAACATGATTTCGTGAACAGGCCAAGTGTGACTCGTCCACGAAAGTGCAGGCATCTGAGGGACGGGTGAGGCCTGGTGTCTTTGTCTGCACGACACCATTCCTCTTTTATCTGTGTGGGTGGCCGCAGCTGCACATAGTCACACGCTATCTCTCAGCTGGGCACGAATCTCCCCACCGAGGAAATTGTTCCACCGAACACCTTACAGACTTTTTACAGCAGGGAGACGACACTTTTGATCTGTCTAATTTTTCCATAAACACTTAGCCATCAACTATTATCTTCCTCTATCGCTGGGGTGTTCATCTGAGGGGCGGGGGGGGGGGGCTGCTTGTTATTTGTGACTGGGGGGGACAGGTGTAGGCCGCTGGGTCTTCAGGCCGTTAGAGGAAGGATCGTATTGTATTCAGAGGACCAGGTAAGTTTGTTTGAGGACAACTGTGAGCTGTACGTGACACCAGGAGCGCGCCGTCATTTGTAAATCACGATAGAAGGATTACCTCACAGAGATATCTCTGTGCCACTGACCAGGTGACGTCAAATTTTTCGTATTAAATATCGAACATTTTTCAGATGTGAGAGATCCAGATCAGATATACTGCTGCGATACTCAGCTGTCCTTGCGATGTTTCTGTTCTCCCATCAGGACAAAACACACACATAGATGTGAGATTTTATCGAGGCCGGGGGGAATGTATGAACTACAGTCTAAATAAGGAAACACGAGTGTGCGTCTAATGGTCATGGTAACAGGGGAAGTCTGGCAACCTGCACGTACACACAAACAAACATGATCCTGGGCAGGATGGTGCCTCCTCAGGCGGTTATGCAATGCCCTCTGTGATCGAGGGCCGATAGGCTTTTCCAAAGCTTATATAAGTTGTGTCCCGTGACCTTCGGTGACCTCTCTCCTATCGTCGTTATCAAATTAGATGCATTTTGCATTTCGTCCTGTGGATGGTGGAGACGCCTGCATTATGAGCGGAGTTATCTTTCAGGATGAGTTTTCTGATATCACGGGTGCGTCGGGTATCCCTCCCGACCTCCCCACAGTGGGCTGGCAGATTGCCCGAGTTTCCTGAGGCCCCCGACCGCGCTCTGATACACCTGAGTTGTGCTGACCGGCCACTGAACCGCTGCAGCAGCAGGGAGGGAGACAAAGTATGTGTGGTCACTGGAGTATGGCCTTGAGAGCCTGAGAGAGAGAGAGTAGAGAGTGTGTTTCATTATGCAATCCAACTCCTTTTGAAGGTTGCATGGTGTGGTGCATCCTGGGGGCCAGTCTTATGAATTCCAGATCATTTCAGATCAAGAACTGTTGCAGCCTCTGTCCACTTCAGGCCATTGACCAGTGTTGTCCGCCCTGTCTTCTATAATGATGGTTAAATTCTGGTTAAACACTATCGTGTCTGTCAATGACGGCAGCAGAGAAACAACAACCTACAAGACCCAGCCATCCAAAAAAGCCTGCTGCTAATTTCAAACTGATAACTACCAAACAGTGACCCCCATTTCTGTTTCATAGAGACATATATCACATTTAAATAAATTAGGGTTTAAATCCTGAGTGAATGTGACTTTGGGTGAGTTGTGATTCAAACTCACAGACGCTAATTTCAATGTCTCGTGAGAGAGACGCTAAAAACAGTGAAGTCTGACACGAATACATTTTACAAAAAAATATTATTTAATATATGGTATCAGTGTAAATAATTTTTTATGAGTTTGAATGTCAGAAATCTTTGCAAAAATCACATCACTCACACTTATTCACTCTCCATTTGATGTTGGTTAATGGGGTAATACAAACGTGAATTGTGGCCCCTCTTATTTTTATTGTAAAAAACTGGAAGCATCACTAACTCCCAGCCCAATCAGTCCTCGGTGGTCTGGAGTAAAGATGGAGCTGTATTAACCCAGAGGCGTCGAACTACCAATTCATCACCTCGCTGTATCCCAGAGGAACGGTTTTCAGGCTGAGTGGACGAGCACAAGACGGGACAGGCTGGGACAGGTGACTGGAGGAGGCTTTGATGCTTCTCTCTGATACACGCAAGGGAAACCACAACACAGACACAACTTGCTGTTACCATGTTGGTAATGGTGTAGACTGGGAGAAGCAATGTTATCTCTTATCAAAACACATCACCTTTCAGGCTGCATGTATAATACAAATAGAAAGAGGTTAATTTAAAGGAAGTGATTTACAGTGCGGATGGACATGACGTATGAAAATATGAAAAAACACACCTGGTTTTGTCACACAGGGTCTGAGGCTGATGGAAAAGGTGAAACAAAGATGAAATGGAATTTTAATTAAGAAGAAAGACAGGGCGATTTGTAGCCAACAAGCCTTCAGCTGAATTTTGTAAAAAAAAAAAAAAAGATTTACAATTCCTTCTCATTGTGAATTTAAACTGACATCACCAAACATTTGTCTTCATAAAAGCCTGGAGGGACACTGAGGAAGTTGAGATGCTTCAATCATGATTACTCACACATGGGCAGAGCTCCTCTTTCAAGTTGGGTTGTCTGAAAATATGTTATGATGAATAATAATGTCTCAGGTTATTGAATTATGCCTGTATATAATTTATCCTGCTCATGTACTATCAATAATAATAATAATAATAATAATAATAATAATAATAATTTATTTCATATAATCTTCCCAATAATGTATTTCTTTATAAAAATTGTAATTTTGAATAACTGTTTCAGCTTTAAAACACTCCAAAGCTTTTTCAGTTGGATTTAACCACAGGACGTTCTCAGCCAGGTCACAGTTTCCACTTTTTACATTCGCTTGTGGGAGTTTTGTTTGGGATCATTTCCATGTTTGGAAAAATCCTCCCCTGCCAAGCTTCTTAAGACTGGGTGTCACCGCTTTATAAAATACTGGGATGACAAACTGGAACTGAATGTGCCATTTATAAATGTCACCTCCCTCCGACACATCAGCAAACTCCTCCACCTGAACGTCTCAAGGATTACACAGTCACTGTGGGGGTCCTGGGCCGGTTCACACCACACAATTCACCAGCATTCAAAAAACAAAAATGAAATCAATAAGTCCTGCTCTCATAATGAAAGACCACACTGTTGACTGAAGAAAAAAACTAATGAAAACCTGGGTGGTTTCATCCCAGGTTCCTCCGGTCCACGTGTCCCCTTTGGCAAGACACTGAACCTTAAGTCCCCCCTGATGGCTGTGACAGCAGAGTGATGTGTGAGAACGGGAGGGCGTGACTTGTAGTGCAAATGTAAAGCAGTCTATCTACCATAATGGTTCCACCATGTGATCATTTAATTATCACAAGGGGACACAAGTCCCCCTCCGGTCAACGCACTCACTGGGTCACGCAGGGAGCGAAGAGAACAGATGGCGTGGAGCGGCTGGACTCCGCCTGCACCGGGCCATGACACTTTCCATTTGAAGGTCTTTTCTTTCTTTCATCGTGGAGGAGTGTTGATGACACGACATGCCCCCATGTCAAATGAACAGGTCTAAAAGAGGCTTCCAGATGGAGGGTCTGGCCCTGACGTGGAGGAGACGTGACTCCATATGGACTCTGTGTGTCATTCCTGCCTCTCCTCGTCTCATGGGTTCACTGTGAGATCATCCGCCCGTTGCCTCCAACATTTGGCACAGGAGTCAAGAAGAAGGAAACTTTTTTTTTTTTCTCTCTTTCTATAAACAGTAGCGTGAAATAGCAGTTTACAGCCAGCATGTACAGGAACAGGCTAAACACCACACACTAAAATACTGTAAATACACTGCTTCAAATGTATCAGGTTACCTTGATCAGTGTTTCCAGAGCCTGTCTACTGCTATGACCCATATATCTTTACAGCTTGTCTTTCAGATCTACAGTAGTTCCCATGCTCAGACACTTCCTCCATTTACTGAACGGCTTAGTTTCTGTTCACGCTGCCAAATATTTGTGACCTAGTGTTGTACGTGCTAACTGTCAGAGATTGACTGTCAGAGCTGGTTTGATCATTTTGTCAGGAATAGATAGAACATGATGGTGTTACACCCACACAGACAAATAGCAACAGAGCACAGACACGCTTTGAACATGGGACTGAATACACAAACACACACACACACGATACATGATCATGCAAAACTGGGAAAATATTTCTTATAATACAGGCCCATTTCAATGGAATGTAGCTTCATGTACTAGTAGTAGTAGAGTGAAGTTTGTCTTTCCCTTGGGGAGAGAAGAAAAAACTTTGCAACGAGTTCTTCTTTGTAAAGTGACTTTATAGTTTACCTCATTACATAACTGGATCAAGAAAGTTTTGTTCCCATCGCAGTGCGAGCATGCTCCAAACTATACAAACACACTACCACTGAAAACATACCTGTATATATACTGTATGTGTGTCATCTAGTATAATCTAGGGCGGTATATGAATAACTTCACATCTACAGAACATAAAGACAAACATTTCACTGTGATGTTTTAACTCCTACATCTACCTGGATGGAAATGGTGATAATAATAACCAAAGAGTTTCAGTAGAGCTGCTGAATGACATTCCACACCAAACATCCTGGGGGTCTTTTCTCAAGGCCTTGTGACAGATGAGGCAGGATCCCAGATGCTGATATGGGCCGGTGACAGACGCCCACCAGAGAGATTGATATCCAGATGCTTCTTTTATCTCACCTGGCTAAGAGGAATGGGACCTCTGACCCGGCCCGCAGAGGCTCAAGGGAACCTTTGTTGTCAGCGTGGCATGGAAGCATCAATGGACAACAAAGGGGCTCTCTCTGCCGGGCATCAGCCTCCAGCTCTTATCAGTACCATGTGCGCTGAGGACAGGTAGTACACCTGTGTGTCTGTACACTCTGTCCATGATGAGGGTAGAGTTGCAGTGTTTATCTGCTGTTGCACGGCTGAGGGAGATCAAATGATCAGCCCTGCTTTGGCCCACTGAGTTTGCACATGACAATATAGTAAATAAACGCTCTGCCTGTGGTCCTCACGCAGGTTGTTATTCATGTCTGAGGCTTTTTTCCGGAACGTTTCCTGCCAGTTCCAGTTCCCAGTTCCTGTGAGAAGGAAGATGTAGCCGACAAGATAAAATGGTTGCATAATATTATTATTCTTATTCTTCTTATTACGCAACCATTGAACTCATTTCATCTTCGTCATCCACCACCTCTGGTCCAGTCTTTGAGTTCAGAACATGCTTTGTGAGCCATGACAGAAGCTCGTCAGAAGAAGAAATCATCCTGTGATACATCAACATACCAATGAGTGTGATATCTGGAACTTTGTTGTTGTGAATGGTATAACCTCAGGGCACATAGAGTACGTGGTAAAATGATTTTATGACTTCATTTCCCATGACTAAGGCAGGGTGAGTAAGCTGCTGCTGATGTGTTGGGACCTGGGTTTAGGGAAGGCCGATGATGACCCAGACTATGGTTACATTCCTGTAATGATTAATGACTCAAACGGGCTCACAAGGGGGAACAGTATGTTTGGAGTACAGATAATTGTCGGGTCTTATTGCCTAATCCTGCAGGTGGATTATGGTTCTCATGGCATGTGGCTGTGTGTTACGCAGTCACTATGCATGTCACATCAGCTTGAATCACCATTGCTCTTTTCCTTGTTGTTGCACGCGCAGTATTGTGAATAAAACAAAGTTCCATCATAGAAACAAGGCTCGTGTGTTGATACCTTGTTTACAGATGCAAGTCAACCATAAATTGAAACCTCCCCCAAGGCTTTGCAATATGGCGGTCAGGTGGTGTGTCTGTCAATACCGCAGCACCCTCTGAGCGCCTGTCGCGACATAATGAGCTGCTGCGCAAACTCACAGCTACACTGCAGCTAGCAGCTAGCTATGGCCGCTCTGAGATTGGACGTCATGGCAGAGCAGCTGAAAATGGGATATTGTCAGAGAAAATAAAGAAAAGAGAAAGTGACCAAATCAGACTGAATGTCAGGGAGGTTCCAAAGGTTTTAGGTAAGCCGTGTAAGATAAGTTGTCGATTCTTGCATGGTGGCACTTGAAATTCTTTTTTAAAGTCCAAATGCAACACAACACAACAAGGGTCATGGACATGGACACACACACACACGTTTGTCTTCAACAGAATTAGAAACTAGGTTAGAATATAGAGCATGAGGTATCCCCCCCCCCCCCCAAAAAAAATCCCGGGGAATCCAAAACCAGGAAGCTGCAAATGGCTTTTAATAAAAAAAGAGACAGACAAAATGCTGAAAATGGGATATTGTCAGAGAAAATGAAGAAAAGAGAAAGTGACCAAATCAGACTGAATGTCAGGGAGGTTCCAAAGGTTTTAGAAAAGCCGTGTAAGCTAAGTTGTCGATTCTTGCATGGTGGCACTTGAAATTCTTTTTTAAAGTCCAAATGCAACACAACACAACAAGGGTCATGGACATGGACACACACACACACGTTTGTCTTCAACAGAATTAGAAACTAGGTTAGAATATAGAGCATGAGGTATCCCCCCCCCCAAAAAAAAATCCCGGGGAATCCAAAACCAGGAAGCTGCAAATGGCTTTTAATAAAAAAAGAGACAGACAAAATGGCACCACAGTGTTGTTTACTGTACCTGTCCTGACAGTTATTTTCCAGAAATACAAACCCCAACTGTGCAACACAATGGCAGCCGCCAGCCAATGCATGTGTTAAAAATAGAATCATGTACGGCACAGGTAGACAATTGTTTTCTCTTTTTTTAGGTATTATGTCAACTGTAGCAGGGGTGGGCAAGATTTGCAGACCGTGAGCACATTGAGTTTATTTCATCAGCGTTACCCAGCAGGTTCCAGTCGAGGTGCGGTGCTTTATTTCACAGGGCACAGCAGAAATTGCTTTAACACACTTAAATGCTTCTAAAAACATCCAGGCCATGGTGGTGACACCGATGTATGAGGGAAGACATCTGATGAAGTTCCACTCACATGTCTTGGCTAACAGGATATTTGAGGTTTGCAATGAAAATGAAACACACACGCACACAATGTTCTCTTCAGTTTTCTCTTTGACCTTTCAGCCCATGTTTTTACAGCCCTGCGTGTTATATTTAACCTGCGGTGGAGGCAGAAAACGAACGCATGTTGACATCAATTAGCGAGTAAACAAAGGAAAACAAAGGTCTGTCACTAAGTTCCTTGGAAAGTGTTAAATTCAGCACAGACATGTCATCGCAGCGCTTTCACAACACAATGGGAGGCTGTCAGTGCCACCAACGGCAGTCAGGAATTACAGAACTCTTATTTCCAGTAGTGGTCTGGCCCGGGCATCAAAGCAAAGCGGCGTGTCGCAATGAAGCAGAACAAATTTTAGCATTTGGAACAAAAGAGAAACGAGGCGGCATTATTAATAACCATGACGTAAACCCAGCAGAGGAATAACAAACGTCAGCAAATACTCTTCCCCAGGAAACTAGTAAGAGCAGGTACCGTCTCCTGGAGGCATGAGTCGAGATGAAACTGCAAAACCAAGCGAAATCATGACGTCAAAAATACAAGGGATCATCATTTCAGTCCAGTATCTGTTATCATTACGCTCACATTGCATGAGTCTGCATCTCATCGTGATGGATGGTTGTCTGGCTGATGTTCAAGAATTTTCAATGTTTGTTTTTCTGGGGTACTTTTTCCAAATCGAGCATCTGAGGACAGAGAGGATGTTGATCTTTCTCTTTATGACCAAAATCTCTACACCAAATGACAATTAGAATAATTTTATTCAATTGTGTTGTATTTACTTTATACTCCTATTTCATTACATTTGAATACTTTGAATACTTTACTTTTAGCTGCATTAGATTTATGCCTGCAGTAAAAAAAAAAAAAAAGTATAAAAACACATTTTTAACAATGACTAATTGCGATCTATCTGTCTATTTATTAACTGAAAAAGACATGAAATGCTTCTTTGACTGAAATACTTAAACCATGCGGATCAGGAACTTGCTCACGGAACCTCAGTATTAATGTACAAAATATGATGAGCACAATCCTCAAAATCAGTATTATGTTTACATGCAGCCCAATATTTTTAAAGCTCTTATGATAAATAATACAAGATATAAATTAGAATAAAGAGAATAATCTGAGCCAAACTCAGCAAAGCAGTTTAAACATTTTCAGACATCTAACAAAAGTAAAAAAAAAAACATTTCAGCTGTCTTACCCCGTCACGACACACAAATGCAGAGACAAATGCATAATACTTTCCAATTAAATGGGTCCGTGCATCCGAACACCAGGATGTAAACTGTTGATGCAAAATCAGAATGAGTTCACAAACAACTGTGTGTGTGTGTGTGTGTGTGTGTGTGTGTTAATGCTTAATGTTTCATAAGGTGTGTCTACACTGCTGAGTGCATCTTAAAGGCATCAGTCAGCAAAAAGAGATCTTTACAAATGAGTCTTATCCAAACGATCTGTTGCCTGGTAAAACTTGCAAGTGGCTCAACTGAGTCTTTTTGAATAAATGAACTGATGACCTCATCACTTGGCAACATGTTTTCCTTCATCAGTGCGTGGTATTTCAACACTCATTGGCTTTTCTCTTGTACTTTCACCTTTGGAAGCAACTCTGCCTTGACTCAGTGGAACCTGCTCCCAGTAAGCATTGATTTCCTTTTTTTTCCTCCTTTGTGCCGTCGGCCTCCCGACTGTCCCAGAAACACCCCTCCAGCTCTGTTCCGCTGAGCTGAGCCCTTCTGGGGCGTTTCAGCAAAAATCTTGATATCCGTGAAAAGCTTTGCATTTATCTGATGCAACAGGCTCTTAATAGCTGCGCTGCAAATCCTCCCCTCCCTCGGTGGATCTTTTCGTGAGAAGATGGTGCGGCGGAGAGTTGTCAGGGCAGAGCCGCCACACGTGACAGTACCGCTGTAACAATAACTGGTAGACAGCTCATCTTACCCCTGAACACCCTCATTGAGTCCCACTAATCATGACTCAAACTGACTGTGAACATTCGGAGGAGGGGCTACAAGTTACAAAGTAAACTGAACCAAAGAGAAAGTGAATCATTGCAAAAAAAAAAAAAAAAAAATAATCATGACTCAAACTGACTGTGAACATTCGGAGGAGGGGCTACAAGTTACAAAGTAAACTGAACCAAAGAGAAAGGTGAATCATTGCAAAAAAAAAAAAAAAAAAGTGCATATAGAGTTTTCGTTTTCATGCCAACGTCTGAACAATCTTATGGAGCTAATAACTGGGGCACTTCAGAATGTGTGTGCGTGGCTGCACAGCACCCAGCAGGTGTGTTTGCGTGCAAATGTGTGACTGAGACTCAGGAGATTACAGAGCATCGCGTGCTTCTGCAGCTACAACCTGGTCCATCCAGTTTGGTGTGTCCCATTCAGCCTGACAGCCCCTCTCCATTACCTGGTGACAAACAGGAATTTAAACTACCGAGAATGTCAATGTAAAAAGACACACAGGGCAGGAACACAGAAACTTTTATGAATGGACACATGCCATTCATAAATCCGCCCGAGTGTGCATGCAGCAGTGCGCTGGGGAAAACAGGTTCTGAGCTGCAGAGAGGAAAATGACTACCCACTCTTATAAACTTTACATGTACTCTACACGCAAACACAGAAATATACATCAGGTTGCAGTTTTCCTCTTCTTTAAAGTTGCAGCACTTGTGCACAGAAAATGTTCTCGTCAGTAGAATGTGTCGTCCGTGGCAGCCAATTCAAACACGGGGAGGAAGCGTACGTTCCTGAAGCTTGTAAAAGTTATCTGAGGCTGTCAGTGCACATCAAAGCCCTGCTGAGACAGAAGTAATCCAGAGTGACGGGCCAGCCTCTGCTAGACTACCAGAGCCATGACGGCACTTCTTCTTTCTGTCCAATCTCAAGTCAGAGGGATAAAACAATCCCAGCGATCCTGGCAGTGCTTTGTACACATTGTTAGCTCCTTGGCAACCGCCTGGATTTACCCTGAGAGTGGATACACAGAGCAGCAGGGCAGCATGGGAAAGAAGTTTCAGGAATCTCCCCAAATGTTTCGTATGTGATCATTTGACATGCTAATTGTATGTCCAACGTCTGCTAGGTGCACATTTAATTCCAGTCTAGTTATGCGTTAACTCAGAACATTCTCAGCTGATGGACCATGATGCATCAGCGCCTTCGAGATCTTATTGGATCAACAGTGAGCAGTTGGAGGTCCGTCTGTCAACTCAGACAAGACAATTAGCGCCCAGTCTGAGTTATTAGAGCATGTCGGCCGTTGGAGACACCCAAACATTTGCAGGGGACTGGCACCTACATCCACTTGACCGCAATTGGACGTGTTGACATTTGCATTGTTGGTTCATCCAAAACATTTTGACCTCTAAACCGAAGCGTTCTATTTAGATTGGCCAGAGATGTAAACATGGCTTCAAGAGTAAAGGATACTGGTTCGAATCAAATTCCAGTTATCTCTAAGACAGATGTTGATGTTTACTAAAAAACGAAAAAAGTGAGAATGTGCAATTCAACTGTGATTGTGTGATTCAAAAAGCTGTTAGCTGATGGACAAAATGCACAAGCACAAAAGGAGAGGTGACTTTTTTTTGGGATATAAAATCCATATTAAATAATTTCAGATTGCACACAATTCTTGATATTGACGTTCAAATGCATTTTAATGTCAAATTAAGCAATGACTCTTTATTCCAAACTGATGTCGTCTCACTCAAAGTGTAGAACGACTTTGTTAAGCGGCCATTGTTGCACGGCTACCGCTGAAAAAATGGTTCACTGCCCATTCCTCCCATGGCCCCAAAATCCTTCGGTGCTTTTCAGATTGATTGTCCAAGTGTTACCCGGACCTCCGCTGTCACCTTTATCCTCAACAAGTTGAAGAGCTGTGACATTCTGACAATGTTGTGGCAACACGATGAGAACGTCATGCTTGAGAGATCTGTCGCCACGGTCCCACAGAAATCTTTTTTGTGTGTGTGTGTGAGGCCGTTTCCTCCCAACACAACAGGGGACCGCCGCGCTCTATGGCCGATTTACTTGGCCGTGGTTCTTTTGTCATATAGAGGACAAATGACCGCTGTCCGTCCATCGCACCAATTCCCACAATCATCTGGGTCCAAGAGTCTGAGCTTGGACTTGAATTACATTTCTGCCATTTTAAGCCTCAGATAATGAACTGGATCCAAATCCCATCCATCACTGCTGTTGAGCATGAACACTTGTTAATTAATATTTGCCTGCATTGTTGTTGATGATGGCCGCTGACACCTAACACCTAAAAATAACCAACCTGAACAATAACATGGATGACAGGTCTAAAAGTAACACCTCATACCGTGCTGGTATTTTACACTTTATTAGTGAAAGTGTCACCCAGAATAATTGGCATGACCTTTGCTGATGTCATCACGCGGTTTCCTCATTCCTTATGTGTTGACTAAACACAGCACAGAGTTATAACGAGGAGCGATCGATCGATTCCTGAGATCTGAACGGCTGCTAATACCTCCTCGTTTCATTCATTACATATCAGCGGTCAGGGTTAAGTAAGGTGGTTTCCAGCTTAAGATGATGAGGTATCTTTTACTGCGACACTCTCTCTGTATCCCTCCACCCTTCCTTCTCTCAATAGAACCAGATCCGCTGGGATTTTATTTTCTTACAGGGGTGTTTAATCACTGGTGGAGGAAGAGGGATGTGGGTGGAGAGGAAGTAGTTTGTTTCCACTGTAGGTTAAAGAAACATATTTTGCAGCAGTGGTTCTTTTGGGGGCTCTTTCCAAAGGACCAGCGGTATCTTGCTCTCGGTTCGTTCAGTATCTTTTCTCATATAATTCTTGTAAGTCTTGAATTTGAATCAAAACATTACTCAGTTAAAAACACATGATATCTAAGATTATAAAAGATTTAGAATATGTACTAGAAAGATGTACTAGTTAATTGGAATAATTACTTTTAAGGTGATACTATCGAAAAAAACAAAAAACAAAACTCTATGAAATAGAAGAAGATAAATACATTTTTCTCATCTTAAGCAAGACTGTTCTATTCTGCAATTATGGCCAATGTCATTAATCAAACCACCTACATATAATTTCTGTTGTTTTGCACTGGAGCATGATATCCCTTCATTTTTCTCCTGCACGTTGATCTGAGCCATTGATAAATCCATAGAGCCAAGAAATGGAAACAAGTTCAAAATTAAAATGATGGCGTATCAGCAGCCCCCCCCCCAGGCCCAAAGGAAATTCCAATGCCCCGATGAAACAATGAGCTCAGAACATACAGTTCACAGCCTGAGCAGGCTCACATATGGGTCTGCAGGGGAGTGGTCTCATGGGGCTTTCGCCTTGATGTCCTCCATGTACACAGCTTTAAAATGACAGAAAGGAAATCAAGTGATCCTCAGTGCTCCAATATAATGTTCCAATAATTCCAATATTTAGGGTATCATCAGGAGAGTTCAGTTCCACAGAAATGCATCAGCGGCGAGAAGACGGCGGTTCCAGTGTTTAGCAGCTAATATTTCCCAATAACTGTCAGGATGTGTTCCTCTTATTGTCAAATCGGAATCTGAGGAAAGGTGAGAGTCAAGATCCACTGATGACAGACGAAGAGCCGGACAAGAGAAATGACCTGGGCGAGGACTATTTCCTGGAGAAAGCAGCCTGTAATTCCACTGTCCTGACGGTGTTCCTCTGAAAACTCCAACAGTCAACTGTAAACCGTCTTCTCGGCACAAACATCACAGTCCTGTCTGCAGCATTCGCTGTCTTGGGTTCCCAGATCATCCCACTGTTGTGGCTGAGCGTTTTTATACACCCTTTGTTTTCACATGACTGGCAAAATAAGTCACAGTTTACTGCTTCAGAGGACTGATGCTTGTTTGTTTGGGCTTTTCCAGCCATGAAGACACAAACATAAGGAAACAATTTGTAATGTGATACAAAGACCATCGGAGCTGTGCTGAATAACTGGGTCATTTACACGCTTCTCTTTCTGTTTCATATGAAGAGATTCTGCGATGATAACAATTAATTATTATCACCGCATGTAATCATATTATATTATTATAAAATACCTCAGTGATGTTCTCTTTGATTAAGTTTGGAACACACATTTAAAACGGAGACTGTGACCGGAGATTAAAAGAAATGCAGACACAAGGCTGCTGCATCTCAGCAGTTTGCCCCATTTTCAAGGCTCCTTCATTTCTGAGGACCAAAGGCTCCAGCAGGCGTCTATGCATTGAGACACAGCTGGGAAACAGATCTATTTAAATAAGTTTAAATTAGACTTCATCCATTCTTGAAAAGCTGGTGTTTGTGCCAGCACCAAGGCTATGGTGTTACATAGCAAGACAAACAGGTCGTATAATCTAACGTTCTCCTCCCCAGATCATTTCAGAGTTTTACCCCTGAGCTCTCTGCTGGGCTAATTACTGATCATGGTGGGTCTCTTTACATGTTGCTGCAGCAGACAGAGGAGCTCTCTGCCCGGGACGAGAAGCAGGGCCTCGCGTGACTTCCACCTCTGCAGGCTGCGGCCCATCGTGCATGACTGTCTGTCATCATTACTATCTTGTAAAAACACCAAAGACAGGCCCGGGAACCCGGGGAGGGGGTCGCAGAGGAGAAGCTTAGCTCCCCTTTGAGCGCTGCTTCACCTTTGACCTCTCACAGGAGGAAAGAGATAAACACAAGGGGGGAGACGACTAAGCTTCAGTGACTTTTAATGACAGAGCTGGTTTGGGTTAGAATAGCACTGCTGTCATCATGCAGAGACGAGATGAGATTAGGCCTCATCAGGCAGGGGGAAAACGAAGTTGTAGCCTCTGCTGTTGTTTCCTGCATTCATTTGCATGTAGTGTGTACTTTTACAAATGCACGCTTAATGCTAACATGTGGATAATAATGCCTCTGTGGTGACTGGGTTCACAGCTTCCTCACAAGCCCACATCTGAGGTTCTGAACAAACATTGACTTTTTACGTAATCCTCCGTTCACTCCTCCGAAAAATGCCTCTTTCTTCATTAAGAGCCATTCACATTTGTTTCACTTGTTATTTTCCACAGACTTCTCCTCGGCCTCTTCATTCGGGCCAATAAAACCAACGACTGACGACAACAGCTACGAGGACACAAGCGGGCAAGGCTTTTTTAGCTGGCATGGTTTTGCAAAGCGCAGTCATGCGGCGGAACCCGTAATAAGCCTCCCATTCTTTCCAAAGAAGTGCCAACAGTTCAAATGGACTCTGCAGACCCCTGAAAAGGTTTTTCCTCCAGTTACACAAAAAAAATCGGACATGCACGCTGATTCAGAATTCGGGGGGAAAATGCCCTTTTAGTGTGGGAATGGAAGGGGAGACGCCTTCACGGGCTGCTGACTACGCTTTGGCAAGGGCCTCCGGAGCATTTGGCCGGAAAAAAATAAGGCCATACAGATAGAGGTACCTCAATGAGCACTCAGTTAGCCTGCAAGGTCATTAAGATACTCGAAACACTCATTAGCATCATTCTCATGAACTTAGATGAAGAGGGCTGTTTTTTTTCCAGCGCTAGAAAAGAAAAGAAAAAGCACATGATTCGTGGACTTCTGGGAAATATTGGGGTGGCGGTCGGGGAGGGGGAGCTGTGGGACAGTTTGACATTTGGAGTCACCGGGGTCATTCAGTCGTAATGAGGCGCTTGCGGTCGGACCAAAGTAAAAGGGTTTGCCCCGGCATTCAACTCTCCCAGACTCGCCGCCAAGCCAGATGACAGTTTGGTTGGGCGGTAGTCAGACCAATCACACGGCGGCAGGTTGATTCATCTCCAAAGTAATTAACAAGATGGGGCTTAACAGACAATCTTGATGTGTGTGTCTGTGTGTGCGTCTCCCTGCTACTGCATGTGGCTGCAGGCACTTATCTATCTGTGCATGTTCTCCTAATTATTCGACAAAGAAATGAACTATTTGTGACACAGTGGATTGTGAGTTTTTGTGGTATTAGAAACAACAGAGTTCAAATTCAGTGTTTTTATTTTCTTGTTTCTATCTCATTGTTCATGAGCAGAATGACAGTAGGTATTTTTTTTTTGACAATTGGAGCAGTTTTGCAAAGAAGTGCTCCTATGTCTTAAGTGGTTTAGGCATTATTTAGTTATCCCAATGTAGGAATGTGTTGTTGTGTGGAATATTGTGTCTCACTTCCCACTGTGCTATAGCTTCAATTAAAAAGGCTTCTGACAGTAGTACATTTAGTCAGTGACATTATATTATTTTTAATTAATTATTAGAATAGTGCTGCACTTCCATCTATATACAATAACTGCCCACCCTGTATTTATGTTGTTTTAACTCTACAATAAATGAAAATAGCTGAGCTAAATGTGAACATATCGATCTACAGACATGTTTCAGACTGCTGGCACATCTGGACCCAAACCTTCATCCTCGCAGTATTCTAACCCTGACATCCCACAGAGGGTAGACTTGTGTGTAGTGAAGATGTCAGAGGCCTTCCCCTCACTTGTCACCTCTGTGATGAAGCACATGTGCGTGACTGCTCGGCACCTTCAGAATAGCCCTGGGCAGTCCCCTGTTCCTCTGTTTTCCCCTGGAGTTCACAGCATTGATTCAGGCAGCGAGATAAGCACCGTAAGTGCTGTAGAAGGCGCGCAGCTCTTACAGGTCCTGTGAATGCAAACACTAATTATAGACATAAATCAAAGCAATGGTCCATTTTTTTATTTGCTCCTAATGACATCACTTCATGACATTCTGGTTTGTACATAACTGTGCTCTGAATGAAGTGTTGTGTTGTGGGAATCAGACGTGATCTCTGTGCTGCCAGGCTGGAAGTTCACAGAGTAACTGTACCTTTATTGTCTGAGCAAATCATCACCTGCACACACCTTCTTGAGCTCCTCCCTAACCTCCATGCTCACTCACACGCAATGAGCAATTGAGCTGTCAGTCAAGTGGGAAGGGAAACTGGTGTTGAAACTGAACTTGCTCGGAGTGAGGAGCTTTGGGGGCCCAAAGGCAGAGGCCCGTAGCTTGTGGGCCGACAGGTTCCTCTGCAGCTGAAGACGCTGCACTGCACCTATCGGGTAATATAAAAAATAACATGAAAGGTTCTGCATCCAAACAAAATGTGACTAAAATGTTTAAAATATTTGGAATACTAAAACAAACCAGTGGTCTAATGTTTTATCACAATTTCCAAATAATTTCCAAAAGACTACATATTAGATTTGAAACCCCAACAACTGAACAAATGGAGGAAATTGTATCTATCTAATATCTAATGTAAAATACTTAAGGTTTGGACACATTAAAAAAAATGTTTTCAACATTTTCCATTATCCCCTGATGAACTCTTTTGTGAAAAAAAAATGTGAAATTTAATTTAATTTCTTTGGCCATGGATAAACTCCAATAAATTTTGCCATTCAAACACATGCAGCATTTTATTAAAACAGTTTAACCACATACACTAAAATGAATAAAAATACTAAAAAAAAAAACAATAACAATAATGACAAAATAATATATATATATATATATATATATATATATAGTATTTGGAACTTGGTGTTATCAATATACAATAGGTGAATAAAAGGCAGGGGGACCTGCTGGGGACTGGTCTAATAACTGGGTTATGCCAGTGAAGGAGGCTGGGACCCGCTGTTCATTCACCAGCTTGTCTCCACCCTCACTGATCCAGTCACTGCTGGAATAAAGCAAGCTCACACAGCGTCACCCTGGGAGAGGTTCATCAAGGGAACGACAACTGGAGGCCCTGGACTCAGTAAGTGTCTGAATCTTGCTCACACATATTTTGTAATTATAATTTTTAAATTCAATGGGATGGGTTATTTTTTAACTGTAGATTAGAATAAAACTATTATTTTTGTTTTGCATTAAAATGCATTATAAATAATCTGCTATTGTCAAAAACTGTGTACAAAGACTACGTGTTTTAATGGGCAATAATGGAGCTACAGCCTGATATATATTTAGAAAAAAAAGGCTATAACAAAATGTAAAATGTACAAGGTTAATGTTATTAATGGATGGACAAAGGGTCCTGATACATTTTTTGGAGGCTATTAGTAAAAGAGGTTCACAGGATGCATACTGACAATTCTTCAGTATTTCTAATGAGCTTCCTCTTCTTAGATTCAACGTTTTTCTTTTAAATCATAACATTTACTTAAAAACTAAACATTTATCACCATCACATCAAATATACGGGAGGGTCAGAGTGCTTCATCATCATCATCTTCTTCTTCTTCTTTTTCTTCTTCATCATCATCATCATTATCGCCGTGTTTATCCGAGCCGCTGTCCGCGGTGCTGAATCTGGATCCCCGCCCAGGCCACATGTGAGGGGCCCGGGGACCCGGACAGCGACCCCACACTGAATCAAAGCCTGCAGACAAACGCAGAGCAGCTCTGACACTGACAGACAGGCGGTGACGGTCCTCGGAGCGCAGGAGAGCAGCGTCTGAGTCCCGGGGGCCGATGATTATCTGTCAGCTTGTTTCCAGATCAGCTCGTGGTTCCACGTCGTCCATTTTATTCGGAGAGCAGTAAAGTGGACAGAGGAGACAGTTTGTTAATTATGAGTTAATGAGCTACAACACGGGGTTCGCCTCCTCCTGGTGGTTTGATGGGAAAACGCACCCTCAATTACAACGGAGATGAAACTACTGCAGCCTGCCGCAACAGAGAGAACACACACACACACACGAACACACGCACAACAAGATATGGTGATGTGCTCGTTAATAACGTCATAAATATGCAAATCGAACATTTGAAATCTTGAAAATCAAACGTCACATCTGCGTGAAAATGGTGATTTTAAATAAAAATCAACACTGTGACTTGAATCGGATATTCTATCATTATTTGTTAAAAAGGTTGACTAGTGCACGTAGGGCGTAATGAGCTCCCCGCAGGCAGCTCAGCATGTTCTCACAAGCACGTGTGAGTCCGAGCCTTTATTGACGAGGAAGCCATGAAAAAAAACGGATGTAAAAAACGAAATAACAGAAATAATTTGCAGTTTTTTTAGTGATAATATACTAATACTAATACTAACTCACAATAATTGTAGCTGTTTTTGTTACGATGTAACCATTTTTACATATTAATATACTGATATAGGTATTAACAGCTCGAATTTTTAATAAAATAAAATCGATAATAATATATAAATTATAGTAAATAGAATAATCATAATTTTAATATATATATGTATAGAAATACCATATAATATATTTCAATTGTTTTTTATGTGCATGTAGGGAAACCGTAAAATACTCGTTTAAATAAGATTTGTTTTCAACAGGGATGAGCAGCAGCCCTTCACACGGGCAGTAATAATAATAATAATAATAATATATTCAGTTTATACTGGGCTGGGCAGAGCTAGGCCTATAAACACACATGTGTATTGACTGCTGCAGCGGAGTGAGTCCTGTGCGGGAGGGAGACAGCTGCAGAGGGAAGTGGGTGGAGGACGATGAGGGAGGTGGTGATGATGGTGGGTGTGCGTGTGAGGTGAAACCCTCCGCTGCAACCCTGCCCACCGTGACAGGGCTGCGTCGGGCGCACGCACGGGACTGGCCGTGATGCTGCGCCTGTGCGCGGATAAATGACTTGCCTCGGCACAGTGGTGCTATAAAGCCTGGACAGGCTGCGGCAGCTCACACACACACACACACGCGCACACTCACGCACAGTCTGAATGACTGTGTGCGTCTGGCTCAGCACAGCTGTCAGTGTCTGGGGAGCTTTTTCTAAATAATCAACAGATATTTTTGGGGATAAAATGTAGCCCACTGATTTTTCTTTTCTTTTTCTTTTTTCACTGCTCTTTATTTAGTAAATATTTTGGGGGAAGCCAAGCTGATGAATCGAGGACATTCAAGGTATTTTATATTTACATTGCATGTTTGCATGTGCAGCCACAGCTTCAGCTTTAACGACACCTAATGTGGATGTGTGTGTGCCATCCCCGCTGCAGGGTCCCCATCATGGACGTGTCCCTGGAGAGGATCAACCCTGCGACGCTCAGAGCCGCGCTGCTGGCCTGCGTCACCCTGCTCTTCTCCCTCCACCTGTGGCGGTGGCTGCGGCGGTGCTCGGTCCCGGGGCTGCCCGGTCCCCTCGCCTGGCCGCTCATCGGCAACGCGGCGCAGCTCGGGAGCCGACCGCACCTGTACTTCGCGCGCATGGCCCAGAGGTACGGCAACGTGTTCCAGATCAAGCTGGGCAGCCGCGCCGTGGTGGTGCTCAACGGGGACGCCATCAAGCAGGCGCTCGTCAAGCAGGGCTCCGACTTCGCCGGGAGACCGGACTTCACCTCCTTCAAGTTCATCGCCGACGGGGACAGCCTCGCGTTCGGCAAGTTCACGGAATGGTGGAAGGTGCACCGCAGAGTGGCGCAGTCCACCGTGCGCATGTTTTCCACCGGGAACCCGAACACGAAGAAGACCTTCGAGCATCACGTCCTGTGCGAGTTCAAGGAGCTGCTGCAGCTGTTCCTGTCCAGGACCGAGACGCAGCGCTTCTTCCAGCCCATGACCTACCTGGTGGTGTCCACGGCCAACATCATGAGCGCGGTGTGCTTCGGGAGAAGGTACTCGTACGAGGACGAGGAGTTTCGGCAGGTGGTGGGCAGGAATGACCAGTTCACCAAGACTGTGGGGGCAGGCAGCATCGTGGACGTGATGCCCTGGCTGCAGTACTTCCCCAACCCCATCAAAACCATGTTTGACAACTTCAAGTTGCTCAACCTGGAGTTCGGCTTGTTTATCCGCGACAAGGTGATGGAGCACAGGAAAACCATCGAGTCGAGCACCATCAGGGACATGACAGATGCTTTTATCATGGCGCTGGACAAACTGGGAGATAAGGCTGCACTCACTGGGGGGAAGGACTACGTGACCCCCACTGTGGGAGATATATTTGGAGCAAGTCAAGACACTCTGTCCACGGCTCTGCAGTGGATCATCCTCATACTTGTCAAGTAAGTCGCTTTGGTTTTATTTCACTCCGAACCTTTGGATTGTGATAATGAACACAAAGCATGACGGGACACAGCAGCAGCCAGTGAGGCAGGGCAGCTGAGGCTCCACACCTGAGTAGGCTGTGATATGTAACAGGGCAGGGGTGGAGGGGAGGGGAGGGGGTGCTCAGATAGGTACTGGCAGCTGAACATAATAAAGAACTGTAACTGCACACCAGCGAGCGCGCGGGAAGTGCAGAGTCAGCGCGTATCAAAGGCCGTTGCCAGGTTTAACATGAGTTCATTTTCTAATCTGGTTTAATTGTTTAATCCCATCAGCGCCCTCGGATTAAACAATAAAACTTGTAATTCAACACCAGCCCGAGCTTCCATGCCTTAAATGAAGATACAGCGCTTCTAGAAGTTTTCCACAACAGTGTTGAGAGTTTAAGATTAAGGCACGCAGGTAGCGTTCATCCTCTCTAGTGGCTGAAACACGCTCACTGTGCACGCAGGTATCCTGAGATGCAGCTCCGCATCCAGCAGGAGGTGGACAAGGTGGTGGACCGCACCCGACTCCCCACCATCGAGGACCAGCTGCAGCTGCCGTACATCATGGCCTTTGTTTACGAGGTGATGCGCTTCACCAGTTTCGTCCCCCTCACCATCCCCCACTCCACCATCACCGACACCTCCATCATGGGCTACACCATACCAAAGAACACGGTCGTCTTCATCAACCAGTGGTCCATCAACCACGACCCGGCCTTGTGGTCCCAACCAGAGACCTTCGAGCCGCAGCGCTTCCTGCACCAGAGCGGCGCCCTGAACAAGGACCTGACCAGCACTGTGCTCATCTTCTCGCAGGGCAAGCGGCGCTGCATCGGCGAGGAGCTGTCCAAGATGCAGCTGTTCCTTTTCACCGCCCTCATCGCGCACCAGTGCCACATCACCGCGGACCCGACCCGGCCGCTCAAACTGGACTACGACTACGGTCTGACTCTGAAGCCTCACAGCTACTCCATAGCAGTAGCTCTGCGTGGACAAATGCTGCTAGAAGAGACTACGAGGGGCGGGAGTGCAGAGGAGGCGAAAGGAGGGGCCTCGTCAGACTCGCAAACAAAAACTTAATGAAAGTAAAACTTTAAGAAGCATTGCAAATGAAGGCTGAAACACAAAAGACTGGTGTAGCTCATGTCTGTGGGCTCAAACTGTATTTATAACCTGACGTCTGAGGGGCCGTTGTTACCCTCGAATGTTGTTTTGGACATAGCATTGAGCTGAGAGTGATCTAACCGTTTATTACTGATTTCTGATAAGTATTGTAGTGCCAGACAGAAACAGATGTGTAGCATGGGGTGTATGCCACGTCTCACGCAAGCAGCAGTTCACCTGGGATGAATCTCCTGCTTCAGACACAACATGACAAACCACTTAGGAAACACGGCATCGTCTTTTGATTCATCGAGGCGGAGGACTCAGCCGCACATCACCAGCAAACAGCCTCGACGCCTCGGAGTCTGAACAGCTGCTGGGAACCACGGGGGAATTTACCGTGGACTTCACGCTGTTGTTGTGCTCTCTATTAACACTTTGTCATCAGATAAGAATGAGGCAACATTTGATCTTTTCAGGAATCCTTTGAATTTAGCCGTCAGTTGTATTCCCTTTTGAAACGTGCTTCTGTCCCAGATAATTTCAGTGCCATTCCAAACTTCCCAAAACAAACAAAATGATGTGATATTTGAAGGTTAATCGGCCAAAACTGGACTTTCAAGACTTCTTTATTGCACTTTGTCAGCAGAGGTAACAGCTAGTGAATCTACATTAACAGGTGAATATGCTCATGCCAACTTAAACTACTTATATTTCTAGTTTTTAAAGATATACATATATAGTATAAAAGCATAGTTACTCAGGAATAAGGTGTGTGAAACTCCACACGCTCTTTTAGCTACAGTGCTTTGTTCAAACATATAATATATTCGAGGGTGTAGAGGGTTCTATGCCCCCCCCCCCCCAAGGCGCCAGGGAATGATGTCATGTCAATCATGTACTCATGCATTGAGTTGAGACCAGTCCACCTTTAGTTCAATCAGCTGCTTCAACTAATGGTCACACGATCAGAAACCAGTCCTTTAAATCGACCTGATGCTTCCATCACGTTTGGTGGAAAGTTGCTTGTTTTTGAGAAAGGTCTTCCCTCTGGCTCTGGTTGATTGAATGGGTGGTTACCTGGATACAAGGCAAGGGCCTGATGTCAAGACCTGAGACACCTAATGACCTTGGGCTAATCACCGGCGACGTGTCCCTGATTCCTCAAAACATCACGTGTTCTAAATTGTTTGTTTGTCTGTGACCCTACCTTTAAATTTGGGATGCTACATTTTGATTCGATGGAGTCTAATGAATCCAGGAGGCGCGTTGGCCTCCTCGGGAGACAAAGTGATAAGATGTAAGCGTACTGCTGAACCCAGCGTGCTGACCCGGGCTACTGGTCCTCAGCACTGGCATGAAAATAAAGTTTAAAAGCTAAAACCCAAGAAATACCTCAAATCCAAACTGTACACTATATTTACCTCAAGTGCTTCTTTTTTACAGAGCTAAACGTAGATGAGTGAAAGGCTGACCCAACATTTATTGCCGCTCGGTCTAGCATTGCAGTACTATAAGTTTCGCACTCCACACATAACTGCAGCTGTGAGTATTTCCTCAAGCCACTTGCCTGAAAGCTTGTTTGAAATATTGTAATAAACAGACACTTTAAATATTCTGGTCTCTCTGGTGGTGTTTTATCTTTGGGCAGGGAAACATCGTTTACAGGGAAAAGCGGATGCCATATCATCGGGATCCAATTTTAGCCAGCATGTTGGGTTTGTTCACAAACTCTGACACAGACGTGAGGCCGGCCAGTGTTTCCAGCAGTCTCGCTGCGAGCTCCTGAACACAAACGAGGCGCTGGCGTCGTGCCTGGTCAGGTGGGAACAAAGGGGAAGTGTTTGGGAGATCCCTTTCCCCGCACCGCGTCTTTATCTCGCCCTGCCAGAACATCCTGTACTTGATCAGCGAGAGCCAGCCAGCCAGACAACTTTCAGAGTGCGTGACAAATTCAGATAGATCTCCAGCAGATGATTACTGACACAGCTCTGCCCGTGCCCCCCCTCCCTCCCACATTTTCTTTTCTTTTTTTAAACAAATACAGAATTAAAACTTAAGACGGAGTAGTGCCAGTGAAGTCATGTGTGGCGGCTCTCCAAGCATAACCTTTAGGAATGCGAAGGAAAGCAAGTTTGCTTCTGCACCTTATGGGTGAAACGCAGAGTCGGAGGCTGAGCTGACAGATCAGCAAAGAATAATGAGCTAAAAAGTACAGAGATGCTGGCAATGTCGCGGTTAATATGCCTGGCTCAGCGGGATAACGACTTGGGTTATAATTACAGCCGGTATCAAGCTTCAGGGGGTGCTGCATTTTGTTGGGTTGCCCTCCCTGTGCTACCGGAAGCTGCAGAGGGGAGCAGAAGTACAACCAGAGAGCTTCATACGGCAAATCACAGAACAGGGGAAGCAAAATGGGTTGCATAGTTAAGCAGGTGCATTGGAAACGTTTGACGGACGTGCGTGGTGAGAAGGGCTGTGGTGGAATAAGCCAGCACTGAGAAAGATAAAATATTGCATGAAGAGGTGGTGAGACACATCCTGTGTCATTACAGCTTAGACCTGTCAAGAGCACATTAACGAGATTAGCGTGGATCTCTGTGTTTAAGCTCGTATCCTGCACTGGCCGAGGATGAAACGCGCTCACATGCAGCACACACTCACAACAAGCTGCTTCAGCTGTTGAGCAGAGGTTGTGTAACGTAAGCACAGTTGAGCCCAGTGTGTCAATGGGAGGATACGTGAAGATCTGGATAAAGGTGAGCGAGATCGCGCAGATGAGCGGCTCGCAAGGTTACTGAGAGGCTGAGAGGAGTTCAGGGAACGGAGTCGGAGTTAGGAAATGTTGGCACTGGACTGAAAAACGCTATGCTCACTATTCAAAGAACAGAATTAATCAAAACTTTTGTTAGGACTCAAATACATTTAGTTTCTATTTTATTTAGAGTTTTATCAGGACAGTTTATTCTCAGGCTCAGGGATGCTTTTTCTAAACATTAGAGCAGGTCAACCCACAGGAATAACGTAAAGAAAAATTAGTGAGAGAGACTAAGACAAAATGAAATATATAAGTTTCCGAAAACCCCTGAGGAGGGTGGTGCTTTTCACCATTTTTTTTTCCAGCATGTGGACGTCATGAGAGAACCAAACTTATGTCCTGTCTTGTACGCACAAGAATGTACCGACAATCAAGATGTGATCAGACACACAGACGTACAGCACCATATGATGCCAGCGAATACACATACAAGTTTCCTTCATGTTTAAAAAAAAAAAAACAGATGTGAGTGAGTCTGCAGCTGTGTCAACCGACAGCTTTGACTGAAGTGAGAATTAAATGAGTTGTGCTGGGGTGACGTTTTCATGACTGCATAAACAAACACCTGTACTCATTTTGGAGGCACCTATTTAGAGTGGCTCTGCCATGGAACAAAAATTCTGAAACATGACCAGACTGGTGAGACGTTGGCCTGAATCTGATCCAGTTACTAATTCCCAAATGGCCTGGCACACAGTGTGCAGTCTGGGGAAAAGCGGGAAGGGATACATGAAAAGCGCACAAACATTTTTCCTCGTGCAGGAGCCTGCTCGCTAAATTTGCATTTTGTTGATTTGGCATCCAGATATGGTTTATAATCAAATGAAATCAAAGGGCAATTTAATTAGAAGTTACTGCTGATTAAGACTTTTTTTTTGTCCTTCAGAAAACAAAAAGAAAAAAACCGGCGCACAAACAAATGAGACAAATAAGAGTCTGACAACTTGAATCAGGTAGCATAGATTTGATTATAGACTCCAGTAACAACTCTCAGTTACAGCACACTGCCTGTGACCGTACAGAATAATCTCTATGTATTGTATTAGATTTAAATAGAATTCATTCATGTTTTGCTTTGGCATTTGAAAAGAAACAAACAGAAATACATTCATATTGCTGGTTGGAAAATCGGTAAAGTGACACATTTCAAAACTGAAGTTATTCTTAAAACACAAAATTAAATAAAATCAAAAGTAGTGTCATAGCTAAGACTTTACAGTGATAGATCAAAGAACAATCACCCCCCCAAAAAAAATCAACCATCTTAATGTTTCATACAACGTGCATCACACGAGACTGACATAAACACAGAATAATCTGAAAGGCTAACATCAAATATTCAACCGTTACCTCAGATGTGAGTGGACATCTCTAACCTGGAATGCATCACATCGTGCTAGAGCAACATGTGGGCCTATGTTTTTTTTTCCAGGTATTTTTCAACCTGGGCCCCGTGTTCATTAATGTGACTTTGTAAAGGAACACTACTTATAACAATGTTTGGACTTGGTCCAGTAAAAACATCCCAGGAAAAGTAAAAAGAACCCCGCCTTTAAATAGCTCTCACTGCCAATGACTGAGTTTCCATTGAGATCAGTCTGCATCTTTTTAAACACCCTCATCTCACTTGTTCTTTATTGTGCTAATCCATCCGAATAATCATGTGTTGTCACTTCATGGAAAAACCATGTGGACTGATGCAGGATGTTTTCTAAATTAATAGAAACCTGAGCACAACTTAAATTTGAACCTCAACCAGGAAAATTAGACGTTGTATATAAACACAGTGAAACAGGAGCTCTCTAAAAACAAACTCTTGAGCGCAAGTGGCGTGCTCAGGAAGCTCTGCTCTCTGTTTGACATAAAAAAGTTAAAAATTAAACAGATCAAATCTCAATAAAATTGGACACGGAGCAAGAGGTTGGAAATGAACAGAGTCAGAAAACAGTTCCTGAAAGGTATATTATTTAAAAACACCACAGTGGGTGCCTATTGTTTTAAATTCTAAAAATATCCAAAAGAGCCGATTGACAAGCAGAAGATTTTAAAAATGTAAGGAGTGACATATCATGCCATAAAGGTCCATTGTGATATATGCATGTCCTCCTAAGACCTCCTATCAAATCAGTTCAGTCGGGCTTGACGACAGATCCGTAGAACAGCGGTCCAGGAAAAACATTGCAAACCAACTGCACCCACTGCAAATAGCGTCCTAGGTTGTGTCTTTCTGTTGGTTCAGGTACTAAACTGCACTCACTGTCACAGATGCTGAACGGAACGAGGTAAACAAGTAAATCACGTCTTCAATGAAACGCTGCCAAAGTCAACAACCACAGAACAGTGCATCCCCGGAAAAGAGATCATAACAGAGCACATTCAGTGACGTGTGTTCCTCTACAGGAACCAATTATTTCAGAACGCATGCACGTGAGTGTGTCCTGTGATCTAGTTCGAAGGACAGCACAGCGAAGAGGACAAGAGGTCATCCAGTGGTCACGCCACGCCGAGATCTTTGGGTGCGCCATTGTCTGATATGCTTTCAGTCACAACAACAAAAAAGGACAAAAGAGGAAGGAACAAGTCCCGTGGGTCACTCTCCCAAAAAGTCACACGTCTTTGTTGTGGTAGAAACTCGCAGGACTCAGACCTCAGAGCGATATATGCAACATGCTACTGAACCAGGCAGGAGCGGATATACAGACTATCCCAGCATCACACTGAATTTACTATTATCATCCAAATTCTAACATAAGCCCATCACAAAGGCTGGGTGAACATTATGAAAGAGATGGAAGCAACTCTCTTTGATTTAGGACGGGACGTTTCACTGCACGGGATTAGAAACGTCCGATGGTTGGCGGTTCCTACAGCTAGCACTGGGGACAAAATGCTATGCCACACCTCCTTCCACTCACAGAGTGAATTAACATGAGGGCTGGTACACATGATGACCACCCCAGACACACACACACACAAACAAACACACACAGTATAAATGAGCTGCTTAGCTGTCATCACACTCCGAGCACTGGGCAGAGAAACTCCAGATCCTTTTGTGCATCTTCATCCTTTGGAGGTAAAAAAAAAATGATTAAACAACCAGTTGTTTGGGCCACCCAAACAACTAGGAAAACAACTATGGGTACATTTCTTCAACTTGGTGGAAGGATGCTGTGTTGGTGCAGTAAGAAACCATACAGTTCAGCACGGATCAGGAAAAGGGGGTTTTGTAATATTTTCAGTGATTTCCAAAAGAATAATTCACAAATGTTAGTGTCCTAGTTTCTGATGCATCGTGTGAAGACAGATGGAGATGGAGTCTCACCTCTTTGGAAACAGAATTCATAGAACAAGCAGCTTCACACATCTTCTTGGCTTGTTCTGTCTGCCCCAGGTCTCTGTAACACTGTCAGAAAGAAGGAGATAAAACTCAGCTTGTTGAGTCCCAACAGAATCTTACAGAACATCGCGATAAGGTTCCTGGTACTGACCTTGGCTAGAAATACATAGTTGACTTTGGAATACCCTGGATGGATCTCCTCAACCTGAATGTGAAGAGATGAGGAATGGGTTTGATTAATTAGCTCTACATGAACAATGGTCATTTATAAGAAGCTGGTGGTATGTTACAGCTTGATTGACAGTTTGTTTGTATAGCTACATCTTCTCTTCTTAAATAAAGAAAGCATTCTAAGGGCTGGAACTTGGATGTGTATCATCGTTAAGAACAAAAACAAGTTTTCCCTGACTCAACCTGACGTTCTAACACAAGACTTAGTCAAGAAAAGATAACCACAGGTTAGGAGCCAGGCATCTGCTGCTGTAACTCTGCAGGACTTCTGTTAAAAACTCTCCTCCAGCGTCACGGGCAACATGTCATAACAGGACCGCTTCAATCAGAACGATGAGTGAGACACACAAGATTTGAGGAGGAGAGGACAGGTATATTAGCCAGAGGGAGGAAACTTCCTTTCTCTGCTACATAAACACTGAAAATGTGGCAACACAGATTAAGCCTTTGTAAACAAGGCTTTGGTGTTTGGACTCTGGGCACAGGAGCAACCTGAGGTATGCTGGGCAAACAGGACGCTACCTGCTATGTAGCTGCCTTCAGTTTGACGGAATGGATATTAAAAAATAAAGATTTATGTCTTAGCTAAAAATACATATAATTATATCAGAATAATTATGCTCATTTATATAAATTAATGTAATTTACATGATAACTGCTTTGGATTGCTTTTTGTGAATGTGCCTATATGTGTATTCTACATAAATTATCCAACAGTGAGTTCTTAATTATTATTATTCTGTGTCTCTGAATTTTTTTTTTTTTTTAATCTTTTACATTTTTTTAAATATATTTTTTATGGAAATAAATGGCTATAGCCAAAAGAATGCCTTGCTGCAGGCGCTTTGTGTCACATCCCTCCGATCAGTTCAGAGGATGACATGCAATGAACACAAGTCTGTGAAAATGTCTAAGACCTAATTTGAGTGCAGTTATTTACACCCTTTGCACAAGTAGTTAAAAAGTCAATGATGTTGCTGCTCTTAAAAATCAAAGGCTTTGCCACTTCACGCGGTGTTTGTGCAGGTGTGCAGAGGCGAGAAAATACACAGGATTTCCAACACTTACACGATTTATTCCAGTTTGTGCGATTCGTGCAAAGTTGATGTTTAGTGTTTGGTGCAACAGTCGTAAACAAGTATTTCATTCCAATGTCAACATGCGGTGACTCGTTTGCTTTGAGAACTGTCCTGTGGTGGAAAACTCTGCAGACTCATTTTAAAGAAACTGTACCTTAAGGAAATTCTTGAGTGCATCTTCAATTGTGGCACTTGGAGGTTCCCCGAATAAAGTGGCTGCCACTTTCCTCTCAATCCATGACAGCTGAGCGACCTGCAAAACAAGCAAACACCTGACAGTGACAACTTGGCCAAATGAGGGGGAATTTAGACCAGGGTAAATGAATCAATACGATGTATGAATTGGCTGAAGCAGAGGCACATTTCTGCTCACTCCCAGCGGTGATGTCACAGTTGCCCGATGAGGAGACCAAGTGATTTTTTTGGTTTGACAGCAGGACTTCTGCAATTTCATTTTTTGTGCAAAAGGTAATTCAAAACTTTCCAAATCAAGAGAATTCCAAGTGTAGTGATGATGAATGAACCTTTGTTTTGGTTACTTTTGGTACTGCCCATAGAATACAGGGGGTAAGAAACAGAACAGAGTTCTGATTGCATAAAAAAGAGCAGGTGAAAATATCTGAGAAAGGGGTTTGAGTGAGAGCGCAACAGAATCTGAAAATCGTGCTTACACACTGAATGAGATAGGAAAAAAAGACTATACACATTCCCTGTGGACTGACATTTTTCCTCGAACACCTCAGGTGATAATAACCACGACAGGCCTGGGTCAAACATGTAATGTTCCTGCCTCACACCGTTCATCGGAGCTCTATCTAATTGTAGGTGTAGCGTTGCTTTGGCGTCATCGCAGGACCTTTCAAACAGAACCTCTGGCTGAATGCAAACACTAAATCATTGTTGAACACGAGGGCAACACGGAGAAGCCCATAAAACTCAAACCTGGAAAATATCAGGCCTAACAGCAGCCACTAGATTTACACAGCAGCTCCCACCTTCTCCAGTACCAACAGCATAGGTGAGTGTTACATGATTTTATCAGGTCAATCTTCATAACTTCCTTCCTTTCTGGAACTTACTGGTACCACATTCAGTGATGAGTCACTCAAAACAAAAACGGAACATCTGCAACCCTTTCCCTCTAAATGACAATAATCCATCATCATCACTCGCTGAATTTAAATAACAGTGAAGATTAAATATCGGACAGACAAAGAAACAATCAGGAGCTACTTCAAAAACAAACAGCTGCACTGAAAGAACATGGAGTGAATAGAAACAGGATGAATCTCCATGGCACAATATAACATCAAAAACCTCGCTGATGGAAAAATAAACCAGAGGGAAACCTAAACAGTGGGAATGAATGGGGGGAAATTGTGGGTGGGTTAGCAAAAGCGAGGCAGACGCGTCCACAAATCTGCTGTTCGTGGATGTGAGGAGTCATGGGACAGACGTGTGACGGCCACATACGGAGTAGCACCAGCGGCCCAGCAGGTAGTAGGACAACGGCTCCTGCGGCTTCAGCTCAATGGCTTTATCCAGATGATCCTGGGAGGGGAGGCAGACAGACAGGGGGAAGATTTTCACTGTTGATTCATGACACGGCTGCTGTTTCCACTGCCTTCTGTTCTGACCTGATCTGTCCTGCTTCACCAACCCACAAGTATTTCACAAACACCTCGCACACACGCGATCGGAGCATGCAAGCACACACACACGCCTGCTGTCACGCTCCCTCCCTCCCTCCCTCCCTCGTTCTTTTCCTTTCTTCCTCTGAATCAAGTTTAAAATATATACACTGTATACATTTTTTTCACATTTTTCTCTTCAGCTTTGAACTCCTACTTTTTCACCCGTCAAGAGTTTGCTCTGGTACTCAGTGTTTGGAAGTAGCTGTTGAAAGAAGATAAACTGCTATGTGCTGTTGTTCCACAACATGGCCATTCTTATGCAACTCAATGGCCAAAAGGAGGGGCTTTAAGTGATATGAGTAGTAGCCTTTCCCCTCTACTGTAAGAACATGGGAGGAGCATGTATACAAAGTGTGGACATGCATTTCATTTTACAGTCAAACTAAGTAAGAGAACGTTAAGTCCAACACACAACTTAAAAACTGTCTGTGTTTGACAAGAACATACCTTGAAGATGTAGCCATTTTTTATCTTGTTCTGCACGGTGTCATATTCTGTCATGATTCCACATATGATGGCATACCTGCACACAGAGCACAGTGATGTTTTTTAGTGAGGCCCATCATTTGTAGTTTTAACATACTTTATCAAAATAAACCTTCAATTAAAGAAAGACAAAACAAAATAATTAAAACAAGTGGGTTACCGATCACAGTCAGGAGTATTTTTTTTTATTTATTCTGGCAGGGAGCATTCAGAAATGTGAAAAAATATAGTGTCTTTTTTTACGACTCATTTAAGATCGATGCTGCGCTTCACTCCTTTCTCCCCGTCAGATATGACTGTTTGGAACAGCTGCAAAAACGTTTAAGGACATGGACTGCCATGTGTTTGGGATCAAGTGTCTTGTACAAAGGCACCGCTGCCCAGCTGGTTCACAAGCTTGAATCTATGACCTTGCTTGGCAAGATAACTTCCGTCCTCATTATACTAAGCTGATGCTACATCCATATGTTATTGAAAACATCACATCAAAGAATTCAACAATTTGAGCCTTTCTGACAAACTGACATTACTTCATTAGAGACCGTCAGCAGAGATAAGCTCCTTCACCTTTTCTCTCGCTCTCTAATTAACACACTAACTTGATCCAGTGGGCAGGTGGAGTGATTTCAGCTTTGGAAACTTTAAGTCAGCATGACGCTGAGGGTTTGGAAAAGAGAGGGTTGATCAAAGTCTTTTCACCGCAAGGCTGCTTTAATCCTGCTGGTACTTCGTCAAACACCACAGAGTGACATGAACATCCTTTTATTTGACGGATCAGCCTCTACAGAGGTCATCTGACATGGTGGTGCTGATGGTAGATGGAATCTGTGCGTGTGTGCTGAGGTGTCTGGTATGTGTGAATGGATTTTTTTAACAGGATATGATTTGGGGGCAGGTTACAGTACACGCTCACTTTCTGTCTTTTTCTAGTGCAGAGCCTGTTCTAAACCTTGGCTTGTGGTAATTCTTTAGACAGAATAGAATTACATTTTTTTTTTATTAGTAAGTCCTCGTGAAACTGACAAAATAGTAAAATAGAAATAAAGATTAACAACTTTTTAGCTCTGAACATGCCCTATGTCTAGATTGAGACAGATTTATTAAGCCCTAATTAATAGAGAAGAATGGCTTGCGGGATATTAGTTTCATGTTTAGACAGAAGGATATTTCTGGAATTAAAAGACTGATCTGTAGATGGCTTGGATAATGAACAGGCACAACATGCTAAAACACTTCAGCTGACAATACATCATCTGTTGAACCAATCCACACAAGAAAATAAAGAAAGCCACACAGATGATTGAGGGGGCTGTAATTGGGTGATACAGCATACAAATATTTTTGTGTAAACCCCTATTCATGTGGGTGGTGTGGAAAATGAACAATGACGAGACAAGTACCAGCCACATCACTTTTAAGTACCCCAGATATCAAGCAAAGGAGGATAAAGTGCAAAGAGCTGTAACTAACAAGACCCATGTTTATTTTCGTAAGGTAGTGCAGGGTGCAACCACTCCGCCGCTGGTTGGCGCTCGATGAGATCAGAGCTCAACAACATCTTAAGAGCAGAGATGCTATCTGCCTGCAGTTGTGCTGCCTGGCTTCCAATCAAAACAGACTGTTGGATGTAAAGGCTTTGAGTAAATCCATCACCGGGGACTAAATATCTGCTGAGAGGAAATAGAGCCAGGACACTAGGCCACTGCATTTCAATCTAATTTGAGCTCCCCTCATACAGCATCCAGTTGTTCCACAAGTCAGCTACATGATTCAAGTAAATCTAAGTGGATAGTGTCATTTTTTTAAATCAATATTTTCACTTTCAACAGCCCGGGTAGTAAGCAGAAATTAACAGTCGCTTCTGCACTGTCTGGCCCATCTGGAGGTGCTGGATCCAACCCATGACCTGGGTATCGGCACCACCTCACATACCACATTCTACCACACACATTTTGTGTAAGCTCCACCAGCGTGCTGCCATACCCTGAGGTCAAATCAATATTAGCGGTGGTGAGATGGGAACAGGGACAAAGGCAGCATTCCACAGAGTAAAAGTAATCATAACTGATATTGAACATTTCCCAGGTGTGGGCTGAGAGACAGATTGCTCAACTTCATGCTACCGCAAGACATATTTCTGCTTCCCTCTGATTGCCTGCTGGAGAATTATTCAGCATGTGGCAATTCTGGCTGTGTTTACTGAGAAATATGTAAACCCAAGAGTGCCAGTGGCAGAGCTGCTCGCGATTGGAGCAGCACATAATAGCGTTGGCTCATCTTGGCACCTGGACTTTCCCCAGTGCAGTTAGACTGGGTGGAGGTGCCAGTTGTTGGTACATCAAAGTACAATGTCCGTCTGTGTTTCTGTATCCTGTGTCTGTAATTTACAAACAGATTAAAGATGAAACTTTCTGTGCACTGCAGGAGATGTTGTTGTGGTGTTATGCAATGTGTCTATTGTGCGTAAGTGCACCGGGCCTTCAGCGGAGAGGCTGCGGTGGGAGTGGAGAAATGCAAGGTGAGGGAGCGAATGAGGAGAAGGGATGTGAAGGTGTGTCTAGCCTCCAGGGTCTACCAGCTGTTGTTAATCTTTTCCTTTCTTCTCAGAGATGAAATACTATCTCTTGGCTGTCTAAGGCAAGAAATAAGGAAATATCAAGAAGAGGAGGGAGGAAAGGTAGGCGGCGGCCAAACATGACAAGAGGGGCAGACGAGAGAAGGACAGAACACTTAACCGTGCAAGGTTGGTCCTTGTTTTTCGCAGCGGCTCAGTGAAATCCCCCACTCTGCTGGGCAAAAACAAAAGGGCCTAAGTGTCAGCTGCTGAGCGGAAACTTCAGATTGATTTCAGCCTTCAGATCCAAACATAGACAGCTCATTCAAAGGCAGAGAGGGCCAGGCAGGACTCCAAGCTAAAACATGCACAGAAACAGGAGGAGGAACTTGCGGAATTCAAGGACAACCTTCGTGAGACAATGAGGAGGAGTGTGTGAAGTGCGCCGATACACTTAGCCCATGACAGGATGAGCCGATAGTGTTTTCTTTGGAGGAGAGGTGGGATTTGAGGCTGTGTCAAGTGCTCCCACAGCGATGAGCCGAGGGACAGCGAGGGCTGAAGTTTACACACACACACAGGGTTTCTAAAACTACTGGGAACACAATGCTGCCACGGCAACACTAACGATGACCTTGGCAAACAGAGGCACGTGTTCAAAATTAAAGTTGTCTTTGTAAGGTCAAAGTGACCCCATTCTCCCTCCGTTGACCGGGCTCCGCCACAGGCTGCCTGCTTAATCCACGGGCCTTTGTACCATCAGAGAGGCCCTATGGTCAGGGATTTACACAGGCTGAATTCCCATGGAGGGATGAATGAAAACACACCTACAAACAGAGCCGGTGATACACGAACAACTCGCAGCTTCCAGCCAACAGTCTCTTGAGATTACACAAACAGGCCTCACACTCACTGTCACAAAAGCGCCTCGTGTAGTGCACGCACACATCTTCCACACACTCATGGATACACATCTTACATCTTACTTCTAAAGCATGACATCTGAGTGACGAGCCGTAGAGATCCTGACTGCATCCACCACACCAGGGCAAAGCACAGAGATTTGGTGCACGGCAGAGCTGCAAAGTATTGGAACGTAACAAACCCAAAAAAGAATATATGATAATATCTGCGTCAAAACCAAATCTGCTACATATTAGCAGAGATAGTGGCAGGACACTGTGCCCAGTTTCAATTCATTGTCAATTATAATATATGCCCCTCTATCAATATTTATCTTGAGAATGTCTCAATTGAATTTGAATGAAAATGTAGTGAGTGCCATCTGCCATCTACAGTATGCATAATGTGACCCAACAATGATAAATCTGTAGACTAAATAAGAAACAGACAAACCATTTCACAGAGAAACCGAGTACATGGGTATCTGGGACTTGCCCGTCAGCGGAACAGATTCAGCAGAGCAGGTTTGTTGAGATGGCCCTACTCACCCTACCAGATACTCTGTCACTCAAAGGTCTGAGGGGAAATGCAATAGGTCCCTGGTGTTTATCAGCTACAGCTGGAAAATCTAGCTATAAAATCTCTGCAAATAGAAATTATTAAAATCATTTTAAAAACCGCATGGCATATACAAATAATGAACACTAATGCAAGACTTTGTATAATTTAACACTTTAGTGTCCCATAAAAAAAAAAATGTAATTACACCTGCCTTTTAGGATTTTTGCCAGCTTTGTGGTACTGTGACGTGAATCACAGGACGGGTGCGGACACCAAGGTTGCAAATTAACTGTGTATAATTGGTAAACTGTGGTAATAACTGGTCAGAGCTAGTTGTGCATCAGTCGCTGAGCAGAAACCAACCATCTGTCATATTGTGACAAGCTGGGCGGCATGCAGGGAAACAAGTGACAAGTTTTCTCACGGCGTTGGAAGGCTAAATAAACAGTTACCTCAGACATAAACTTCCTTGCAACACTGCCTGGCACTGTCCCCAGTCCCTGCCTCCTCCCTTCTTAAAGTGCGGCTTTACCTACTTTGCCCTGTCCATTCAACTTAGACAGTGTTTCTGCTTGGTTTAAGAATCTTACAAATTCCATTAGTGGATATAGGATTAAGCATTAAGCTTTCTCAAAGCTGTTGCTCTTAATTAACTAAACAAACACGGCCTTCTATTTCATTTGACGTCTCAAGTGCTGAGGTATGTGTATGAGCTAATACTAATTAGCCCCTAATGAACAGAGCAAACAGGGCTCCCGGCTCAAGAGGCCAGTTCAGGTCTCTTTGCCAGGGGAAATCTTCACACGCACATATACAGAATATAGTCACATGATCCGAATTACATCAGATGCCAAATGAGGGAACGTAACGGTGACAAATACGTACACTTTGGAGATCTGTCGTATAGGCATGCAAACACACCAATGTCAGCAGTTCATGTTTCCAGCTGTGATGTTGACCATGAGGTACACAGAACTACAGCAAGTTAAAGCTGCCTTTTATCATTCTGTTGACCCTGGATTAGGAGCAGACTTTGCAGTTGTCATCAAATCAGAGCTCAGACTTGCATCTGGTGCAATCACCATCCCTCTATTCAAGCCAGGGATTCCACGTTTGATCAGAAGTCAAGTTTTGACATGAGCAGTGTTTCAGAAGGGGGAATGCACCACTGTGGCCTCTGCTAACGCAAACAGGATTCACCTCACAAGCTCTGAAGCACGGCCCTGAACAAATGATTAAAAACAAGAGTTTTCTCTGAGTCACTGAGCAACCAGGGGAGATAGAAGCTTTACTCATTTAATTTGTCTGTCTATAATTTCCCCTTACTTTGTTTAATAGGAAAATCCACACAAGCTGATATTTGTTGCACTAGCTACAACCAAACCCCTTTTAAGCTCACTTTTTAGTAATATCAGGAGTGACCACACATTCATTTCAAATGCACATTATTATATAACCACTATATATGTACAGCTTGTGCTGTGATGCAACAACCAAACTACAGGAACCGCAACTGCAACAACATTCGTTAATCCTGTGCAACTGTCAGTCTGAAACTGAACGAATGTTACCTGTGCTGTGTTTACATTCCTGGAAGTGAATCTGATGCTATCGGGGTAGAGGAGGGGGTGATCTGTAGGGCCGAGTTGTTTGGAAGACAAGCTGCTATTTTCTCAAAAATATGCACATCTGCAAAGCATGTAGCAATGTTTTGCTGAAAACACCCCTTTCCCTCTTATTTGAGAAAATATGCAACTTTCTTTTCATATTTTGGTCTGTCTTGCTTTGCCCCAAAGTGTAACAGACCCTAACGTACTATTTAGCAGCTCTGTCATCTACCCATGTGGGCTTTTTCAGATTTTCTCCTTTTGATTTGTTCCTTTGCTAGTTGAAGATCCGTCAAACACAGGAACAGTCGCTCCAGGCAGACATATCACTCAAAATTACAACCTCCCTCCCCAAGACCTCTAATCTAGGGAAAGCACCCGTTTTATGCTTTTATTCCGTCTAATTCAAACGTCAGTGATCCCCATAATGGAGCTAAATGACAGCAAGTCACATGCCATCAAAATGTATCATCGAGTATGCTTGATTGATTTGCTTTTGAAATGGCAGCTGGAAAGGCTTAAGTGAAAAGAAAAAAAGCAGCTGTTTCATGATAAAATGATGGAAGGAAGGAAACAGCTCAAACGTACCACCGATGACTGTCAGCACATGTGGGGTTCAGGCTCACCGCCTCCTCGCCAACTGTCTTCCCTGAGAACCAGAAAGAGAGATGACAGACAATGACACGTGACTGAGGCACAAAATAAGTGTGTGCAGTTCATTCCAGGTATTCTTTGCAGGAGGCACCTGCTCTGATTAGAGGCTCATCAATGAGAAAAGATCACAGAGAAACAGGTAAATCCAGTCTGAACGTCACAAGTGCACACCCACAAACCGGCTGCTGTTAATGCAATAAAAGTTTTACTGTCCACTGCACACAGTAGCGTAACACAAGACAAGTGCACAGTCACTGTAACTAAGCGCTAGGTGAAAGGGCCTGTGGCAGAAATGTGCTTTTGTATATAAGATGATGACTTAAAGGCTCCATGGTTTATCTGTTTTGACTTGACAATATCAGTCGACAACTAACTGATCAGAGGGTCAAATGGTGACAGCTAAAGACTTCTCTTACTGTAGAATTCATTTTGCAACAGTGGTGATATTTATATAATTCAGTTCTGGTGGCCTGTGTATAGATCGCGTGCTCTCTTTCCTCTAAAAAAAGATTCATGATGCATTGTGGGATATTACCACGGGTAATGTCCAAAATTAGGCAACACTTACCAACATCGATTTTGCAGATTCATTGTGGGTTAGCAACTTAAACCAGGTGACTGAGGTCACCGCGAGGTTGCAATGGATTACAGTTTCCTTATGAGACACTGACATTTGAGGTTTGTCTTGTTAGAGCTGCGGTTGTGACATTATAGTCACATCCTCCTCTACTTCACACACTAGGTAAAGGAGCAATTCAATGTAGTTTGGTTAATTACCAAGTTGTGCAGTGGTCTTTTTTTCCTCCACAGTGGCACAGATGTCATGAACATCACAGTAAGCTCGGACCAGCCGCCAGAGAAGCATCGGGTTCTGTCCAAACTGCACAGGTACAATAGATAAAAGTGTTCAAACACAGAAACCTCCATGAACTGGATGTATTGAGTCACAAAGCAATTGACCTCCTCCCTGTGCTCCAAGAGTATGTTGAGGCTCTCTCTCTTTTCGGATTCAGTGCCATGGTGCAAAGAGTCGATCCTGTCAAGGAGAATCGTTAACTTGTCGACGGGTTGTTCTTCCTCCCTCTGTTCTTCGTCACTTTGCCCTTCATCCTCAGAGTCTGTCAGAGCAGTCATGTACCTGAAAAACAAAAAAAAAAACACAGAAATATTTCAATAAAAGGACAGCAGGTCACCACCAATTTAATCTTGGAAGCATGAATAAACAGCCTGACCGGTCAGTTTATATAAAGATGACGGCCTTTGCTGCAGTGACTCAAACCAAAAACCATTTTCTACTTGTGAAAGTGTCAGAAGAATCTAGATCGTGTCTTAACGGGCATTTTTACTGGTGGTTTTCTGCCAAGTGCTGATTATAAAGGATCAGTCTTTATTTCCTGTTCACACACATATCGTTTGTTTACATAAGTGGAAGGCTTAATTGTTTATAAATGCTAGCTGTAAAATAAGTCTTGACGTCTTAACACGAAAACTTGAAAAGGTTTGCGTGAAGGGAGATTTGTTAGTCATGGTGAAGCACGCAACGCTCTCATGAGATGCTTTATAATACCTTTTCAACTATTGTAGTTGTATGAACTACCACCCTAAGCTAACACTTAAGATGAAGCAGCAGGAAGAGTAGCCAAATAATATTAACAGTTCAGGTTGAAATGAAAGACATAGACACGGGTAAAAATACAACAAGCCTCTATTAAGTGTTGGCAGCGGCTGCATGTGCGTCATTGGTGGTTTAGAGAAGAGTTTGGGCGGCGAGCCACGGTTCTGGAGGGACTTGTCAGAGCGGGCCATAGACAGATTTTCGGCCCAAAAGGTGCCTTGTGCTAAAGGCTCCTTCCTCCCCACCCACCACACATACTGCCAAAAAAAAAGGCCAAGTACCACATAAACAGTGATAGAAATGTTGGTTCTGTGGATCAGTCCCAAACCATTTTGAAACCTAGGTCTAAAATGTCCAAGATCTCAGAATGCAAAATAGCAACACACTGAGCCGCAGCCATGGAAGTCAGGCCACTTGCGCTCTTACTACCTATAGGGTGCAAGAAATCTTTCAAAATACAAATATATATAATGAATAAATATCCCACAACACACGTAACTGATTAACTTCCAACTGCATTGGACCAAGCATTATAAAATGATCAAGCCCGCAGTTACTCGTTGTTATTAGCTTGAGGTAGAGCATCCATAAGCTACAGGTCATGTCACACAGAGGAAGCAAACATCCTCTGTGTGTACTAAAATGACCAAGCATGCATTTTAGTACCCCTGTTATATACCTCCAGAAGAGTTGTTGTTTGTCATGGCCATTTTCTGAAAGTTGACTTTAGGCAATGTTCATCTGTTTTCATACCATTATGCACCGACACACTAACTACTGAATGAACCCTCAAACTTAGATAAGAAGCTCAAATGATCTATTGCCCAATACATCCCACCTTAAAATGTGAATGGGTGTGCTTTAATGTTTATTCTGACTGCGTCTATTGCGCCTCATTGCACATAATTTAGACCACAGCTTTGCAATAAATCGACCAGACATTTAACTGTTGCATGACTGTACTGAACTTGCGTCATTCATTCACTCATCCCAATTCATTCATCCTTTTGCTCTTTCATTCATGCGGCCGTCTGCTTTCCCTCCCTCACAGCAGTTATTTACTCAGTAGAGCTGGAGAGACAGGCAGCACTGACTGATCAGCGCATTCCTGTCACGCCATTTCCCGGCTCATGAATGACTTGAGTTGAAAGAGAAAAGAAGCTAAGGGTCCATTGAGTAGCTCTGTGTGTTTATGTAATGTATATCTGTAGAGCCACCCTTATGAACCTTGCACTGCTGCAGTAAAACAGTGTGGAAGAGATTAAATGATTTTCTGTGGGATAATTCAGAAGGAGGGCGGGAGAACATCAATGAAGTTCATAGTGCTAATTCTGTGGAGCAGTATTACATAGTGAGGGGCCACTTGAGCCGAGGTTAGCCAGCTAGAATGTGAAAGGATGCAAAGCATGAGCTAACATTAGCTTCCCACCTCTAGAGACCGCTCCTGGCAATGATGAAGGTTTATGTGTATGATATCTGTAAAGGATTGGTGAGTAACCTGTTGCTCATACGCAAATTGGCTGTGAGACAATACTTCCTCATATCTTCATTTGGTTTTTAGCAGGCTGCGAGCTCAGAAGTGAGATCATCCTTTCAGTACACAGACCCAAAGGGGCAATGAAGAGATCTCTCAATAGGGCTGAGCAACAACAGTCTCTGTGGCAACATGGTTCAAAACAAACCAGTTACCATCCTGACATCAGCAGGTCTCAGAACATGCAGCCAGGCTCATTCAGTGTGTGTAGCTGTGGCGACAGGACCAAAGAAAGCCTTCTCTACAACAATGGCCAATGGCTGATTGACTGACCCCCAAAAGGCTGGAGAGGGTGTGAGTCTTTAATCCAGCATTCGCTTTCCCACTGATCAGTTGCTCAGACAACTGTTGAAAACATGCCTGGGTTTGTGTCTAACTGTCCACACATTAAAGTCAAAATGAAAGTTAACATAAAAAGCAACAATTCATGTTGTAAACTCAGACAAATGCCTTTGTACAGATGTTGCAATGCTTTGTTCTCAAAATAGCACACGGAAGAAAATAATTTGGAAACCAGGCTCTGTACCAAGGTAGAGGTGTGGTCAAATGTTATTTTGTGAAGGGGTAATTGTTGAAATATATTATTCTTTCAGAGCCAAAGAGTCCATTTTTTATTGCAATGGTTGTCAGTGTTTTTTGGAGTGTTATCAAACTGTTGAATATGAATAGAAGATGTGGGTGGTCAGAGTCAAGCAGATATGGGTCAGACCAGCTGACTTGGACAAAATAAACAACCGACTGTGTGTGTGCTGTGTTCACCTTTTACTCAGAGCTCAGTTCGATAAATGTTTTTGTTTGGCTGAAATCCTTTCACTGAGGTATGAATCTGAAGATATAAATCTGCCTGTCTTAGACACTGACAGCTGCAGGAGCAACATGTACCATGAAATCACAGAGGAAAGCCTTTAATCACAAATTAAACAATGAGCTCCTTTTTCTCTGTCTAAACATTTCTGCGTGAGTGTTGATCAGGCTTGCCCTTCACTAAACAAAACTGCTGCTGCTTTAATCTGCTTAAGTCAACAACTATCCCGTGCCATAGATGCTATTTTCTGGAAGAGGAAAAAAGAAGTGGTCATGTCCTTGAGCTACAGAGATGTGTGGTAAACGTAGTGGGAACTGTTCGAGGAACTACAAGTTCCTACAAGACACTTTTAAATGAGCCCTCTGACAGCTTGGCACCCGGACAGGGTGATTGATGGGTCTCCTTATCTGCAGAGAGGTAGCTCTGAGGAAGCAGTTGTGACATATGAGGAGTCAATGAAGTAAACAGCTGGAACAAGCGGATGCGTCTGCATCTACGTTAGGTCTCACTAATTGTTCCTGTAGCGGTGAAGGTTTCTACAGAACTACTGCCGTTATCTTATTAGATCGTCTGGGTCCACTACAAAGATCTCGACATATTGGAGTTCCAAAGATGTAGAAAATTGGGTTATTTAAAAAAAAAAAAAAAAAAAGGTCAGCTGCAAAAACACAAATTAAATTAATTAAACATATTATTTAACAATGTTAGTAAAATACTAAGCTAAAAAGCAATCAACTCCACAGTCATGAAAACATACTTGTATGACGCCCCCTATTGGAAAACTGCTGCCTGACTCATGTACATTAGTGATATTAGTGATATTAGTGTAATAATAGGGAATGAAAAAATGTTCAACATGTAAAAAAACACTCTCATCCCTTTTCAACTATATTATTACGACCTTAAATTTAAATAAGCAAATTATGATCATGTCCTAGTCTTGTGAATGAAGGCCTTTGCAGATATATTGTGAGGAGATACTGTGGAGAGATATTTTGCTCCTAACACTTCTAATCAAGCCACACACACAAAGAGCCCTTTTAAATGGATGTGTGGATTAGGGGTGTAACTGGCTCCTCTGGGGGAACGCTACTCATTCCCTGAGGGGCTGGAATTTCTTCACTGCACTATCCCCACTCGCCCCCACACCCTGTGCTCGCACAAAAAAACTGTGCGGCAGGAAGGGCTCTTTAATTACAAGAGGTGTGTGCGTGATGTGATTTCTTTTAAAGCATAATAAGCCGAGCTGTAATTAAGAGCATTTGATGCAGCCAACGACTGTCACTCTGTGAACCAGAGTGAACCTGTGAACCAAACCTGCTACAGGGCTGGCTTGCACCTCCATCTGCTCCTCATCTCATGACAGAAAAGGCATCTGATATGGTGCGCATGGAGGAACTGTCTCTCTTCTTTTGCCAACAAATGTATATGATCTGAAATACTTTTACAGTGACAGCATGACTTGTTTATGTTATTGTTGACACAAGAGTGATGAAATAACATCTTCTGCAGAACAAGAAGAGAACAATGAGAACAATTCCTCTATAGATGCATGTAGACAAATGCTTGAAAACTTAAACAGGATCTTTATCTCTTTCTTCTCGTGTTTATGTCTCAATGCATAAATTGCATCTGAATCACCTCGGGAATGTTGAACATTATGTAACAAATAACATTGGTTTCTTACCTGGAAAAAAAATTTCAAATAAACAGAGACTTAACCCAACCTCTGCATGGAATGTAATTCATAAAGGACACAGACACAGTGGATGGGATTGTTCAGTTGGCCTCATTAATGCTGCTTCAGTTGTAAAAATCGCTTCAAGGCAACTGATTCATTATGGCGAGGACAGTGGCAGAGGTGGGGCGGAGCCATTCGGCTCCGATCTTAGCTTCTTTGCACACCTAAAAATATGACACGGTTGGGATGCGAGGGCAGCTGCACAGAATGGATTTTAAGCCTTACTGGCATTTCCACATGCTCCACTCTCTTCGGTGGTCATTCCAGGTTAATTAGTCAAACAGCAGATTGAGATCTCCATCAGCCTTGCACAGACCTGCATGTGCTGCAGCTTCCAACCTATGATCCGCCCCCCTGATACAATTTCTGAGCCACGTGTCGAGAAAACGCTGTGACCTGCCTTAATCGCTGTTTCACTGTTGATATCGGTTTTAATAACACAAGATTTGAATTGGTAGTCCATTCAAAAGGAATACATCTGTTGTTTATGTTACCCAAGACTGGAACAGGTTCAAAGCATTTAGCTGAGGGTGGAGGCAGATGACTCGGCATGCGGTGCTCGATTAGTCTGCTGTTCTCTGCAGCACCTGAGGCTAATGTACACACTGTCAACAGTACAGTAGGAACATTTTCATCCCCACACTGATAAGTCGATGTGGAAGTCCTTGAAATTCCACCAGGAATGGTTTACGCGAAGAAGTATCAAGGGTCTGCTCTCTATTAGAAATTGATTTCAATGTATCTGCCAATATTCTCAGAAATACTGATGTTGGTGATCAGAACAATATAACAAAGATATTTGAATTAAATATTATAAGGACTTCTACTCAGCTGTAGTTCTGTCTGTGACGCCTGAGCAGCAGCAGTTTCTAAGTATTGTAAACAGTGAAGTCTGCTGGACAAACCATGTAATGATGACAGTGACTCTGAAGAATAAGAAGCACTGTTCAGCACAAGAACCTGGAAATATATATATATATATATATATATATTATGTGAAAATTATATCGGACCAACCAGGTTGTAAACTTGATTAATTTTACAACTGTTTAGTAAAATGGTGCGTTTTAATCTAATGGAATTTAAAGCCTAAATCTTAACAGTTAATTGGATTAATATCAATGGTATTAGTACCAACTACCAGATTTCTGCTATTGTGCCATCTCTGATCCCATAATAATGTGTAATTAATATTCATCAAAGGATAGAAAATAATAATAATAGTCTTATAATGGGCTGCCCACTATGAATTACAACTTATTAATACTTTATGTGTCCACCAGAGATGCAATATAGAGAGAGGAGACGCTTTTATGTGATACAAAGAAAACGTGTGTGTGTGTGTACATATTTTCTCATTCAATAAGGCAGATAGAGGCTCTGAGAACATTGAAATGTTGAGCTCATGGATTCAGAACGGTAAAATATTCAAGTGTGTCACTGTGAGGGATGAGGATGTGGCAGTAATACTCCTGTGAATAGCTCATCAGGGATTTGGATAATATACTACTCGCATAAAATATAGTGTGCTTGGGTTATTTGAAAGAACTATGCAAGGATACACATTTGAGAAATTACTCTAGATTTTAAAAACAACTTAACATGTTCTCCATGATTTAGGACCATTTAACGTACTCACCCTCCCTCACTCTCCGCCTCTTCTGAGCTCCGAGCCTCAGCTCTGGTGCCACTGATGGTGCCTGCAGCTCTTTTCCTCCGGGTTGGCGTGGTCCTGTGCAGAGGGCTGGCTCTACGTACTTCATCACGTCCCCTCAGCTCCTCCCTGACCTGCTCCTGCAGTGTAGGCAGAGCACTCTTCAATGCCCTCATCTCATCCTTGAGCTCGGACACACACTGGAGCAGGGCCTCGAGGCGCTCCAGCACCACGGCCTGGCCCTCTGGCAGACCTGGACCATCCACCAACATGATGCCAGGTCCCTGCTCATTAGTGCGGTTGAGGTGTGGCCCTGCCCAAGAGGCTCTTCGTCGTGAAGTAAAGCCCTGGTAGCACATCACAGCCAAACTGACACCAGCGGCTCCAGCCAACGCTCCCAGCACCAGCACCTTGCTGTCTGCCTGGGCCATCCTGGATCTCTGCAAAGAATATAAAGAAGTAAAGCGTTTTATGTCACTGATGTCAAAAACTTTCAGCTGCAAACTGGAGAGACATAAGTGAGGATCCATGTTAATGACAAAATTTAAATGTACATATGCACTGTATATGAAAACTAAGTAGACACTTAGGCACATTCCCCATTCATTTGATTAGGATAATTTTTAAAACCTGCAGATAAATTCCTCAATCCATTTACAAACAGAGATATACTACATCCACACTGCAGGCTGTCTCAAATATGTGCTCAGACGTTTAATGATGATTCATCTCAACTACTGAGTGTGTACTGTTGTGCACGGACCTCGTATACTATAATAAACTACAATCAAATGTGTCACATTAATAGTTATCAAAGTTGAAGGATACAGAGTTCTTTACATAGTAGAGGTTGGCAAAATTTACTCTTATGGAGCATTAATAAAGAATTGTGTTTTAAGTCCCAACAGTACAAAGCATGAATATTTCAAGATGAGTGATGACGAGGCAAAAAGCTGTGTGTAGAGATCAGTAATGCAATCTGATGACTGGCATGTTCCACAACTCAAGGAGAAGGACACAGCCCCTCCAAAAAGAAAACACCAAACTGTTATCTGTGTCGATGCATCATGCTGCCTGTGTACTGCCTGTGTACATCCTCCAAATGCAACAGTTGATGTTTGAGGCAATCCAAACATTAACACAAAACTAGAGAAACACACAAGAGGCAACTGTGGCTCAGGACTGATCAGCCACTACCCAAGAAAACTACCAGAAACAAAACCCTCAGACAGAAGGCCTGCATATGTGTCATCACAGGAAAAGAGCTGATAAAAACTGTGATGGGTCTGTTCTGTCCACAAAAGTACCAAGACCCTGAAGCTGGAGACGCTGGACCCTTGGTTCATGATCATCACACACAACGGAGCTTTTCATCAGGACAGCTGAGATAATTGGCTGAGCACGTTTCTAAGAAGGCGTGTTAGCCAGCAGACATTTTCAACACCATGGCAACACCGACAGAATCGGGTTTGACTCTGTCGGTAAAGCTGTTTTCATCCACACGACCGTCAAAATGAGCTGCCAGTGACCCTGCTGCTGTCACCACCACACTGAGGCTAACGGCGAAAACACGGGCACTCACCGAGGGTCTGGAGCTGTAAACTGCTATCACACAAAGCACAAGCACAGTAGATAATCACACGAGGTTATTCTTTTTGAATACCAACAGAACAGAGGACATGAGAGAGCTTACTGTGCAGCTAGCAGCCTCCTCTGTTGCCAAACGGCTCTCTCGGGTGCAACTCTCTAATGATTCCGGGCGGGATCCCGCGCCACTATGAGGCGTTCCGCTGCCGTTCAGTTGCTCACTGACTTTAAAATACATTTTAAGTGGAAATAAGCACTGGATAGGTTCATGTGTTAAATAATCCTCAGTCATATGGACAACTGCATGTAGATGAATAGATTATTTATGTATATAACCAGACCAAATCAATAATGTAAGTAATGATACATGAACAGAAATAGAAAAACACATCAGCCACAATTTTAGAAGCAACAATTAATGACTGTCAGTGCTTACATTTGCACTACATTTGACACCAATTATTCAATAAGCAGGAAAGGTCTTTTGCACCCGAATTAACTTCTCTGAGCGCTCTCCTCAAACTTATCGTCCCAAAACACCAGCGCGTGATTTGAGACCAAAGTACGAAGATCTGCAGCAGTGCAACTAGTTTGTTGCTATGAAGTAGAAACACCGACATGAAATAAAAACTGTCATCTATTACAGTCAAATTTTGCGTTTTCCTTGTAGGCAGAATATTTCCAATGTCATCTGCATCTGTTAAAGCACATGTACTTATATTTGTCTGAGTAAACAGCATAATGAGGTCTCATATTCCTAAGAATAGATATTAAATTGCTCATAATCATAGTTCCATAATAATGAGCTCAAACGCTGACTCACCCTTTAAGATTTGCTCCTCTCTGAAGTGTGTCCCTGCCGTGCACTTGGATAGAACGTTCCAATGGATTTAAGAAGTTAATAAACACATGTATTATCACATCAACCTTGGACCTGCAGCCACTGAACACAGGCCGACCCTGGGCAATCTGTATTCAACTCTTCCCATTCAATGAATGACATCTGGCTGCAGAGAAACATTAGTATGGCTAACTAGGTTCAGTGTGTTCTCTGTGTTCTACATTTTACACCCAGACAAACAGTTCCCACATGTCTGATACATTCACCCTGGTATTGTTTATTTTTTAAACATGAATTTCTTTGTAAATTATTTTTATCAGATGCTTGAGTTTTAACGCTCTCTCATATTCATCAACACACTTAAACTAGGCTGGGATGAAGTGTGTCTATGAAGAGTCCTCCAGGTCATGGGAGGCCATGCTCTTTATTGAAAGTTTCCCTAAGAAAACAAGGAAGCACAATTCCACTCAGTCTCATCAGCAGGACTTAATACAAATGCCTCACAGGGGTTGGGTGGGTCAATGACTTTCAGCCATCTGCAAACAACTCCCAGCAAAACCCACAGAAGGGTGGATCCAGCCTCTCAGGTAACCTCAATGGCTCATTACGACCTGTGAGTTAGATACTGAGGAACTGAGGAAGCCTCCTCGAGCTGAAACACCTAAAGGAAATCCAATCAAGTCCAGCTGACATGCCTCTAGCTTTATCAAACAAACTAGCTCAGTTAGTTATTCTCTCTCCCTGGGGTTACTGTGTGAATTTGCAGAAGTGTGTGAACTCAAACCGAAAGCTAGGAAGGCGTGCTACCTTGGAAACAAGGATAACAGGGATGTGGATGTGAGGACCGCTACGTGCAGTTTCGACCCTGCTCCCTGAACACAGTATTGTTCCGTAACCCACAACCTGCATTCTGCCAGCACAGAGAACAAAAAGCCCACCTGAAACCCGGAGGCATGGCGGTGTTTAGAAAAAAAAAAACATTCGGCCAGCGGCTGTGGGTTGGCCCCTGCAGACACAGACCTGGCGATAAGGGAGGCGCATCCAGCCGAGGCCTTGCTCCCATCAGGTCAAAGCCAACAGATAAGCAGATATTGTCAACACTGCCGTTTTTATCCACCCACTATACATCTGCGTGAGCTACCGTACCACAGGGGAGGGAATAAAAACAGCCCCAGATTTGCCTCCGTGCAGAGAAATAAGCCCATTACAGATGTCAAACAACACAAGGGAGAAGAATCAGGGTGAAATAAGGCATCACTATCAGGACTGTACTGACAGACCACAGAGCGTGAAGCCCAATTGTTGCCTGTCAGTAAAGCAGGAGTTCATGTATGAGCGTACTGCCTCAGCGGAACAAAAGCTAACAGATAGTTTAAAGATTCATTCACTCAGCCAGAAAGATATGGCAAGTGTTGCATAACAGAACTCACAGAGTTATTTAACTATATAGTGTTTGAAAAGATGAGGAACGGTCCAACCCACAGGCCACTCTTTTGCACCCGCTCTTTTGATGCGTATCTTGTCTGCAGGAACTCGGTGTTCTTAACACCAAATCAACTAGTTCTTCATTCAGAAAAGAGCGGTTAATTATCTAACACTGGAGTGTCATAGCTGAGGTAGAGGACTGTAGATACCTGGAAACTTTCACAACCAGCTCTTCCTTTCATTAGATTGGCCTAATTTAAAGTTTTTTTCTGAAGCAGGAGGTCAACATACTTAAGTCGATTGCTGTCTCTCAGTGTGTCTCTGCAGCAGAGGTTGTTTATTTATTCCTGGTGTATGTTTGATTATTCACTCACAACTGCTGACAAAACAAACACACACACACACACACACACACACACACACACACCTTACTGCAGCTGCGTTTCGCTTGTCTGACCGTCACCGTCTTGTTAGACCCAGCGTACGTTGTATGTTCTGAAACAGGAAATGTAATGATTTTAACAAGAGCTGGAAAATATTCTATAAAAGCAGTACAGTTCAAATTGGACTCACTCTTACCTCTCTGATGCAGCCACTGGAACTGCTTCCCTTTAGCATGGGGTCTGATGACAGATGGCTGTGATGATGATGATGATGATGATGATGATGCCTCTCGGAGTTGGTTTCCCAGTCTTGAGCAGAACCGGGTTAATTTTGAAAATAACTGCCGACTGTGGCAGCTCTTTTCCAAAGAGGATGCAAACTTGCGTGCACCACTCGTCATAATTGTAAAATCCTCAGGAGGTGCGCAGACAGTTTGTGCGACTCGTGCAGAGAGAGGTTGCTGAATCTCACTCAGACCTCTTGTTTTGCTGCTCATGCAGTTGATCACCACTCAATTAGCTTAACAAATGAATTCCTGTGTATTTTACACTTCAAGAAATGTAAGAAAATGCCTGAGGCAGGTTTCTTTACGTTGCAGTGTTTGTACTCTCATATTTTTCTGCTCTACAGCAGAGACCTTTCTTTGGGACCACATCCCAGAAAATTAACGACACTGACTTGTCTTCTACTACAGCAAAATGTAATTGTCTGTTTCTGTTGGAAAGTTCAGCACTGCGCATCTGTCAGGCCTCAATGAACCAGGGCTGAGCCAGAAAAACCCTGGTCCCTCCACGAGGTCTGGGTCTTATTATTAATCAGTTCTATCAGACAGCAACCAAAATAACAAAAGCCTGCCCAGACAGACTGAAGAGACTCTACAAGCTTATCCTATTGATGTGATTCACCACCTGATTAATTGATAACTCTGCTGCAAACAGACCAGCAGCCACAGGGTGAATTCAAGTGGAGCTGGGTAAAAAGGATCAAAGTGCTTGGTGCAGACCGACTCAATTTACAGATTCAACAGCCGGCGGGTGACGAGAGCGGCCCACACCCACACACCCTCGCCAGCTTTTGTTGACCCACCCGCTGTAAGTCATCTGGCCTAAGGTGTGAATTGTAGTGAAACTTCCGGGGGATGGCCGTCTCCTCCCATTTTTCCAGCGATGGGTTCTCCAGTGAATAACTTTCTTCATCCCTTTTTTAAACCACCTATCTTGGACACTGGTGTCTTCAAATGAATGTCCCTGAGGAGCAGGCTGTGCTAGGCTGTGCCATGTGTTTGTGAAGGGGTTGTTTACTCAGAAACTCAGTAACCTTATTGTCTCCAGTGTTGAGCTTGTCTGGTTAATGTGTGATAGAAATGCTCTCTGTTATCAGATGAACTGTGATTATGATCAGGATTTGGTGTGAGCGTAGCTTCCCCCCACTGGCTGAACCTGCACGTCACCACTATCTCATTCTGCTGTAGTCGGTCAGAACCGTCCAGTCATGCGGGGATTTCTCTCACTCTGAATTGGAAATGGATTTTCTGGCAAAGCAGGGAGCAGTGGGGTCACGCCTCTGCTTCTGATCAATGGTTTTGCATCACCACTAAGCTTGGTGGTGATTCCTGCTGTAGGTTTTCGTCCTCCTGCTTGAACCTTGTGATAACTGTTCATTGCACTTAAATAAAATGGACACACAATTCTAGGCAAGTTATATAAAATCAAAGAATGTTGTTTGGGGCAGAGTAGTGAAGAGTTAGAGCGATAGAGTGGTGACTGCTGAATGCTGGGAAAGTCTCACAAGGCAGATTACATCAGGGACGTCTCGGCTAATGATCGCTTCCTTCCTCTCTGTCCTCCTCTGCATGTATAATTAGTCATGTCCTCAGACATAATGTGTCCCCCCATTAACAGATATGCATCATCTACCCAACTCTCTTCTAATCTAATCTTTGTCCCTCACAAAGCTGAAACATTTGGTGAAAACAGAATGTTGCAAAACATCAGAAACAAGAAAAACAACACAAACACTTTCCTTGAACCTTGATCTAACCCCCCCCCCCTCCCCGGCCACTAAGTCAACACACCAGTTTATAACATTTATCTTATCTGATCAATGTTCCCACATCATTTAGCTGCAAAAAGAACCTGTCAGCAGATTTGTAAGGTAAACTAACTGAAGGCCACCTACTGACCTCTCTCATCATCACTCTTCAGCATTTAAATCCACAAAATGAAAGCGACTTTTTTGTTGCACACACAGCATGACCACCAGGTGGCGACTCCACAATGGGTGTTGCGATGCTCCTGAGAGGAGACAGTGGAGCTGAGGAGCACAGGTAGGATTTAAACTCGCTGTTTAACAAGCAGACATGTTGCTCATCTCCCTGCTCAGCATATTCTGCACCATGTGCGATAACCCGCTCCATCAGCAGTCAGCATCGGCCAAGACATAACAGCTCCCTGTGGTTTGGAATAAGCCAGAAATCCAGATAATCTGCTTTTAAACACAGTCTGTGTTTGCCGGTGCTACCAGACATATTCCCCAGGCTGCATTGTTGTATATGAAGGTGAGGAAAGCCTGAGTCATGTCTATAAGGGAGGTTACATTACGTCTGCTCAGCTCTGGTATAATTCACTATTGCCAAACAAGACCAACTGAATGAAGTGGGCTGGTGAGAATAATCGGTCAGCATGATGCAATAAAACAGTTCTATTCAACAGGAGCAGCAGCCTCCATAATGGTGATAACATTTAATTAACTTTCATGATGATTTATTTCTATTTTCTTTATTAAACTTATTAAGATATTTAAAACCAATCCATCTGTTATTAAGATCAGAGCAAGATTAAAAAAGCTGATAGCTACAGACCTCATCTAATGAGAAGGCTCACTTTTAAAAATGAGTCTTCAAAAGATTTTTTAAAAACACATTAGTTCTGTTGTATTAGATTTATAGTAATATGCATCTTCATATACATTATACACAGTATACACTGTCACTCTGAAAGCTCTCTTCACCTGTATCATTAATCCGAGGATGAATACTGTGTAATTACTGATCCAAAACTATTACAAATAGCATTTTAACAGAAGTTGTGGACTTTTAAGACACCAAGACTCCATTGGAATCCTTTGTTTAATGGTTCTTAAAGCCAATAATGGTTCTTTAGCCAATAAATCATACAGATCCTTTTGAACTTACTGGGCCATTGAAGCAAATCCTAGCAATTAACCAAGAGCTCAGATCTGTGAGATGAGAGCTGCCGTTAGCGGGTGTGACTGACTGATGTTTCTGATAAAAGACGGTGACTCAGTCAGGGGCTTTATCAGTGGAAGCGGGACAGGCCCTGAGATGTAAAAAAGAAAGCAAGTGTGCTTCCTGTCTGGCCACCAGCTTCAACAGTCGTAACAGTATTCTCTACAGGGCCCTGCGCTCTAACCCTTTAAAAAGAGAAAAGCTCAATGCTAATGTCAGCACTGAGCCCCAAAAGCAAAGCAGAGCTCATGACATCAGGAGAGAGAAACAGCTCAGAGTCTGTTGTGAGCCCCGGAGATGCTGCTGTAGAAAATCCTGCAGCTTCAAAGAGAAACCACCCTGGTTCGTTCTTTTGATCAAAGTTTAATGAGTTGCACTGGTTCAAAGGCGGAACCAGTACGTGTCCAGCAAACAAAAACATAGCTGGTGAAATACTGTCTGCATGAGAAGATGTCAACCACTACTTTTAATTCTCCTCAGTGAAATATCTTTCTATCCTGATGGGACATGGCGAGACAATGCAGGAGGTAAATCTCCAGTGAGCAGAGCTGACTGACCTCCTTACAGCAGGAGAGGGTGAAGTCATTCTCATAAAGCAAACTTCACTGAGGTTGTGTCATCAAGTTACTGAAAGTTCAGTAGGAGGTTCAGAAGATTCTTTATTGTCCATGACACAAAGAAGTGCCTCAGCTTCCAGCACAGACCCGTATTGTCTGCGAGCAGCGAGGCCTCACAGAGGAAACGTTTGTGTTCTGTCGAAAGCACGAGATAGTAAAAGTTTCAGGCAGAATTACGAGGATTAGAAATCCATCATTTCATGGAAGCTCGACAGAATAAATCTATGTGTTGTGGTGTGGAAGGTTTCAAAACATTGCCGCTCATGACGTCACCGGTCTAAAACTGTTTTTCTTTGACTTAAATTTTTTGACATTTTTAAATAATATACTGTTCTGAATCTTTTATAATATATTTTATCCTGACGCCGTTTGAACAACAGATATAAAACAGATGCTACAGTGTGGTCAGATGAGGCAACAGCACAAACAACAACTAAACAAGTTGCACCATTAGATCCATGAATAAATGACCAGACTCTTGATTAGCAATAAAACAAAGGTTCACCATCAAACCCAACATCAAAGCCCCACTGACCACCTGACCAGGTGTTCAATAAACCTCATGTTTAACCAAAGTTACTAGAGTTGCAGTTTTGTGCGACTACAGTACCACTAGTCTGTGTACTGAGGTGTTATTTCCAGATAGTAAGATTTAGATAAACTGGCTAATCTATTGATTAAGTTACTTGCTGTTGGATTGCCTTGCCCAGTCAGAGGTTATTGTTGTGATGTCGCCATGTATTGCCACATCTTAGCACTGCTTGTGGTCACTCATGTTATCGCAACCGATGGAAGTAACGGCCAAAACAACAGCGGGCGAAATCCAAGTTCCAAAAAACTGAAATTATGCTTTAAACATGCTCAACTGCTGCCGCCGATGCCAACAGATCCTGAGCAGCAGCTGCACGTCTTTGTCTTGGCGATGCCGCAGTCCCGTAAATCAGCTAAAAAAACAGTGGCACAGCGCATGGTAAACAATGCATATTCTTCCCCGCTCGCCCGAGGCTTCAATTTCCCATGTTTTTCTCTCGCAGGCTTTACTCGTGCGGTTGCCGAGTGAAAGCCACCGCAGTGGCAGAGAGGCCCAGAATAGCCGAGGGTGGGGAGAGCCAGCCGACTTGCATGTGGGCTGCCGAGCTGTGAGCTCTGTAGTGTCTCTAAACCATCCGCTGGCCGGCGGAACGGAGGCTGCTTCCTCATGCATGCCAGTGGTCAGAGCCGGGCCTGCACACCCTAAACTATTTCTGTCCTCCTCTCTTGCTTTTCCTTTTTTTCCTTTTCTCTCTTTTCTCATTTCTCTTTCTCACAAATAGCTGCCTTTAGAGGTACACCAATTTAGAAATGCAAGAAGGTGAAAGCTATGGAGGAAATGTAGTTCAGGAACGAAAATAGTTTATATATCGCTCTCCTCCTATGCATCTATTATTTTCCTCTGGTTGTAAACTGTGAAGAGGAAGCAAATACTTAATAGTAAATGCCAGCGGTAATGGATTCAATGATCTAAACGGATGATGCTATTTCTAGATTCTAAATTGCAAGCAGTACGGGAAAAAGGATAAACACGCCTTGTGGTGCTGGTAACACCGACATTCCTGGGGCGTTACGGCAGCCGATCACACAATTATGTGGAGCTGATTAAGCCCAATTCAATGACTAATGAATGTTTAGCTACCTCGAAGCAGGGCAGTTTAATCTGAGAGAAATGCGGGGCATTCCTTTTGTGTGGAATCCGAACGTGTCGGCGAGCTGTGCCGCTGGGAAACATAAATTCAAAACAATGTAATGACAGCCTGTTGATAAACTCCTCCGCCAGGCACAGAGGGGCATTGTTTCAGAGGAGGCCTTAAGTTAACATTTGTTATTCTCCGGCTCTCTTTGACTTAAATGTGGGGTTCAGCAGCACAAAGGGCCATATGAGTGAAATATTGCCTGTTTGTCCAGATGCATTCCAGGCACCTGGCAAAGCACAAACACACATACACTCAGTGTAGAAGAATGCTTCCACTGAACGCTGTATAAAACCTATCCTGCAGCTTCATCTCCCACTCATACACCATACCCCCCCCCCCCCTCCTGGAAGCATGCCCGCTAGGCCTACTGTATTTATCTTCTGTGCATGACACACACGGCACGCTGGAGAGGCCCACTGTTTATGGTCTGCTGACGTATGTAGGCCGCACTGTGTCAAATCCAACACATTTGGACCCAGACATGCAACGATATCATCCTGTCCCATCATGGTTAATGGTCTGAATTCACCTCGAGCTTCTGTAGTCTTGCTACCATCTCTAGGTGCTCTACAGCAGCGGCCCCCAACCACAGGTCTGTGGGTCATTTGGTACCAGGCTGCACAGAAAGAATAAATAATTAACTTCAGGGGAAAATGACAACTATCTTCAGGTTGGCAAATTGGATTTGTGGGGACGGCACGTGAACGGAGTTTTATTTGATATTTTTCAAACACTAGCAGGGAAGAGACTGCATCTTATTTTGAAGGCATGTCACCATAGCGACCTGAGAGTGTGGTGGGCAGAGGTGCAAAAAAGGTTGGGGACCACTGCTCTCCAGTCCAGTTCTGTCACTTACCACCCTCACACTCATTCATGCATCTCCATCACACATCACTCACATTGATTCAGCCGAAAGGGGAAACTCTGGGGTTCGGTGTCTTGCCCCGAGGACACTTCTGTGCGTAGAACGGTGGAGACTGGAGTCAAACTGTCAACCCTCTGGGTCGACGGCCCACTCCCTACCATTACATAAAGCTGTGTTGTCTTGGCAGACACTTCTGTCTGCACCTGAAGGCTGACAGCTCTGATTGACGGCTCGACTTGGCTCCACTGAGTTAGAGATAAGCAGCCCCAGATGGGACAGGTCGGATATGTCGGCCCCGCGTGATTTATCCCCTTGTGTGGGACAGTGGAGGGGACCTATGCCTGCACCCCCCCCCACCCCACTCCTGCAACCCATGTCCAATGCAAACCACATGGGAGAGGTGTAGATCTCTGTTTGATCCGTTCTGTGGGGGGGGGTCTGTATCCAGACAGCCCCGATGTGTTCCACTGCCCTCAACCTCTGTGTGACCCAGCTACCATCGGGCACCATTTACAGTGCAGTGGATGAAATATGCACCCACTCATTATGTCACAGAAAAAGGCAAAAGGATGATTTCTCCCCAACCCTGCTAGCTGGGAGCGCTGAGAGATTACACAGGGCTCAATAGAGCAGATTGAGGAATGACTACAAAGAAGATGAATGACGGCCCAAGGAACTGAGGCAGATGGTATCAGGCGAGAAAAAGTGTTTCTGTCTGACGTGGTGGATTGAAAGTTTAGAAGATTATATCAATTATTTTGCAGTAAAATATGAGGTAAAACACGTCAGCATAGGTGGTAACAAAACAAAATCCCAACCCACTGACTTCCAGGTTCAGTCTTTATGAAGTACAGAATAACAGCTTGTACAAATACGTCATCCCTTACATACACCCTCGCAGGCTTTTCACAGACGACATCATGCAACCCATAAATCATCCCGGCACACAGTTAAATAGGTATATATCACAAGCTGTAAAGATAACACTATATTTTAGCTGTAGATGGAAAGTGTTTTCTCATCGCAATCGGAACATCTCTGTAATAGTTCAGGAACATTTACTCCCCCAGCATCCTGCAGCGTAACCGATGTTTAAAGAGTTGATGCCTGGAGTTGCACCAACTTCTATCATACGGTGACTGAATGAATATGGTTAGAGAATTCACAGAGGACTGTCAGCATCTGCTCCAAATTTCATGTGTTCACAATAATTAAAACTCATCATTTTACAGTCTGAGTCTTGAGAAGTTCACAAAATGTCTTCCTCAGCACATGTGCCACATGTTCTGGAGTTTTTGTGTATCCTTGCAGACACACAAACAGCAAATCTTGGCTGAGGACAAAGTAACTATGTTGCTAATTTAAACCAACAAAAGCCGTTTTGTTTTATTATCCCCAGCATGACGCTAATGTGAAGGTATGCTTCTGAATCTGAGAGAATGTCCCTGACAGACCTTTGTTTCAATTCATGCAAACCTAATTCAGAACCTCAGTAAATTGAGCTTGAAACGATTCAGTTGTTCGCTGGAACGATAGTTGAAAGACAAATTTGTGGGTCAAGTCAGCTATAATTCAGTTATAAGCTTCCAATCAAAGTCATCAGAATCTTTTATGTCCCCTCGGTGCCTCTGGTGTTTGCATGCGCTCGGTTTCACTGCACACGCTTGGTGTCTGTACACGCTCAGTGGCTCTGAATACAATCACGCCTGAGGTATCCCTGGTATTTGTCTAGCCCCCGCAGCATCTCCCTCTGCCTTTGACACAGGCCAGCGTTTCTGGGGGAGAGGCCATTATTACAGGCCTCTGCACAAACCTTTCTGAGCTAATTTCTGTGTTTGCGTAGCGGGATGCAGATGTGTGGGCTTCTTCTGGTCAGACAGACAGTAACCGGGGTGGTATCAGTAAGTCAGAACGCAGGCTGTGTTTTTCCCGTCTGTTGACACGCTTGGACAGGTCGCCGCTGCGTTACGGCCGTCAGCTTTTAAACTACAGCGTCAGCCTTATGTAACAGTCAAGACAGGTGGTAGTTGAGAAGCTGCCTGACACACCTTTGTCAGCACATTGGTTTGATTGACCTGTAATTGTTAAAGAAAGAAGAAAGACAGAAAAATACTGGGTGCACTTGCCAAAATGACGTTTCTTTCCTTCATGCCTTCTCCGTGCATTGAAATTAAAGTTGCTTTAATCAATATTTTAATAGGTGTCAATGAATCAAATGACTGTGTAATGTAAAAAGGGTGTGAATTTATAGACAGAAAGCAAAGAAAATGATCAACTTCAATGTTTTCATGAGTCACCATAATTTCCTGTCAAAGCAGGACACTGACACAATACATTTTTAATGGAGCCTTAAAATATCTGCACCCTATTTAATACAGTGGCCTTAGTTACTCTGGTTTGTAAAAATGGAGTATTGATGCTAAGTTAAGGGGAAGGCTTTTTGTATAAAGCTCCTGCCCGAGGTTTAATCAAGCAAAGCTACAAAACAAAACACTTGGAACCATGTTTATCAGAGATTAAAACTGGACCATTTTCATCATGTAGCCAAAATGTTTCTGCTGTCACAGTTTTTTTTTATTGGATATCATCTGGAAAAAAATAAAAATTGGCTCTAATCAAGAGAAATCCCAGCTGCATACCAAATTGAATTCATTCTTTAAACAAGTGAAATTCTGAAATTAAAGCTGTTGGGCCGCCCGTCCGTCCACAGCGCTGCTCTGGGAACCAATATCTGCGAGATGCGTGCCACAAACATGAACAACAGTGCCGGAGAAATCCCCAAGAACTTGTCTCTTATTTCAATAACACAATTAAGCAATTTCACGAGAACCATAAATGCACTCAACTTAATCAAAGTGCCTCTAAGTCGGCGGCAGCGGCTGGAATCCTCCAACGCCTCTAATGAACTGAGCATTTGGAGATAATCCCACCAGATGTTGCGAAGCACATTCGTGTTGCTGGAAATGAAGCCACACATACTTGTATCTAAAACCAATGGAAGGCGGCCAAAACACACTCGCTCTGATAATGTAGCGTTCGGCAAAACACTCCCAGAAACCGTGCCTTTATTATCATTGGCTTTATCGGTTCTGCCATATGAAATCAACGGCATAGCTTTCTGTCAGGCTCCTCTCGTGAGCTGATGCTTCCAGGACAGTCACAAAGAGAAAGATTTTTTTTCTTGCTTCAACTGTGGAATGTTATTTACTGAACACCCAGATAAGACCTTTAGAAACCAAACTGGAGCGACACATCGATTCCCAGTGGACCTCCAAGAAGGCACGGAGAAAAACAGGAAGTAATCATTCGATCAGATTGGAAGAAACAGAGGTCGTCCTCCCCTCCCACAGATGTCATGCACGGCCAGTGGCCGTATATTATATTCCGGCCTCAGGATTAGAACTGAGCAGCTATTCAGCCAGGGTGTCACGTGCATCTCACGCGGAACGTCGAATGTTCTTCCTCTCCAACCTTGTGACCCATTAGAGTCAAAACCTGCACTGTCCAGGATGTTGCTTGATAGTGTCATCTAACCATCAGTTTACTCACATACTCTCCTCGCATGGGAAGCCATTATATAACCCTGGCTCTGTACATACTGCAAATTCCAACCTGGTGGAGCTCTAGAGCCTGAAACATGTTTCTAATGAGGAACAGACCCTGCCAGGGGCCGAAGAATAAATCTTTTAAGGACTCTGAATGTACAGTACACTGTGTCTCTCGACCTATCTGATGATCTCCGCAAGCACAACATGAGATATCGGCGAGCATAGCAGCTTGGAGCTACCACCCCCGCTCCCAGCCAGTGATGTGAGCACAGCTCAGGCTCAGGCCTCCGGATGAACTCAGCCTGACTCGAGCTGGTGTCCCTGCTCCGCTCGCCAGTCTGTGAGAACTGGCCGAGGGCACCCGGCCAGCTCTCATGGACGTATGGAGCAGGATAAGCGCTGGCGAAAATGGACAACCACAAGCTGATTGCAATGGGGTGGCCCGTCTGCGCGCGGCACAGCTAGTGGAATTCTAGCGGCAACACTGTGATGCATCACTTGCACTCTTTCCAAGGATGTGAGCCAGACATCAACACTCCTCCTGCGGAAGCGGTCAGAAAGTCTAATTGTAGAAGCATGTTTCAATCTGAAAGGTTAAGGACAAATCCCTCCTCGGATACTGTTACACTATCATCAGTCTGGGATCTTTCATGCATTCCAGGAGTTGTTTCGTGGTGAAGTATACATTAAGTGAAATATTCTCGTGCACTTTCCCTCCTGTTTACATCTCTCGGAGAGCGCGTCTGAATCTGCCGCAGTCGTCTGTGGTTTATACATGGGAGTCACGTCAGCGTTGGAGAGGCACAAATAACAGCAGCAAACATCAATGAGTGAGTGTTGGGCTGTTTTTTCCATCAACAGAATGAAAGAGCCAGGCCCTTTACTACTAATGCAGCATGACTGTGGCTGCGCTGCATTCCTGTCAGTGCTGAAGTGCCGGGTATCTGTTTCAGATTTGAGATGATTTCTTCCAGTTTGAATGTTTAAAGCAGAGATGGTTTGGAAGGGGGGGGGGGCAAGGGGCAGTGGAACAACCTGTAAACGTAAAATAGACCTTTCAAAGATGGCGTTTGTAGTGGGTCAGCTGATGATGACATGTGATGTATAGACTGCTCTGTCTGCATCAGCTCCTGAAGAAGACATCTGCAGCTGCTTCACATCTTTCTTCACCAGCTGGTCTCCAACATTTTCAGTGAACCAGTTTTTGCTTTTGGTTTGGTTTGTTAAACGCAGCTGCAGCCGGGATGACCTCTGCAACGTATTTTTTCATCCAGAGATATTGGTGTTCTTTTTGTATCCATCATGTGTTAGACATGCCATCAATGCACCAAATCCCTAGTTAAAAAACCCCCAAAGACGAATGCATTCTAACATTCAGCTTAACATTTTCAGGAAAGTCTGCATTTTGCTATAAGTATGCCTCTGCATGTGTGTGTGTGTGTGTGTGTGTGTGTGTGAGAGAGAGAGAGAGACACGTAACATTCAAGGGTTAAATATAACAGTAACACATTTGAAACCTTGACCTGTTGCTGTCCTTACTCTTGAACTCCACCTCTCACCTTTCGCCAACTTTTGTCCAGTTGCTAAAATAGACCCAGAAGCTGAGGTGCTACCTCTGGTGCGTGTGGTCTGTTTTAATTCAGGATGGTGCATCGCCCACACACAAGAAAAACATTTTGGGATACGGCCACAGAGCAAGACAGTGTTTAGACTACCCACAATCCCCCCCGCCCCACCCCCCCACCCCCATTTGGCTGTACATCTCCCGCACCCAAAACGTTAGCCAGTGCCCTCAGGTCCCTCCCTGCGAGGCTGAGAACGTTGTGAAATGTTTACTGTCAGGAGCGAAATGAATGTACAGTGAAAAAGTACAACCCTGAGAGAAAGCTTTGATAAGAATGTGCATGTGTCGAGTCTCCATCTGCAAACGACGTGCACAGAACGTTTTATTCACTGCAGTGTTTTTAAAAGGTGGGAAAAAAATGCCACTGAGCCAGTCTCCCGGGGGTTGTAGGGGGGGAATGCTGCTCTTACACCTAAATACATCTTTATTATTGTAGACTTGTTCCCTCTGGAAAGTAACCACTTCAGTGCCCTCCTCAGATTTAATCATAAAGACGAGAACCCAACTTGGCCCTCAGTAAAGTGGCTGATACAGTATACATCTCTCATGGCTGCAATTATTATTGCCTTCATGATATATTTTTCCATATTCTCTCCCCATTTCTCTTTGTTGGTCACATGATAGATGGGCTCTGCGATGTAAAGCCCGGGCACATTTCCATACGTTTCGAATAAGTGCAGCGGAGAGCCAGCAGCTGAAGCAGTAGCCTTCTGTTTTATTTTAGGAGACACTGGTGCTTTGTGTTAGAGTTTCTCATCCTCCTCACCTCAATCGCTCAGCCTCCTCCAGACAACAAGTGATAATGATGTAGCTCGCTTCATAATGAGTGAGAACACGTGCGGCTGGGGGAGGAAGGGTGGAGCTGTGAGGTGGATCTGTCGTCTGACCGAGGTGTGAACACAAGATTAAAATTAAATCTGCCAGACGGGAGAAAGTCGGCACGCAGACGTATGTCGCACTTAGTCACTCGAATGAAAGCCGTAAATATGTTTAGATGTTAAGAGTGCAGCATTTCCTTCAATTCGTGTGTTTTCTTCTTGTTGATTTACTTCATGAGACAAGGGCAGGCTTGTGTACCTGACCTGGGATCAGTGCGAGCTGTGTCAGTTGGAGAAAAGTGACCTCAGCGGAACATTTCCGACAGGACACCAAAACACTTTAGAGAAACCTCACGCAGAAAGCGCTCCTTGTGTACAGGGGTGAACTTGAACCGAGAGTTGGCCAAGACAAATTGGTCCTGAACTGGAATAAGTCAAAAAATAACAGCAACTCCTGCCACAACACAGCTTGTGATGGAAAACAAAAATACGATGACAAGCAAAGTCCTGGCTCGAACTGGGCTCAGCTGAACACATCGTACAGTGGAGGCTTGTGCTGCTGTGGTGGGTTTTAGTGAAGGAGAAATAAAACTCTTCAAAACCCAGCAGAAGTGGCATCACCGGGGAAACTGGGAAACTTGTTTCTTACCATTTACTTTACATTTACTTCGTACTCGTGCAGTGGTGAAAGTGATCGGCGCCATTGTTTTGCAGTGATATTTAAGTCTAGAAACGGTAAGAAATTGTGAAAGAATCGCTAATACCACCCCACTGCCACACTCTCTAAATAAGTGAATGAACTGATTCAGAAGCCATTTATAAAGTCATTATCTGCATCCCATTGACCCATTCGGCTTATTGTTTTAATGTGGTTGTTCTGAGTTTCATGAGCTCAGCAGTTATTCCTGCAGGGGGTGAAGTAGTTACTATTTCCCTTTAGAGCGGCAGCTCTGGAGTTTCCTTGGTTTGATGGGCTTTTAAAATGAGAAGACAAGTGTTGGTGTGTTCTACTTTGAGATCATGTGCCGGCCACATGGATGCCGCGATGACATCATCACCCCAGGGCGACACCGCAACACCGCGCTAAAAAGGCTCAATTCACAACTGCTGCTTAACCGGCGCTAAATAACGCCTGTGTGAGTTAAATAAGGAGGTGTCTGAGCTGCTGTGAGCCGTCCACAGATACACACATGCATTTGCACAGCATTACATATGGGCAGTTATTTCAGCGGCGCATCCATCATTTCGCGGACAAAAGTAGGGAGACGAAGATTAAAGAGGGAGGAGGGAGATCTTGTCGTGTTTGCAGAAGGATGTGCTGCTTCATACTCTGGACAAGACGGGATTATTGTTCAAGTGCAACTACGGCTTGTGAGGACAAGTGCTCACCCTTAATTCTTAATCGCACACACACACACACACACACACACACACACACACTGATTGAGCCACAAGCTCCCCTCCCCCTCATCCCTCTACACACTGTATGATGGAGAAACACACACGCCCCTCACCTCTGCTTTCTTCAATCTCTTTGGGGGCAAAACTACACACATCACCTCTGAGCTGCGCCGGTTACCAAGGTGATGGGATGAGAATCGAATTGAGAAACAGGGGATCCAGTGGTGACGTTGGCCGTGTCCTTGACTCGAGGGCATCGGGTTATAACCCTCACGTGTGCTGTCCGATGTCCCTGTCGAATCATTTAAAATCACCCTCGAGAGACAAAGGCTCACATTGTGGAAGTCTAACAGCCGACCATGTGCTCATTAGCCTGTTTGGAAAAGTCCCCGGCGCATGCTGCAGTGCCGCAGTATTCTGCAGTGATCAGCCCATTCCGACAGTGTTGACTCAGCCCCCTGCAGCTTTGAATCATGAAGGATTATCCACGAAATAAATGGTGAAATGACTTTTCAGAGCTATCGTTACAGAGAGGGTATGTTTGTGCATGTGTGATGGACAGATAAGGACGGAGGCTCACAAGAAGTCACATGGGAGAGTCCAGTCAAGTGTCAGTTAGCTGCAGGCTGCATTTACTGAGCTGCTCTTATCAGATGTGGGCAGTCGCAGAGTCAGACCGGGGAGGGAAAGAGCACACACACACACACACACACACACACACACAACCGCTGTGCATATCATGAGGGATTGTTTTAGAAAAGGGAGTCAGCCAGACATCCCATGAGGCATCTGCCTGTCTTTCGCACACTGCTAATTTTTTTGGGCTGCCAGACCGGAGCTAGTGTTCCCTCATCACCACAGCTCCACCAAAGAGCAGGAAGCGAGGAGGATCCTCAGTCACCACAGAGCTGCATAAAAATCTGAGCTCCGTGCAGGAGAGGACAGACGTGCACAGGTGCTGCTACAGGGGGAGAGAGAGAGAGAGAGAGAGAAGGCAGCAACAACAGAGACAGAGAGAGAGAGAGAGGAAGAAGAGGGGGAGGTGTAGGAGGAGACTTGACTTGCTTCAGAGGGGAATAGGAGCCGGGGAGAGCAATTCCAAAACAGCTGTCCGGCAGACGTCCCAGTCGACAGAAGTGCAGCCTCGAGGCAGAGACGGGAGGCAGGGCAGCGTCAACAAGCCACAGGAGCAGCACAGCCGCCACTGAATGAACACACACAACACACATCAACCTGAGGGTGCAGCGTTCAGGGGAACACCAGCGATACCTGCGTAGGAATCAAGATCTCATCAGAATCACAGGAGGTGAGTGGGAACATGTTTCATTTCATCCTGCCTCGGTGCAGAGACCTGAACCAGAGGTGACAATGCTGCTGTCATGTTGAGTGAGTGGGTTCTTCATCAGAGTCTTCGTGCATGTCTGGAGCAGAGTGGGATATTGCTTGACAACAGCAAAAAGACTCATATTGTGCTCCTACGGGAAACATCCAGCGCTCAAACGTCTAACACAAGAGCCGAACCGTTGAGCGCAACATGATATCCTCCTTACTTTCCAAGAGAGACGGTTTTAGTCTGGCTACACACTTAAGGCATGTTCCTCAGAAATGCAGAGTTGGCTGTGCCTCTATCTCTCGAGGGGTGCAGAGTTGGAGGAGGTTTTCGAGGGAGGAAAGGTCCATTTCTTTTTGTGTGTTGACATTCCCTTCATGTTTCATGAGCTTTGATTCGGCTTCCTGCTCAGCTTGGCCAAGGATAACTCTGGCAAGTGCTGGCCATGCTTGTGGGTGGCACAAGGGGAGCGAGAAGGAAAGACAGAGTAAATACTCCACCCTGCTATTCGCCCTGGTCCCAGCACCACCGCCAGGCCCCCGAAAGTAAGGCCTTTGCCTATAATTGAGGTTTTTTTTTTTTTTTTTTTTATGCAACAAAAAGCTTAGTCTATTCTTTAAGGCTGCCATTACCCTCTGTGGTATGTGCATTTGCTTTTTAGACACAGCTCCAAATAGAGGGTCTTTCTGCTATTCAACAACGTGAGAGAAATCAAAGCCACGATTCCATGTTTGAGACTTGGGAAACGTGTTGAGTCACTTTGGAGGCACAGTTGGCTCCTTTGTGCTCATGATGTTACCCTGAGTAACGACTCCAGCTCTGCAGGGCAGCATGCTATTTTCAACAGGAGTAATGTGAAATGTCAGCGCAGTAATCCCATCACAGGAGGATGATTTAGGGGATGGACAGTTTCTATTTTAAAGAATGGTGAAGTCATATACCCGTCATATTTCGAGCAGCTGCTGTCGCTCCCTCATCGCCGGCTGTGGATCTGTGCAGCTCCTACTGAAGCATCATCAAACCAGCATATGTTTATACTGCAGTGGGGTAACACTCCCTCTAAAAATACACTGACCCACTTATATTGCACGTGACTTTGAGGTGTCCAGAAATACCCAGACAAATCACGAGCCATTAGTTTAATTACCAGATGCCAGCCCCACATTTATCTGCCCCCACACTCCAACTTTCATCACCTCGCTCCTTCTGCTGCCCCCTTGCTAATGCCTAACCCTCCGAAGCTCCGACCAGTGAGGTTTGGAGCGGCTCCAGATCACTTCATGCCCAGACAGATAGCTGTTGCCGAGCCAATGACACAGTGACTTGCAGCCCCCAATATGGCTGGGAGGCTGCTCAGCGAAGGCACGAGATCATCGGATCCCGGGTTCCCCAGGGGTGTAAATGAACCCCCCGGCTGCATTCTGCGGCGGTGGCGCCGGCGGGCTTGGAGCGGTCAACACGTGCCACGGCACCTCTTTCTGGAGCGGTGCCAAAGGGGGAGGGGGTGTAAATCTGGCTTTGAGATATAAGAGAATACACCTGCTCAGCTACAGACACATTCACTGGGTTCGCAGGCCACGAGGGTCCATCCTTTGATATCCTGTTGTAATTGATTCATTTCCTCCTTGGCCAAAGCAGGCTTAGCTAACATTGCTAAGACTCCAGAGATTTTCCACATGCACAAATCAATACTAAATTGCTCAATCCCTCATTTAATTAACCCTCATCCTGGTTTTCGCAGCAGATCCCTGGGAGACTAACATGAGGAAGCACTTGTCCTCTTACTTTGCTGATGGCCTCTTGGATTCCAGCCATGTTTGCCATACAGTCTAAACTGAGCAGCCCCCCCCCTGTGACAGATCAGAGCTGCTCATCTACTCTAAAAGTTCTCTCTGTTTATTGATTCAAACTAGCATTATCATGTATTAATGCATGGGCTGTGAGGACCAGACACATGTTGTAGTGTCATCAGGTCAGACCAATAATCAATGCTGGAAAGGAATTGGTTCATCCAGACATGCAGCAGTGACCTTCCATTCTGGGAGAGAGTCAAATCAAAGTGGACACAGATATAGAGACTCACAGGAAGCAGCGTTCTGCTTGGAGGTGCATTCGTTTCATTTCCTATCCGAGGCCAATGTCTCACAGCAGGGAGCATCACCTGTCAGGGTTAGAAACGACAAGCAGCGAAGACGTTGGGATGAACAGCATTGCAGGAAGGAAGAAAGGGAGAAAAGCTTGAGCGGAACAAGTGAGTGATTTTGCCTTTCAACATCCCCCCCCCCCTTCATCAAACACTGCAGCACTCCTCTTCGCCCCCTTCCTTCCCCTTCCCTTTCACCTCCTCACTATTAGCAAACAAACATGCCCTCCTCTGCACACATGGCATACATTCAAAACTGCTATCTCTCACGAGTGCAGCCAGGCACCTCTCACAAACATTGACACTCACGGCAGCACTCAAACACACAAGGGCCCTCGATACACTCACACATGTTCTGCATCCGTGGATTTGTGTCACGGTTATATATATCTCCATGTGTGCGTTCTGGCTGGCAGGTTTATTTGTCTTTTAATGGCACCTTCCCATCCGGTTCCCCTCATCCTCCAAGTTCACAAGATGAAGCCGAAGGAAGAGGTTGTTGCTGTGATGCTTCTTCAACTCCATGTTGAAAATAGGTGCCATTACCATGCAAGTGTCTGTCTCTCTGTCTCTCTCTGTCTCTCTCTGGCTCCACAGTAACGTGTCTGCAGAGTGGCCAGAACCTAATTAAAGAATCTCTGATAAGGTCGATGCAGCATGTGTCTGTGGGCCCGGATGCAGAAGGAATGTGGATGTTTTCTCATTGAAACCTTTTTATTTTATCTTGTATTCGGGTTGGTGGGGGGGGTGGGCTTGACCGCCCAGGAACTTTCACGAAGCGGTGCACTCAGACGGTCACTGCTGACGGACCTCTCATAAGTAAATATGTCTATAAATGGGCAAGCTGTCTTCACTGGTGCTCTCCCCCACCAACCCCATCACACACACACACACACACACACACCGTCAACTCCCTCCACAGTGTGTTTTTTCCCCTCTCCTTGGTTGCCATGTCATCTAAAACGGTCAAACCAATCCTCTCCTCTTTTTACATCCATCCTAAATTAATGTGGCTGCCGCTGAGGCGACATTCTCGAATTGGTTTGTAATGGAAAAGCTCTGAGCAGGCACAATGCAATCAGCCACCTTTTATTTGATCCAATCCAATACCGCTTAATAATATTTACCCACACTGATGCATTGTGCACCCTAAGCTGGTATCTCTGCACTTATTAAACGTGAGACTGAACCCTGTGCCAACCAAATCCATTCACAGCCTCCATCACCATCTTTGTTAAGATCCACTTGCTCTGTATCCCCTTCACTCTGTTGGTCTCACACAATCCCCCTAAACCCCTTTAACCCACCCCCCTCCAGGCCCATCACTCTTTATCTCTGTGCGTGTCTGAGCAGTAGCTCACTCCTGAAACAAGCTGCACCACTCTGATCCGAGTATAATTCCCCCTTTGCTTCTCCTCTCTCCCGAGCTGCGTTCCAGCTGTTCCACATTAGCACATCCAGAGCTGCGGAGGCCAAAGGAGGCTCATGTTTGGAAATGTGAATAGAGGAGCAAAAAGACCCAGGCTTCATCCTCCTCTGCTCTGGCTTTAAAGTTCACCAGCTGCAAGAAATGGATGGGGGTGTTTTTTTTTTTCTTGCAGGATCCAAAGTTTATGTCTAGGACGTGTGTTAGTTTCTTCTTCAGAAAGGCAGGCGAGGAGTTTTTTTGCAGCAGCGCTCATCTGACAATTTGACAGTGCTTCATGTTTCAGAAGAATTGCTGACGTTTTCCTTATCTGTTTCTGATTCCAGGAGTGTCCATTTGACCTTTCTAGACCTCCACACATCACCAGCCCGGCTTGCATTCCTGTTTCCTGATCGATGCTGCCATTGCTGCAATTATTTTTGGAGCCCTGCTTGACCGGCAGGCGACTAAGAATGTAATCAGAGCTTCACCTCTGGGGAACTGTAACGTCCAGAACCTAAAGAGCACTTCCGACTTTTCTGTCCCGCATTACTTAGCTCTTTTCTAAAATTACAGCCATGCCAGCAAAAGCGCCCATATACCTGAAGCCCACCAATACTAAGAAGGGGAAAAAATGTCGCCTCAGAGATATGTTGTCCCCAGATATGATCAGTCCGCCACTCGGGGACTTCCGCCACACAATCCACATCGGCAGGGGCGGGGAGAGAGACGCCTTTGGTGACATGTCCTTCCTTCAAGGGAACTATGAGCTCCTACCAGGCAAAGGTGATGTCCACCCTCAGTATGGCATCCAAAGTGAGTTTCTGCGAGCCAACAGCACAGGGGATGCCTCCTTTGCCGAGACACCGTCTCCAGTACTCAAGAACGCCATCTCCCTCCCAACTATTGGTGGCTGCCAGGCCCTCACCCTTCCCCTGATCTCCTCCACTGTGTTCTCCATGCCCCCAGAGCCACTGGAGGACATCATTGGGCCTACAGCTCCCATGAAAGTGGACAGGGCTGAGGAGGTGGAGATCCTGCAGATGGATGCTCTGCTGTGCTCTATGGATGTCTTCAGCAGCGAGCCCTCACCTCCCACCGCAAATATCCAGCCAAAGCCTGACGTCCTCTTGGATCTGCTGGAGAACACAGACGTGTCCACCTCCAAAGCAGTTACCAAAGCCAACAAAATCAACAAGAGTGAAAGCAGATTTGATGAGCCATCATCATATTTTATCAACGGCCGCAGCAGCAGCATCTACAAAGGCAACGGAAGCCTCAACAGCAACACAAGCAGTGACAGCTTCGACAGCTTAAGCGATAAAGGGGACTTCCAGGGAAAAAGCTGCGATGGTAGCATGAGTCTCAATGACAACTGCAATGGTTATGGACACTTTAACGAGGAAATTAGCCTCGGCTTTAAGCAGGAGCTCTCAAAGTGCAACAGAGAGTGGGTGGATCGGGACAGTGGTGTGGAGGAAGGCCGCATCTGTGATTTTGATTTAGAGTTTTCCAAGGAGAAGAGCACGTCGCAGGATTCCCTCAACCAGATCACGGGGTCATTTCTCTCGCTCCAACTTGATCTGGGCCCATCCATCCTGGACGATGTGCTCAACATAATGGATAAACCCGCAGTAAAGAGCAGGCCTTGAGCTGCGGTGAGGCCCCAAAGAGAAGAAAGGGAATTTATAAACTATAGCCATGACGAGAGAGAGACTCACAAAGCAATCAAATGGTGTCTGGATATATCATTACGATGAAAATGAGCTTCGATAGACAGAGCTGCTTATGTTTTTATTGTCAAAACACAACTATTCTAGCTTCTATGGAGTGTCGATTCTTCTTTTTTTGTTTACCATGTCAGCCGCATGTTTAGGATGCATGCCATAGTGAGTTGCAGCTAAAACACAGCCATTGTGCCTTTGATTTGATTTTACTGTAAAAAATGCTACAGGATTGATTTGTTTTACGTTGACTTTCACCGTATAACTTTGAGTCCCTATGCTTGTTTTATGCTCTCAGACTCTCCCTGAACATATAGCATTTTGTGAATTTCAGTGTGTTAACAATGCACCACTTAAGCATTTGCCACATGACCTTTTCAAACTACCGAACACTATGCATATTTGTGATGTTATTTTATTCTATTGTAACACAAATAAATTGATTTCGTGCAATTCTGGCCACTTTCTTGCAGGGAGTGTGTACACAAGCCACACCTGAGAAATACATTGAAAAATGCTTTACAGAGATAATTCCATGTAAGAGTGAAGAATAAGAATTATGCTGGGGCAGGAGGACAAAAACAAACAGAAAAGATGGAAATGCAGCAAAGAGCTACAGACTGACGGAAAGAAGGATAGAATGGATTTCTTTTCTCGCCTCTGACATTCCTTACATACTGCCTTTCTGCCCTGCAGTGGGAGCACCGGTGGGTCTTCATCTGCCCAACCAGGCGCCTGCTCCATTTGTTTGCGTGTGGACAAGACAGGCAGAGGAGGGGTCTTTGAAATTCCCTGCATTCCAGCCATAGAGCACAAGTGTCCAGGACCAGACATAAATCAGCTGTTTCAAGAGAGGAGGGAGGGCTTTGCTTTTGGGGCGACACTATTCATCAGCTATATGTGTGTTTAGAGAGATGAGGCTATAAAACACATGCTTACACGTCGCAGGAAAATTTAGGTCTGTGCTGAACGATAGATGAGCTCTCTTCTTCTGTTGAATGACAATAAAGATGTGTTGACACAGCAGGGTTAAAGAAACAGCCTGGATGCACAGGGCCACAGTCATTATCCATTGCACCTACAATCAGCCTCTTGAACTCAGTCACCTCTGAGCCTGATACTGTGTTCCTATGGGCAGCGTAAACATGAAGAGTAAGTCATTACTAGACCCTACAGACACTTATAGTAGGCTTCCCCTGAACACCCGCAGGCTCATTTCTGTGTAGAAAAGCCAAGACAGCTAGTTAATTTTATATGCAAATAGTTATCTGGGTTCGATTCCACTTCTGTCATTGAGTGAGCCAATGTGGCAAACCTCTATGAATCCCTCAGAATGTACGCAAACAACCGCAACCAACCCAGGCCTTGGCATCTGAAGCCGCTGCAAAACCAGATGTTCGAGGAGACATGAACAGTTCCCCATGCAAGGAAACCCATGTCATGGCAGATGCCTCGGCCATTGGAAAATCCCAGTGTTAGCGCTCAAGAGTTTGCAAACACAGAGCTGAAGCATGTAACCTCAACACATGAGTAATGAAAACCTGTAGGTAGGCTAATTACTGTGCTTATACCTGCAATGGTACATCACTGACTCAATGACAGGCCTTCATTTTTACAGGCGTGGACCCCAAGAAAACTCCCTTTGGTTTACAAAAGAACTAGCGACCACAGCACTGCAGCCCGTTGTGCAACAGAGGTATTTCTGCACAGATGCCAATGTACTCTGACATGAAATACCAAGTAATAGCAGAGTACTCAACACGTAGCACCATAAAAAGTGCTCTGTAATTGAATGTCCTCATAAAATATAGATTTTTGTTTCATCACTAGGGTTTATGCAATTGTTTTATAGACATGTGTGTAAACGTACGATTTATGGAAAGTTTAAAAGTCTAGATAACAAATCATTACATCTGTGTTGCACAACCAGTTGGCTACCGCCAGATGCAGAGTGTCTCGTCTCGTTCCCGGCATTAGTCTCCTATGAGGAGCCTGAGGGCAGAGGAGAAATAGCCAGAGATGGAAGGCAGAAAAAGACCATGTGGTGTTTCTCATCTCCGCTGGGCCAAGAGGGAAGCTTGACCTGAAGGGACCTCGCTTCTGATCATCCATGTCAACGCAACAAAGATGCTGTATACAGCAACACAATCAGACAACTCTTTGTGACGCCCACAGACTCCAAGAGAACAATCGTCCTCTTGTTTTGTTTCACGGTCACAGCATTGCAAAGCTTGGTTTGTTGTTCCCAGTTTGCTCGAGTCTTCGTTCAGATACATTAAAGTGAGAATTTACCCTTTAAAAATGTTTTTAAAAAAGCATTTCAAATATGTTAATGTGCAGCCAAACTAGTGTTAGTGAAAAACACTCAAGTTAGCAAAGCGATGGGAGGTGACACGGGTGTTGCCACTACCTGCCGCCTTGTAATTTCCCAACCTGTCGGTGTCTCGATAAAACACAGACAGAAATTAAGTAAAACTAAAAGGATATAGAAAAGTTGTGAAATTGAATAAGGAAAATATACGGAATATATCACAATGTCATGTGATAGGTACATCTTTGAGCTTTAAAGAGTTAAAGAGAAAGGTTTTTGCCAGTGTCCATAGTTTTGATTGTCTCAGTGAGTTCTAGCTCTTTCTCAACAAAAACAAATATTAGCACACTCTCATAAAACTGGAAACAAAACCAACACCAAGCTTAAAATTGATAGTCTGCAAACCCCCAGTCAGATTTATCACACACCACTTGGCTGCAGGAAAGAAAATATATATTGTCTCTGTCTGTAGTTTCCAAGATAATCTCTTCAAGTACTTCACCTTATCGTCAAATAAATAGTGAGTAATAATGGGAATACTCTCAATACTCCTTCTTATCTGTTTCTGAAGAGTTGAGACCTGTGTGAAAAAATAATTATCATGACAAAAACATGTAGAGAGCCTGCTCAAAACATTACAAGGCAAATCCTTCAAGAACATTTCACGAGAGTTCCGCCAGCACATCAGTGATTCCGGTGGATTCAGCTGCTCAGTTTCCTGGGCTTAGGTGAAGCTGTCAGTTCACAGATGAATAAGCTTTGGTCCAGAGGCGACTGGTGCCAAAGAAAGCACAGCCAAGACCCACGGAACTTTCCACCCAACCTCCACAACAGAGCTGCATTATGTGCCTGCTGCCTTGCACATGAAGGTGTTCGTGAACGGGCCCCTCACATAGCCAGACCTGAGCCGTGTCCGATGGATGAGAGGGGAAACTTTAATAAGATGTTTCCCTGCTCACCGGGCCTCGATGGAGACAGCAGAGACGTGAGCATCAGGATAAAGCGCCTCTTGTTTTCACCTGCTGTAAATGTTCTGCTGCGCTAAATGAGCCCCAAATCAGATACAGCACTTTCCATCCAGCCAACGCACTGGGCAGGAGGAAATATCTGAGCTATGAGCGCAGCCTTTCTCAGAAATGTTATTGTAAAATATTTCTCCTGCTTTCTGGAGAGATATCTTTCATATCTTTCAAGAGATTTGTATCATTGATACAAACTATGCGTTCCAAACTTGGATGCCATGACTGATAATTGGGGGCCTCTGTAGTAGAAGTTTCTTAGGAACATTTACTTTGGGATGGTGAGCGCGGAGCTTGGGCTCGAGCGTTCTGTGGGTCTGCTGATTTAGCTCCATCGAGCTGCAGCTCCCTTTTCAAAAGACAACAGCGGAGAGAGTTTACTCTCGGGGGGAATCAAATGAGCCCGAGCACGGGTTGATGCTGTGCAGATACGAGGGGGGCGCGCACACACAGCTCGGTCTGGCAGGGAGCGAAGACCTCAGATTCACTGCACTGTTGACTGCTGTTTGGCCGACAGTAACCATAGCGAGCGGAGTCTGTATCTCCGGCACGTGAGGGCTGAGCTGGAAGGAGGGCAGAGAGACGATGAGAGCTAAACAGAGCGGCGTCACCTCACGGGCACCAGAGCATTGCTGGGACGAAACGCAGACACAGCTAATTGTGATTCTGCGCTATGTAGAGCATAACAACAGCTACTCTGCTTTTATTCATGTACTTATCTCTAATGTGCATCATAACTCTGAAGTTATATGCACTTAGTGGTTGGTCTAATCTGAAAAGTGAATGGCAATGTAGGGCTCTGATTATTTATCATTTGTATACTTTAGAGATTAATGTCATCTTCCAGGCTGGCAGTCCTGGAAATGCGACTAAGAGCTGGTTCCAGTTTGAAATAAATGCAACTGATGCATCATTTCCTCCTGTCTCAAAATCAGTTTTAATACAGTGGTTAGACATGGTGAGTTAGGTACTGTGGTGACTTAGTCCGTATTGACACTTCCTTACTTGTGCTTCTTTTATTTTAATCCCTCAAAATAAAAAAAGATTTCCGATAGCAAAACCTGTGATGTCAGTTACAGCTGAGCTTTGTTTTACTGTGTTGGCTCCTGCAGTTGTATGCCGGCTGCCAGGTGCCACAGCACAGTGAATTTTTCCAGCTGGACACTAGATACTGTACATTACTCCATTAGGCCCAGCCCTCAGCCGGTTCCATTCTCTGTCCTCCTGTCAGCTTTATGATAAATACTGCAAGGGGGCTGTGAGACACTGGGCTCAGCACCTACAGTAGCCTCGCCTGTTTTATCAGCTTAATTAACCAAAACCCCTGCGCAGCAAACAACCCTTGAATTATTATGTAAATACATGTTCCCTCCTGGGAAGAATGGAACTGTGACTGAACCAAGGAGGACAAGCCAATAATGTATGCTGCCTGTATCTGAGCTCTCTTTCTAAGGCAACCAAATTCAGAGAACATATGAGTCTTTCTAAAAAGCTTGTCTATATTTTGTCTCTATTTAAATGGCATGCCCCCCCCACCCAAACCCGTGGCAGCAGCTGCCGGTCGGTTCCGTCCTGTGCTCCTCTTCGACCGGCGATCTATATTCACCCAGAGGAGGTATTTATATATTTGCTCTTTGCTGCATTTCTTCCAGACAACCATCTGAGGATTCCTCCAGTGCCGCGCAGGGGGAAGGGTGTGAAAGGGGGGAAGGGGCTTATGGGATATCACTCCTTATAGATGAGGGTGACATCACTTGCCATGTTTTCCTTTCACAGGTCAACAACATCTCCGTCAGCCTGATGAGGCGACTGCACCCAGTCACCCTCTGGGACCCAACAGCGTGGACAGGTCACTGAGTTGGCCTGAGGGGTCGGGCTGTTGGATGCATGTCACTCTTCAGTACAGTTCCAATGTTGTCTGGGACATCACATATCCATCCACCAGCCAGTACTGCTCAGTCTCCCTCCACGTGTAAAATATGTCAGGGATATTTTGGCTTCACTTCTGGACAATGGGAATATTTCTCATCCTATCTCTCAAAGCAATAAGTACATTTTTCAAGATGCTCAGCTTTAAATAGTAAAATCCTCCAGCGACTCCACTGACAATGAACAGGGAAGTGTTGATACACCCTGATGAGGGTTATTTGTTGCTTTAAGCTTTTAGCTTTCTAAAAAGCCTCTGGCTCTGATGATGATGATGATGCAACATGAGCCACGCTGCCAGAAATTCATCTTGGCTCTAGAAAAGTCTCCTGTTCATTTTCAAGTTGCCTCTGATCTCTGGGGTCTGAAGACTTCCGACTTCTGACGTTGCTGACATCCATCTATGAAACAAAAAAGCAGTTGAGTAAATGATTGCATGGGAACAATAACGATAAACAATTACATTTCTTTTAATAATGATTGGATTAAAGTTTTCCAACTCCTCTGCAGCATAGACTGTTTCTGGAGGAGCTCAAAGGCTTCAATACATCTAAGAGTTAGCTCATTCCAATTTGGACCCGGCACTGTTTGTGACATGTGATGTGAGTTTTACCTGTTCGGAGTTATGGTTATAGAAAGTGCAGCCCATGAAGCCACTGGGTGTTCAGGTCAGAGGACAACATTCCTGTCATTAAGGCTGACAGCATTCAGGATTCTGCCTTTTAAGGTAAGACCTCATCTCCTCATCCCTGTACAGGCTAATCCCTGTCTCCCGGGGCTCAGCGGGTGCCCCCAGAGTCTCTTTTTATAAGTTGCCACCAGCCGGTCATGCGATCACATCTGCAGGAAAACTTCCAAACTGGTTCATTTGCTTACGACCCTAAAAAAAGACCCAGCAGCTGGCGGCCGTTCGTTTTACACTTTGTTTGGAGGAGCTGTTCCACTTCGCCTTTGCATGGTTGAATTTGGCAGTAAAGCAGAACAGCACACGTCGCAGAGATAGGACGCAAGGCTTCCAGTTTTAGATTAAAAGTGGCGGGGAGCGGTGTGTTGATGACATTCTCACAGAGTGCTGTGACCTCTGTCCTCCACTCAAGAGCCGCATTGTGCTTCCACATGAAACACACCACGGCACGTCTGCAAAACTCATCTCATTTCCATTTGACACCATGGGGAGTAAAGCAATATAACAGCGTATACCTCAGCCTCGTTCACCGGACTGTCAGTCATCTTTGAGGACTGAGGAGCCCCCATCAGCACCAGGAATGTCTTGGACAGAGTCCCACTATGCATCACCATCAACAGTCCTGAAAACAGAGAGAGAGAGATCTTTTTCCAAGTCTTGATGTCTGCCCAAAGCGTTTTACAGTACAGCTGCACATGCATACAGTGCATCACTTGCTCAAGGACACTTTGGCACACAGAATGGAGGAGCCTGGGATCAAACTGCCAACCTTCTCCTTACAGGGCGACTCGCTCTGTCCCCTGAGCCACGGCTGCCCCAAAAAACCTGCTTGAGAATTTAAAGAGGTAAAGTCAAAGCAACAGGCTGAAAGGAAAACAAACACCAACCTGTTGTGCATATCGATAAATGAGGTGAAGGTGTGTTTGCCTGTCTGTCAGTCAGAGGGAAAACGTCCTCAAATATTCTCCCCCGGAGGTCTGTGAATTTCAACTTTTCATTTCTTCTCTGAGCTGTCAGAGGAAAAAAACAATTGTGGCGAGAGTGCTCCCCAGCCAAGTTGTGCCTTAACCTCAGGTTTGTTTGCTGGTGGCATGGCTTCTTCTCCGTTGCTGCACAGCAAGCGTTTTAATCCTTCACACCGACTCTTACATAACTGACCTTTCCCAGGGATCACAGGTCACAAGGTCTTCGTTTTCTTGCGAAAGGGGAAAATACCAGCGATGAAGTCTCCCAGAGTTCATTTTTTTTGCTGTCAGTGATTTTGAAGCACGTAACGTTCTGTGAGGAATATTCCCAAATCCTCACTGAACACTGAGGTCAAAGTTAATGACTTCGAAGGACCTGAGTGCTCTTGGCCTTCGGCTACTGCTCTGCTGTCCAGTTTTCTGAAATATACTCCGATGTCAGATTGATGGATTAGTGGTGGTTTTATCAGATAAGGAGCTTTTAAACGCAGAATTATTTATACTGCTCTGATGAAGAGTTTGAGGCGAAAAGTAGTGGGCCACTGATCACAAAGTTCAAATCGTACAGCAGGAGGAAAGTTCACATTTGACTGACTTCACCTTGGTATTGGCATTTATGCAACTTCCGACCTCGACTCTAATCTAATATTAAATCTAATATAGGCAGGAATGCTTACATGTCTGTCTGAGAGCTTCACTAACTTTTCAGATGTCAGTTTCAACTATGTAAACAAGCTGGTATCGTTTGTTTGTATGGTGCTTTATAATAAAAGAAACTCTATTGGACACGACACTCACCTGGAACTTGACTTGGGACCTTTGCTGCAGCTCAGCTCCACAGCCTGTATATAGGCGTCAGCTCCTCCTCGCTCTGTGTCTCGTATCCATTTCTGCTGCATCATTCCTCAGATGGTTTGGTTACCGAACGCCCTTCCTGCTCCTGCGACCACAGACTGAGACATCACGGTCAAGCTGCAGGAAATAACACAAATGTTTAAACCTCGGTGATGAAGAGAGGCTTTAAACAACACTGATTGAGGAATGAAGCCGAACACCAGTGGATTTAACAACCGTCTCTCTCCACTGCAAACGAGATAAAGAAATCAGCCGTATCACAAAGGATGTCTGAGATCACGCAACTTAGGCTCAAAATGTGGTGTTATTGTTTTTGTTGCATTAGGTGTGTCTAAAGTGAATACATGTATAAATAATCATTTAACCATTGAGAATTACCATTACATTTAAAAAGTACTAAGTATAAGAATCCTACAATCTGGACAGATTTGGATAAAAACAATGAAAAGCTGAGGAGACGTGTGGGAACCTCACAGTGGAAACATTGAACAACGAGCTGCGCCCTCTGCTGTTCGGCCAGGTGACGTCAGCGTGCAGCCCCATCTAAACGTGCTCATGACCAATCTGCAGACTCATTTAACAAAAGGGCTTTAACAATCACAGATTTAATTTCATTAATAGGATTCTCCCCCCCCCCCCCCCCCTTTGCTGGCATGACGCCGATCTCCAGACCACCCGGATTTGTCTTGACTGGAACATTCCTCACTTATGAATGTCAAGCACAATTAGGATTGAATGCGTCGCCATGTTGTCCCAGGACCAGGACCTTCTTTGTGAGGAGAGATTAACATGTGGCGGGGTGGTTGAAATGTGGATAATCTGTTTATTCTATAGAGGGATGTAATTCCTTACTGACGTTTCTGTAGTAAGTAGCCTGACAGACTGTTGAGACTTCTCCATGGAAGTGTTTCAGTGATCAAAGTGTGCCCATGCCAGTGCAGATCAACATGCTTGTGCTTGTGCTTTAACCCCACACATTAAAGGTGATCGTGGCACTGGCACCTTTCATCGGGTCAGAGGTGATGCTGTCGCAGCCGAGCGGTCGAAGCACGTCCGTCGGTGAGGTCAAGTGGCCGATGAGACAGGCAGATAAGACTGAGCTGCGTCACACGGCGAAGATATCATCACATGAGGATGACGCGGCGATAACTTTTCTTTTGTGCTGGCATATCCTAAGAGACGTGACTGACAATGACCAATCAAGGGAGCTCATTTTCCAAAATGATGTTGAACTAATGACATTATCTGGTCGCCACTTCCCTCCCAGCGCAGGGAGAGGAGGAATGAAAATGACTCAACTATTTTGTGGTCTGGCCTGATCCCAAGATCCCAAGTCCTTTGCATGCAACCGGCTAATTCGTCCGGCTGGCTAACAATGAGCTTGCGTGCCAGCCGATCATTAGCAGCCCGTCAGAAACAGTAGCCAAACCTGTCACATGCACCCCGGGTCACCCTATGTGGGGCTGACTGCAGGGGGCACGAGCTGCATGAGCAGAGGGGGCCACGACACACACACACATACACACACACACAGCCAAGAAAAAACAAATAATGAGCAATGACAGGCCGCTAATAAAAGCAACAAACACTGATGTTCACACTATTTATTTTTTTTAAAAAGACCACTCTCTGCCCTAGATTGTAGATTTGAAGCAGATGAACCATAAGGCTTTAAAGATTTAAAACGAAAACATTCCGATTGAATAAATATATAGTACAGTACAAACTGTATCATTATCTTTTATTTTATTATCAAAAGTTAATTAAAACAATATATACAGATTCAAATTAAATATTAGCATCATTGTCCTGAGCCATTAAAACTACATTTGGTGTAACAAGCTGTTGAAAATCATATTTGACAGTGTTGACCCCCCCCAGTACAGTGACTGTTTTCTACAACACGTGTCGTTAGAAATGTTAGTAAGACAATAACTACGCAGTCTTGAGTTTCTCATGAGCCATCAGCAAACATTAGTCACTGACAGTTATAACTGTTCATGTTGTTGTGCAAATGTTGACAATTTAGATGGATGTGTCCTGCAGTCTTTCTCACAGTGTCAAACAGGAAGTCAAACAGTCCCCAGAGGTGTGACTAATGAATTAAAGGAATTGAAATGAAACCATGGCCTCCACTCTGATCTGCAGGCAGGGGAGATCTCATCAAACATTCCATTAGAAGCGTATTTTCTAGATTTGGTCGTCAGACTTGAGAGGTCAGACGTCCACTCCACAGTGAGTTGTCTTGTTATATGATGAACCACTGGGTGTCACTCTGTCATCACTGAGCAGCATCCACGCACCGCACCTCTGTGCTGCCAGGAAGAACTTTGTCCTCACAGGGCATAGGATGTCAACACATTGACAGTTAATAAGTGTCTCAGCACTGGACTGTAGGGACTCTCTGACCTTGTGGTTATATAATAAATACTATTCACAATTGTTTGAAATAGTCCCTCACTCTCACCAAACCTCTAACCTCTGCTTCCTATTCACAACAGTGTAGCCGGGCCACTTGAAAGGGAGGTAAACTTTGGATTTATATATATTTGTAGTATCAGGAGAATAATTTTGGATATTAGTTGGATATTCTTCTCAGTTTATTCTCAAAGCTTTGTGAGTATGTTTTCATGTTTTCAATATCCTTTCACCCAATTTTTATTAATGTGAAATTGGGTATTTGCCTTTAGAAAAGTAAATAGAAACTGAATGGCACAGCAGTTTATGAACATCACAAAACCAGTGTGTCGACAGAAGTTATTCATTCATTATAACCTGAGCTGATGCTTCTCTTTAGAATGTAAACATAAATATGTAAATATAAACCAATTAATTATGAATCTATGAAATGCTAGTGAGGGTGTTTTACAAAGCTTTGATTGAATTTTCAAATGTGAGTCTAGAAATCATTTTGAACAGAACTTAAAGATCAGCACTGTCTAATTATGGCCTGCCTCCTTGTGTTTTTATTACGAGGGGCCCCTCGCTGGCACCAAGACAGAAAATTATAGTCCAGCAGCTTAATCCTCGCATGCTAACTGATCCGTTAAAACCCCAAAATGATCCCATCCAAGTCAGCTTTTCTAAATTACATAAACCTTATTAGAAGAGTTTAACAACTCAGAAAGTGGAGCAGTCACAATCCAGCTACCATATGACTGAACTCTCATCTGTGAGCACAGTGAAATTATGTTGTTTTTGAAATATCGTTCGTAATCTCGCACGAAAACCCTTTTGTTTCATGTTTAAACCAATTGCAGTGACTTAGCAAGCCATGTGGAAAGTTTTGATTTGGTCTTAAGTGATCACAGTTCTGGCCCGGCTGTTGTGTTTAGTGTGTTTCAGTGTGAAGGTGCGTGTTATTTGCCCATTTACTGTGTGTCTGTGGGTCTACATTGTATGTGGTGATTAGAAAGAGCAGCCAGGTTCAGATATGTGACGTCGAAGACATGGCTGTTTAAAGCAGAATGAAGTAAACAGACAGTTTACGGAGAAATAATTACCTCCATTGTTTAAATCAAACGGGTCAAAAGTGAAGGGATGTAGGAAAACCTTCCCTGGGGAACAGTCATGTGAGTCAACAGTCATTATCGTTGATAATTTACCCGCATGCGCCATCTAGTGTTCAAATAGATGTAGTGCAGCTCAAACCGTGCACAGCACTGTGTGGCACTGGAAAAAGCAGAAGGCTCAAGTCAGTTTGGGCTCACATTTCACTTTGAGGACGTTCGGAACCTTTCATGACAGCAGCCGCTCGCCATGTCATCGTGCTGATTGGGATTAAAGTCATGTGCTCTGCGTCTGACCGGCAGCCAACCTGCATTCAAATGACCATCGATCAATAGTGACACAGCAAAGGTTACAGGGAGCAAACACTGCATGTCCCAGAAACTAGAGCCCAACGACTCTGCAGCGTAAATAGTGTAAATTTAGCTTGAGATGTGAAATAAAGAGTTTCTCAAACCGGAGCTGTATTTTGGGTAATTTATTAGAACCTTGCAGATGGTTCACAACAACTCAAACAGCAGGGGAAGGGTTTATATAGTTGGGTGTAAAGAGAGGGGGAGAAAAGTCAATGTCTACAGGCATCTGTTGTTTAGTTAGCACAAGAGGATGTAAGGTCCCCTCTCTCTGGGAGAGGAAGGGTTAAAAGGTTAACCCTTTATGAGTTTACGACTCGTTTCTCCTCACAACACCAGGGACATTTTCCATTCGCATGTAAACACTCCTTAACCCTGAGCATTGATGAGACAGAAAGAGAAAGAGCCAAAGCAACGTTCATCATGCGTATTCTTTTTCTCTTTGTTTGTCATTTGGCCAAGACATGCTGAACAATTCTCAGCCATCTAAACAGTTAAGAGCAAAGGTGAATCATTTTCAAATGGGATGACTTAATATTGTGAAATGTCATTTCTCATATTCAGAGGGAGCAGGAAAGTTAAACCCTCAGTGTATCTCAACCGTAAATTAACAATAACGCTGACCTTCTTGGAGCCATGGCTAATTATAAACGCATTGAGGTGATTACACGCTTCGCTGTATGGCTCCAGCCTATGCTATCTCAGTATGCTCATCATCTGTAGGAGGTGACGATGAACTCCCTCTGCTCTGCTTTATTAACCATCATTACACATGCATCCCGTCGGCCATACGACAGGAAGTAGTGACATTAAGAGGCCAAATTCAATTAAATGCGTATTTAAAAATTCTTCTGGGGGGGGGGCAGGAAGCGAGAACGCTGTCACTGTAAAGTCATCAATCACGCTGTGTATCCATAGCAACAATGGAACCGCGTTGAAAGGTTACGCCCTCAATTTGGGCTGTACGTCTCCCAGTTCCCGCCTCCTGAGTTCTCCCGTGATGACTCTGGTGTCATCAATCACCTGAGATCCTAATCTATCGCTGCCCGTCTGGGGCGCACTGATGGATGCGTTAATGAGTGAGGATTACTGCCCTTTAAAGGGAGCTTCTTATCTATTTCAACCTGGGTCGTCTTATATTTATAGCCACTCTGAATATGGGCCATGCTAACTTTCCATCAGCGTCAGTGACGCAACAGAGCCGGAACCACGATTTGACCAAAGCTCTGGGTATTTTTTGCAGTGAGCATTAGCCCCTTAAATTATCAAGAATAGATTAACTTGAATTGCACAGAAATTATTTGTGAAATATCACCTCAGCGCTTCATCTTTGAAAAGAGGACCAGCCTCTTCAATTATTAACAAATGAAGTTCTGTTTCACCCAGCTGAACTGCCTCAGAGTGAAAACCTTGGGTGAGCGATCTGTGAAGGATCTATTTTCAGACGAGCTGCAGCCTTTCTACTCACTCTGCAGGTTGTTCAGCTGTGAAGGTGTTAGTGAGTTCCACCACCAAACAGCTTCATGAACCTGCTGCCCCCACACCTTCAGGATTAGCTGTGCTCTGTCTGATCACTTCTGCAGCTTTTCGTTACAGTTTGTGAACAGGAGAAGTGGACCTGTCACACACACACACACACACACTTATTTTTCCACTCTTCACACAACTATTGTTTTTCAGGAGAAATCTCTTTAAACCTGCAGCATTATCTCTCCCCTGCTCCTCTGTCTTTAAGGGAAAGTATCATTAGCCAACTTGAACTGTATCCCTCATTTAGCATCATGCAGGCGGAGTCATCCACCATCAGCTGTCACTCCTCTCTCTCTCTCTCTCTCTCTCTCTCTCAGGTGTGTCCAAAATAATCAGATGTATTTATACAGCACCTTTCGAATCAGATTTTTTGGGGTTAAAAATGAAACAGCAATGAAAAGAAATACATATTAATTAAATTAGAATTAACTATTTGCAATAGATGGTACTATCAGAAGTAGGAGAAGCAAATCGATGGAAATGTCTTGAGGGATTTTTACCTGAAAGATTTTTTTAAGAAGTGTAGGCGCCTCGGCAGAAAAGGTCCGCTCACCCCTGGTCCTGCAGGGACTGTGGAAGTGCAAGCGTGGCTTTTGCTGACGACCTTAAATCAATTTGGGAAATGACTGGAAGTCAATGAAGAGGGGATGAAGAGATTTAGAGAGAAGTCGGAAGGCTGCTCTGTTTTGGACAAGCTGTAATTCCTGTAGAGGGAGTAAACTCCAGCTGCCCATGTGGAGCGTCAATCTTCTCCTTCAGCCTGGCTCGGTACCTGACTCTGCACCTCCACGCGGAGATGAATAAACATACAAAGCCCTGAACGGGTCATGACATACTGGTTCTGCAGTGGATGTGCGGGAACTCTAAGTCAATACACACACTTCAGACAACACCACACAAATGGAAGTGGAAAGAGAAATTACTTTGGCAGAGGCAGAAAGAGGAGCTGACTTTTACTGATGTCTCTTGTCCCTGCAGGGAGGGAAAACTGCAAAAGATTGAAATTTGACAACAGCCTCAGGAAAACGAACAACTTTCACGCGAGAAGATTATCGCTATTTGTCTATGGACAGCAAGTCAACACAGCCAGAGCCTTTCAAATTGTGCTGCACATTGAGCAGCAACTAACTTTTCTTAGTCATGTAGATAAAGTGGCATTTTGCCTGCTGGATAAATGTTTCCAAAAAAAAAAAAAGAAAAATCAAACCCAAACAGGGAGAAAACAGCAGCATTTTAAATATTTACTCTATATACCCTGTTTGTCTTTCTGCCAGTGCTGTGGAAACAGATGCCGCGAGCATGCAAACACAGCACAGCACACTCCGAGCCTCCCCCAGCTTCAGCTGAGACTTTCATGGATGACAGGTGGGAGCAGGGATGTGGGTGGACTTACAGATGTTTGTAGCCAGAGGAGTTTAAAGGGACTCCCGCAGCGCTGCCGGCAGACACAGAGCGAGAGGACAGGATTCTATAAAGAAGAGACAGTTTGAAGTTTGGCTCGTATGAAACACTGTGAGCCCGAGTCAAGCATTGATCTCTGACGATTGAAGAGTTTGACTGACAGCAATCAGTTCCTCTATTCCAACTGATCTCACTGTTATGCAGTGAGTTGGTTCCCTGGACGGGACCTCGGAGAATGAGTCTTTCGGTCCTTTAATCCTGAGACATGTGGACAGGGACACAGCGCATCATTATGCAGTCTGTTTAGGCACCTTGAGTCCAAGTCAGCGTCCTTTTGGGAAAAGGCATGTTTTGTATGCGTCACCAGTCAGGTGGGACCTGGTTTGTCAGGCAGCCCCTCAACAAGAGGTTCTCAAGACCGTTTCCATTTGATGAATTAAAGATGCTTCGTGGTCTTTTCCACAGGGAGACGACGTCACGAAGCTGCAGTCATAATACACCTGACGACAACAGGCACCTTCACAGTGTCCTCACACCTCTGGGAGAGCTCTCAGGGATTTGAGACTGGAGGAGCACCTGAGAGACAAAAACCAAATGGATGATCAATTATCTGGATTCCTTTTCAAGGACGACTAGCACAATCCCCATCTGTCGGGTCCAGCTCCTCGACAGCAGTTCTGTGGCAGGACAAATACGAGAGATGACAGCGGACGTCACTCTCGGTGACAGAGTGCGTGAGGTGAAGCAGACATGTATTTATATATACTCCCCTCACCACTTCTCCAAAGGACATCACAGTTTCGTAGCGCCATGTCATGTTTAAGCAGCGATCTGCTGAGCGTATCGGGCCCGGGCTGCACCACCTTCATGACTCAGGTACTTTGGGCAGACAGTTAGTGAGTGATTTGCTCAGCTAAAATAAATTAAAGCCAGACACCTGTGGGCTGGCTGAGGCGCAATCATCAGCCTGTCAAGTGAGTGGTAAATCCAGCAGATAAACATCCATGCAAATACTGCTGCTGCACGGTCTACTGGTCAGGGAGGAGAAAAGTGTCCTGAAGGTTAAAAACATGACAGGTGGAGACTCAGTGGGCATTTTCACGCACAAAAGTCTGAACCAAGGTTCATGTCTTTTTTTATACAGTCTGCAGTTTAATGAGCGCTAAAGATGATGATGGGTGATGCCTCCACCTTGACATTTTTTAGATGGCAGACGAGTGTCCATGTGAAGTTGGCAGTTTGTCAAGGAATAGTCTCTCCTTCTGGATGGATTTGTTTTTATTTTGTGGCCATTATACCATTAAACTAGTGTCAATAACTTCAGCCAAAGAAAGAAGTTCTAATTTGAACATCCTCGTTGTTCAAACATTGTATCTTAGGACAAGACAGAATCAATTTAACCTGGGTAGCTCCGCCTCTGGAGACCAGTAAAACTTTTCATCGTCAGTCCAGCCCGTGTTCTAGGCCCGGGTCACACCTGTCATATTTATTTGGATTCAACTGACATCAGTCCAAAGCTGTGTCTCAATTTGGGGGCAGCATCCTTCATAGACTGTAGGCAGGTTGCTAGGCGACAGTCCAAAGGTGTTCGGTTCCTTAAGAACATTGAAAAGGTTTTTTTTTTTTTTTTTTTTTTTAGAACTTCCAATTTGAATTCCTTTACTCTGATGTTTTCTCTTCCCCTTTGCCACCATCCCCTCTGTGAAAAGCAATTTGTCACAGGATGTGAATTTCCAACCAGTGAAAAGCAAATATTAGAGCTCGCTCTACTCGATCTGCAGTCAAGGGCCATTAAATGAATGCAGAGGAGGAGAAGGGCACAACAGGAGGGTGTAAAAAATCAATGTTCAAACAGATGTAGGCACATTATGGAACCATGGGATTTATGTTTGTTCCATGTATGAGGAATGTTTCTCATTATTCGTCCTCGCTGACAGGATGATTTGGTTTGATGTCTGTTTCCAAAGCACTAAAGGATTTTTCATATTTCAAAGATAAGTAAACTGTACATTCCAACCCCTCATCCTCCGGATCTTATAATACACACTTCACCTCCAGTGAAATTGCTTGTCCAGCTCTCGTCCCCTATCATCTTCAGCAAATGTGAAATCTTTGAAAAAGCTGAGCACCGCCTGATTCAATCTGTCATTACCCATTCCTGCCCATGTCTAGACTTTGCTGGGATTGTCACACACCTCATTTAAATGCAGCATGAGCGACCAGCCAGCACTCTGGGTTTCAAAAGCCGGAGATGAAGACAGACCTCAGATATGACATCCCTCTGTCCGTGTTTCTACCACAGCAGCCCTATGAATACTGTTATGTTGTTTTTAAAGCTGAGCTGGAGATGGAATCTTTTCATCAGCACAAAAGAAGAGGCGACAAAGCCGGACACAAATAAAAAACAATTCAGGCTCCCATGGTCACCAATATTTGTCCAAATGTGGACCATCATAGTGGAAAATGTTTATGTTTTCATCATTTGAATAAATTGACCGCTAAACATTTTTGTCAAACTTTTGTTTTGATCACAGTCGTTTTAAACTCACCATGAGGGCACATATGGCACAGAATGCTTTGCACTTCACTGACACGCTGCTGACTGGCTGGAGCTATCACCGCCTGTCATTCCAGTAAAATTATATTTTCATGCGCCAGTCTCCCACACGTTTCCACAGAGACACTGCGCCGCCATAATACCTTATCTGCCAAACGCGATATTCACCTGCAACTCGACAGCTAAACGTGTTCAAGGAGAATAGAAGGATAATAACTCAATCGGCTCCATTGCAGTCGCTGGGACTTTGACACGCTTATAATGTTAATATTTCAAGCTATTGTTTGCCAAACCAGGACATCAGTATACCAACATTATTCAGAATTTAACATCTGAGACTCACTGATTGCATTTATTCCTCCCAGTGGAAAGGAAAAAGGCCTCTTTTTTAATGAGATCGTTGAGATTTTTTTAAAAATGCTGTTAATAGAGCGTAGATAGAGCGACTCTACAAAGTCACCCCGAGCATGCACGGCCCTACATGGCTGATGGATTTGCTTGAAGAGACAAAAATGTTGAACAATGCACTCTTACCGCTAAATAGAAAAATCAAAACAACAGCCTTCTGGTTGAATGAAAAACACTTTTGATGGATCACTTCTGAAGCGAGGTAATGACAGCATGTTCACGGATGGGTGGGAAAAAGGTCTCACTCTTCTTCAGCGTCAAGTTTGAAGCAGGTCAAGTTTAATGGCTTGCTTTCAAACTGCGTCAGCACCGAAAGCAATCATTCTATTCATACTGATTTTTTTTTTTTAATTAGAGCCATATATGTGTCAGAAATAACTTTCCTATAAATGTTGCAGCGGAATAATTTTTACATTGTTTTTCCAGGGGAATGGAACATGAGAAATTTGTTCAACCTTGTTGCAATGTTTTGCAGTGGATGAGCGAGTGGCTGAAAGAGGGTGGAGGGATTAAAATGAGGCTGAAACTCTCCAGTCTCCTGTCACTGGACTGCCATTAGACCATTTCATCAGACTATTTCATTCATTCTTCGCTGCTCGATACTTAAAGTTGTACCCAACCTCCCCGGTGCAGCATCAAATGCAAAACTCATCCCTAGAATGAGGGAAAGATGATAAAAAAAAGACAAATTAAAGCAAAGCAACAATGTTGATTAGCTTCGCAATTCATTGCTTTTGATAAACTGATAAACTTTGCTTTCAGCTCACGTCTATCGTACTTCACACGTCTCCACAGATGTTGCAGAGGCAGGTGCGAACACAGCCTGCCACCTCATAGACACGGACCATGTTTCACTGCTTTTTTCTCTGGACTCGTATTTTTGAAGGTGATTTTGCGCTTACAGACAATAACAAATAGCCGTCTTTAAACAGAATGTTTACAAAGTTCAGTCCCAGCTTTCTTTGCACATCATCACTGGTGTTGTTTCAGTTTTGGGTCTGTCACAGTTTAGCGCCCACTCACAGTGACTCTGGCAGAGGATCATCTACTGTGTTCTCATATCACTTGTTTAGACAGAATCTGGAGTTTTGCGCTGAGGAGCTGACAGGCGAAACTCTGGAGAATGCCTGGAGCCTCAGGAGCTCAGCACAGCGGGTAAAATGGTCACAGTGTGACGAGTCCTTCCAGGATTGCTCCATTTTTACAGCATAGTGAGGTCAGCACTGACCATTCTATAATAAAACCCAGGGCATATAAAGTTCGTGCATCAGCAGATTCCCTCCTCCGTCCCCACAGCCTGACTGGAGTCAGATGAAAGATCTTTTGATTAATATTCAGTGTGGCTACGCAATGAAAAAAATTATAATCTTCAGCCCATAAACTTTAACTCAGTCAGCAAAACCACCAGCACACACACTACACTATCTGTGGGAGCCGATCCTGCCCCAGAACAGCTGATATACATAGAGACAGAACTACAGGGCAGACATAACATCCAGCTCAACGTCAGAGAAAATTAGCATACAGCATGACAAAGTGATAATGTCTGTTTACACATCCTAATACATTTCTTTAAACTGTGTCACGCTAGTAAAAAGTCACACTTGCCAATGAGACCTCATCCTAATGTGGTTAAACAATGGCGACCTATCCTGCGTGTGCCCTGCTATAATGGAGGATGGACAAATAAGCAGGTAGAAATAACTTTTTGAGGGTTATGCCCTGTGTCAGTCCTAACCCTACCCAGACAACAAAGGTCAGGAACTATGAATATTTAGCTGACACATGCTGTTGCCTGTCAGCCCAACACTCATCCAGCGAGCTGCAGGTTGAGGAGCGGTCTGTATTGAGCAGACACAGGTTGGCACCTTGAGCCTTATCTCCATCTGTTTACCGCCTGATTCTGAATTCATGGAAACAGACCACACGACGTTGTGCGTCACCATGTTATTCCACTATGTTCTACTGTTGTTCAAGAACACACACAGCTGTGCTAACTGCTAGATAGTGATCTGTAGAGAATAGGCAAAGGGCAAAGGAGAAGCAATTCCTCACATACAGGTACAGTGTGTGTGTGTGTGTGTGTGTGTGTGTGTGTGTGTGTGTGGTGGGGGTTGCTGGTGTGTTACGGGCAGCTGCAGCAATTTCTCTCAGCGGTGCCTTTCTCTGCTTGCACCGATTACCACCCCCAGTAGAGTGTGATGGAAGAGGAGGCTCATGGGAAGAGAAAGGAGGGAAAGTTGGAAGATTGAACTTTAAACTTCAAAGGCTGAGCAAAGCAATTGATCCCCAAACTGGGAAAATAACTTGTTACAGCAGCAGAGGATGCAGGATCAGGGAGATAATGAAACAGAAATAAAAACAGCAGTAGAATAAGAACAAAAGTTTAAAGAAATATAAAAGAATATATGCCAAATAAACACTGCAAAAGTATAGTCTGTGTGCAATTGTACATTACAATGAAACAGGATAAATGTATAAAACATAATAAATGGAGAAAGTCTTATGTTATGTGTCTAGAGAAAGTCTTATGTTTTATGTCTAGAGGCAAACATGTTATACAAAAACAACTGGCTCATGTATCCCTCAACGACAGTGAGATTGCCAAAGCTTTATTCACGATGATGAAAGAGAGCAGAGCAAAACATTGATCCTTTCCTGTCGCAGTTGTTGATGGCTCAAAATAATTTGCTCAAGCAGGCTGCCTGTCTGTGTTTGAAACCGACGTGGGAGTGTGACCACTGGCGCCTTTGAATATGAATATGAAATCATTTGTGTACGAACCAGGGTGGAACGATGTTCCCAATTTACAATCACACCAAATCGTATTTGACAAACTCCGTGACAAATGTGTGCTGCTGATAAGCCTATAGACGTTGGCATATTACAGAACATGACTAATTTCATGTTGAAATGACATTAACATGTTCATCGTAAGACAGATGTGCTCCCACACATCACATCAGACTGGATGATGATGAGACACACAAACAATATTTCACACAATTCAGATGAAACATCATTTGGATAATATCATATAACATAAGTACATTTTCACCAGACCTGACATGCCCACAGCGGTTTCTTTGCATGGTTTATTGACGAGGGGCAACCAATGTCAAAGTGCATTACCGATGTCTACTGTGACACAGCAACATGTCTTTGTCTTTGTTCTTGCCCCCACGTTGTGCTGATACCCATTGCCCTTTCAGTCATTTCAAAGGAGTTCAAATCCCTTTCATCTTTTTAGGGCTTTATCAAATGCTCAAATTCTGCTCCTGGACTTCAGCGAGATTCAGCTTTGCGTTTTAGCTGCTAAGGATATGCAACACATTTTCTTGTCTTCCAGCTTGCTACGACAATGAAGGATGAGGACTCATTTGGAGATCGATTCAACAAGTATTTCAGCATGTATGTATTATCACATGCTTTTTTTTTTTATAACAAATTCATTTTTTAGTCATATTAGTAAAGCAATACAATTACAAGATGACTGGCACATCAACAAACATGATCATACATGACACAACTATTAATAATAACCTTATTATTGACAGTGTTTTGACATGAATGAATCTTTCTCACATAGTTAATACTTATTGTTTCATTAGGTCTGACAAGTCCCCTCCAATTGGCAAGATAACACACTGCCGGCGGATGACCTACTCCAAGCCAATCAGTGCCACCCATCCAGTGACACCCTCTGGGCCAGAGACCTCCTCCCCATCAAGCACTGCTAACCAACCAATGACCCCTACCCCGCCAATCATTGCCTCCCATCCAGTGACACCCTCTCCGCCAGTGAATGCCCATCCAAAAAGGATTGCTAGCCAACCAATGACCCCTACCCCGCCAATCACTGCCTCCTGCCCACTGACACCCTCTCGGCTGGTGACTGCCCGCCGAAAAAGGATTGCGAGTCAACCAATGACCCCGACCCCGCCAATCGCTGCCTCCCATCCAATGATACCCTCTCGGCCAGTGACTGCCCGCCGAAAAAGGATTGCTAGGCAACCAATAACTCCTACCCCGCCAATCACTCCCTCTCGGCCAGTGACTGCCCGCCGAAAAAGGATTGCTAGGCAACCAATAACTCCTTCCCCACCAATCCCTGCCTCCCGTCCAGTGACTCCCTCCCGCCCAATCATTGCTTCCCTCTCCTCAGAAAGCTGCGGTGAGTTCTACGAAGTCATTAGCAATTACTGCTTAATTTAAAAAAATGTGTGAGTCAGTCTCCCTCTGGTTTATTTAAATGACCTTTGGCCTTGTGACTTAGTATTCTTTTTGTTTTCTTTCATTTTTAGACTCAACCAACACTTATGATGTGAAACCGACACTTGAAGCAGAGGATGAGTTCTTGTGAGTTGAATTTTCCAGTGCTTCACTGAATCATCCAAACCCAGCATTTTCCTCTGCAGTGTTTAATATCGAGATGTTTAAAGAAGAATTGCTTCAATGTATTATTTAAAGTACTGTGTAGAATAATGAAGTTCAGCCTAACTGATCTTGAAAGCTAAATGCTATTGCAGTGGTAACATTAATACATAATGGTTAGAAATACATATATTTGAAGCAGGAGTATATGTCCTGCTTTCCAGCGCCATCATCACACAGTGTATTTCTGTGTCTCTGGTCTTGCAGCTATGAACTGAATACGATCCTTGAGGAGGAAGTCAATGAATTGATCAAAGAGAGCTGGGTCGCACAGAGCCAGGGAGACTTAAAACTGGTCAGACTCTTAACAACAACATTTAGTGTAGAATCAGGTTTCACCTTTTTTTTCACCTCCATCACACTGGACTGATTTTATATAATAATAAAAATCATCACAGCCTCCTACTATCAAATACAATAGAGTATTGATATTAAATCTTTATAGATAGATCCTTTTCATCTAAATATTACATACTGTACATACGTATATTTTCAGTGCTGCAGTGTCAATAAACAGTGTTTTTACAGGCTCTTGAGAAAGCCAAAGAGGCAGGGAGGAAGGAGCGAGAGCTGGTGAAACACTGGGAACACTCTGGCAAGGAGAGCAGAATTGATTTAAATCTCACCTTCACTGTAAGTAAAGCTGGAAGTGTTAACTTTCTAAAGTAGTATTCCTAAAAGCTTAAATAAAACAAACTAGTTTGTATTTGTTATCCATTTAAACTCTTGTGTCATCATTACCAGGTTTTGTTCAACCTTGCAAACCAGTTTGAGAACAATGAGATGTACCAGGAGGCTGTGAACACCTATCAGGTTATGGTGAAGAACAGGCACTTGAATGACACTGGTAAGCAGATAGTGTCTGATATCACAGAAAATCTGCATCCAACATTAGTAGTTCAAATAATCCCCATTTGTAAATAAACCTTTTATATCAGGCATCCCAGATTTCCCTCAAACGTTGTCTTTGCTGTCCTTTTAGGCCAGCTGAGACTCAACATGGCCAACGTCTATGTCAAACAAAAGAACTACCCCACAGCCATCAAGATCTACTGCAATGCACTGGATCGCACTCAGAGCTGTCAGAAGGACATTAGGAATAAACTCAAGCAGAATATTGGTGTTGTCTTCGTTCACATGCGCAAGTACCAAGACGCCATCGGCTATTTCAGAGAGGTCATGAGAGAGAGTCCCAACGTCACTGTGGGCTACAACCTCGTCCTGTGCTACTACGCCATCGGTGACAAGAAGATGATGAGAGATGGGTTTGAGATGCTCATTTTGGCCCCCCTCATGGAAGGGGACAAGCACTGCCCTTCTGAGGTGCACAATAAGAAGATACTAATGGACTCATAGAGAATTATATTTGTTGAATCACAAATAGCTCATAGCTGATTTTCTAGAATTACTATTTCTTTTGTTGGTCATTACAGACCATACAAAAAATATGGTGCTCAATATCTTTAAAAAATTGTGTCCTTTCAGGTTGACCCCTCCACCTCCACCACCGTGTCCAAGAATGACAAGCTTTGCCAGACAGAGGCCCCGTAAGAGCACAATGCACTTCATCAAACTTCATCCTCAAAGCACCCGCATGTGGTTTTCTTAAACAAAACACTGTCACTGTTCATTGGACTAATGAAAAAGAAGGACCCACACCTGATGTCAATATAAAATTAAGTAATTTAATAGAACCATTCTAGGGTAAAGAATGTAACTATTTTAATTTGGATAAAAACTATCATCACTACAAATATTTTTTATTCAATTTCTACCAGTAGATCTCCTTCCACTAAATCTTACAATTTGAGACTTAAATTTTTATGGAATCCTTCATTTTCTGAATTCTTGTCCTTCCCTCTCTACACAGAAAAAAACAGGCGGACATATACATCATGACCGCAGCCAAGCTCATCGCTCCGGCTATTGAGACGACTGTTGCAGCTGGACTTGACTGGTTTGTGACTGTGTTGTGCTTTTATTTCACCTCACAGTGTTAACAGCAGCTTACTTCATTATCTCTGCAATATTTGTTTCTTTATTTCTAGGTGCATTAACATCGTGAAGATCTCTGAGAACTATGCGCTCGCCAGTGAACTGGAGTATGCCAAAGCCATCGCCTATCTCAAACAGAAGGATTTCAAACCGGTGAGTGTGTGTCAGTTACTATACAAGTTTGGAAATAACATAATGAAAATGGGTACCTATTAACAACATTGTTGAATAATCTGTTGTCCAGAAGATATATATTAATATTCCGCATGAGTCAAAGTTGTTCATAGGAAAACTATACATTTGGCGTCCTATATCCTATCAGGCAATCGAAATCCTGAGTAAACTGGATCTGAAAGACAACAGATTAAAGGTCGAAACAGCCAACAAGATCTCGCTTTTTCACTTCCTGGTAAGACACCTTATTTGTTTAAAATCACAAACTTGAAGAAAATGGCATGATTGGGGATGACTGTCTATTAGATTAGGTCAAATTTTCAAAGATTTTCTACAGAATTGAGCATGACAGTCTCAACACTTTGTGGCCAGCTGATACCAGTACATGAATGCCCCTCATGTGGAACTTCTTACAGGACAAGAACTATGACCGGGCAGAAGAGTTTGCTGCTCTCGCCTTGATGGCTGATCCCCACAACCCGACAGCGCTCATCAACAAGGGCAACGCAGCGTTCAGCAAACAGGACTATGAGACGGCTGCTGAGCACTACAAAGAGGCTCTGAATAACGTGTCCACCTCCACAGAGGCCCTCTACAACCTTGGTAAAACATCCACTGATCATATAGTGGTGGATTTATTGTATAGTAACATTCATGGACAACAGTGGTTGTGGAATTTAAAGCTGACGATAAGAGAGGGGAGCATTTAAGTTGACACACCCTTCTGATAACCAGTTTAACTATGGCTAACTTTACATTGAACTAACTTCCATCCCCTTCTTTTGTACCAGGCCTGTGCTACACAAAGCTGACTCAGCTGGAGGAGGCTCTCAAGTGCTTCCTGGAGCTCCACAACATCCTGAGGAACGACAACCAAGTCATTTACCAGCTGGCCAACCTGTACGCTTTCATAAGAAGCGCTTGTGGACGTGCTCATTTTATGAAGTGAAGCTGCTTCGGGCAGTTGTGCCTCAGTTGTTGTTGCCTCAATCAGGAATTCAAACCTGCACGTCACCCTGCTGCCATAACAGCATCCCCTGATCCTTCGCTCTCTGCGTTTTAGATATGACAGTCTAGGAGATAAACACCAGGCGATCGAGTGGCTGATGCACATCATCAGTTCAACTCCCACTGACCCCAATGTGCTAGCCAAGCTGGGACAGCTGCATTATGCCCTGGGGGACAAGTTGCAGGCTTACCAGTACTACTACGAGGTACAAGGTTTACGAGCATGTAAAACCAACTGTTTGTAGTTAAATATGTTTTGTAATAAAACATATGGAGGTGCTCTAACATTTTCTTTTCTTTGTGTTTCTGCGTAGTCCTTCAAGCTCTTCCCTTGCAACGTGGAAGTGATTAAGTGGCTTGCGGTGTATCACATCAAGACTCAGTCCTTGGAAAAGGCTGTCCAATTATTTGAGAGAGCTGCAGTCCTCCAGTAAGTAACCAGTATTCACTTAACAGTGGTAGACACGAGTAGAAACCAAACGACACCATGAGTGTGTTTTTACACAGGATCTCTTTCTGCTTTGTTCTCTCAGTCCGACGCAGGTGAGGTGGAGGCTCTATGTCGCAGCCTGCTACAGGAGAAACGGTGAGAGTGCCTCTGCATGTTTGCTCCTGAAAACCTCCTCACGTAATCACCAAGAGATTATGACTGTGTAAAATTAGCTTTACTTTACAGATTATGAAGGAAGGTCGCCGCCTTTTTAACGAAACATTTCATAAATGTCTGCCTGTGTTGGTTTGTTTTCACAGGAAACCTCCAAAAGGCTCTGGAAATATACAAACACACCCACCTCGTGTTTCCAGAGGATGTAGAGTGCAAGTCATCTTGTTTGTTGCCCAATTTATGAGAGAACTGTTGAAAATAACAGCCATTCAGCCGTTCACCATTGATTGGAATGATGCTAAAATAGTAACATGCAGATGTTTGTGTTCAGGTCTGGGTTTCCTGGTGAATCTATGCAGGGATATGGGATTAAAAGAAGCTGAAAAATACATCAGCAAGCTGGAGAAACTGAGGAGGAGAGAACAGGTATATATACATATGATATAATGACTATCTGAATATATGAATGAATATATGACTGTGTAGCTTTCAACCTTTTGCAGGGCATCTGTTTTGTAGTTGTTTAGTGGTAGTTAATTAACATTAATATTCAAAGCTTTTAGCTGCTTTTCTTGAGATTTAAAGTGATCATCTCCTTCCTGCAGAGGCTGATTTCAGCGCAGTTGCTCAGTATACGTGACCAGAGAGAAAACACAGAGGGCAACCCTGCCATCACCTGTGAGTTGAAAATAGAATGGATTTTAATACAAAACAGGTTTAATACACTACCTTGTGATTTAGGTGTGCAAGTAAATTGACACTGGAGTCATGTCTATATCAGTCAATCACTGAAATAACTGTTTTGTGCAGACAGCATCAGCAGAGCCAAACAAGAGAAGCAGAGATCCAAGATAAAAGCAATCACTATCTCCAACGAGCCCTATGAGGTCATCTCCCCAGAACAACTGGGTGAGGAACAGAAAATCCATGACATGTTTAAAGCTGTGTTGCGTCCTTTGTGTTGTCTGGGGTTCCAGGTTAATACTGGGAAATGTGTAGAAGTCACACATTCTCTTAGTCTCTAAGAATGAGTGTTAAGCGGTCACAGAGCCAAGTGCATTTCATGATGACTAACCCTTATTTTGTTGTCATGTGTAGACGTGTCCTATGTGGATCCACTGGGACCTCAGATGGAGAGACCAAGGACGGGAACGAACATGTGCAGGGAGGTTGTCAACTTCAGTAATGAAGTTCTGGGACCAAACCTCCTGCCGTAATCACGATAACAATAATAACCGATGAAACCGATTTCAATGTATTTAAGGCAACGGGTGTCTTGCAATCTCACAGCAAACATACTGAGAGCACCTCCCTTCCCTGACAGACACCTCCCGCTGCCTCCACAGAGCTCCTCCCATCACCAGCACACCACACAACCAGGCTGAAAAACAATTTCATTCCCTGGGCCCCGAGAACATCACAGGTTTCCCTCAACCCTGCTCTGTGCCTCATACGACTCTCTCGTTTTTAAAACCAGTGCAATATCAGCACATGTATGTCATTATTGTTCAAATGCACATGACTGAAACGTATTTATTTTTTAATTTATGGCTGCTGATGAATGTTTATTTCAAACTAAACTTGAGAAGCTTTGTTGTATCCTGTACAATGACAATACAGCCATCTACTTCTCCAGCTCTCCGTCTCTCTTTAATGACATTAATGCACCTCATAGAACAATAAGATCTCACTCTTCTATCCATGTATTCCTCCATTATCGACGCTATTTACCCTGCGAGGGTCCCAGTGGTAGCTGGAGCTAATCCCAGTTGACAATGGGAGGACAATCAATATGACTTATTGCAAAAATTGAAAAGTGTCGAAAATTGTGAAACTGCCGCAGGTCAGAGGACGACAGCTGAGCAGGCTGACTGACAACATGGGTTCTAGTACCAGGTCTGATTTTAATCCAGAAACTTGTGCTGCTTTGAAAGCTAATGAGTTTAAACTCATCAATGGTTAAAACACTGTAGCCAGCGCGCTGTGTGTTTTGTTGACGAGTTGGATGTTTTGGAAAATAAAGTAATTGCCCAACACTTTGCTGAAATGTCCCCAACAGGCAGCGACAGCTTTAAATAACTGCAATCACACTGATCAAAGAGCTGCCACAGTGGGAGCAGATTCAGGAGAGCCACCAACGAAACCAGCTGATGTACAAGGTTTTCATCAGTGGAGTTGAAAGAGGCTTTGCTTAACGATTTCAAACGTTCCACGCGTGTTTGTGTGAATGAGTTCACAGCCACAATGGACCAGTCTGCTGGCAAAAAAGAAACCTCGGTGCGAACATCAAAGAAGCATCCAAACCGCCTCCTTAAGGGTCTTAGTCCTCACAGACGTGCAGACGACGAGACCCGATTCCCCATCAGCAAACCGATTTCTAATCAGGTTAGAAGACTTCAAACGAGGCTCTGACTCAGCCCGGCCCCTGAAAGACGGCTGCTGATGAATTAAAGATGAGTTGATCATCCTATACCTGCCTCCATTCTCCACTTCTGTTTTTCAGACACATTCAAAGCTCCTCAGTCAGCCCAGTGACCCAACGCTGGGCTTCATTCATACGACTCCTGTGAGCAGATTATTCGAACACCCTCATGCACCTCGGCTCGCCTCTGACTCACAGCGTTACATAACCGGGACCAGAAAGACAAAGTGATCAAAATAAACACTACAGGGACTGTTGCTGACTCGCTGCTCATGACTACAGGCATTCCTCTATCGGAGCTGAGCGTGATGGAAGTCTGAGGACAGCCACATTGTTGATGAAGTGATGACTAGAGGTCTTTGTTTGCGCAGCAGAGTAAAATGAAAACCAAAGTTGTTTAGACACACACAGATTGAGGGGAAGCCACAGACAGATTTATTCCCCAAATGTCTGTTAAGCAGCAGTGGGCAGCAACTGGTTGAAAAATCAAACGACACATTTGATCGTACCCTGATACTTGGATGATTTTTACGTTTTTTAGCGTTTTTTTTTTTACAGAACAGAACCAACCAGGCTGCTGCTTTCACCTCGAAAACATTCGGTCCGTGGTGCTGCTCCCTCAGGACTACGTGCCCGTTCCTCCTGATCTATTCACTGCTCATCACTGAAACCAGCGATCACCGACAGCTGCAGGAGTCAAACGGACGGCATATTAAGAGCAGGCTTCCGTCAGCCCGGAACAGTATTTGCCTTGTGAACCATTACCTTTCTCTCTCCCTCACTCTCTCTCTCTCACACACACACTCATGCACACATATACTGGAGCAGGAGCAGGTGTTAATCTTTTCCAGTTACAAACAAGCACAGTTCATTCATGGCACAGATTCTTCCGGCAACAACATGTTCTCACTCAGCCTTATTGAACAGATGTGTGTCTGTGAACTTTAATTATGAAGGACACGTTTTACTGCGTTCCCTTTTTATATCTCATATCAGCAATAAGTGAGGAAGTCATTTTTTACATTTTATAAGCCAGCGTATCGCGCCAAGACACAGCACAAGCCAGAATGTAACCGCATTAACCTTACTGCATTTAATATTTCAGGAATCAAAATGTACTTGTCAATTTAACACTGCAGCTGTTTCCTTGATTTTTTTTCATACAATATTCATCCAAATTTGTATGAATACCAACAAATTGCAGTTTTGGTTGACACACTGGCTGTCATGATGGTGAAGTATGTTTGTTTTAAAAGTTATCATTCCAACACACAATGTCCACTGACCCCCGTCCACCTTAAACCAGGCCAGGACACAGGTCTGCTGTCAGCGTGAGGAGGTTAGTTGAGACAGTAACGGGGACACACTGAGGATCGAGTGGCAGCATCCTCCTCAACATCTTATTTGGTTTCACCCCTACCTGTCGATACGTTTTCAGGCTGTGCAGGGGTGTGCTTAATGGGGGTGAGGTCTGAAGCCTGAGTTCTTTTCATTATCTGTCATCAGGGGCCAGGCGGTCATATCAAATGGCCGACTGATGCCCATTCTCTCAGTCAGAGGGAACTTGAATGTAGTGGGTCAACAGCGACAGCCCCCTCCTCATTCCTTTTGCTGCAGGGAAAGGTTTGCTCTGTTCCAAACTTTTATCTTTCATACAGTAACTCTGAAAGTAACTAAACGTGTTCACGTCTCCTACGTTGCATGTCTAGTAATTCAAAAGTCCATCAAGCAAGTTACATGGGACACAACAGATGTAGATATAAATGTAAGGGAACATCCTATACATCCCAAATACCAAATCAAACTGTGCTCAAACATGTGGCAGAGCAATACATCTTTGTTGGTCTATATTGGTAAAGAATTAACCAATCATTTATTGATTTATTCATTCAATTCAACTCAGAAACTCTGATTTCCCCTTTCACTATGACGTCCATTCGTCAGTTTAATTCCCCCCTGGAGTCCCAGTTAAAAAGACAATGCAGGGCTGTTACACCGTCTGACAGTGATGTACACTAATCCTGGATTTTGTGGTCCCAGGACTCTGCTGTCTCTCATCTTGTCTGCTGTGACCTTTTGCCTGTGACGCATTCGCAACGCAGTGTTCTCCGTCTGAAAAAGAGTTTGAATTGTCCTTCATGAGTATGGGAATTGAATTATTTGCCAGAAAAGAAGAAAACATCTCAACACAAAGATAATAAAGTGAGATTCTAAACTGAACTAAAGTGTGACACATCAGGCTAAGACAAACATGGAGGGAGTCCAGACAATGGCAGGCAATAAATAACAGTAGCTTCAAAGTAAAACTGGGATGTTATGTACTCAGGGCTAAAAAAAAGGTATAAATCCATAAAACAAACACAAGCAAATGAGACCAAAGAACACAATAAACAAAACAAACAGCAACATACAAAAAATAAACAGCCCATAAAAACTTCCAAAGTGTCAAAGTCTCATGCAAAGGCAGAATTGTGACAACAAATAATTTGCTGTTCAGAAATTGTAGTCATTACTTTTTTGACACGACACGAAAACTGATTCAAATAAACTGCGGCCAATAAATTGAGCAGCCAGCCACTCCAGGCCTGATGTAATTGATTTATTGTATACTGAGGTTCATGACACCACTTTCCCAGCGGCCGTATTCCCAGACTTTGATTAATTTAGTGTTTTTACAAAATGGAACTCTTCATCATAAATCTCCAACAACAGGAATCTATTGCAGCTACAGCCCATGTTAATTAAGACAGTCTAGTCAATGCCTTCGACCCACCCACTTATATATAGTATATGGAGAAAATGGTCCCAGACCCTTGGACCTGCAAGTACAGAAACAGAAGCTGGTGACAGATCACACAATGACAAAGACTTTGCACTTAACTAAGAAAAGGAATTTCCTCTGTAACAGAAGAACACTTGTTCGAACTGCCCGTGACCTTCCTCTCTGAGAGAAGCGAGTCTTTTGAGTGGACAAAAATAGAACAAAGTACCTGACCCCTGAGGAAGATTAAAACCAACGTGACATTTGGCAGAATGTGTCAGTCAAGGCCTGTGCGTGTGCATGTGTGTGCGTGCCCTTGGACAGAAGTGTTGTCTCCTCAGCCCTAACGTGTCTCATCACACAACCAGCATCAGCAGAGGACAAAGCCGGAGCACAGAGAACAGGACAGGCTGCAGAAAATGTCAAAGCTGTTGTAAACGCTCATATTTGATGAATACATACACACACATCTTATCCCATGACTCTGGGCGCCAGATATGGTGATTCCTAATGAATTATTCAGAGATCGATAAAGACATCACAAAGGTTAGTGTGTTAATCTAGTGTCTGCGTCTCTGAATCACTTTAAAAGATTATTTCTTGAACTGAGCTGACATAGTTTGCCTTAATGAAATTGCTTTCTGTAGAGGCAGAATTGGGCCAGCAATCTGTGACTCACATGTGATTAGAGTTTAATTCTGCCTGCCCGTGTGGCTGCCCATGGAATTTGCCCTGTGAAACATAAAAAAAATCTGATTAGAGCAGATTGGAGAGAAATAGCTGGCATTGTCTTATACCCCAGCCTAACCATGCAGATGTGAACATTATTTGCACAAGCCAATGTTCATCTGTTCAAGGATGATATCGGCACTTCCTGCAACATCTTTATCTTATACGTTGCACGACCTTGGAGGTTTCCTTTACACGTGAAAGACAAAGACGCTGCATCACAGGAGCATTCACATTTGGAATTAGAGGGGCAATTTCGTAAAGACACTGCAGTGACTGTGTAGAGAAACTATGAAAAAGACTAATCATTGAAGGCCAAGCGTGACAATAACAATGACAGCTTCTGAATAATGTGAAGAA